>CP139507.1:302376672-303576672 GCA_021014915.2 Artemisia tridentata subsp. tridentata | reverse complement strand
TCACACTCAACCTCCCCCCTCCTTAGCTAGTACCTTCCCACGTGCTTTGAATCCCACTAACCCAAATCCACTCAACAAGTTTTCCCGCCAAAACTCAATTGGACGGCTGGGATTGTTTTAAGTGAAATGAATGGCTGGGATTTGCTGGAGAGAGCTTAGAGAAGCTTTTGGGAGTATAAAACACCACACACACACACAGTCGAAGTAGTAGGTCTTTAGCTTAAAATAGTTTTAGTGTAATTTAGTTTAATAAGTTAAATTCAGTTAAGCTTTAAGTATAGCTCAATCTCAGCTTATTGTAATCTCATTTTCAATATTATTGTAAGTTTCCTTATTGCCAATTCAGTTTAATTTCATAATTTCCAAAAAAGTCAACGGGTACTGTACAATTGCTTATTTTGTGCTTATCAGTGCTTATTTCCCCCATTTGTGTCTTAATTTAGTTTTCATTTCAGCTTATTGATTAGTATTCAGCTTTCTCAGTTTCCTTTTTAGCTTATTAGAGCTTTTCATTCAATATTCGGCTTATTCTTTCTTTTCATGTTAACTGATCTGATCCAAGCTTATCTCTGAGCTTATTATTGTTTTTCAAAAATAGTTGTAATTATAAATGTTGCTTATTTTCATGTGCTTAATGAGTTTTCAAAAAGAAAAAAAAAAAAAAATGTTTTCAAAAAATGTAAGACCAAGGATTTGAACCCTGGTCTCCTCACTCACAACACACAGCCTTAACCACTGCGCCCTTGGGACTTGTCCTGATTTAGGTTGCATGGTTAATCCTTTTAACACATTTTTCTTCATTTGCTTATCAGCCAACTTTGGCTTAATTCCAGCTTATCTGGATAAGCTGGGTTAGTGTTATTATTTTTCCTAGATTCAGCACATCAATTAGGACTTTTCGGTATTTTTTCATAATTTTCCCATTTCGTTTAGTATTTTTAGTTCATTTTTCTTTTCAATTTAGTTTTTAATTCGTATTAAATAAAATATTAATCAGAAAAATGAAATTCTTTTTTCTAAAATTTTCTTTTATTAATTAGGACTTAGGAAAAATAGATCGGTACCCATAGAGTTATTATTTCATCATTTTGACGTTTAGGCTCGGGTTTTCCCGGTTTAAACGCATTTTTAGTTTTTCTTTTGCGTTTTTAGCCTCGTATGCTTTATATTATCGTTTTTCTTGCTTATTAAATCATTTTTAGTTTATGTTTGCATATTGTAGCGTAAAAACCCAAAATCCCATCTTTTTCACTATTCATCACACGTTTCACGAATCGAGATCACAAATTCCATTCAATCATTCATTAGGAAAACGACTCGGGTTACACATACTTCACTTGTGTTTCCTTGTAAATATAAATTACACATTGATTTTCGCGAATCAATTTTTGGCGCCGTTGCCGGGGAAGGCTTGAAGCGAATTTTTAATTCTCGTTTGTCGTTGCGTGTTTTGAAGACCCTTCTCCCGAGAAGTTATCATTTTCTTTGTAAATATTTTCTTGTAAAATCCCAAAAAGATTTTCTTTTCAAATTTTTTTTCCTTTTTTTTTTTTGTGATTTTCAATGTTTCTAAAATTTAAAAATCCAAAAATATTCTTCTTAATCCTCTTATTCGTTTAATTCTTATCTCTTTACCCTCTCATACTATTTAATTCTCATCTTCTTATCCCTCATATTATTTAATTCTCCACCATGTTCGATTCTTTCCCATCTCATCCCCATGATCCAAGGACCATGGAGTATTTCTATCATCCGATGCTCATCGGTAGAGGAGGACCGATCGCTCCAACAAACGATTTTGTTTTGAAAGATCATATGATTGAGTTTATTCAACAAATCAGCCAATTCCATGGATTTGAACATGAAGATGCTAATCATCATTTAGACAAATTTCTATCGATCACTCAAATCTTCAAGCAGAACGGAGTCTCTCACGACAGCATCCGTTTGAATCTCTTTCCCTTCTCGTTAACCCATGAAGCTGAATCTTGGTTTTACACTCTTAAAACCAATTCTATTCATACATGGGAAGAGATGTGCCTCAAGTTTCTTTTGAAATACTTTCCATATTCTAAAACGATGCAGTTTAGAAGAGACATTCTAAATTTCCGACAACTGCACAAGGAATCAGTATTTGAAGCTTGGGAGAGATTCAAATATTTGCTGCAGAGTTGTCCGGATCATAGAATTTTACTTCTTGATCAAATCCTCACCTTTTATCATGGCATAAATATGATTGATCGAGACAAAATCATGTTGGCTGCCGGAGGCAATCTCATGCGGAAGACTCCTCAAGAAGCTTATGATTTGATCGAGAATATGACACAACATCACCATCAGTGGGATACTGGAGCCCTTTATGACTCTACCACTGTTCTGAGTGATCATTATTCTGATTATATTCCCGCTGAGATTGCACAAATTGGGGTCCTTGGCAAGCACAAAAATTATATAAGTCAACATTGCCAGCAAGGACCAGGTCATCCTAACACTATTCAATTTACATACTCTGATGAAAGTGATGAGGATGAACCTTTTGAAGAAGATATCGTTCAGAAATCAATTCAATCTCAGAGTGGCAATCCCACTCCATCTTCTGAACCTATCACTACCGACTCTTCTCCTTCTCTCATGCCGGTTGAGAGAAGTAATATCACTATGGAAGAGCTCGAGGTTTTCTTCAATGATGATCCGATTTCATCAAAGAATGAAGAAAGTAGTCTGGGGGGAGATATCCCTTTGATTGAAAAGATGATATCCGATGAACCATCTCTTTCTCTCCCCCCAATGGATGTTTATGTTGATAAGCCGTTAGATCCTCTGGAGCCCGAGCTCGAGGAGTCTTTACCAGAGTATGAGAGCTTTAACTTTGAGGAGATTAGTGGCAATCCCACTTCTCATCCCGAGTATTCTCTCCCGACTTACGAATCATTTAGTTTTGATTTCACGGAAGAGTCGAGTAGTGGCTGTACCACTTCTCATGCTGATTTCTCTCTTCCATAATATGATTCGTTTACCTTTGATCTTGATCATGAGGAGTTCTCCGATGAACTCACTCACATCATATCTCCGCCGGAGTATGATCACTTCTACTTTGATCTAGACAAAGATGTTTTGTGTGACCCGGGGGGAGGCATTCTCAATCATGAGAATTTGCTTATTGATGATTTAATCCCGACCCTCCCACCCGAGTCATTTCTTGAACAAAAGAACTTAAATGATGAGATTCATAATATGAAAATTATGAAGTCTCCTTTTGAAGATGATGACCTAATCATGATTGTTATCATGACCTTCTTCCCTTTCATCACATATGATGTGACTTCTCTTCTCCGTCACTCCTTCGGGAGTGAGGATACTATCTTTGACCCCGGTATCATCATTTATGGTAACTCTTTCTTAAAACCGTGGGTATCTCGTCGGGGTGGAACTTTCATATGTTTCAATGTTTATCCAAACCTCTTGAACGAAAGTCCGATTGAGATTATCTTTTCCACATGCTTCCCCAAGAACAAATGAATTCGGGGTCGAGTCAAGCTAGTGACTCGGTTAACAAAAACATTAGCACCACATGGGTGACAACCTATGTTTCTGACTTGTTTCTATTTTCTGACACTAAGTGTGGGGGGATTCCTCTATTGTTCTTTGTTTTTGTGTGTTGTTTGCTCTTGTTTGCAGGTTTCCCTTAGATCGTGATGATTGATGTGCCTGTTTTCAATTCAGCCGCCCAATATCCGATCTTTTTGCTAACGATTATCTAGGGATATCTTTTTAATCCTGTTTGTGAGAATGAGATTTCTGTCACACACTTGGCTATTAGTATTACCTTTTTACGTTCTAAGTGTCGGCATAAGAGCCGGTACTTTGAATATTGAGGGCAATATTCAATTCTAAGTGTGGGGGGGAATTCTCGCGAATTTTGTCACATTTGTACCTTCTAGTGCCCTAGTACCCCCGTTTTGGCCAAAATTTTAAAATTTTTTTCGTTTTTAGATAAGAAATTGCAATAAAAAAAATAAAAAAAAAAAAAGTGTTTAGTCATGATTAGGTTAGAACAAAGGGAATCCCGACTCTGCCAGAGTGTTGATCTGGCTGCTCCCTTAACGGTTAGACTAAGGTTTTACGATATGTGCAAATGAAAATGCTAAGCGTAGAATAGTTGGTTTTCTTTAGAGCTTATATAAGTAATCTATGGCTTTTCCTCCCAGGAGATAACTAATATGACTTAATAAGTGCTTATTTTCAAACATTTGAACACACAAAATCATTTTTTCATACGATTTTGAAAAATACTAGTTCAAAGATTTATTTAAACTTCGGAACAAGCATATGTCATAGTAATGTAAAAGTTAAGTAATAAATGTATGTGCTAAAAAAGCTACGGTTCAAGATCGGCCCTTGGATCCTTATTTCCGGAAGGCGTTTAGGTCTTGGCTACCCTCTTACACCGGCCCTTGGACCTCTAATTCAGGAATGTGTGAGGTCTTGGTCTAACACCCTTGGATCCTCATTTCAGGAATGTTTAGAGTCTTGGAACTCTCCGTTGTAACGGCCCTTGGATCCTTTATTCCGGAAGGTGTAAGGTCTTGGTTCCCGTGAAACTCCGTTAGTTTATGTTGCACAAAAAAAAAAAAAAAAAAAAATTTGAGGAAAAAATGAAAAGAGAAAAATAAAATAAAATGGAATGATATTGCAAAATGCAATAAGTTTTGATGTGTTGAATAAAGTTTTGAAACTTGCTTGTTGTAAATTTTAAATCTATCTTTCAACTAGTATTAGTCAAAATTTTATAAAAACGTCGATTTTTGTGATCAAAATTTTGAAAATCAAGCACAGTCACCTAACTTGAATAAATTGTGGGAGTGAAAAGTTAAGTTTCGGCTTACATAGATTATTAGTATAAGTAGTGTTAGCATTTTACAAAAACATTTGCACATTGAGTTTAAGCTTAGTTGGGAGTATAAAAAAGAGGATGACGATTTCAATTCCCTGGAGGCACCCATTTTGTGTGAATCCGGTTCCATGATACCATTTTTGGAAATCAAGCATGTTATCTATTTTTGTTTTAGTTTAAATTTCTCGCATTTAATAAAAAGTCAAAACGGGGTATACTTGGTATTCTTTTGATCCTTTCATTACTTCATATGATCGGATTGCTAGGGACTAGCAATAGTTTAGTGTTGGGGATTGATGAGTGTGTAAATACTCATCATTTTATACCCATAAAAGACACAAAAATGATCAAAAATACCCAAATAGATCAAATATTGTTGCAAATATTCTTGGTTTGTGTTTTTATGTGTTTCAGGTACAAAAGGATTGAAAACAGGGCAAAAACGGACAAAACCGAGCACAAGATTGGAAAATCGTGAAAAGCCGAGGACGGGGAAGAAATTTACGAGTTTGGACCGGGATATTGCTCAAGTTATCTAAAGTCAACCTCCAAGAATATCATAATGCCAAAAATAGTCCTTGGAGATAAATTTCAGATTTGGCAAGAATAGTCCTTGGATTTTCAGAACTTGGCAAAAGTGGTCCTTGAACTTTAAATTAAATTCCATACCAAATCCTTAAAATAACTAAACCTAACCTTTTAAACCTTTTTAATCCCTAAACCCTTAACCCAGCCCAACCAAATCAAAAGCCCAACCCCAAAAAGAAATAACCCAACCCGTTTCTTTGTTTAGCTAAAAACCAGAGTTTGACAAAGTCAAAACCACTTCCTTCCCTCCTTTACCACTTCTCCATTCCCCAAAAACCAGAGACATTCCTGTCTCCCCATGTCCCCCATGCTTTCTCCCCTGTCACACTCAACCTCCCCCCTCCTTAGCTAGTACCTTCCCACGTGCTCTAAATCCCACTAACCCAAATCCACTCAACAAGTTTTCCCGCCAAAACTCAATTGGACGGCTGGGATTGTTTTAAGTGAAATGAATGGCTGGGATTTGCTGGAGAGAGCTTAGAGAAGCTTTTGGGAGTATAAAACGCCACACACACACACAGTCGAAGTAGTAGGTCTTTAGCTTAAAATAGTTTTAGTGTAATTTAGTTTAATAAGTTAAATTCAGTTAAGCTTTAAGTATAGCTCAATCTTAGCTTATTGTAATCTCATTTTCAATATTATTGTAAGTTTCCTTATTGCCAGTTCAGTTTAATTTCATAATTTCCAAAAAAGTCAACGGGTACTGTACAATTGCTTATTTTGTGCTTATCAGTGCTTATTTCCCCCATTTGTGTCTTAATTTAGTTTTCATTTCAGCTTATTGATTAGTATTCAGCTTTCTCAGTTTCCTTTTTAGCTTATTAGAGCTTTTCATTCAATATTCAGCTTATTCTTTCTTTTCATGTTAACTGATCTGATCCAAGCTTATCTCTGAGCTTATTCTTGTTTTTCAAAAATAGTTGTAATTATAAATGTTGCTTATTTTCATGTGCTTAATGAGTTTTCAAAAAGAAAAATAATAAAAAATGTTTTCAAAAAATGTAAGACCAGGGATTCGAACCCTGGTCTCCTCACTCACAACACACAGCCTTAACCACTGCGCCCTTGGGACTTGTCCTGATTTAGGTTGCATGGTTAATCCTTTTAACACATTTTTCTTCATTTGCTTATCAGCCAACTTTGGCTTAATTCCAGCTTATCTGGATAAGCTGGGTTAGTGTTATTATTTTTCCTAGATTCAGCACATCAATTAGGACTTTTCGGTATTTTTTCATAATTTTCCCATTTCGTTTAGTATTTTTAATTCATTTTTCTTTTCAATTTAGTTTTTAATTCGTATTAAATAAAATATTAATCAGAAAAATGAAATTCTTTTTTCTAAAATTTTCTTTTATTAATTAGGACTTAGAAAAAATAGATCGGTGCCCGTAGAGTTATTATTTCATCATTTTGACGATTAGGCTCGGGTTTTCCCGGTTTAAACACATTTTTAGTTTTTCTTTTGCGTTTTTAGCCACGTATGCTTTAGATTATCGTTTTTCTTGCTTATTAAATCATTTTTAGTTTATGTTTGCATATTGTAGCGTAAAAACCCAAAATCCCATCTTTTTCACTATTCATCACACGTTTCACAAATCGAGATCACAAATTTCATTCAATCCTTCGTTGGGAAAACGACTCGGGTTACACATACTTCACTTGTGTTTCCTTGGAAATATAAATTACACATTGATTTTCGTGAATCACTGATCGTTGCAGGCTTTTGGTGGTTGATAACTAATTTGCTGTAGTATTGATGGTACTCTTTTGATAACTGATGGTAGTCTTCTGAAAGAACGTGTTTATCGTACTTTCCTTATCGTATTCTGATGGTAGTTTGTGTTATCGTATTTCTGGACAAGTTGTAATGATCTTATTAGAAGTATGTAATGATCTTTGAACAAGCCGTAATGTTTATGAACTTGTCTATTTGTTGTATGTTTTTAGCACGTGTCTTCTTAATTTTGTTAAACGTGATAACTGATGGTCGTAGGCTGGACAAGTTATACAGCTAGATCACTACATGTTTTCATATGTTTATTAACTGCTCTTGTGGTGAATGTTTTAAATCTGTTTTATCTGTTTTTTTTTTTTTTTTGTTGCTAAATGTCATAATCTGATGGTTGTAGCCTACTTTTACATCTGGATCACATGTGATTTTTAGAAATCACATGTGATTATAATGAATCACATATGATTTTGTAGAATCACATGTGATTCACAAAATGAAACTTTACAACTAGCAAACAATTATTCAGTTCAATACCAAATCTACTAGAACATCAAACAATCTGCTAAAACATCAAAAAATAATTCAGTTTAATACCAAATCTGCTAGATCCGCATAACACTTTTCCTAAATTTCAACAAAAATATGAAAAATCCAAATCTAAACAGAGTATGATATTCAAGAAGCGTTTGTCGTTTGTGCTGCAACAACAATTCTCGCTAGTTTTGCAATATATTTTTTATTTGACAGATATGTAGTCTTGGTGTGCTTGTTAGTCTTCTCTCCACAACATCCACATTTCTTTTTCGGCTTTAGATCAAGCTTGAAGTGCTAATTCTCTTCCATTCTTTCTACTTGCTCATTTAATACCACCTTTGTTTACAGCCCCAGATGAATATCATGGTTCTTCAAAACACAGAATGCGTGTCGACATAGAAATCCGAACTGAAGAAAAGGCCTACAGGTACATTCCACTGACCCGTCTTCAAGAGAATTCAAAACCTTATTACAGAAAAGAAACACACAAAATTAATACTTTTATGCCTCACATGTGATTTACTTGAAAATCATATGTGATTTACATGAAAATCACATGTGATTTACTTGAAAATCATATGTGATTTACATGAAAATCACATGTGATTTACATGTGATTTTCACTTCTTTGACAAATTTTAACTTTTACTAGACCAGTGCATATTCATGTAACACCCCCTAAATTTCAAGTTAACAGCGGAAGACTAATCGGGGTATTACTGGAAGGATCATAGTCATAAGCATAGAAAACGACTCAAAAGAGGCGTTTTGAAAGTTATTATCATTCATTTAATAATTCAGATACAAAAAGGAAATTTCAATGTTTAATATCTCACAAAAGATAGGATAGTTTGAAACGAATGATAGAATTTATTTGACACCAAAAATCATCAGTTTATTTGCCCACTCCGTGCCTTGAATGCTCCGTTAATTACCTGAGATAAACATGCTAAAAGTCAACAAAATTGTTGAGTGAATCCATAGTGTTTGTAATTGTAATCAGTTTGAACACAAGTCTCAAGTTGTATAATTGTATAGAAATACAATCATATTAGAAATAGTAATATTGTAGTTCGATATATTGCCCTAAGTCTCATGACACTCAAACCTTAACGAGTACCGCACAAACGGCATGAACACACCAAATTAATGGTGTGAGTTATGGCCCTCAATAGGAGATTGCCGTCTACCTATTTCCTTCAAATAAAGTGCATTTGACTAATCCAGCTAGCAACTAAGACCATCTTCTGGATAGTTCAAATAGGCAGTCAGCTTCCAACAGATCTGTTCACTATATTTGCGTTCACTCGCAAGTGATTAATGGCTCATGATGGGAGGGACTTGTAATAATGGCAATAATATTGGTAACTTAGGCAATATCAATCAGGTATAGCATACAGAAAATACTTGTGTTCTGTTTTGTAGCATGTATCTCCCCACGAGTTGAAATTATATAAAAGATGAAAAGTGGGACTATGAGGCTCACCTTGAATGTAGTTAGCAAAGATAATGTGAAATCAAATGTAATATGGGAACGACTTCAACACACAACCTGAATAATAGGGAAGTCTGAGATTTCGATAGTTTAAGTTTGGTTTAATACGAATAATGATTGTGGAAAATAGTATCGGATAATGAATTGGTTCGTGATGAGAATGGATGATATGCTTAAAATGCTTAAAGTTCAAAAATAATATTATATATAATATTATCTTGTTTTTATGTTTGTTGAATCCATAGATATTGTTTCCTCGAAAGCTGGTGAAAGATACGTTATGTTATTCGTTAGAAATCTCGTTATATAAATGTATATAAACGTATCGTAATTTAAATATATTGTACGAAATGTAAAAATGACTTTTTATGATAAAAATGTATAAAACATTAGTGGAAATATATATAGAATAAAGTTACCGAATGGTCCTTAAAGTTATATAAAATTTACACTTTTAGCCCTAACGGTGAAACTTTTACACCGTTAGTCCTTGGTTAGATTATAATTACACTTTGGTCCAAAATATTCAAATATGACATTTTATCACTCCTGGTTACTGGATATTCACTTTCTACCCTTAACTTATCAAAATATCAGTTTGACACTAGTTTATGTGAAAGTTACAATTTTAACCCGATTTGTAATATAATTTGCATTTTTAGTCCAAAAGTCACAAATCTTATGGATTAACTTTTCCGAGAGTTTCAAAAGTCTTCAATAGCTTATTTAAGTTTGTAAAACTGCTTATTACCTAAAAAGTGCTTATTATTAGCTTATTGGGCCTTAACGATTTTAAAACAGGCCCGTTAACAATTTATGATCCAATGGGTTTAGAATGGTTTTGTGCTTGATTTTGGGCTTATAATATAGTCTTATTAACATATTCAAACTGCTTATTCGGATTTGCTTATTTTGAGCTTAGTGGGCTTTAAGGCCCACTCGGTAATAATTATGATTTTAAAACTGTTTCGAGAGTGTTTAACTTGTGGGTTTAAAAAGGTGTTATAAGAGCTTATTAAAGGAGCTTATTGGCATAGCTTATTAGTTAAGATTATGGAAATGGGTTGGGTAATTTATTCGATATGTTACACAATTAAAAAGGATTATATGGGTCATTTACGTGTCGATATAACCACATGGTCCAAAAGATTAAAATGACATATAAACGTTCGATATGCAACATGAGTTCAAAATGAGTCTCGATAACCTTTTAAATGTGATTCGAATGAATATGGTATTTCATTTCTAGCCATCCATAGAATTAGGAGGTCATAATTATACGAAAAGGGAATAACAAGAAATCAAAAATCATAATAGAAAGCTTGAAATGAACTCGAATAAAAAAAAGAGTGCATGAACTTGGAAATCATAAGTATGTATAGGAAATGGTTCGAATGACTTAACTACACCAAAAATGGTGGTGATAACACGTTGAAATGAACTAGAGATCGAAGGCTTATGCACGTAACACGTTAGAATCGCCACAAAAGAATCGAGATCAAGCTTGTACATTGGAAAAATGGATCGAACGACTAGAAATGGCCTTGCTTCTTGAAGAGACTCGGCTAGGGAGAAAATACTTAGGAGATTTTGTGTGATATCAAGTTGTGAATGAAAGAATGAGTGTTTGTGAGTCTATACGTATAAGTATATGCATGTATACTAGTATATAATGTATTTAATACACCCAAGTTGGCATGACATGATGCCGAAGAGATTAGGGAATAATCCCTAGCTAGGTACTTGAGTATATTGGATTTTAAGGGAGTTGCTTGTGTGCTAGTTCGGTTATGATCAACTGGCATGCACAAATGTTTCTTTCGATATGCATAGGGTCCAAACGACTTAGAGACGTGACCAAATGAATTAAGGGAAGTGTGATAAGGCTTATAGAAGTCGTTAGGCTAGGAACAATGCAAATCACATAGGTAAAAATAGGTTTAGTTGAATTTGGTTAACCCTCAAATGAGTTTGTACTTGTGTCGAGTCGAGTTAGCATTAGTGTTCATTTTAATAGAAAACGTTCGAATTAGACAATAAGGCTTGTCATTCCCGAATCCTTGAAATGTAGAGATTCAAATCATGAAAAATTTGGTATAGCTTGTGTGTCGAATTACCAAGATATCGAGGCCGAGTAATAGGGGTTTGGCTCGTATGAAATATAAGAAAAATAAGAATTGGGCTTGAATAGTAGTGGGCTTAGAATAGCCTGTTGGGCCGAGAACTACGTAAAATGGATCCGTTTGGTTTTTATTCGTATATTGGATTATCGTGGTCCGTGTGTGAGCTCGTTCCAAAGTATTGTGAATCACGTAACAACGTTTCTGATTCATGGTAATGTAATAAACAAAAATTTTAAATTTTGCTCGTAAAAATGGTTAAATGAACTGTAATGATAATTTAATACTTGATTAATATTTACAAAGTACTGAGGAATTTTACAGGTTGCTACAATTCACATTCCCTTGTGTAAAAAAAAAATACTTGTGTAATTCATTTCAATATGAAGGAGTTGAAAATGAAACGGTGTTTGTTAAAATCTTTATAGCACACATACACGTTAAAGACATAATACCTTACCAACAATATTTATACATAATTATCAATTATGCATGGGTCTAACAACTTAATAAGAATTTGAGATTACTGCTAACCTGATGACGTGTGCTGGAATCCAAATTTGGACTTAAGCAAACCTCGAGAGCGAACTGGAGTATGGCTTTAACTGTATCACCTAGAAGGGGCGCTGGAGACTCGATTAGTTCGTCAAATATCACAAAAGCAATGATTGCAACATCTTCATCACCGAAAGCAAGGCATTGTCTTGAAACATTTAAGATGCTGGGAATAAATTCCCAAAAATTAATCTACATGTATATGATAGTGACATTGTTACAGCTCATAATAAAAACTAAAAAAAATGATAAAGCAACTATTACAGCCTTACAAATAACCAACTTAAAAAAAGAGAAAAAATAACAATAATTAATGGCGGTAACCTAGTGAAAAAAACAGACTTACCACTTCATCTTCATCATTCGTGAACTCTATAAAAGAGCCAACCGCCCTGTTCAATTAGTATAGTTCCATTGTGGAACATAGATTGTATTAGAACTCCAATTGTTTACAGGAAACCTATATTACAATGTGTATATTTTTCTGTGATTAATCACTAGTTCTAGTATAGAATATTACTTGAGGGCAGCCACTCAAACGCTATTGCTAGTCTCATCTTGTAATAACTAGGAACATTAGACTGCATAAATTATATACCTACTGTTTCAAAAGAGAGGCTTCTGCTACCCTTAATCCTGTTGGGATACTAAAATTACCGATTACTATCAAGATATCCGACACATTCCTTCCTAGATAAACAGCAACTCTACGCAACTCAAGTTTGTCCATAACATAACTTCCAGCTGGTCTCACATACACCTGAAAAAATCATGGCATATTCATTAGGATTCAAAATATATACTCAGTTACCACAGTAGAAGACATCAAAAGCACACAAGCTATGTTGATCCTTTAGATTTAAATCTACCTTCTAATAACTAGGAACAATACCATCCTTATCTAAATGTGTTTTGAATGTCATATAACACACAATTGGCAGCGAGTCTCAAGTTCAAAAACATTAGTTCAAGAGGTTCAGTTTGTACCAGTTAGCCGCAGGCCACTGGGTTCCCTCATTAACATGTTAAAGGTCTGTTATATTGCAAAAGGTAAAGAGCAATTGGGCATGGGACATATGAATACTAGTTAAGAGTGAAATATCTAATAACAGATGTGTGACTTCCTGTTTGCATGAGGGTAGAAAACGGCTAGATACAAACTTTATAAAGAGAGGAAGGTTTATCTATCAAACATGATCGTAATTAAATGCTTTTTCCCATTTTACAGACCTTCAATTCGTCTAGATTAAATTCTGTTGATGACCATATCGGTTTTTTTTTTTTTTTTTTTTTTTTTTTTTTTTTTTTTTTTTTTTTTTTTTTTTTTTTTTTTAACCTTCTACAATGTGATTTGATAATGACAAATGAAAAACATTTTTAGAGTTCGTACCCTCGACAACAATTACATCAAGTATGGAACTGATAGATAAGATAGGTGCTTACCTCTCATATGAATTACCTATTACAGAATCACATGTGATTTTACTTAGAATCACATGTGATTTGCTTCAGAATCATATGTGATTTTGTTACAGAAAAACATGTAGAACAGAATCTAGTGCTAATATCCAAAATAAGCAACAAAATAAGCTGAATAAGCAATAAAATAAGCCGAATCACTTGTGATTTACCTTGAAACCCTAAAAACCTAAATAAGTAACAAAATAAGCAAGAAAATAAGCTGAATCACATATCATTTACCTTGAATAGCAGCTATATTTTCTTCTTCATCTTCATATTCAACAGTTTCTTCCATAACCTTGTTTCCATCATCCACCACTTGATGTTCATCAACCGCAACTTGAACATCAACTAAATTAGAAACCACCACACGATTTTCATCATCCGCAACTACAACATCAACTAAATTTGTTTCGTGTAACTGATTATCATCCAATTTTACGAGTTTTGCTTGTGATTTATGTTTCAATCGAACAAAAATTCGATCAAAATAAACGGTTTTTAACGATTAACGATCTTATATCATGATTTTGGAGGTTAAATCGGAATGGAATTGTGGTGTTTTTTATTGAATCATATTTGGATCGGGAGAGTGTTTGTGCGTGTGTGTGTGTGTTTGACCTAATTTTTTGGGGGAAAAATAACACCGATCCTTATTTTTAGTTTATATAATTGTCATTTTTACCCTTCAAGTGTAAATGGGTGATTTGATCTTTGCCTTTAGATCAAATTGGATTGAATGGTTGTGATTGGTTCACCAGATCTATGGACAATGGTGGGTCTATGGGGATCTCAACTCTTCTCTATAAAGTACACAAATTCAAATAATAAATGAGGTATTAAAATGTTGTGGAAGATAATTTAATACTGCGTAAATGATGCATTAACACTTGTATTTTTTTTAATGCATTAACAATTGTCTTACAAAATTTTAATGAAGGTCATTCATACATTACATGTAGTATAGATAACACATTTCAATTCATCCTTAACAAATACCATTATGATTCATAACTATACCATTTTATATAGTAAGAGTACATATGCAACCACCGGAAACTTTATTAGAATATGAAGCATCGTTAAGCATATTTCCCTCTCATAAAAAGTGTACAAATCCATTAAAACCAAAAACACGATTCCAAAATATACATGAACAAATCACCACATTTTACCCAGAAAAAAAAGAAAAAGAGCCTCACCTGCTAACATACTTAAAAACTCGAATCTTTAATTTCAGGCTTCTAAACCTCCAACCCATAAATCCTTTCCTATTATTCATAACCTGCACTGGGATATGTTTCTTAGGTACCATCATAGATCAGTAAATGAAGGTAAGGGATTCTCATGGTTGGCATATCATAAATGATGATGACATGCTCCTATTACCAAGTATAATGGGTCATCATTGTCGCCATGTTGGCACTTGTGTCAAATAATGAGCCTCAATCACCTTACATTCACCCTTGGCCTACTAAATCTTTCGTGATCTAGATAACTATCGGCAGGGCCTGCACCTGACCCTGATGAACCACGGGCCTTATTAGATCTTTGATTATGTTTATCACTAGAGTTTTCTCGTCTATGGCTTTTAAAATCACGTGAACCACCCTCATATGAATCTCTTCTATTCCCACCATCATAGTTACCCCTGAAACCCTTTGCAGAACTATTTCTTCTATCAGGGATTGCTTTTTTCCCTCTTGATCTATCTCTACTGAACCGGTCATCATCATCCGAAAAGTTACTTTTGACTTTACGTTGATCTTTGACTTTACGTTTAGGCAGGAAATCATCATCATCATCATCAGAATTGAGATCAGAATCTTCATCTGAACCATATTTAGACCTCATTCTGCCTCTACTATTGTGTCTAAAATCAGCTACATGACTAGATTTCCAGTTTGGATGAACAGGTAAATCGTCGTCTGAATTGAAATCAACACCATCATCAGAAAATGCAGATTTCCCACGAGAAGATTTTGATACCCTTTTGTTTCTTTGGGGCCCACGAGCATTCTGAGTCTCGTCTTCAGACTCGGAATCAACATCAATATCAGAAAAGTTAACTGAAGAAGTGTTTGGTTTTGTATCTAGTTCATAACTATTAACCTCATCATCTTCCTCATCATCAAAATCATCAAAGCCAACTCCTGGTTTAGCACCAAATCCTGAGTATTCAGTTTCTTGAGGCCTTATGGGTCTCTGGTTTTGATTATTGTCAAAACGAGACATAAGTTCTTCATCTCTTTGTCTGATTGTTGAAAAATCTTGATCTAATTTTCGGGAATCTGCATACTCAAAGGCAGCAACTTCAGCACCATCAGATTCATTTTCATCGAAATCGAAGTTCCATGCATCAGAAACCTCTTTTCTGCTTGGTACATTGTCAAGTTTTGACCTTTGACCAAATTGCCTTTCTTGCATTTGATTTTCAGTAAATTCATCTTGTGGCCGTTTGCATTCGCAGTGAAAACATGCCATATTTCTTCTGTAATTCAAGAATTGACACCTGGAAAACAATTTTGAAAATTAATAATGTAAGCGAAAGTGAATATGAACAAGAACAATTTGTTTTAATGATAATTTTTACATACTCGGGGCATTCCCATTCGCCTGGCAGCAGTTGTCTCTTTGGACGTTTCGCATCACATTGCAAACAGACTGTATTCTTTGCAAAATTCATGAAGTCACACCTGAGACAAGACCTCGTTATCATTATGAAAATACAAATAGCACTAAATTATGAAGGGAAGTAGATGTGGTAATTCTCAACACGTTTGCTTATGAATGAGTTGATCTGGCCTATGTTTTAGCTACTAACGAAAAGGTAAAAAAGTAGGAAAGAAATTAAAATGGGTAGAACAGGTTGAAAGTGGCCTTAAGTGTATTCTTGATACATATAACCTTCTGAAGCTTTCCATTTAGGAAAGTAGATTACGAGTAATCAGAATCACATAATCAGTTGTAATAGAGCAATATCAAGAGGATATGCTAATGTCGTTTGAAAGCATGGCGAGAAATAATCACATGTTGTGATATTTGGTGAATTTTGACTATTTAAGGAATCTCAGGTAAATCACTCCACCCGGGAAAAGAGTGGAAAGCAGCTTTGATAGATATGATAACGAAGAGGTTGCATTGAGATCTTCTATCCAAGGATCTCGATCTAGGCGAGAGGTTGTGCTTGCCATGCTGAACCAACTTTTTCCTTTCTTGACTGGTGGTGAACCCTCCTCTCTTCTTTCTGGGTCCACCCGTACCAGCTAACTCGCTCCGTTTTGGAATAAAAGTTCAATCCGATTAGAGCAGACGTGGTATAATAGGGCTTTGGTTTGGGGCTACGCACCTTGGTTCATATCATGGGCAGTTGGGTTGGAATCCGTGTGATGGTTCGAAAGTGCTTTCAAATATTCTTCCTCTTCGGGTGGTTTGGTTTATCTTTATTTAGCTATTGAGCAAAAAGACCAGAAAACGGACATTTTGTATGATAAAAGTAAAATTTGCATATTATGTTAACAGGAGGGTTAAAGTATTAAACTGTGACTAGAAGTCGGAATAATTAGAAAGTCATCGAAATCCAAATCCAAAAGGCCATAAGAAATTATAATAATTACTTACTTCGGACAAAGCCAATCACCCTTTTTCATCTCAACATCATCACGACCAACTCGTCTTTTAGGAGGAGGGGGTGTTTGCTTGACTTTGGGAGGTGGTCTTTTGATAATAGGTGGTGGAAGGTTTGGATCAATTGGAACTGCACTCAATTTCACCACTTCATGAAGTAATTTGCGTACAGCAGCCTTCACTTGTTTTTTCTTCAAAAGTGAGTCATTTACAACTGACCCATTTACCGGATCGAACCCATATGTCATCAAGACACGCATAATGTCAATTGTTCTTGCCTCATCTTCTTTATTTGTCAGCAAATACCCTCGTTCGCAAGAACTTCTTAAGCTGCATGAACTACAAACCTGGAATATGAGCAACAAATAAATATTAAAGCACATGCTTAGCAAATCATCATTGTTAGGTTAACCTTCCATGTGTTAATTATAGAGGGGATAATTTCCACCAAGTTACCTATGAATGGATCGATTTGGGTTGCGTCATCTCAAATGGGTCAAATAAAAATTATTAGCTAAAAAGGGTACTGGTCAAAAGTTCACCAGCAAAATCTTAGTTTATTCAAAAGTTGACCCAGGTAAAATCATAGTTTATTCAACACTAAAGTTTACATAACATAATCATTTACTGATTTTTTTTCTAGTTTTTCATCCCTTCTACTATTTTAGAACGTGGAAGGAGTTTTTTGTCACGATAAATGTGTTAAAAATTCGGAAAATGTGGTTAGATATGTTGCATTTTCCATTATAGTATGGTAAAAGAGTGAACTACAGAATATGGTTTTCAAAGAAAAGGATTTCCATGAAAACGTTTTCCATTTCTTCGGTTTGTTGAAAAAGTTTCCCAGAAGAGCGCCTCATTCTTCCACAACTAAACACTCTTATCTTTTCATCAAATAAGAAGTTCAAATTCCTTTTGGGAGATAAAATATTACCTACAGGTGGCAATGGAGCACAATACAATTTACTTTGACTGTTTGACACTTGAATTCAATTACTACAATAATTAATTGGTTGTGTTGATACATTAATGGTCTTACCGTTAAGAAGTTGGAAAAATGAAATACCGGATGATAAATTAATGCATCTTAGGAATTTGATCCCAAGATTCTCAAACAACACTGTACTTGGAGCAACTATTGTACTTGCAATTGACATTAATCAGTCAAGGAAAAATACATAATCTCCTAATCAGAGTCAAGCAACACGGTAAATCAATTGCATTTCCCTTGTTGTTTATGGTTCTTTTTCTGTACCCCACAACCACTGCCAACTTGTTAATGCACAGTGCACACAATGTTTCTATCTAGAAAAAATGGTGAATTAAATTTGATTCAACATTCAAGAATTAGTATAACTGTTCCTAGACAACTGATCCGAAGCAAGTTAGTGTGTACCTATAACTTCAAGCAATTAAGATTTAAGCCTGATTCAACATTCACCCGGAAAACTAAAGCTAAGCCATTAGTTTATAACTGTATTTGTAGGAAGCATCGAGTGTGTACATATATAATCCATCGGTCCACCCTAAACTTTGACTATTTTTCAACCCAAATCAAAGTTAGTATGTGCCTATCACTTTAAGAAACTGAGCCTGATTAAAAACATAAAGTAGTTGTAGACATAAAAGTAAACTGGATAGCTTTGTGATTATTGCTCTACTTCCGTACAAAGAGAATAAAAAACACTGCATTTCTTGCATTCTCATTAACTGTAAAACATAATCATGTTTGATAAAGTTTAAACAATTAGCTATAAGATGTTTACATGATCCAAAGGTTTTGCTTATGTTACACTGGGTCAGGTAAAGTGAAACCTTGATAAGAAAAAAATTAGACAATAATCACACAATAATACAGAAGAACATAGCAACAAAACTGTAACCTACCTTCACAATGCATTCATATACAAATATAAATACGGAGTAGATAGTAAAGCATAAAGCCGCTAACAACCAGATTAACGTACATTCAGGATCATATTGTACATATAGTACGAAGTAATATTTAACTACTGCTAAATACATCTAACCTTAAAGATCATGTTTCATAATCGCCTTGGTAAATATCCCAGATTTTGGCACGCTAAGCGGCACTAAGGGTACAGTTCCCTAAAAGTAAAACCCTCAATAAAAGTACATACCTAGTACTTGTGACAAGGACACTCTTTATACAGGCGAGTCTCTATAGTTTCATTACTGCTTAGTACTTGTAAGATCTTGTAAATAATCCCCATGTTATGTCTGTGCACTCACACTAAGTACAATACTTTACAATATGGGTTTATTTGGGACTCTGGTGCACAATAACCCCTTAAAACCATATTGGATTTAATCGATGATACGGGAAGAAAATAAAAACCTCATGTTTACAACTTTGCAGAGACGGATAAAAGAAATTAGACAGGTAAAAAATGAATACTTACATCTCCTTCATCAAGATGAACGTATTTCCTCAATAACTTTGCAGAGAACACCACCTTCTTGTCTGCACTAGGGCATCCATACCCAACTAGAAGTTGTATATCCTTTCTGGACAGTGACCTGAAATACATTCGCCTTAAGATCTCAACAAAGTAACAGAAATGCAGAATAACAAAAATATTTAAGGCCATTCGCTTGTTATTGTGCCACTCGTCTCCATTTTGCGTGATTATAAATCTATATTGCTATTATATAGCATTTAAATATGTGCGATCCTTTTTCAAAACTCAGGAGAGAGCAGATCTCAACCATTGGATCACCTTTGGCTCAATCTCACCCTTCCACTTCGTATCCATGTAACCAAACGCCCCTTAACAACTCCATTATATACACCCCATATATAAACCAAGAAAACGTTAATAAAAAATAATGACACATCACCATCTTCCTCTCTTACCCCACCACCTCAGACGAACCGTCAAAAATAAAAATAAAAACGAGAGAACTATATGCATTTGCATGGGTACTATGGTATTTTAGTTTATTCAGCTTATCATAAAACAGAAAATGTATACTTAGATTAAGAGCGAAAAAGTCTTTTCCATATGATGTTAGTCATTTTAGACTATGCTCTGATATTACAAGTTATCACAACTTACTCTGCCTAGAATATCCAAAAGTCCAAACTTCAATAAAAAAGAGTATGAAATCCTTATTACAAGATTGTTCACATTCTCGAAGACACTCCAACAGTATGTAACAAAGATGATCAGTAACATATTGAGCACATATTATTATTTTAAACTAAGAAAGGTACGGTTCTAAGAACGTTCTTGCAGAATGACATCCAATCAACACACATAAAATTCAAGTATAGGATACCACATGACGAAAGACATACAAGGGTACGAAAACATTCAACAATTGTAACAGACTCGAAAAGTTTTGTCTCTACGCGCATTACTCTCAATCAACAAGATGCCAGGTGGAGAACTAAAATTTCAAAGTCCATAACTCGAATGAAACTAACAGCTGAGTTGTGGGTTGTTTGAATGAGCATTTCAAAAGTAATTATCTAGTCATAACAACCAGTTTCTAGTTTTTGGGTTACTAACTTCCATTTATTGATTATCAGATTGTTAGAGGTTACATAATCAGTTTCAATCTAGCAGCAAAAAAACTAGTTATCAAAAGTAGTAAAATGACATATGTAGGGCCTTATTCTACCATTATGTTATCTACCATTTCCTTACATAATCAAAATATGTCAACCAATCAAAATCACAATATAAAGCTACTGTTACAACTTCGGGATGCCAAAACACATCCAAACACTATCTCCTACGTCATGTTTGATTACGTTCGATTATCAGATTCTGATTATTTAAGTATCACATAAGCTCTTGTAAATCACAACCAAAATGCAAACTTTAATTCATTTTGATACTTCTACCAGCAAAATTAGCCGTTAAACTAATCCGCACCTACTCCTCAAATACGACATAACACAACAGAACAATGAATCAAACAATCAAATAAGGTGCACAGATTATTAACTGACCTCAAAATATCAAACCTATCTTTACCAAAATTAAGTCCAGCCGTCTGAACCGTCTTCCAATCTCTCGTGAAATCAAACCCTTCTTCCATCACCTCAGCCATAATCCCACCACCATCACCATCACCATTAAACCCCGACTCCGATATCAACTTATCCTCATCTTTCCGCCTAATATCAAAATAGTTCTGATTAACTAATCTCTCCATCAATTCAATCCACTCAACCCATGGATGAACCAACTCAACTCCCCCTTTACTCAACAACCCTTTTTCCTTAAACCCCGAAACCGCAACATTATTAACATTTTCCTCATTTTCAAAAATGGGTTGGTTTTCTTTTTCTTTTTTGGATTGGCGCCAAGCGCGAATTCGTTCAAGGGTTTGGTCTTTTTGTGATTTTTCTTTCTCGATAGCGTCGATTTGATCGAATACGAAGCTCATACGAGCGGATAACGAGGTCGGTTTCGGGTTTGTTTCGGTTGAGAAAGGGTTTGTAAAATTGGGTTTATGGAGTTTGTGTTTAGGGTTTAAGTTGAAGATGCGTTTGAAATGAATGAGATGAGATAAACCCATTTTTGGAAAGTTGAAATGAAGGGTTTTGAAGTTACATGTATGATTGATGAAGATGAAGAAGCTTAAACCCTGATAAAGACATCAAACTATTAAAGTGTTAGGAAGAGGGTTTTTGTTGGTTATTTGATGGGCTTTGGCTGTGGTTTGTATTGTAAAAACATTTCTTTTCTCAACATTGTAAAATAAATCACATCAAATTACACAAAGAGAAATTTGAGGAGTAAAAATGTTATTTACAATCGGTCAAGGATCAACATTGTAAAATAAATCACATAAAATTACACAAAGAGAAAATTGAAGAGTAAAAATATTATTTACAATCGGGAAGGTATCCAAAAAAAAAAAAAAAAAAAAAAAAAAAAAACTAACTAAAATAAAAAGAATTTATAGCCACACATTCCAAATAGTTGGGAGAATTTTAAGGGGGGATGCATCTATTTTTGTAGGTACATCTGAAATGAATGTTGTGGTTTCTTCTTATCATTCTTATTTTAATTTTTCTTCTTATTTGATCCTAACTCTTTACAATGTATAATATCTATAAAACAAAAATGTTCAAAGTAAAAAGTGAAAATTCAAGAAAGTAAAATGATGAAAAAATTAAAAAGGAAATTGATCGCACAAAAAGATGTACTACCAGGCCTTCGATGGTGATTAAAGGAGTTATGAGGTGTTGAGGTTGCGCCAAGCTTGTTCTTAACCTGAAATAAAAAATACTAAAACACTACGTTAAGTGATTGCGCAGGGGATGGACCATGCGAACCACCTCCGGCGTGCGAGTAAGTATGTGTAATGTTTATGTAGGTTGTAAATGACGAGAGTGAAGTTAACTTACATTGTTTTTGCCCGACTAAGCTATTTATAGGAGAGGAATAGGCCTTAGTGGGCGGTTGCACTTGTTTCGGAGATCATGGGGGCGTCCAATGATTTATGGTAACCGCTAGGGCTTTGTAGCCCACGATCTCTTCCTTGGCGGGAAAGCCTAAGGGAAGAGGGAACGTGGGTATGACCAGGTCAAGAGGGTTCTCCGTTGTAGTCCCTTCGAGAGGGATACCCCGAAGGGCTTAGGGCTTCGATTGGCGGGTTTCCACATGGTAACCACTTCATAGACGAATGGTTTTACGCCAATGAAACGTGTTAGGAGTTTAACCTGGGCCTCCGAAGGGAGGGCTTTCTACAGGCTCGAAGGGGAGTCATTCGACCCGTTAGGAGGGTACATCATCAAGCCCCCCAGTCGAAAGTGATATATACGTACGAGTATGAATTGCATTCGACTCGAAAAACATGCTACACTCTATCCATTTCATCACAAATTCGTACGAGGAAGGATAAGTGCTTAAAAAGACTTTGCGCAATAAATGCGGCTAATAAATATGCAACTACCACCCTATGCTACAGCAGCTAGGATTTCGGTAACCACAAACATCTTTTCAAAATTTAAAGAACAATTTAGAGTCCGTGTATGTCTCGGATTATAACTGCACGTGGATGGCTAGGATAAAGCTAAAAAGGATATACATAAACCCTTCATAATCCTAAACCTAGATCACTTTTTCTTTTGCGTCCAAAATACACATACACAACACTGTACTTCGTGCTTCGGTTGAGCTTAAAGGTAACTCTCTTCTCCAAAACTCATTGTTTCTAATTACAAGATGAGTATGGCAGCAAAGAGAATCATTAGGCAACAAAAATGTATCTTATCAAAACAGGATTTGACGGAATTTCTTGGGAAGTACCCCATACCTAAAGAGTTCAAAGTGATTCTTCCGAACAAAGACCAAAATATTTTTGACGCTCCGATTGGGTATGTTGGGCTTTATGTTCATGCATTTACAAAATCCAACTTTAGGGTTCCCATTCATCCTCTAATCCTAGAGTTTTTACAGTACTATCAAGTACATATCTCCAGGTTGAATCTTTTTGGTTTAGCCAAACTGATGCGTGGTTTTGCGACCTTACAACAGGTTTTACCTCTCGAGGGATCTCAAGAGGCTTGCAATCCCCACCAGGCAGTGTACCTGACCGATGTAGTATAGTGTAGTGGCAAGTACCGGGGGATTGATCGTTCTCTAGGGGAATAGTGTTGTTAGGATTGAAAAACTACTCTAATAGGTCTAAGGGTGAGGGAAGATTCTTTTTGTATTTTTTTATATTTTTATAAAAGCAAGTAAAATCTCGGGTTTGAAGGAGTGGGCGGAATTAGTTGCTAGTCAACTAACCCAAATAACTACAATTGCAATTAAAATAAAATAACTGAAAATAAAAAGGTTGTGGAACTTATATGGAGAGAAATGTGTTTACTTAGATTTCCTTACTCCCTAACTATCTTTTACCGGTTGATTAGTGTGTATTAATTGCGTGGATGACGGGTGTATTCCTTAATACCAATCGTAGGGTGGCGTACGTACTTCCCCAACTCTACAAGCTCCTACTTCACTCCTATGTCGAGCCGGCTAAGAAGCTCCTAACATGGGATCACTAGAATTCGCTCATGCATTAAATACAACCATAATAACCTTAGTACGCATTGGTTCATGTTTCTTAAGACGTTCAAGCAAGTTACCGTATAGGAGGTTAGCTAGTTTTCTTAAGCCTAACATCGATAAACAATCATCCAATACAATTAATAACACACCAACAACCAATAATCAATAGTTAGGTTTTATTAGATCTAAGCAAACACAAGATAAATCTAGCCTAGCATGTTAAATAAAAGATAAGAACAAGATATAATCAAACAACACATAGACATATTGAATGATTAATTGATTACTTATCTTCAATTGAACATGGGAGATCCAAGGGTATAAAACCCTTAAAAATGGCAGAAAAATCGTCTTAGGGTTTCTCCTCACAAAGTTGCACTCTAATGACTAAAAATTATGAGAATATATATAGAAAATCAGATCTGACGGCGTCACGTTATAGAGCTGACGCCGTCACCTCGCCGCAGTTAGGGTTTCTTGATGGCCTTCTTGACGCCGTCCCCTTTTAATCGTCCAAAATCCTCTCTGGCTTATCAAGAGTTGACGGCGTCACACTGGGGCTTGACGCCGTCACAGGTACTTTTCCAGCAGATTTTTGAGACTTTGTCGTTTTCTTCACTTTTATGCTCCAAAAACGTCCAAAATGCTTCCTTTTCCAGATTTCTTCTCCAAAGTACCTAAAATGACAAAAGGAACGATTTAGGGCAATATTTGATCAAATAAATACGATTTAGGGCTTAAATGACCCCCTAAAAGCGGTACACTTTTCGCTTCATCAAATACCCTTACACTTGAGATTTGCTTGTCCTCAAGCAAATGCGCTTTTATTCTATTCAAAATACAAGTTAGGGGTCATTTAACGCTAATATAAAAGTAATTACAACAAATAGTCGTTCCACTTTAATCATAATAAGCACGGAGATTACAGACTAGCACCTCACAAGTAGTGTTTAGATACTCACATCTCTCAGGTGTCATAAAAGTATATCTCATAAATGAAAATGAATAATATCTCTCACTACCTGTCATAGCAAATAGATTACCATAGGCTTGGGAAAGGATCAAAAACCTCCTCCACTAGGCGTAAGCACCTAAGATAAACTATCAAAGAGGGCTTTTAAACGGGTTATAACGTTAGGTGTAGGGATATGATAAACACGGTTTTGTTGGATAAAGGATATTTTACTGGTGGCGAGTTAAAGATCTTGATTAATTACATATACAATATGGCGTTGCCAAGCCAAGACTAGACTCGACTTAAGCTAATGAAAAAAATAACAAAAAGATAAAATAAACATAAAATGAAACGGGATGGTAGTCCGTATGTTTTTTTCTACTTTTTTTTTTTTTTTTTTTTTTTTTTTTTTTTTTTTTGCATACACTCTTGCCCTACCATCCAAAATAATGCATCGTAGGGGGGTTGTATCCCCCTTACACTTGAACTTTTACATAACTTTACAATTAACTATTCTAATGACTCGAATTAAGATAATCGAAACACTTGGAGTACTTTTAAAATATTTAGCACATATGGGGGTAATAATGTTGTTCTTCCCCATTACTCCATTACACTAGTACTTTACCCATGAGTCCCAATCGTCCCAAAACAATATGTACAAGGATATGACTCGACTTAGCAACCATGTAATCAATTAGATAATTAACTTAGGGTTTAAACAAATGTTGTCACAATAATGCACTAAAAATGAGTGCATACAAGGTAGGCTAAGGCGATTTGGGTGTACATTTAAGTGGGGTGTAAACAAATTCTTACTTTAAGTAAAATGCTTAAAGTTAGAAACGAAAAGATAGGCTCTGAGGGGTGTACTAGGGGTATCGTGTACTAAAAATGAGTACAACGCAAAGGGTGTGGGAGAATTACTTGACCAATGTAGCCAATGTAATTATAACAAAAACACAGGTGTAAAACAATGGGTTAATCCTAATGCCTCTTATCATGTAGTAAATCTAACTACACGAATGTAGTCTCACTTGTGGCCTCGGAATGGTCCTAACGCAAGTTCTAGAATCTAAGTGCTACCGGTACACACATCATAGCATAAATGCTTTTCCTACCAATTCTAGGGGCGAACCTCACATATTTGGGGGTGGAAAATTTTTTAGTGGTACGGTTTTGTGCTAGTCATATAACTCCTATCCGTGAGACGCTCATTAAGACCAAAGTTTCACTCCTATATGTTGTAAAAAATTTTAAATTTGGCACTAAAATTGCCTTAACAGGTATTTATCTCAGTTTTATTACACATCTACCATCAAACAAACGAAAAATCAAGCGTAATAGCATTCTCTAAGGTATCGTACTTTACCCCCCTTACACTTAAGATGAACATTGTCTCCAATGTTCAAATAACAAGATGTAAAAGTAAATAAGGTAAAAGAATGAAATCAAATACTCCCCTGATTCGCTCGGTGGATAAAGAGGTAACATGGTTAGATCTTCTTCCAAGGTAATATTGAAACTTCAAGATTAAAGCAGCGCCAAAAGCTAGATTCCACATACATCTCCTTGTCCAAAATAACCTGTTAAACCTGAGAAAACAAACACGAAAACCTGCATAACATCGGCGGGATAAATCTGAATAAGGATATAATGCTTGTGGAATGATTATTTTGCAGATTCCTGGAGTTTATAGGTTAGAGATTTAATAAAGCATTTTATGATTCCGGAAGAAAAACAAAACTTTCAAAAATTTCAGAAAATTAAAACCTGACGCCGTCAGGTTGTAAGGCCTGACGCCGTCAGAAATGATCTGACAGAATTCTCATGTTAAGTTTCCGAAAAATTTCTGGAAAAACTCAATCCTTATTTCCTGGAAATCCTGCAAAATATCATTATGACTCGATACAAGCATTTGACTCAAACAA
The DNA here is from genome assembly GCA_021014915.2 of Artemisia tridentata subsp. tridentata. Lineage (NCBI taxonomy): Eukaryota > Viridiplantae > Streptophyta > Magnoliopsida > Asterales > Asteraceae > Artemisia > Artemisia tridentata. The sequence continues at coordinate 303,549,737 of CP139507.1, read as the reverse complement.
TTACTAATATGTATGTTAATTTAATATTGTTATGATTCATGTTCATTTGTTCTAATAAACCGATTTGGATTTCCCTTACACTTATCTTTTTGCAAAATACCTTTATATGTAGTTAAGACGAAGTTAAAAACAAGATAAAGCATTTTCACAATTTGGTTTCGAACATGAATCAATAATAATAAAAATTAAACATACATACGGAAGCAAATAAAATCAAACAAACAAATAAATAAACACACAAAGCAAATAAAGCTTGGGTTGCCTCCCAAGAAGCGCTTTTCTTTATTAACGAGTCTTGTAGCTAGACTCAAAGTCACCGTACATTACGTGACTCCATCATTGGTCACGGTTTCTAGGCCATTCTCATGTCCGGTTTTATATTCCGGTCCTAATTTCAAACAATCCTTGTAGAAACCGGATATCCTTTCCATAACATAGTCTACTCCTTTACTTCTATCTCCATCATTCCTATAGTAGACTGCTTGCTTAAGCTCCTTCTCAACATTTGACAAGTGTTGGAATTGCTCTATCTTATATGGCATTTGGTAGTTTACCTCATCGGTCTCATCCTTAAATCTAACTATCCCTAAGAAAGGTTCATAAGTCATTCTAGAGACCTCAACAAATGGTTTTCCAAAAACTACTTGAGTTAAGCATGCATCGACTATTGGGCGGATATCTTCTACAATTACAAAGTCAGTGGCATAGGTGAAGTTTCCTACATAAACCGGTAATCCCTTAACTCTTCCCGTGAAGTTACTCATCCAACCCTTATCAGGAAGCATCCTATACCCAAGTTGATTTTTCATTATCAAGTTGTAGTGGGCTCTAGTCATGATGTTTATGGGCGATCTAAGGTCGATGTAAGCTTTCCACACATGTAAATGTCCGATGTTGCATGGTATGTTGAGATTAGAAGGGTCGCCCATTTCTATAATTGGTCTACCTAGGAAGTATGGTGTCTCGGGGGCATCGAATAAGTCTGTATGATATGCGCGCTCTTCCTTAGTGGGTAGCCTATTGAAGTAGTCCTCATCATCATCTACTTTTTCAATCTCACTTTTCCTATCTTCTTTATCAACCTCGACTTTCTTAACCTCATCCTCAGGTTCACTATTATCCTCATTCCTATCAATTGGTTTAATAGTGACAATGTTGACGAAGTGGACATGTTTGGATGAAGAGCGATCCGCCAAAAGCAACCAAAATATTCCTTGGTGAATCGGGCGAAAACTTGAACTACGTACATACATACTTTTAAAAAAAGATGTTTGGATGAAGAGGGGTCTTTTACTTGGGGTCCGCTATTTGTGTTCCTAGCGTCCTTATGTGGAGGTGATAACACTTGGTTATTGAGGGCTTTCAATAAGTTGTCAATTTTATTGGTCATCTCCGTTTGTTGTTGATTGAATTCGGATTCGAATCTAGCTATCCGAGCTTCTTGAGATGCCATAAATTTGGACATCAATCCTTCAAGATTATTGGTACTACCATAATTGTTGGAAGGATTGTTATTGAAAGTACGGTTTGGGGATGAACCGCTTGATTGGAAATGATTAGGTGGGTTGGAAGAATTGGTTTGTTGTGCGTTTTGGTTTTGTTTCCACCTAAGGTTTGGGTGATTTTTCCATGAGGGGTTGTATGAATCACCGTAGGGGTTTGGCTCGGGTTTGAAAGTGTACCACTTGTCTCCCGCTTCGTCGGTACGCGAAGATGCGTAGTCCGCAAAAGCTTGTTCAGGGAGTTCCACGCAATCACGAGTGTCGTGGGGACCACTACATAATTCACACGAAGAAGTGATTTTGTTCACTTGGCTTGAAGGTTTAGGAGCCTCGTAGGATTTCATAAGAAACTTGACTTGGTCTTCAAGTTCTATGATCCTACGGTCGGAAGTGCTTGAATTGTTCGAAGGCAAAGATATTGCCTTGACCGTTTTATTCAAATCACGGGGATCATTCCAACTTTCGTTGTCATAAAGAGCAAGATCTTCCAGGAGAGCCCATGATTGTTCCGCACTTAGATCATGTAGCTTACCACCGGCCGATTAGTCAATGGTTTGCCTCGTGGAGAGATTGATGTGGTCATAGAAGATTTGGACTTGGAGCCAAAGTTCTATGCCATGGTGAGGGACTTTTTGGAGTAAGTCCTTGAATCGAGTCCATGCCTCGTAGAGGGTTTCGCCTTGACGTTGTTGGAACATCAATATATCATTCCTTAGCTTGGTAGTTCTTCCTGGTGGGAAAAACTGAGCAAGGAAACGAGTGGTGAGATCATCCCAAGAGGTGATGGATCCTGCGGGTAGACGCTCTAGCCATTGACTAGCTTGGTCCCGCAGAGAGAATTGAAAGAGACGCAGTCGGGTCGTCTCTCGAGTGGCAACATCAAGGTCTATAGAATCAACGATTTTGATAAAGTCCTTGAGATGTTGATTAGGATCTTCGGAACGAAGTCCATGGAATGCGCATCCGCTTTGCACCAACCGGATGGTGTCGGATCGCAAGGGAGTGACATTGGCTCCTTGAGTGAGCTCAATGGTGTTTCGATAGCCATGGTGGCTAGGACGAGAGTAGTCTCCTAAGGTACGGGCTCTAGGAGGTGGGTGTTGTTGTGGTGGTGGGTTGTTGGGATCGAGGATATTACCACCTTCCATAATGTCGGATGGTAATGGTTACGAACAAAGAAACGAAGAAAAAAGATAGACTACAGAAAACCTAGAAAAAATAAAAATAAAAATCTCACTAGAAAAGAATCTTGTGAGTAGACCTAATAAAATAAAAATTCAACCTAAACAATAACTATTCCCCGGCAGCGGCGCCAAAAACTTGATGCGTGGTTTTGCGACCTTACAACAGGTTTTACCTCTCGAGGGATCTCAAGAGGCTTGCAATCCCCACCAGGCAGTGTACCTGACCGATGTAGTATAGTGTAGTGGCAAGTACCGGGGGATTGATCGTTCTCTAGGGGAATAGTGTCGTTTGGATTGAAAAACTACTCTAATAGGTCTAAGGGTGAGGGAAGATTCTTTTTGTATTTTTTTATATTTTTATAAAAGCAAGTAAAATCTCGGGTTTGAAGGAGTGGGCGGAATTAGTTGCTAGTCAACTAACCCAAATAACTACAATTGCAATTAAAATAAAATAACTGAAAATAAAAAGGTTGTGGAACTTATATGGAGAGAAATGTGTTTACTTAGATTTCCTTACTCCCTAACTATCTTTTACCGGTTGATTAGTGTGTATTAATTGCGTGGATGACGGGTGTATTCCTTAATACCAATCGTAGGGTGGCGTACGTACTTCCCCAACTCTACAAGCTCCTACTTCACTCCTATGTCGAGCCGGCTAAGAAGCTCCTAACATGGGATCACTAGAATTCGCTCATGCATTAAATACAACCATAATAACCTTAGTACGCATTGGTTCATGTTTCTTAAGACGTTCAAGCAAGTTACCGTATAGGAGGTTAGCCAGTTTTCTTAAGCCTAACATCGATAAACAATCATCCAATACAATTAATAACACACCAACAACCAATAATCAATAGTTAGGTTTCATTAGATCTAAGCAAACACAAGATAAATCTAGCCTAACATGTTAAATAAAAGACAAGAACAAGATATAATCAAACAACACATAGACATATTGAATGATTAATTGATTACTTATCTTCAATTGAACATGGGAGATCCAAGGGTATAAAACCCTTAAAAATGGCAGAAAAATCGTCTTAGGGTTTCTCCTCACAAAGTTGCACTCTAATGACTAAAAATTATGAGAATATATATAGAAAATCAGATCTGACGGCGTCACGTTATAGAGCTGACGTCGTCACCTCGCCGCGGTTAGGGTTTCTTGATGGCCTTCTTGACACCGTCCCCTTTTAATCGTCCAAAATCCTCTCTGGCTTATCAAGAGTTGACGGCGTCACACTGGGGCTTGACGCCGTCACAGGTACTTTTCCAGCAGATTTTTGAGACTTTGTCGTTTTCTTCACTTTTATGCTCCAAAAACGTCCAAAATGCTTCCTTTTCCAGATTTCTTCTCCAAAGTACCTAAAATGACAAAAGGAACGATTTAGGGCAATATTTGATCAAATAAATACGATTTAGGGCTTAAATGACCCCCTAAAAGCGGTACACTTTTCGCTTCATCACAAACTAACCACTTACATTGTTGTATGCAAAGCTTATGGTTATGAGCCAACACTTAATGTGTTTAGAGGCTTTATTAACCTTTGCCCTGGTGGTGATTGGTTAACCTTAGCGAAAAGAAGTGAGCCTGATGTGCCTTGCTTAATAACTAAACCCTTTGCTAATATAAGAAAATGGAAAGGTTTGTTTTTCTATGTACAAAGCACAATCATACCTCCCGAATACCCAGCCTTGCTGGATAAGGCATTTTAGTTTGATGAGAAACGTTTTGATGATCCCTTACCGCACTTCGTAAGAAACAATCCACTATACCAACGTCTTGCACGCCATCCTTTTGATGTACAAACGTTTCCCGAACCAATACTGTATATGGCGGGCATCGTTGATCGTTGGGAAGGCTCTCTGTTGAAACCTGAGATAATTTATGAGGGGAGAAGTATGTATATAACTATTCAAATATAGTAAATAACTTATCTGGTGATTCTAATCGCTTTCCTTTGTCGTCGTCGGAATGGCGTTCAGGAACTTCGTTGTATCCCGTGGTACCAGGGAAGTTACTTTCATCCCCCAAGATTCGAAGGATATGAGTGATGGAGTGGGTTCTCCCTCAGCCTCAGCTAATGATGACAAAACTCCACACTTTGTAGAAACTGTAGCAGACTCTGATGACCCACTCATCAAGGAATTTCAAACGAGGCTTATGGGGTCTTCCGGTGTCTCAGACAAAAAGAAAACAATCAAGAGAAAAGCTGCCATGTCTGTGAAGACTCCTCCGAAAAGGAAATTATCGCTACCAACCCCTCCGACAAGAACGATGAAACCCAAAAGTTCTCATGCTAAAACCTTTATACCTACCCCCCTAAGGGTTCCTGAAAATGACACTCCTGGTAAGTTGAAATCTTGTATGTCTGGTGAACATAACGCATTATGTAACTGATTATCTTATTTCTCGCAGGCCTTCCCAACGTCACAGAGCTTCCGGATGCTCTTGCATGTCGTCAATTGGTTGAAAAAATGACACCTGCTGGCTGGAGAGGCATTTTGGACAACATGTCCATGGAAGAGCTTTGTGACTTTCATTCCAAAAGCTATGCCAGACAGGCTGTATTGGATAATCATCTGAATTCTCGAACAAGGGAATTGGTGCAAACGGTGTTGGATGTAAGGGGAAAAATGGATGCCATCGCAGCCAAAGAAAAGGCTAGGGATAATGAGTATGATGAGTTGGAGGCTAAGTGCAAAGAAGTGATGGAGAACTTTGAGAAGAATCCTATTGTCCAAGACATGCGAGCCAAGATTGACAGACTCGAAGGGCAATTGAGGGAATCCCGCGCAAAATGTGATAGGTTGAAAGGTGAGGAGGCTAGGGTATCCATTTATAGGGCACAAATCACAATGCTTGAATCCAAATGTACAAGTCTGGAAACCGAAAGGTCTAGGTTGGTTGAGCAGAAGGTCGAGCTTTGCGAGGAGATCGATAGTCTTAAATTCCAGTGTGAAAAATTGAAGAAAGACCGAGCTGATGTAGTTTCGAAGGTTGTTCCTCATGTGGCAATGGAATTGTACCGTAGTGATGAGGTGGGGGAAGTTATTGGAAGACTAGTCAACACAGCCATCTTTTATGGTACTTGCACCACATTGGAAGAAATTGCCCTGACCAAGAAACCTGTGGTTTTGTCGGAGGTACCCTACTACCACCCAAATTCTGAGAAAGAGTATAATGATGCTGGTACTTCATTTGCCTCAGCGAAATACTCCTTCCTTTCAGAGGTAACCAAGGATCCCCTAGCACCTTTAGAAGATCTCCTTTCAAAAAAGCCTCAAAAAATTCAGCCTCCGTCTTCCCCCAGGAACACTTCCTCTGCTAACCCTCTACCTACACCACGCTAGAGAAATTTCGCGTTCACAACGGATGTCTAAAGACTGTCATGTTGGCAGGGATTTGACCCCATGGGTGGTATGTACCCTTTCGACAATGTCACATCGTGTTTAATAGTTTGAACAATATATCTATGCATCTGCACGGGCTTCGACCCGTGCATTAAATAATTGTTTGTTTTGTTTTGGCTATGACCATATTTGGCCTTGTTAATGCCAATTAGGGACAACGTCCCGCTTTTGAATGCTATGTTTTTCTTCTCTTACGCTTATAATAGACGTACACATACAACCTAAGGCTATAACCTTATTGTGTGTATTTTGAACCAAGATTTTAAGCAATCGTATAATTTGACTGCGACAGAGGGTCGCGACCCACTCCGTCTTTATCCTTAAGATACGAAGGGCTTATAATACCCTAAGACTTTATAGGAAAAGTTAATGTGAATTGCAATGGATGTTATTTGAATACAAGACATTTGCCTTGCTACATCCTTCGACATTGAAACTTGTAAAGTACTTGGCTGATCAAATCTTTGTTGTAGAGAAACGAAACAAGAGATTTGAGGGAAATGCGTTATATCATTAATTGGGTAGGGAGGATTACATCATTTTAAGAAATGAATACTAGGACACCTACCATTAATGCTTCTTTCCCCAAGTGAGAAGAATGTGTTACATGAAATTAAAAAAATAGACTGAGTGCTTTTAAAGGTAGTAAGTCTTATATGTAAAACTTACGAAGATTGGTACCATTCCAAGTTCTATCCATGACCTCTCCCTTCATTGTTGCAAGCTTGTAGGCTCCATTTCCGTAGGCTTCGGATATCACGTAGGGTCCTTCCCATGTGGGCCCTAGCTTCCCTTCGTATTCGGCCTTGCTCGCACTATTTAACCGAAGGACATATTCACCTGGCTTGAATGTGGAAGGTCGAACTCGGTTTTTGTAGTACTTTTCCAACTTTTGTTTGTAGATAGCCTCCCTGATCGAAGCTATTTCTCTTCTTTCTTCTAGAAGATCAAGATTCTCACGAAGCTTTTCGGCATTTGTTTTTTCTTCAAAGTTCACAATGCGTTCTGTTTCTATGCTGATTTCGGAGGGTATGACAGCCTCCGTTCCATAAGCAAGGCTAAAAGGAATTTCCCCATGGCTTGACTTGAGGTGTGTCCTATGCGCCCACATAACTTGGGGTAGTTCATCTACCCACCCATGATGGCTTCGTCCTAATCTCTTTTCGATACCGTCAATGATGTCCCTGTTGGTGACTTCAACTTGTCCGTTGCCCTGAGGATGGTATACGAAAGTAAACGATTGTTTGATTTTTAGGCCCTCGCAAAAGGTTGGGAATACCCCGTCGGCGAATTGCTTCCCGTTATCGGAGCTGATAATGTGAGGAACACCAAATCGACAAATTATGTGCTCCCATACAAACTTTTCCATGTGCCTCCCCGTTACTGATGTCAAACGCTTCGCTTCAACCCATTTGGTGAAGTAATCGATTGCTACGACCAAGAATTTTACTCCTCCTGGAGCTACTGGTAGAGGTCCGACTATATCAATTCCCCATTGACAGAAGGGCCATGCTGAAGTAACTGAGGTCATGTCTTGCTTAGGCATTCTTGGAACTTTCGAGTGGATCTGACATGCTTCACACTTTTGTATTATTTCCATTGCATCCCTGTGCATGGACGGCCAATAATATCCGAGCTTCATTACTTTCGAGACAACGGAACGGGGGCCTGCGTGCAACCCGCAGGATCCTTCATGTACCTCACGAATGATGTTCGAGGCTTGCGTTGGTCCCACGCAGCGAAGCCATGGAGATAGGAAGGATCTTCTGTAGAGATTATCCCCAATAAGTCTATATTGGGGAGCCTTGACTCTGACCTTTCGGGCTAGCTTTGTGTCTTCAGGAAGAATACCACTGATCAAGTATTCCCTTATTGGAGTCATCCAATTTGGGCCTTCTTCGGGTATGATATCAGATACTTCGCTTCTTTTTATTGACCTGTCGGCCAATACTTCCACCAGAACTTCCTTCGTTAGATGAGCAAATGCCTTCGAAGCTAGCTTGATTAAGGCATCTGCTTTCTTGTTTTGATTTCTGCGAACATGTGCTATCTCATAGGAGTCGAACTCCTGGAGAAGTTCCTTAGCTTTATCCAAATATTGTTTGATGGTGGGCTGTCTTGCTTCATAAGAGCCCTTTATTTGGTTGGCGATTAGCTGCGAATCCACAAATATGGAGAGGTTTCCAACCTCCATTTCCTTCGCAAGTCGAAGGCCGGCTAACAGAGCTTCATACTCGGCTTCATTGTTCGTAGCTTCGAACTCAAAACGTAGAGCATAAGTATACTCCTTTCCTTCCGGACTGACCAACATTAGACCTACTCCTGAACCATCGAAGCTTGAGGCTCCGTCTGTGTATAGTTTCCACCCCTCCTTCGTCTTTGGAGGTTTCTCTTTTGGGATTTCCTTTTCCTATCTAGGCCCGGAAGGTGTTTCAGCAAGAAAGTCTGCAAGTATCTGTCCTTTGATGAAGTTTTGACCCTTGTACTCTATGTCGTGCTCCCCTAGTTCGATGGCCCATTTAGCCACCCTACCTGATTTCTCAGGCTTCGACAATATCTGCTTAATTGGCTTGTCGGTCAATACTGTGATGGGATGAGCTTGGAAATACCTTCTAAGACGCCTTGCGGCGTAAACCAAAGCTAAGATCAGCTTTTCCAACTCTGGGTAGTTTAATTCGGCCCCTTGCAGGACCCTGCTGACAAAGTAAATTGGAACTTGTTTCTTATCCCTTTCTGCCAAAAGAACAGCACTAATGCTTTCGAAAGATGCCGCAATGTACATGAACAACACTTCGCCTTTGATTGGGGCTGTAAGCGTTGGTAAAATTTCCATGAACTCCTTTAGCTTTTGGAAAGCAGCTTTTGCATCACAACTCCATTGAAAAGTCTTTTTATTCGTACACCCCTTGAGTGTTTTGAAAAATGGTAAAGAACGATCTGCCCCTTTCGATAGGAATCTGCTGAGTGCTGCGAGCTTCCCATTCAGGCTTTGTACTTCTTTCAATGACTTTGGAGCTTGGAGATCAGTGATGACTTTTACCTTCGAAGGGTTAGCTTTGATTCCTTGCTTTGTAATTAGATGCCCCAAGAACTGACCCTCTTCCATGCCGAAGGAACACTTTTTTTTGTTAAGCTTCATGTTGATTACCCTTAATTGGTCGAAGGTTTCTTGGATGTCGGAGAGTAGGTCTTCCTCCGACCTACTTTTTATTACCATGTCATCAACGTAGGCTTCTAAATTCCTTCCTATTTGTTTGTGGAAAGCTTTATCCACCAATTGCTGATAGGTTCCCCCTGCGTTCTTTAGACCGAAGGGCATTTTCTTGTAGCAATAGACTCCCTTTCCTGTGTAAAAGGCTATCTTCTCCTCATCTTCCTTTGCCATTTGTATTTGGTGATACCCTTTGTAGGCATCGAGAAAGCATTTCAAACGGAACCGCGAGAGGGATTCGACCTTCTAATCAATTTCTGGCAGAGGGTAGCAGTCCTTCGGGCAAGCTTTGTTGATGGCGGTGAAGTCAACACACATTCGCCACCGTCCGTCACTTTTCTTTACCATAACTGGATTGGCTACCCAGGTTTGATATTTCACTTCCCTGAGAATTCCTGCTCGTACAAGTTCATCCACCTCTTTGCAAGTGGCTGCATTCCTTTCAGGTGCCAGGCTTCGCCGCTTCTGCTTAATTGGTTCGATGTGCTTGAACTCATTAAGCTTGTGCTCTGTGCCGAAGGGCTTGCCATCGATCATAAGAGTCCGAGGAACCCCTGTCATATCTGAGTACGTCCATGCGAATATATCTTTGTTGGCTTTGAGTAGTTTCTCTAAGTCTGCTTTGAAGTTAGCAGGGAGTTGTTTTCCGATTACCACCGTTTGCTCTGGATAGAGCTCATTTACCACAATACATTCTTCGGCATCTGTACAACTTAGAATGGCCTTCGGAGGCTCTTCGGGACTTTCCTTGATCTTTTTGCCAGCACCTCTGGTCTTCCCCTGATTGTAACTGGAGAATACGGTTCCTATTCCATAAGGTGTATGGAATTTGACCGCTGCATGTATGGTGGATACTACGATACCCATGTTTTGCATAGCGGTTCTTCCTATCAGCAAATTGTAAGGGGAATTGGACCTTACGATAGCAAATATGAGGGTTTCCGTCCTTGCGAGCTTGCCTTCCCCTATGGTAATGTCCAATGGCACTTATCCCAGTGGCCAAGAATGCTCACCGGAGAAACCTACCAACGGTATCTTCGAATCAACCCGTTGTGATCTGATCGAAGATTTGAGCTTAAGAAAACAATGCTCGTATATGATTTTGCAGGAGCTTCCGCAGTCCATGTAGGCTCTGTTCACTTCTCGGTTGAAGACTAGAACTTTGATGACCACTGGATCATTTGAAGGGATTTGGCCTGTAATAGGAGGAAATGTTACCTCCCCCACTTCGTCTACTTCTCGCTTCGTCACCGTTCTTTTTAAACCGGCTTTGCCCCAATGAACCATGAGTATTGGGGCCTCGCGAGGAGTAGTGTCTTTAGCCAATTGAGTATCAGACATTTTTTTCCTTTCCCTTCTTTATACCTTTTACCAAATGTGCCAATTGCCCGGACTTTATAGCTTCTTCTATCTGTTTCTTTAGCTCTCTGCAATTGTTCGTATCATGACCATAATCTTCATGAAAATGACAATATTTGCTCGTATCCCTGTTCTTACCCTTGCTTGTCATGCGAGGGGGTGCTTCGAAGGCCTTAGCAGCTCTCTCCGTAGTAAGTATTTCCTTCGGAGATTTACTTAGACTTCCTAGCAAACCGTGGTTGGGGCTTTTGTACGGAGAAAACCTGTCTCTATTTTTGTTCTTGTTCTTTGACCCTTCCCACTTTGAGAACTTGTTTTTGTTGTCTCTATCGATCGGAGCACCATTAGTAGATACCTCCTTTGCTTCAATCCAAGTGTATGTCTTTTCCATTAAGCCTTTGTAAGTTGTCGGAAGGTCAGTGGATAAGAACTCCACCAAACTCCGATTTCGAAGGCCATGTACGAAACCTGAGATACGCTGATCCTCATGAAGACCCATAATATGCAAAGTTTTTATCGGTGTACCTAGTAACGAAGGCCCTTGTGCTTTCGTTTTCCTTTTGTTTAATGTTGTGCACCGTAAGATGGGTCCTAGTAAACTTCTTTTGCTGACTGAAGTGTGATCGGAACTTAGCCTTGAGATCATCGAGATTGACAATGCTGCCAGGTTTCTGCCCATTCCACCAGATACGGGCAGAATCCCGCAGGGTATAAGTAAACATGTGACAGGCCACAGGCATAACCCACTTTTGCATCTTAATAGCCCCTTCGAACAAATGTAAGAAATTGTCCGGATCCCCCTTCCCATCGTAAGTCCCAATATGTGAAGGCATTTTCAACCCATCGGGTAATGGGTAATCCTCTATCCACCTAACGAAGAGTGTAGCCGAACCCATAGGGTCCGAGTATAGATAATTACAAGGTGGTGCATACATAGGGACAGTATTGTAAGGATTGTTGTTTGGAGGCATTCCCATAGGAGTTTGGTTTGGGTAAGACTGATAAGACGTGTTTATGGCGAACGGATAACCGTTTCCCATGGCATACGGAGGGTACGCCATAGGATGCCTGAAGGGTATGCTCCCATAAGGTTGAGGAAGACTTGGGTTATTAGGCTGTCCAATAATTGGAGGATATAAACTTTGAGGATAAGACTGAGTTTGGAATGGGGGGTACATACCATTGGGAGGATGATTTCCTCCCATATTAATTGTAGATGGATTTCCTTCAATGCCTGATGCGTGAGAAGGCTGCAACGGAACCCCAGCTTCAGTCCTTCCAAGATGAGCTGCTAACAACGGGGGTAGGTTAACTCCCCCTTCTTCCCTTTGTTGGCTCCTACCATTGGAGCCTTCCGTAACCACCCCTTCTCTTCTTGTCGGAGCCCTCTCCGGGATTCCTTCGAAACCAACGGACCTTCGGCTTAGCCTCCGACCAACCGGTGACCCAATCCTCAAGGCTGAGAGTGTTGGTCCATGAGCCGGAGGCCTGGGCTCTGCTTCCATTTCTTCATCATACTCTTCGCTTGAGTATTGCAACTCCCTTCACATTTCGACATTTCGGACTTGTCTTTTGCGAGCCCTTAAGAGCAATTCCAATACTTCGTGGTTGGCTTCGACAAAGGCTGGGCTAATGATAGGCTCCGGATTAGCTGATGTCGAAGCATGATGGTTGGGTGTTGTTTCTGGGTAAGAACATGTTGTGAATGTGGAGGCGGTTATTGGGGGAAGGTTGTTAGAGTCGTTGATTGGTATTGGTGGTAAGGTAGAGAAACCCGGTGGGGGAGTATCTTCTCTTCCTTGATCCATGCCGGAATAATAGTGAAAGTAGTTGGTTGGTTATAAGCTTGGAAATAACGAGACCAATTGTAGCGGTCCCACGGATGGCGCCACTAATCGTACAAAAAGATGTACTACCAGGCCTTCGATGGTGATCAAAGGAATTATGGGGTGTTGAGGTTGCGCCAAGCTTGTTCTTAACCTGAAATAAGAAATACTAAAACACTACGTTAAGTGATTGCGCAGGGGATGGACCCTGCGAACCACCTCCGGCGTGCGAGTAAGTATGTGTAATGTTTATGTAGGTTGTAAATGACAAGATTAAAGTTAACTTACATTGTTCTTGCCCGACTAAGCTATTTATAGGAGAGGAATAGGCCTTAGTGGGCGGTTGCACTTATTTCGGAGATCATGGGGGTGTCCCATGATTTATGGTAACCGCTTGGGCTTTGTAGCCCATGATCTCTTCCTTGGCGGGAAAGCCTAAGGGAAGAGGGAACGTGGGTATGACCAGGTCAAGAGGGTTCTCCATTGTAGTCCCTTCGAGAGGGATACCCCGAAGGGCTTAGAGCTTCGATTGGCGGGTTCCCACATGGTAACCACTTTATAGATGAATGGTTTTACGCCAATGAAACGTGTTAGGTGTTTAACCTGGGCCTCCGAAGGGAGGGCTTTCAACAGGCTCGAAGGGGAGTCCTTCGACCCGTTAGGAGGGTACATCATCAAAAAATTAAAAAGGAAATATTTAAACAATTAATTATGAGCAATTTCAACTATTAATACACATATGTTTCAAAATGAAACTATTATGTAGTAATACACATCGAAAACCGAGTTAACCCAGGATGCTTCAAATCCACTGGGTTGACCCGGTTTATATTGACCCGTTTTTCTACCGGAACGATTCAACCGGGTTTCAAAACATTATGTTTAATCCTCAAATACTCAAGCTTTTATTATTTTTCGTTTATAACCAATAAACTTTTTTTATCACTAAAATTATCTGCCGCTATAAAATCCCGTTGCTATGCATAGGTACTCGTCTAGTCTCTTTAATATGAAAAACCTAGAATTCAATTTTGTATATAGACACAATTTGTTAAAATAATAATTCTTCAAATATCTTCGGTTAAATTTAGAAAAAGAGCACGCCGTTTTTGGGTACACCGAGGGTTTTGTATTTCTTAAGAAAGTGTACGGGATAAACAGAATAAACGAACACAATTGGATATTAGTTGAATCTCTGAAAGGCGTGTGAATACTTTCAGATCGAATCAATTTGGTGGTTCTCCCGAATTATTCAATCGGATACAATTCAGAGATTGAGAATGTTTTGAATGCTTGTGTTTGAGATTGATGAACCAGAAGAAAATTAATGACCAAGAGAAAATACGTATGAATATATATCAGGGAATAGGGCACTAACCGCCTTTTAGGCGGTTTTCCAAGGGTTTCAAAGTTGTCAAAATTAGCTCGACCCCAGCCAGGGGCTCTGCCCCTTGGACCCTGCCAGGGGCTGCCGCCCTTTGGACCCTGCTCCCAGGGGCGCTGCCCCCGGACCCCCGTCCCTTAGGGGCTTCGCCCCTAAGATCATAATAAATTCAAATAGGCGTGCACTCCGCACCTCCAAGCCTACATGATGTCTTATTATGACTAAATTGGTCAAACAAGTTAATCCAATTACACTAAAATATCCAACATTCCTCCCCTATTTTAGTGCAATCCTTGATTAACTAAAACAAGTTATCTTAAACAATCAAACTTTTGCATAAATGAAATGTCGTGACGATTGAATTTCACATTGGTACATTACACATTCCGAATATTCGAATAACAGGGTGTCGCTTAGGATTGAACCCTGGGAATTCATTTTGAATACACGAAGATAATGTACATAAAAGTTTACATACATAGTAGTTCTATCTTGACACATGTTTTACTAGCCTATGTCCTTATCCTTCATAAGCATGTCAAAGCCAAGTCCCAGCTTCTTGAAGCGGCTAAACTTCATGCTCATATAAGTAGCTCTTTTAGTCTTGCACCTGCAATGCAATTTGTCAAAAGAGCTATTAAGAATATATCCATTCAACCTCCCTAACTTGTAGGTCTGAACACATACCTTGGGATGATTCTTCTAATGTGTTCCAATCTCTAAATATTAAGCCTTCCACATTGAATTCAGCACCTAGCGTCATACTAGGTGGGAATTGGGTATCTTGATATCAGAGATTTCTGGTGGACTTTAATCCCATCCCTATAGCCGACTTTTTCACGAGATCTCTACACAACCCTTTGGTTAAATGATCGGCTAAATTGTGTTGTGTTTTCACAAACACCACAGATATCACACCATCCGTGATAAGCTCACGTATCATGCTATGTCTAACACCTAAGTGTCTAGACTTTCCATTATACACTTGACTGTATGCCTTAGCCAAGGTAGCTGCACTATCACATCTGATAGAAATGGGTGATATCGGTTTAGGCCACAATGGAATTTCATATATTAAATTCCTTAGCCATTCAGCTTCTTTACTAGCTGCTGCTAATGCCACAAACTCATATTCCATTGTTGAATCAGTGATGCAAGTTTGCTTCTTTGATGCCCAGCATATGGCACCACCTCCAAGTATGAATACCCAACCACTTGTGGAAGAATGATCTTCCATATTGGTAATCCAACTTGCATTTGAATAACCTTCAAGAACAGAAGAAAATCTAGTATAAGTCAAACCATAATCCATTGTTCCTTTCAAGTACTTAAATACTCGATTAATTGCTTGTCAATGGATTAAACTTGGATTGTGAGTATATCTACTCAACTTTCCAACTGCAAAGGCTATATCAGGTCTAGTACTAATCATGGCATACATGAGAGATCCAATAGCCTTTGAATATTCAAGTTGATTCACAGCAACTCCCTTATTAGGCACAAGTTTTGTTGTGGGATCCATAGGAGTACCTATTGGAGAACAATCCTTTTGATTAAATTTATCCAACATCTTCTCAATATAATGTGATTGAGAGATAGTAATTCCATGTTCTCCACGTATGATCTTAATGCCAAGAATCACATCAGCCTCCCCCATGTCTTTCATATCAAATTTAGAGGACAAGAATTCCTTAGTTGTATCAACTTGGTCTTGGTCAGTACCAAAGATCAACATGTCATCTACATATAAACAAATGATTACTCCTTTACCAGAAGCATCAAACTTGCTGTATACACACTTGTCTGCTTGATTTAATGCAAAACCATTAGACAAAACAACATCATCAAACTTCTGATGCCACTGCTTAGGGGCTTGCTTCAAACCATAAAGAGACTTAACTAATTTACAAACCTTATCTTCATTACCAGGCATGACAAAACCTTCAGGTTGTTTCATGTAAATCTCTTCATCCAATTCACCATTCAGAAAGGCTGTTTTAACATCCATTTGGTGAATTACAAGATTATGTATAGCTGCATGTGCTAACAATAATCTAATGGTGGTAATCCTAGCAACAAGAGCATAGGTATCAAAGAAATCAATGCCTTCCTTTTGTCTAAAGCCTTGGATAACCAATCTGGCTTTATACTTGTCTATGCTTCCATCCACCTTCATCTTCCTTTTGAAGATCCATTTACTACCTAATGGTTTACACCCAGGTGGTAAATCAGCCAATTTCCAAGTATTATTGTGCATAATAGAGTGAATCTCATCTTTGATTGCCTCTTTCCAAAATGCAGCATCCCTTGAAGCTATAGCTTCACTGAAGGTCCTCGGATCATCATCAACATTAAAAAAATATTGATATTGAAAGTTAATTTCATTCCTTGATCCTTCAACCAAATATAGTTGGAAATCATCACCAAAACATTTGGCTTTTCTTGCTCTTACACTCCTCCTAGGCTCAGAAGGCTCAGGAGGGGTATCAGTCACTTGGTCAGATGTACCAGAGTTACTAGAACTTGCAATCATGTCTGCAGGTTTAGGTAAAGATGTAAATCTATCCTCATTGCCAAAATCAGCATCACATGAATCAATAACAGAGTGCACGGATACATAATCATTAGGTTCTATGACATAGAACCTATAGCACTTAGAATTCTCAAGATAGCCAATGAATACACAATCTATACCTCTTTGACCTATATTATTTATTTTAGGGTCAGTCAATCTTACCATAGCTCTACAACCCCAAACTCTGAGATAACTCAGTTTTGGTACCTTTTTATGCCAAAGTTCATAAGGGGTTATCTTATTCCTTTTATTAGGAACTCTATTCAATAAATAACAGGCTTTCAACATAGCCTCACCCCAAAATCCGTCACTTAGGCCAGAATAGCATAACATGGAATTAACCATTTCTTTTAATGTCCTATTCTTTCTTTCAGATACACCATTTTGTTGTGGTGTATATGGAGCAGTGGTCTGATGTATTATACCAGTAGATTGGAAATACATTGGATCATAATACTCACCTCCCCTATCAGTGCGAAGTATTTTAATCTTAACACCATGATGAAGCTCTACTTCCTCTATATAGATTTTAAATTTATCAAGAGCTTCATCTTTTGTATGACACAAGTAAACATAGCAGTATCTAGTAGCATCATTGATTGTACAATAAATTGCACGACCAGGCCTTCGACGATGATCAAAGGATATATGGGGTGTTGAGGTTGCGCCAAGCTTGTTCTTAACCTGAAATAAGAAATACTAAGACACTACGTTAAGTGATTGCGTAGGGGTTGGACCCTGCGAACCACCTCCGGCGTGCGAATAAGTATGTGATATGATAAGTTGGTAGTGAAATGAGAGAGTCTAGTTTGCATACCATTGTTTTTGCCCGTCTAAGCTATTTATAGGGGAGGAAATAGGTCTTAGAGAGCTCTTGCACATAATTCGGAGATCATGGGGGCGTCCCATGATATGTGGTAACCGCTAGGGCTTTGTGGCCCACGATCTCCTCCTTGGCGGGAAAACCTAAGGGAAGAGGGAACATGGGTATGACCAGGTCATGGTGGTTCTCCCTTCAGAGGTATCCTCGAAGGAGGTACCCCAAAGGGCTTAGGGCTTCGATTGGCGGCTTTCCAACTGGTAACCACTTCATAGATGAATGGTTTTACGCTAATGAAACGTTTTAAGAGATTGACCTGGGCCTTCGAAGAGAAGGCTTTGTACAGGCTCGAAGGGGTCATTCGGAGGGTACAACATCAAGCCCTCCAGTCGAAAGTGATATATACGAACGAGTGTATATTGCTTACGACTTCAAAAACAGCCTACACTCTATCCCCTTCGTCACAAAGTCGTACGAAAAAGAGATAAGTGCTTAACTAACTGCGCATTAAATGCGCCTAATGATGATCCGCCCACTTGCGTCCTAGGCCATAACGGCTAGGATTTCGGTAAATGTAAACGTCCATTCAAAAATTTAAAATCCCTTTGAAGTCCGCATATATGTCAAAGTTGGATAGACACATGTGCGGCTAAGATTAAAAACACAATGTGTATATAAACCCTTTGGTATGGTAAACCCTAGCTCATTTTTACCTTCCGCCCAAAATACACATATACATTATTGTGCTTTTTGTGCTTCCGTTGATCCGAAAGGTAAAATTCCGTCATCCATCTTTGATTTCTTGCTCTTATTATTTCAATATGAGTATGGCAGCGAAAAGAATCATTTGACAACAAAAATGCACTTTAACAAAAGAAGCTTTGTCCGATTTTCTTGACCAATATCCCATACCCAAAGAGTTCAAGGTTATGCTTCCAAGAAAAAACTAGAACATCTTTGATGCACCCGCAGGGTATGTGGGCCTATATGTTCATGCATTCACCCAATCTAACTTTAGGATACCAATCCACCCGTTAATTTTGGAATTTTTACAATACTACCAAGTATACATCTCTAGGTTGAATCCTTTTGGCCTAGCCAAATTGACTACCTACATTGTGATGTGCATGGCTTATGGTTACGAGCCTACACTAACTGTGCTTAGGGGCTTTGTTAACCTGTATCCTGGTGGTGATTGGATAACCTTAGCAAAGAGAGGTGAGCATGATGTCCCTTATTTGGTAACAAAACTGTTTTCAAATATAAGAAATTGGAAAGGTCAGTTTTTCTTTGTACAAAACACAATCATACCTCCGGAATACCCTGCGTTGTTGGATGAAGCATTTATGTTTGATGAAAACGCTTTAATGATCCCTTGCCATACGACATTAGAAGCAGTCCCTTCTATCAGCGTCTTGCACGCCATCCAGTTGATGTGCAAACATTCCCTGAGCCAATCTTGTTTATGGTGGGCATTGTTGACCATTAGGAAGGGTCTCCGTCAAAGCCTGAGATAGTTTGTGAAGGAAAAAGTATGTACATTCCCATTTAAATAGAACAAATAACTTATCTACTGATATTTATCTCTCTTCTTTTGTTGTTGCAGAAATGGCGTTCAGGAACTTCGTTGTGTCAGGAGGTGCTAAGGAAGTTAGTTTCATTCCCAAGGATCCGAAGGATGTGAGCTACGGAGTAGGGTCTCCGTCTGTATATGTTAATAACAATGATGTTGATGCTGAAACAGTTCAGCCGATTGCAGTGATCTCACCTTCCAAGCCTGTAAGCACTGAGGAAGCCCCCCAGTTTGTGGAAAACATTGTTGATTATGATGATCCTCCCTTCAAGGGTGGCCAAATGACAATCGTAGGGTCCTCCGGCATCGCAGACAGGGTGCGAAGCAGAAAAGGGACAAGTGCAAGGCCTTCGAAGGCTACCCCCAAGAGGAAGTTAAACATCCCTACTCCTACATCAAGGACCACAAAGCAAAAGACTTCTCATGGGAAGGCGATCATGTACTTGACTGAAGAAGTCGCTGATGATGATGACATCCATGGTAAGTAAAAATTTCTTTAATTCCCCCTTCCTTAATGTGCTCCGTATCTGATGGATGTGTTTTATGCAGGATTGCCGAACACCAAAGAGCTACCAAATGCACTCACCTGCCATCTACTGGTTGAGATTGTTGCTCCTGCTAAATGGAGGAGAACACTGGGTGATATGTCTATTGAGAAGCTTTGTGACTTGCACGACAAAAGCTATACAAGACAAGCCATGCTGGATAATCATCTCTGTTAGGAATATAAATATTCAGTTGAAGACTCGGTCACCCCGAGCACTCATTTATGTTAAATAGCTCGTAGCATAACTAGTAATATTAGTAGTAGATTAGTTATAATTATTATTGTGGAGTGGGTCAAGTCTTTACCCATTGTCAGCTTGCTCCACAGCCCGGTAGGGGCAAACTAGCTAGTAATATCAAGTACTATAAATAGCCCTCTCCTCATGTGGAGAGGGTTGGACCTTCACAAAGTTTTATACATTTTTCTTTCTTTGGTTTATCTCTCTAAGGTTCCAACACTTCTTCTCTCTAAACTTCTTCTTATTCGATCCATATTAAGATCCCAACTTGTGTTTCTTTGCTTGTGAATAACCTACAATTGGTATCAAGAGCCATGGTTAGGTTCACATAAGGGTTTATTCACAAATTCGTGGTGTTTTGGGACTAGTTTGGTTCGAATAGCTTCTTTCTTTAAAATTCCATTTTGCGCTTTGTTTTGTTGGTAGAAGGTGTTAGATCTTGTACTTTTTAGCTTAGGGATAACATAGGAGTTGTTCTTGGTGCTTGGAATCATATTTTGTGGCTTAGTGTGGCTGTTTTTGGAAGATTCGAAGGGTAGTACTTTGTGTTCTTAGTTGCATTTTGTCCTACTGAGGTTGTTTCTTAGTAGCGTTTTGTGTCTAGTGGGGTAAAGAAAAGTAGCGTTTTGTGTTTCGTCAAAGTTGCGACTTGTCTCTTTACCGGATTTGGCAAAAACGAAAAAACGCTACGATAGCGACTTGTCTGGCGTTTAGTGAAGTTGTGTTTTGTCCTTGATAGTGGCAGCTCTGTCTTTTTGTGACTTGCGGTTTGTGTTTCGGAAGGTTGCGACTTGTCTGTTGCGGCTTGTGTTCTCAGAAGTTGCGACTTGTGTGTTGCGTTTTGTATATTCAGAAGTTGCGACTTGTCTGTTGCGGTTTGTGTTCTCAGAAGTTGCGACTTGTCTGTAGCATTTTGTATACTCAGAAGTTGCGACTTGTCTGTGGCGATTAGTATCTTCAGAGGTTGCGATTTGTCTGTTTCGTTTTGTGTCAGAGTGTTGCGACTTGTGTACCTGCAAATTGAACATTGCGTTTTGTCTCATAGCTCTCAAATTACAACTTGATTGTATGCGATTTGTCTAGCTGCTATTTGACTTATTGCGACTTGATAATCCTGCGATTTGTCTTGTTGCGATTTGACTAGTGGTGTCTTGACTTCTTGCGTTTTGATCAATTGAGATTTGAGTTCTCTTGATTTACGATTTATTGTTCTAATTTGCGAGTAACTTCTAGTTTACGGTTCGTTTCTTGGTTATTTTAGAAAGTCCCGCGAAAGATTCAATTTCTCGGTTAAATCACAAGAACTGTAAAATCCCGTATATTTGGTTATCAACATGACTAGCATCGCATCAGATGACATTCAAGCAGCGGGGTCCGATACCCGTCCGCCTATGCTTGATAGGACAGACTATGAGTCGTGGGCACAGAGAATACGGCTTTATTGCTTGGGGAAAGAAAATGGGGCAAACATCCTTAAGTCCATTGATGAAGGACCATTTCAGATGGGTACTACCAGAGATGCTGTGACTAGTAGTGAAGATGGCACAGTCACATTTGGTATTGACAGACCTAGCACTTACAATGATCTTACTGAGGAGGAAAAGAAGAGGTATGATGCTGACATTAGAGCCTCAAATATCATCATTCAAGGTCTACCAAAGGATGTCTACAAACTCATCAACTTCAACACAGAAGCCAAGGCAGTATGGGACAATGTGAAGATGTTGTTAGCTGGGTCAGAACTCACAAAGGAAGACAGAGAATCTCAATTATATGATGAATTTGAACATTTCAAAATGAACTCAGGAGAGAATATCACAGACTACTATGTGAGATTCCATAAGTTGGTAAATGACATGAGGATAATCAGAATGACGATGCCCAACATCCAACTTAACTCCAAGTTTACGAACAACATGACTCCAGAGTGGGACAGATTTGTCACTGCTGTCAAACTGAACAAAGGTCTGAGGGACACCAACTATGAACAGCTATATGCCTATCTCCAACAACATGAGAAGCATGCTGTCTTTGATCGGGTACTAAGAGAAAAATTGAATCCTTCAACTTCCAATGATCCACTGGCCTTTATGGCAACTGCTGTACCGAACACTCAACCATCATCCAACCAAGGATACCCTCAACTTCAATCACCATCATCTACTATGAGTCCTCAACTTGACTCAGGCTATACTCAGACTGACAAAATGCTGGATAACCTCACCAATCAAGTATCATTACTTGTTCAACAGTTCAAAGCTTCTCTCCCTCAGACCAACAATCAGTTAAGAAATTTATCCAACCCGCGCAATCTTGCAATGGTGGAGGATGGAAAAATTGTGGTTCAAAATATGCAAGGGAGAGCTAGAAGAAACATGGGTCGAGGTATTATGCATAATAGAGCAGGGAATGCCAACCAGGGGCAAGGCAAACAGCTCAAGTGCTATAATTGTGGAGGTCTGGGACACATTGCCAGAAACTGCAATCAACCAAAACGTCCTCAGAACTCAGATTACTTCAAGGACAAGATGCTGTTGATGCAGGATCAAGAGAATGGAGCGGTATTGGATGAGGAAGAATTGTTGTTTCTACCTGGTGATGGGGCTAATACTTTTGATGCGGATGTGGATGAGCAACCTGTCCAAGATCTGGCACTCAATGATCCTAATATCTTCTAAGCTGATGATTGTGATGCATTTGACTCTGATGTGGATGAAGAACCAACTGCTCAAACTGTCTTCATGGCCAATTTATCATCCTTGGCCTCTCCATCTCGACAAGCTGGTTCTTCAAATGCTTCTGTGATTTCTGAGGTACTAAGATTATATGACACATATGAAATAGTTGACCAACAAAAGTTTCTCAACGAAGTACAACAGGCAATTGTCTCTGACTCAAATAATGTTGACATGGAAAACAACAATATGATTCCATATGAACAATATTTGAGTCACAAAAATGTGCCTGATGTACAAGATGGCGAATCTTCTGTTGATAATAATGCTTGTGTTGTTGATAACTTGTGTGCCTTAGAAAATACATGTGAAGTAGATAATGCATGTAAGAAACATGAAAGCACTGTACTTGCACCACATGATGACTTGATCACTAGGCTAAACATATATGAGGAACAAGTAGCTATGTATGAACAGCGCGCTAAGTTTGAGCTGAATGCAAGTGAGCAGAAAATGGAAGATTAAATGTGTACTCTTATGAAAGAATCTAGGGTAAGAGAGGAAACATTAAAAAAAGAGTTAAAATCTTTGAAAAAAACAGCTGGATTTATCTGTTAAGCAACAACAGGATGCTCAAAATTGCATAAGTATACTAAAGCTAGAATCCAAAGAAAAAGAAAAGGAACTCTTAAATGATTTTTCTAGACTCAAAACATTAAAGAATAAGCTTGAAGATAAGTTGTACACACAAGATCAAACCAAACAGTCTGCCCAAATGATACATAGGCATAAGAAGCTGTGTGGCAAACATAGTAAAAAAGAGATAGGTGAACCTAAGATAAATTGGCTTAGGATTGCTCAAACAGCTCAACCTGCCTTGTACGATGCTAATGTGATGCTCACGCCCAATCATGCACCCCCTGAGCATTTTTCCCTGAAAGAAAGTGAGGAGATAGATGACAGAACTTGGGAAAGAATGAATGAGAAAATGAAGGATCCTGAATGCATAGCCAACCGAGTAATAATCAAACCCCATGATTATTATGAGAAAAATCGTTTGACTGTGTTTGCACCTCAAAAGAAGTTAACACCTGAACAGATATTTTGGACACAAGACATGAAAAAAATGAAGGAAGAAAAACTTAAAGCCAATACCCCACTTATTAGGAAAGTTGCGTCCATTACGGTGTATCCTCCCAATACACCTAAACATTTGGTTCCTCTATCTCTTCCCACAGAAAGCAAAACTCTAATTAGCTTATACGTGCTTTGGCAACTATTTACTGATTTTGATAATACATGTAAGAAGAGAATCACACCAACTGGAATTACTGAGGGGGAAAGGTGTTTTGAACATGCTAAAAGGTGTTACTTGACTGAGGTCATGCCATTCTTTAAACAACTGAAAGAGCATTTTGAAGCAATGCAAACAGCCCTTAACACAGAAATAAATGAAATGAAAAAAGTGTTTAAAGATATGGAAAATGAGGTAACTGAATATGAAATAGAACTTAAGAGCCGTGAGATTGAAAGGAAAAACATACTCATCACTAATGAAAATTTGATTGCAAGATGTATTGCACAAGATGTATTTTTTACTGCTACTGATTCTGCATTATCTGCTTGTCAATATCATGAGTATGCTATGGCTTTAAATGTTACCCAGAATCGTGTTGTGGAGCTTGAGGGGGAGAATTTGAAATTGCTTGAAAAAATTCAAAATGATGACCATGATAACATGGTCAAACGTTTTTCTAAACTAGAGGTTGATTATCTTAACTTACAATTAAAACATCAACACTTAGAAGAAAGATGTAAATTATCAAATGCCAAGACATCTTCGGATGCTCCTGAGTTTGATTCGTATTTTGAATTAAGCAAACGGGATGAAAAAATTCAAGCTCACACGAACACGATTCGACTGTTGAGGGCTCAAATTGCCCAATTGAAGTCCAACAAGTGTGATGTGTATGGCACCAATAAACCTTCGTCTTCAGATTCTCAGAATTTTCAATATCAAGACACCATAAACAAGTTACATTATGAAAATGTGTGTTTTCGAGAAGAAAATTCTAAGATTAAACAGCACTACAAAGAGTTATATGACTCAATTAAAGTTACAAGAAATAGTCATAATAAAAAGATAACTTCTTTGTTAAATGAGATTGAGAATCTTAAGACTCAGGTGAGAGGAAAAATGCCAAGTACATCTTGTAATTGTGTTTCATCAAAGGTCTCTGCTTGTAAAATATATGATGTTTATGTGGGGCCTATTCCATTTCCCATGAGAAACAACAGACCTGTCCATCAAATGTATCTCAATCACCTTAGGGATGGACTTGACACTCTTCGTGAGGTTGTGGAAGAAGACAGAATAGGAAAACCACTTGATAAGGCAGTAGGTTATGCCTGTGTCCTCACAAAAAGGATCCAGGAACAGTTAGAATATGCCATTAGCACGGGTCCAAGGTCTAGCAATCAAAGAGATAGATTAGGTGCCTCATCAGCCACTATTAAAAACAAGAAGGTATCCTTTGATTTACCATCCAGAACATCAGAACCCAGCACTTCAATATCAGGAAAGCATGAGTTAGTAAAGCAAACTAATGTTCCCATCATTACTTCTACAAGAGTGAAAAGTGACACCCAAGCTAGCGGGTCAAAGCCTAAAGGCAATGCAAGGAATGATAGGACTGCGCCGGCTGAGATTGATCACAAGAAAAGAGTAGAAGCCCAACCTAGGAACAATAAGTTTGTAACAACTAGATTGAATCGTGTTGATTCTAGTATCAAAAGTACTGTAATTAATTCGAATTCTAATACGGTCTGTAAAACATGTGACGAATGCTTAATTTCTGTTAATCTTGATGAATGTGTTGTGTCGTCTCTGATATCTCATGCACCACCCCATGTTAAGCATGTTAGGAAAACTGAAAGAAATATGAAAATTTGGAAAGCAACAGGAAAAATCTTCACTAATGTTGGGTATCAATGGAGACCCACTGGAAGGAAATTCAGTTAGGAAATAAGAATCCATTACCTAAGTTGAGTGAACATAATTGTAAAGGTTAAAGAATGGAGATCAAGATTCGTGTTCGGGAGGTCGAGGTTGGTGAAAATAAGACATGGTTTTAGAGAGAGAAAGGTGGAGAAAATACTTGGTGTCTATTAGATTAAATGAATCAAAGAATGCAAACTTTCCCACACCCCTCATGGAGAGTCATGAGGGGTATTTATAGGCCTTTTACATCACAACTTTGCCACATATGCATAAATAGCCCCTGCGTTGACTACTTATCCTAAATCTAGTCCAATTCACTAAGTGACGATATCTTTTATAAAAACGCGAGTCTAACAATCTCCCTCCAAGATATCGTCACATGTGAATGGTTACAATGAGACCTATACATAAAGTAAATTACAATAATAATGAACTTTCGTCGAAGTGCAGAGTCTC
The DNA here is from genome assembly GCA_021014915.2 of Artemisia tridentata subsp. tridentata. Lineage (NCBI taxonomy): Eukaryota > Viridiplantae > Streptophyta > Magnoliopsida > Asterales > Asteraceae > Artemisia > Artemisia tridentata. The sequence continues at coordinate 303,523,972 of CP139507.1, read as the reverse complement.
TGTAGTCTAGATCTGAGGCAGACTTGAAGTTCTCTAATCCGAAGATCGCGGCATCGATCTTTGTGCTGACGGCACTAATACTTGTAGCTCTGAACTTCAACTGTAATGTACTAGTTAGGTTATTACTCCCTCCTAACTAGTGAGCCCTTTTCTTTACTTTGCTTCCTTCTGAAACGACACCTCTCTTTAGTCTTCAAACACGCAGCGGAGACTATAGATACTAGAGGGAGCACAATGGTTGTTGTTCGGGAGCATCAACATATCTCACAAAGTATTGCATCCAAGTTGGTAATAAGCCTCGAAGTACCCACAACCGAATTGCTGAAGACGAAACACTACTTTTTCTTCGTGCACTTCTCCCTCCTGATGGTTGCGAGTCATCGGAAACATCATAAACTTGTGCACATGCTATAGATTACCTTTTACTTGTTGCAATATTAAAGCCATAACTGCTCGTCGAAGCATAATTTTGTGAGAATATGTTGAAAAATATGACTCTCTTTTTCTACAATCTCATCTCTTCTCTTCAACCTATAATCGACCTCATCAAAATCCAACCAGCTAGTAAATGACCACTGTATGGAGACAACCCAATATAATCAATCTGAGAATGAAGTAAACACCCCAACTTTTTCGACTTAATGCTTGTACTAACGCGTCTTGTGAACAATCCACATCTTTTTGTGTGACACTGAGTACTACAACGTAACCCCTTAAAGTGATAGTTATACTGTGAGCACTACAACGTAACTCCTTACATCAGTGATAACTAGATTGTCCATCCTTAGTCACAATGAATAAAATTGCCCACACAAGTTATCTTGAGAGTAACACCATATCTCAAAGATAAATAAGTACCATTGAAATGTCACTTCAAAATCAAATCAATAATATCGTACAAAAACTCCGTAGTCACAAAAAAATCGATACTAGCCGTTGTCATTTTGATATTGAATCTTGATCAGGATCGTTTAAGCGATACGTGGTGTTTTAAGGATGTAGGCCAATAATATTTTTGAAGCAACCACGTCAAAAGCAAAACACATCACATGCAAAACACGTCACATGGTTTTTGTGATAACTATTGTGAAGACGTCAAAAGTTGATGATGATAGAATTAGTCACAAAGTCACACGTCAAAGGTTATGTCACATGCAAACTCATAAGCAAACACGTCAAAATCCATGCAAGGTAAACACGTCAAACCCCATGAACATATAAAACCCTTTGTAAATACTTCACTTGATATCAACTTCACTATTATTCTGCTCAAAGTACGTTCACTATTATGTTGAACATAATATCAACTTCACTATGCACAACTCAAAGTTCACGTGTTTACTCACTACCATGCACATCATATTCAAACCATAGCTCTAGTCCTTCACTATTCGGTTCAAGTGCCACACGAGAAGACTACAAAATACTTGATCAAGTGCACCTGCTCGTTCGACTACAACCTTGGCTCGACTAACTTCCTTGCTTCGACTAAACTTCCTTGGTTCGACTAAACTTGGTTCGATTAGGATAAGTTGGTTCGATTAAAGGTTTGGTTCGATCAAGATATCTTGTTCGACTAGCGAGAGTCGTTCGACTATTTTACTTTTTCGATCAAAACTCGTTCGACTAGATACATGGTTCGACTAGAGTTTGCTTCGACTGAACACTTGGTTCGACTAGAGTTCATGGTTCGACTAAAGTGTGGTTCGATCAAGTATGGTTCGATCAAAGTCTTGTGGTTCGATCAAAGGTTTGGTTCGATGAATCCTCTTTCGATCAAGTAGTCGTTCGACTATATCATGCTTCGACTACAAACATGGTTCGACTAGAAGCTCCTTCGACTAGATGAGTCGTTCGATCACATGAGTCGTTCGACTAGATGCTCCTTCGATCACACCCTCCTTCGACTATATGCTCCTTCGATCACACCCTCCTTCGACTATATGCTCCTTCGATCAAACCCTAGCTCCTTCGATCATTCTGCTCGTTTGACTAGTCTAGTTCGACAAGGTACTCGTTCGATCAGCCCAACTTGGTTCGACTATGTCGTTCGACTATATATGTCGTTCGACTAAGTCATTCGACTAAGTCGTTCGACTATGTCGTTCGACTAAGTCGTTCGACTATGTCGTTCGATCAATTTGGAAGAGTAAGTCTAACTCGACTACCCTTGTCTCGTTCGATGAATGCTCCTTCGATGACAAACCTTTTTCGATCAATGAAGTTCGTTTGATCAATATAGTTCGTTCAATCAATGTAGTCGTTCGATCACATTTCTCGTTTGATCAAATTTTCTCGTTCGATCAAAATGACCATCTGATGAACAGTACCGAGCAGAAACACCTCAAATCACAAATATTTCACCTCAAAACCCCACGATTCGCCCCTGGTTAGCTCTGATGCCAATTGTAGAGATCAAGATTCGTGTTCGGGAGGTCGAGGTTGGTGGAAATAAGCCATGGTTTTAGAGAGAGAAAGTAGAGAGAGAAAGGTGGAGAAAATACTTGATGTCTATTAGCTTAAATGAATCAAAGAATACAAACTTTCCCACACCCCTCATGGAGAGTCATGAGGGGTATTTATAGGCCTTTTACATCACAACTTTGCCACATATGCATAAATAGCCCCTGCGTTGACTACTTATCCTAAATCTAGTCCAATTCACTAAGTGACGATATCTTTTATAAAAACACGAGTCTAACAATAAGATTGTGAAGGTTAAAGAATGGAGACCAACTGGTCGAATCCTTCCATTAGGAACACACTGCCTTTCTAATAAGTCTTCTGATAACTCTAGGGTAGTTTCCCCTGTAGAGGCATCAATATTAGAAATGATTGCTGCTCCTAAACTTTTGTGTGCTAACCAAACGGACCCCAAATGCAAGTGGGGATCCACATATTTCAGTTATCCATTGTTGTTTGGTTTCAAATGTAGGTCGTACAAATCGTCCTTTGGTATTTGGACTCAGGCTGCTCAAAACATATGACTGGGGATCGCTCACGGCTCAAGAACTTTGTGAAAAAGTTTATCGGGACAGTTAGATTCGGGAACGACCACTTTGGTGCGATTATGGGTTATGGAGATTATGTGTTCGGTGACAGTGTAATCTCACGGGTTTACTATGTGGAAGGATTAGGGCACAATTTGTTTTCTGTGGGTCAATTTTGTGACTCAGATCTGGAAGTGGCTTTCAGAAAACACACATGTTTCGTCAGGGAATTGGATGGTGTAGATCTTCTCAAGGGTAGTCGGGGTACAAATCTATACACCATATCTATTGAAGAAATGTTGAAGTCCTCTCCCATATGCTTGCTTTCAAAAGCGTCTAAAACAAAATCATGGCTGTGGCATCGTCGTTTGAACCACCTGAACTTCGGTACCATCAATAATCTTTCCCGCAAAGATCTTGTTAGAGGAATGCCCAGATTAAAATATGAGAAAGATCATATCTGCTCTGCATGTCAACTGGGCAAAAGCAAGAAACAAACCCACAAACCTAAAACCGTCAACACCAACTGGGAAGTTCTTCATACCCTCCACATGGATCTGTGCGGTCCAATGAGAGTACAAAGCATAAATGGAAAGAAATATGTTCTGGTAATAGTAGATGATTACTCTCGGTTAACATGGGTAAAGTTTTTGAGAACCAAGGATGAGACTCCAGAGGTGATCATTAAACTGATAAAACAGCTGCAAGTAAGGCTTAACAAGACTGTCAGAATCATCCGCACTGATAATGGACCTGAGTTTGTCAATCAACAACTCAGAAACTTTTATGAAAATATTGGCATCACACATCAGAAAAGTATACCTCGCACTCCTCAGCAGAACGGAGTAGTTGAACGATGGAACCGTACTCTGGTAGAAGCTGCAAGAACCATGCTTATATTTTCAAAGGCACCGATGTTTCTCTGGGCAGAGGCTATTGCAACTGCATGCTACACCCAAAACCGATCTCTGATTCATCCCATTCATGAAAAGTCTCCCTATGAGTTAATTCATAACAAGAAACCAGATCTTTCATTTCTTCGTGTGTTTGGTGCACTCTGCTATCCAACTAATGACAGTCAAGACTTAGGAAAGTTAAAAGCTAAAGCAGACGTAGGTATTTTTGTTGGATACGCACCAGACCGTAGAGGGTACAGGATCTACAATAAGAGAACCCGACAAATCATGGAAACCATCCATGTCACGTTCGACGAGCTAAGTGAGCAATTTGCTTCAGGACAAACCAGTTCTGGACCCGATCTTACACTTTTGACACTTGGACCAATTAGTTCAGGGCTTGTACAGAATCCCACGCCTGCCGAGTCTTACGTTCCACCAACGAGTGAGGAGTTGAAGAAGTTATTTGATTCAATGTTTGACGAATATTTTGAGCCAACAGATGTAACAACTTCAAATGGTGCAGCTGTTCTTCCTATTACTGAGGCTAATGTTCCGCAAGGTTCTGAAGACCCATCAGCATCAGTCTCAATCAGTATCAATGCCCCAGCTGCAAGTCAATCACCCTCATCATCAAACACTCAATCCTCTCCGGTGCAACAAGAATCTGCAGATGATTATTCTTTAGAAGTTAATCCGTTTGCTCCTACAAATGATGTTCCTTTTGAGAACATATTTGCTCCTAAACCCTCAACAGACACGTCCTCTGTCGAAGAACACAGTACGGCAACATCAGTTCAAAACCCTCAACCTCATGACCATCTCAGAAAATGGACCAACGATCACCCAATTGACAACATCATAGTCAATCCCTCTCGTCCTGCATCCACTCGTAAACAACTAGCTACAGATGCACTGTGGTGTTTCTTCAATTCCGTTCTGTCTAAAGTCGAACCAAAAGATGCCAAAGAAGCAATGACAAAAGACTGCTGGTTCGAGGCCATGCAAGATGAAATCCACGAATTTGATCGACTTGAAGTATGGGAGTTGGTGCCTCCTCCAGAGTGTGCTATGATTATTGCTCTCAAGTGGATTTTCAAGGTGAAACTTGATGAGCATGGTGATGTTTTAAAGAACAAGGCACGGTTAGTTGCAAAAGGATATAGACAAGAAGAGGGCATTGATTTTGAAGAATCATTTGCTCCAGTTGCTAGAATTGAAGCTATTAGAATCTTCCTAGCCAATGTTGCAAGTCGGAATATGATAGTCTACCAAATGGATGTCAAAACAGCTTTCCTGAATGGTGACTTAAAGGAAGAAGTATACGTGAGTCAACCTGAAGGATTTGTGAACGCTGAACATCCTACTCATGTTTACCGCTTAAAGAAGGCCCTTTACGGGTTGAAGCAGGCACCTAGGGCATGGTATGATACATTGTCCAAGTTTCTTCTAGCAAATGGATTCTCAAAGGGTGCTACTGATCCAACATTATTCACTAGGAAGTCAAGAAAACATCTACTACATGTTCAGATTTAAGTAGATGATATCATATTTGCTTCATCTGATCCTAGTGAATGTGATAGATTTTCAAAGGAGATGTGTTCCAAGTTTCAAATGTCAATGATGGGACAAATGTCGTTCTTCCTAGGATTACAAGTATCTCAAAGTCCCGGAGGTATATTCATCAGTCAGTCCAAATACGCACACGAGATCTTGAAAAAGTTTGGATTTGATTCAAGTGAGCCAGTTGACATTCCCATGGTAGACAGAACAAAGCTAGATAAAGACCCTTTAGGGATTCCAGTTGATCAAACAAAATACAGAAGCATGATTGGATCCTTAATGTACTTTACTGCAAGTAGACCAGATCTTCTATTTGTTGTATGCATGTGTGCGAGATATCAATCCAAGCCTACCAAAAAGCATCTAGAAGCAGTAAAAAGGGTTTTTAGGTATCTTCAAGGAACAGTCCATATGGGTCTCTGGTACCCTAAGGACACGGCCATGGAGTTAACGGCTTATGCTGCTGCTGATCATGTGGGGTGTCAGGACACCCGTCGAAGTACTTCAGGAGGAGCTCAGTTTTTAGGGGAAAAGTTGGTTAGTTGGTCGTCTAAGAAGCAAATGAGCACGTCCATATCTTCTACTGAGGCTGAATACATTGCTATGTCGGCCTGTTGTACACAAATTCTATGGATACGGTCACAACTCTCAGACTATGGATTCTCATACAACAAAATTCCTCTGTATTGTGACAACAAAAGCGCCATTGCTCTTTGTTGCAACAATGTCCAGCACTCCAGGTCAAAGCACATCGACATCAGGCATCACTTCATCAGGGAACAGGTTGAAAAGGGAATTGTGAAGCTGTATTTTGTGAGGACAGAGTTTCAGCTAGCAGACATCTTCACCAAGGCTCTCCCGAGAGAAAGGTTTCAGTTTATTCTCCCGCGTCTTGGATTGAAGAGCTTGACACCTGAAACCCTCAAGTGTCTTCAGGATGAAAAGGAGGAGTAAAGGGTTATCTTCTCATATCCTTGTATATATTTGTATATATCTTTAAATCAAAAAGGAAAATAGAAAAATATAAAACCTATAAAAACCATAAAAATTGAAAAAATCAGAAAATACCAAAAATAGTCTCATCTAGGCATGTCTTCTGTTTATCGATAATATTTATGGACCTAGAAATGTCATTAAATAATGACACGGGTCTTTAAATGAAGCTCGAGCAGAAGTTATACTAATTGGTTAAAACATGTCTTAATGGTTTGTAGTTACTTCATACTGCAACCCGCGCTATCCATTGAGGAAAACACGTCGCCAAAAAGACGGTTGTTCCTCCAAACTGGGTGATGTTCACCTGGGCATGGATTACGTTATATCCATGTTTTCCCGATCTAATGTACGCTTCAATGCATCATTTCGTGTAAAAGAAGAGAAATCTTCTTTATATCATAAACTTTCTAGTTCTATGATTCTTTAGGAGAGTTTTTTGATGTTTCACAAGGTGGTAAATTGGACTTAAATTTTCACAAATACTTCTCGTTCAATTGAATGACTACAGCTCTTTAAATAGAAAACGGGTCATTAATTGAGGGGGAGAGTCTTTGTTCAAATTTTTTGACACCTTTTTCTAAACATTGTGCAACATCAGCAGTGACACTCTCTCTTGGTTTGAGGGGGAGTATTGTATACTCCATTATCAGAAAACATTAAATCAGACACATTTTCTCCCACATTTTTCTAACTTATTTAAATCAATTGGGATCACAAATCTCAAATGGTTTGAAATTTTTGATCGGGGGAGAGAATGTGATTTAAATATGAAATCTGATAAAATGTGATGTTTTGGACTCAAATGTTAGGCTCTCCTATATGTGCTAAACTCTTTCGTATATCGATGCACATATTGAGGGGGAGCGAATGGACAAAAAGGATTTGGCATAGCATGAGATCGTGACTCAGACTTAACCAATGAATTGACGAAACCTATACTGTCATTGATCGAAAGGACATATCCTGGCCGGGTAATAATTTCAAGCTGGTCTAACCAGTGATGTAAGCATGTCTCGAAAAGGATGTGTCTGAGTAGAGTGTACCGTTTCGAGAAACTTTCTGTGGACTTGACCAGGCCGGGTAATAATTTCAAGCTAGTCTAACTAGTGATGTAAACGTGTCTCGAATCGGTCATGTTCACTGAAAGTGGATCAATTCAAAAAGTGCAAGCTCTACCCAACATGTGCAAATTTATAAAACAATCATCCGAGCACATGTTGAGGGGGAGCATTTGAAAAATATAAAACTCTCAAAGTGTTAGCAAAATGTGTTTCATAATTATGAACACTTTGAGAGATTTTTCAAGGATTTTGGTAAATGGCAACATAGGATAGTCATGAAGTTATAAGGTGGCTATGGTTAGGAAAACCGTCCTATGATCCGCCAGAGCTGGAGGGATCTACCCAAGGACAATACCGAATAGTTAGTATTAGAAAGTCCTTAGGTATGATTGTGAAAAAAGGAGTAATGTGAGTAAGGAGAAGGAAGGGGTTGAAGAATTAAAAAGAAATGAAATGAGAAAGGGTGAAAAGAAATAGCCCTCCAATTATTCAACCTTAGGGCAGAAACCGGGTTCAATTCATATGCTACTGGTTGTTACCAAGGTAACACCGGTATTGAAGAACAAGACGTCATGGACCCAGTGACGCACTGCACTAAACCTTCTAAACCACTCAAGTTCTCTTAAAAGGACTTGTTTCATTCTCACGGGGAACCTTGCATAATCTATCGACCGCTCATTACGAGTTATGTTGATATTGAAACAGGAGACACCGCTCCAGTCTCCAACTACCAAAAATGCACTTATCGAGTCTAGAGCCACGAGATGCATAATAAGATCTCATAGGAACACAAATTATTTCTACACTGGTTGTTCAACATCAAGGACACCAGTTGTAAACTAAGAGTCCTACGCAGATCTTAGCAATCTGCCAGAACATTTATGAGAGAATTTACAAATGTAATTCTCAATGATTGAATGGAAATTCCTGCCAGGGTCAACATCAAACAGCCCTGGAAGCAGGTCACTTCGGTAATTCCTTGTGGATTACGCTTAGTGATCACGACGGTTCCAAACGGTCTACAGTCGTGGAGTGATCTCCAGCGACTCACCTAATCGTTGATTTACTACGGTAAGATCTTAAAAAACCCTCTGTGGGTTTTCGATTTAGGAACGGTCTTGGTGAGGATTAGAGAGAGTTTTCACACTATGCTGTTAACAATCTCGAAGTCCGAACCTGTAAGTACCGGACGTTTTATTGCTAACTGTCGTATGCAGGAACATCTGGCAGTTGAAGCTGATTGCTGTTGCAGCTGTTTGCGGTTGTAGCTGTTTGATGTTGCAGCTGATTGCGGTTGTAGCTGGTTGCAGAAAAGATGCCAATCCACTACCACATGTTCACACTACATCATCACTGTAATTCAACAAAGTCATGATCAACCAAAAGACCTTCAACACTGCTTCTGCTAACTCTGATGCTGAAGATCATGACCCAGAATAGTGTGAGCATGTCGGCTCAAAGTATATCTCATCACATGGAGACTTACAACTGAAAGATGACTTGGAGACTCAAGTGGGATGATATTTTCAAAGAATACTCAAAATCATCCAAGACAAAGAACAGTCATCAAAAGAACACTGCTGAAGGCACAATGACTAATGAAACTGAAGAATCAATGTCTACGAGCTACGGAGTCAAGATTCATGAAAAGAGTGCTTGAAGTCTAAACATTGTTTTCGGGGTGACCTCCCTTAGGGGGAGATTGTTAGGAATATAAATATTCAGTTGAAGACTCGGTCACCCCGAGCACTCATTTATGTTAAATAGCTCGTAGCATAACTAGTAATATTAGTAGTAGATTAGTTATAATTATTATTGTGGAGTGGGTCGGGTCTTTACCCATTGTCAGCTTGCTCCACAGCCCGGTAGGGCAAACTAGCTAGTAATATCAAGTACTATAAATATCCCTCTCCTTATGTGGAGAGGGTTGGACCTTCACAAAGTTTTATACATTTTTATTTCTTTGGTTTATCTCTCTAAGGTTCCAACACTTCTTCTCTCTAAACCTCTTCTTATTCGATCCATATTAAGATCCCAACTTGTGTTTCTTTGCTTGTGAATAACCTACAATCTCAACACCCGAACAAGGGAGTTGATTCGTATGGTGAAGGATGCCAAGGAAGAGATAGCTGTGGTTGTTGCTAGAGAGAAAAACAGGGAAAGTCAGTATGCGAAACTAGAGGCCAGATGTGATGCGGCTATGTTAGATTTCGAAAAGAATCCTCGGTATGAAGCCCTTCAAGCCAAGATTGACAACCTTGAAGAACAATTGAAAGAGGCTCAAGCGGAGTGTGGTAGACTAAGGATGGAGGAGGCTAAAGTTTCTGGTTATAAGGCACAAGTTTCTACACTTGAGTCTAAATGTGCCGGTCTTGAAGCCGAAAGGGCTAGATTGGTGGAGCAGGAGATCAAGCTACATGAGGAGTTAGATGGACTAAAACTCCAATGCAAGAACTTGAAGAAGGACAGAGCTGAGGTGGTGTCGAAGGTTGTTCCTTATGTTGCAATGGAATTATACCACAGCGATGAGTGGGGGAGATAGTTGGGAAGCTGGTGAACGCGGCTGATGCGTGGTTTTGCGACCTTACAACAGGTTTTACCTCTCGAGGGATCTCAAGAGGCTTACAACCCCACCAGGCAGTGTACCTGACCGATGTAGTATAGTGTTGTGGTAAGTACGGGGGATTGATCGTTCTCCACAGGGAATAGTGTTCGTTAGGTATGAAAAACTATTCTAATTAGGTCTAAGAGTGAAGGAAGATTATTTTTTGTATTTTTATATTTTTATGAAAGCAAGTAAAATCTCGGGTTTGAAGGAGTGGGCGGAATTAGTTGCTAGTCAACTAACCCAAATAACTACAATTGCAAATAAAATAAAATAACTGAAAATGAAAACGTCGTGAAACTTATGTGGAGAGAAATGTTTTTACTTAGATTTCCTTACTCCCTAACTATCTTTTACCGGTTGATTAGTGTGTATTAATTGCGTGGATGACGGGTGTATTCCTTAATACCAATCGTGGGGTGGCGTACGTACTTCCCCAACTCTACAATCTCCTACTTCACTCCTATGTCGAGCCGGCTAGGAAGCTCCTAACATGGGATCACTAGAATTCGCTCATGCATTAAATACAACAATAAAAACCTTAGTATGCATTGGTTCATGTTTCTTAAGACGTTCAAGCAAGTTACCGTATAGGAAGTTAGCCAGTTTTCTTAAGCCTAACATCGATAAACAATCATCCAATACAATTAATAACACACTAACAACTAATAATCAATAGTTAGGTTTCATTAGATCTAAGCAAACACAAGATAAATCTAGCCTAGCATGTTAATCAAAAGACAAGAACAGATATAATCAAACAACACATAGACATATTGATTGATTAAATGATTACTTATCTTCAATTAAACATAGGAGATCCAAGGGTATGAAAACCCTTAAAAATGGCAGAAATTTGTCTTAGGGTTTCTCCTCACAAAGTTGCACACTAATGACAAAAAATTGCAAAACTATATATAGGACTTAGTGGCTGACGGCGTCACGTTGTAGATCTTGACGCCGTCACCTCACCGTGGCTAGGGTTCCCGGATGGCCTTCTTGACGCCGTCCCTCTTTAGTGCTCCAAAATCCGCTCTGGCTTATCAAAGGTTGACGCCGTCAGAAATGGGCTTGACGCCGTCTCTCTTTAACTTAAACCGTGATGGCCTTGATCACCTTAAAGGGTGACGCCGTCAGACTTCCTTTGTAAAACTCCCTGGATTATCATGTGTATTTTTCATATCCACCTTTTTTGCCAAGCCATGACGCCGTCTGAAACAATCCCTGACGCCGTCAAAGGTACTTTTCCAGCCGATTTTGAGACTTTGTCGTTTTCTTCACTTTTATGCTCCAAAAACGTCCAAAATGCTTCCTTTTCCAGATTTCTTCTCCAAAGTACCTAAAATGACAAAAGGAACGATTTAGGGCAATATTTGATCAAATAAATACGATTTAGGGCTTAAATGACCCCCTAAAAGCAGTACACTTTTCGCTTCATCAAATACCCTTACACTTGAGATTTGCTTGTCCTAAAGCAAATGCGCTTTTATTCTAATCAAAATACAAGTTAGGGGTCATTTAATGCTAATATAAAAGTAATTACAATAAATAGTCGTTCCACTTTAATCATAATAAGCACGGAGATTATAAACTAGCACCTCACAAGTAGTGTTTAGATACTCACATCTCTCAGGTGTCATCAAAATAAATCTCATAAATGAAAACGGATAATATCTCTCACTACCTGTCATAGCAAATAGATTACCATAGGCTTGGGAAAGGATCAAAAACCTCCTCCACTAGGCGTAAGCACCTAAGATAAACTATCAAAGAGGGCTTTTAAACGGGTTATAACGTAAGGTGTAGGGATATGATAAACACGGTTTTGTTGGATAAGGGATATTTTACTGGTGGCGAGTTAAAGATCTTGATTAATTACATGTACTATATGGCATTGCTAAGCCAAGACTAGACTCGACTTAAGCTAAAAACAAAATAACAAAAACATAAAATGAACATAAAATGAAACGGGATGGTAGTCCGTATGTTTTTTCTATTTTTCTTTTTCTCATTTTTTTGTATTTTTCTTGATTTTTTCGATTTTTTTTTTCCATACACTTTTGCCCTACCATCCAAAATAATACATCATAGGGGCCTCGGTTCTCCCCTTACACTTGAACTTTTACATAACTTTACAAATAATTATTCTAATGACTCGAATTAAGATAATCGAAACACTTGGAGTACTTTTAAAATATTTAGCACATATGGGGGTAATAATGTTGTTCTTCCCCATTACTCCATTACACTAGTACTTTACCCATGAGTCCCAATCGTCCCAAAACAATATGTACAAGGATATGACTCGACTTAGCAACCATGTAATCAATTAGATAATTAACTTAGGGTTTAAACAAATGTTGTCACAATAATGCACTAAAAATGAGTGCATACAAGGTAGGCTAAGGCGATTTGGGTGTACATTTAAGTGGGGTGTAACAAATTCTTCCTTTAAGTAAAATGCTTAAAGGTCGAAACGAAAAGATAGGCTATGAGGGGTGTACTAGGGGTATCGTGTACTAAAAATGAGTACAACGCAAAGGGTGTGGGACAATTACTTGACCAATGTAGCCAATGTAATTATAACAAAAACACAGGTGTAAAACAATGGGTTAATCCTAATGCCTCTTATCATGTAGTAAATCTAACTACACGAATGTAGTCTCACTTGTGGCCTCGGAATGGTCCTAACGCAAGTTCTAGAATCTAAGTGCTACCGGTACACACATCATAGCATAAATGCTTTTCCTACCAATTCTAGGGGCGAACCTCACATATTTGGGGGTGAAAAATTTTTTAGTGGTACGGTTTTTTGTGCTAGTCATATAGCTCCTATCCATGAGACGCTCATTAAGACCAAAGTTTCACTCCTATATGTTGTAAAAAATTTTAAATTTGGCACTAAAATTGCCCTAACAGGTATTTCTCTCAGTTTTATTACACATCTACCATCAAACAAACAAAAATCAAGTGCAATTGTATTCTCTAAAGTATCGTAGTTTTACCCCCCCTTACACTTAAGATGAACATTGTCCCCAATGTTCAAATAACAAGATGTAAAAGTAAATAAGGTAAACGAATGAAATCAAATACTCCCCTAATTCGCTCGGTGGATAAAGAGGTAACATGGTTAGATCTTCTTCCAAGAGAATGTAGAAGCTTCAAGACTAAAGCATCGCCAAAAGCTTGATTCCACATACATCTCCTTGTCCAAAATAACCTGTTAAACCTGAGAAAATAAACACGAAAACCTGCATAACATCGGCGGGATAAATTCTATATAAGGATATAATGCTTGTGGAATGATAATTTTGCAGATTCCTGGAGTTTATAAGTTAGAGATTTAATAAAAACTTTTTATGAAAACAAAACTTTCAAAAATTTCAGAAAATTAAAACCTGACGCCGTCAGGTTGTAAAGCCTGACGCCGTCAGAAGTGATCTGACAGAATTCTCATGTTAAGTTTCTGGAAAAATTCTGGAAAAACCTATACCTTACTTCCTGGAATTCCTGCAAAACATCAATATGACTCGATACAAGCATTTGACTCAAACAATTACTAATATGTATGTTAATTTATTATTGTTATGATTCATGTTCATTTGTTCTAATAAACCGATTTGGATGTCCCTTACACTTATCTTTTGCAAAATACCTTTATATGTAGTTAAGACGAAGTTAAAAACAAGATAAAGCATTTTCACAATTTAGTTTTGAACATGAATCAATAATAATAAAAATTAAACATACATACGGAAGCAAATAAAATCAAACAAACAAATAAATAAACACAAAAAGCAAATAAAGCTTGGGTTGCCTCCCAAGAAGCGCTTTTCTTTATTAACGAGTCTTGTAGCTAGACTCAAAGTCACGTACATTACGTGATTCCATCATTGGTCACGGTTCCTAGGCCATTCTCATTTCCGGTTTTATATTCCAGTCCTAATTTCAAACAATCCTTGTAGAAACCGGATATCCTTTCCATAACATAGTCTACTCCTTTATTTCTATCCTCATCATTCCTATAGTAGACCGCTTGCTTAAGCTCCTTCTCAACATTTGACAAGTGTTGGAATTGTTCTATCTTATATGGCATTTGGTAGTTTACCTCATCGGTCTCATCCTTAAATCTAACTATCCCTAAGGAAGGTTCATAAGTCATTCTAGAGACCTCAACAAATGGTTTTCCAAAAACTACTTGAGTTAAGGATGCATCGACTATTGGGCGGATATCTTCTACAATTACAAAGTCGGTGACATAGGTGAAGTTTCCTACATAAACCGGTAATCCCTTAACTCTTCCCGTGAAGTTACTCATCCAACCCTTATCAGGGAACATCCTATACCCAAGTTGATTTTTCATTATTAAGTTGTAGTGGGCTCTAGTCATGATGTTTCTGGGCGATCTAAGGTCGATGTAAGCTTTCCACACATGCAAATGTCCGATGTTGCATGGTATGTTGAGATTAGAAGGATCGCCTATTTTTATAATTGGTCTACCTAGGAAGTATGGTGTCTCGGGGTCATCGAATAAGTCTGTATGATATGCGCGCTCTTCCTTAGTGGGCAGCCTATTGAAGTAGTCCTCATCATCATCTACTTCTTCAATCTCACTTTTCCTAACTTCTTTATCAACCTCGACTTTCTTAACCTCATCCTCAGGTTCACTATTATCCTCATTTCTATCAATTGGTTTGATAGTGACAATGTTGACGAAGTGGACGTGTTTGGATGAAGAGGGGTCTTTTACTTGGGGTCCGCTATTTGTGTTCCTAGCGTCCTTATGTGGAGGTGATAGCACTTGGTTATTGAGGGCTTTCAATAAGTTGTCAATTTTATTGGTCATCTCCGTTTGTTGTTGATTGAATTCGGCTTCAAACTTGGCCAAACGAGCTTCTTGATATGCCATAAATTGAGACATCAATCCTTCAAAGTTATTGGTACTACCATTGCTGGAAGGATTGTTGTTGAAAGTACGGTTCGAGTTGGAACCGCTTGATTGGAAACGATTAGGTGGGTTGGAAGAATTGGTTTGTTGTGCGTTTTGGTTTTGTTTCCACCTAAGGTTTGGGTGATTTTTCCATGAGGGGTTGTATGAATCACCGTAGGGGTTTGGCTCAGGTTTGAAAGTGTACCACTTGTCTCCCGCTCCGTCGGTACGCGAGGATGCGTAGTCCACAAAAGCTTGTTCGGGGAGTTCCATGCAATCACGAGTGTCGTGGGGACCACTACATAATTCACATGATGCGTAGTTTTGCAACCTTACAACAGGTTTTACCTCTCGAGGGATCTCAAGAGGCTTACAACCCCACCAGGCAGTGTACCTGACCGATGTAGTATAGTGTAGTGGTAAGTACGGGGGATTGATCGTTCTCCACAGGGAATAGTGTTCGTTAGGTATGAAAAACTACTCTAATAGGTCTAAGGGTGAGAGAAGATTCTTTTTTATGTGTTTATAATTTTATGAAAGCAAGTAAAATCTCGGGTTTGAAGGAGTGGGCGGAATTAGTTGCTAGTCAACTAACCCAAGTTACTACGAATGCAAATAAAATAAAATAACAGAAAATGAAAAGGTTGGTGAAAACTTATGTGGAGAGAAATGTGTGTACTTAGATTTCCTTACTCCCTAACTATCTTTTACCGGTTGATTAGTGTGTATTAGTTGCGTGGATGACGGGTGTATTCCTTAATACCATTCGTGGGGTGGCGTACGTACTTCCCCAACTCTACAAGCTCCTACTTCACTCCTATGTCGAGCCGGCTAGGAAGCTCCTAACATGGGATCACTAGAATTCGCTTGTGCATTAAATACAACCATAAAAACCTTTAGTACGCATTCGTTCATGTTTCTTAAGACGTTCAAGCAAGTTACCGAATAGGAAGTTAGCCAGTTTTCTTAAGCCTAACATAGATGAACAATCATCCAATACAACTAATAACACACTAATAACCAATAATCAATTGCTAGGTTTCATTAGATCTAAGCAAACACAAGATAAATCTAGCCTAGCATGTTAAACAAAAGACAAGAACAAGATAGAATCAAACAACACATAGACATATTGAATGATTAATTGATAACTTATCTTCAATGTAACATGGAAGATCTCAAGGCAAAAAGCCTTGAAAGAGCTGCCAAATTCGTCCTAGGGTTTTCACACACAAAGTTCCCCAAATAAGTTCCACACTAATGACAAAAAATTGCAAAACTATATATAGACTTTCAGATCTGACGGCGTCACGTTATGGAGTGTGACGCCGTCACCTCGCCGCTTTTAGGGTTCCCGGATGACCTTCTTGACGCCGTCCCTCTTTAGCTCTCCAAAATCCGTTCTGGCTTATCAAGGCGTGACGCCGTCAGGATTATGCGTGACGCCGTCCCTCTTTAAATTAAGCCGTGACGACCTTGATCACATTAAAGCATGACGCCGTCAGAATTCCATGCAAATTTCTCTGGCTTATCATGAGTAATTTTCACATCCACCTTTTCTTGCCAAGCCATGACGCCGTCCAGAACAAATCCTGACGCCGTCAAAGGTAGTTTCCAGCACAATTTTGAGACTTTGTCGTTTTTCTTCACTTTTATGCTCCAAAAACGTCCAAAATGCCTCCTTTTCCAGATTTCTCCTCAAAAGTACCTAAAATGACAAAAGGAACGATTTAGGGCAATATTTGATCAAATAAATACGATTTAGGGCTTAAATGACCCCTTAAAAGCGGTACACTTTTCGCTTCATCAAATACCCTTACACTTGAGATTTGCTTGTCCTCAAGCAAATGCGCTTTTATTCTAATCAAAATACAAGTTAGGGGTCATTTAATGCTAACATAAAAGTAATTACAACAAATATTCGTTCCACTTTAATCATAATAAGCACGGATATTACAAACTAGCACCTCACAAGTAGTGTTTAGATACTCACATCTCTCAAGTGTCATCAAAATAAATCTCATAAATGAAAACGGATAATATCTCTCACTACCTGTCATAGCAAATAGATTACCATAGGCTTGGGAAAGGATCGAAAACCTCCTCCACTAGGCGTAAGCACCTAAGATAAACTATCAAAGAGGGCTTTTAAACGGGTTATAACGTTAGGTGTAGGGAAAAGGAAAACACGGTTTTGTTGGATAAAGGATATTTTACTGGTGGCGAGTTAAAGATCTTGATCAATTACATGTACTATACAATGTTGCTAAGCCAAGACTCGACTCGATCTTAAGCTAAAAACAAAATAACAAAAACATAAAATAAACATAAAATAAAATGGGATGGTAGTCCGTATGATTTTTCTACTTTTCTTTTTCTCATTTTCTTTTTGTATTTTTCTTGATTTTTTTTTTTTTTTTTTTTTTTTTTTTTTTTTTTTTTTTTGCATACACTTTTGCCCTACCATCCAAAATAATACATCAAAGGGGCGATGCATTCCCCTTACACTTGAACTTTTACATAACTTTACAAATTACTATTCTAATGACTCGAATTAAGATAATTGAAAAACTTGGAGTACTTTTAAAATATTTAGCACATATGGGGGTAATAAATGATGTTCTTCCCCATTACTCCATTACACTAGTACTTTACCCATGAGTCCCAATCATCCTAAAACAATATGTACAAGGATATGGCTCGACTTAGCAACCATGTAATCAATTAGATAATTAACTTGGGTTTAAACAAATGTTGTCACAATAATGCACTAAAAATGAGTGCATACAAGGTAGGCTAAGGCGATTTGGGTGTACATTTAAGTGGGGTGTAAACAAATTCTTCCTTTAAGTAAAATGCTTAAAGTTAGAAACGAAAAGATAGGCTCTGAGGGGTGTACTAGGGGTATCATGTACTAAAAATGAGTACAACGCAAAGGGTGTGGGAGAATTACTTGACCAATGTAGCCAAAGTAATTATAACAAAAACACAGGTGTAAAACAATGGGTTAATCCTAATGCCTCTTATCATGTAGTAAATCTAACTACACGAATGTAGTCTCACTTGTGGCCTTGGAATGGTCCTAACGCAAGTTCTAGAATCTAAGTGCTACCGGTACACACATCATAGCATAAATGCTTTTCCTACCAATTCTAGGGGCGAACCTCACATATTTGGGGGTGGAAAATTTTTTTGTGGTACGGTTTTTGTGCTAGCCATATAACTCCTATCCGTGAGACGCTCATTAGATCAAAGTTTCACTCCTAAGTGTTGTAAAAAATTTTAAATTTGGCACTAAAATTACCCTAACAGGTATTTATCTCAGTTTTATTACACATCTACCATTAAACAAACAAAAATCAAGTGTAATAGCATTCTCTAATCGTACTTTTACCCCCCCCTTACACTTAAGATGAACATTGTCCCCAATGTTCAAATAACAAATGTAAAAGCATAAAGTAAAAGAATGAAATCAAATACTCCCCTGATTCGCTCGGTGGATAATGAAGTAACACGGTTAGATCTTCTTCCAAAGAGAATGTAAAAGCTTCATGACTAATGCATCGCCAAAAGCTTGATCCAAAACATTTCCTTGTCCAAAATAACCTGTTAAACCTGAGAAAACAAACACGAAAACCTGCATTACATCGGCGGGATAAACTCTATATATAAGGATATAATGCTTGTGGGATGATAATTTTGCAGATTCCTGGAGATTATAAGTTAGAGATTTAATAAAAACTTTTTATGAAAACAAAACTTTCAAAAATTTTCAGAAAATTAAACCTGACGCCGTCAGTTTGTAACGTCTGACGCCGTCAGAAATGATCTGACAGAATTCTCATGTTACGTTTCCGGAAAAAATTTTGGAAAAAAACTATACCTTACTTCCTGGGAATCCTGCAAAACATCATTATGTCTCGATACAAGCATTTGACTCAAACAAATACTAATATGTATGTTAATTTATTATTATTATGATTCATGTTCATTTGTGTTCTAATAAACCGATTTGGATTTCCCTTACACTTAACTTTTGCAAAATACCTTTATATGTAGTTAAGACGAAGTTAAAAACAAAATAAAGCATTTTCACAATTTAGTTTTGAACATGAATCAATAAGAATAAAAATTAAACACACATACGGAAATAAATAAAAACAAACAAACAAACAAATAAACACACAAAGCAAATAAAGCTTGGGTTGCCTCCCAAGAAGCGCTTTTCTTTATTAACGAGTCTTGTAGCTAGACTCAAAGTTACGTACATTACGTGACTTCTTCATCAAAAGTTATGTCTTCCTCATTGATCATTTCATTACCATTCTCTTGATAATACTTGACTCGTTGTATATTCACAGTGAATTCTCTATCTTCGTCGTCAATCAACACAACGGCTCCGGTTTTAGAGGAGCTCCTTACGGTAAAAGGTCCATACCATCTAGATTTAAGTTTTCCAGGAAACAGTCTTAAGCGAGAATTATATAATAAGACCTTGTCTCCTTCTGAAAACTCCTTTGGTCTCTTAATCCGTTGGTCATGCCATCTTTTTGCCCTTTCTTTGTATGTAATGGAAGATTCATAAGCCTCTAATCTCAATTCATCGAGCTCTTGGAGCTGTAAGAATCTATTTGTTCCCGCAACCGTATAATCCAAATTACAAGCCTTAAGTGCCCAATATGCCTTGTGTTCCAGTTCTACTGGAAGGTGGCATGCCTTGCCATATACCATACGGAACGGGGTTGTCCCGATTGGCGTCTTATAAGCGGTTCGAAATGCCCACAAAGCTTCATCGAGCTTAAAAGACCAATCTTTTCGGTTTTGATTGACCGTTTTCTCCAGTATTCTCTTTACGGCTCTATTAGTGTTTTCGACTTGACCGTTGGTTTGAGGATGGTAAGCGGTGGAGAATCGGTGAGAGACTCCATATCTTTTCATAACTTTCTCCATTTGCGAATTGCAAAAATGGGTTCCCCTGTCACTAATAAGAGCCTTCGGAATTCCGAACCTAGCGAACAATTTTTTTAAGAAATGAATGACTACCCTAGCATCGTTAGTCCTAAGGGCTTGTGCTTCCACCCATTTCGAAACATAATCGATGGCCACTAAGATGTATTCATTCCTACCTGAAGATGGGAAAGGTCCCATGAAATCAATTCCCCAAACATCGAAAACCTCACAAACTTGTATATAATTTTGTGGGGCTTCATCCCTCCTAGAGATATTCCCAGCTCTTTGACATGCGTCACAGGTTTGTATCATTCCCTTCACATCACAAAATATTGTAGGCCAATAGAATCCCGCGTCGAAGACCTTTCATGCAGTAGTGTTCATTCCGTGATGTCCTCCAGATGGACCTGCATGACACTCCTTCATAATTCTGACAGCCTCCTTTTCCGAAACACAACGCCTGATTACCTGGTCCGGACATCTTCGGAATAAGAAAGGTTCATCCCAAAAGTAATACTTTAATTGATTGAAGAACCTCTTTTTTTCATGCCTGCTCATATGCTCAGGAATGACTCGACTTGCCAGGTAGTTAGCATAATCCGCATACCATGGTTCAGAATCATTTATTGACATGAGCTGCTCTTCAGGAAATGACTCCCGAATCTCACTCTTATCAGATTCAGCGAGGCTGGGGTTTTCGAGACGAGAGAGATGATCAGCTGCAAGATTCTCGGCTCCTTTCTTATCACGAATCTCAACATCGAATTCTTGCAATAGTAAGATCCAACGAAGTAACCGTGGTTTAGCATCCAGTTTATTAAAAAGATATCGAATAGCTGAATGGTCTATAAAAACAACCGTTTTGGAAAGGACAAGATATTGGCAAAACTTATCAAAAGCAAATACCACGGCTAGTAACTCCTTTTCAGTGGTGGTGTAGTTTTCTTGAGCAGGATTCATGGTTTTGCTAGCGTAGTATATTGGCTGAAAGTGTTTGTTAAGACTTTGGCCTAATACTGCTCCAACAGCATAATCGCTAGCATCGCACATGATTTCAAAGGGTAACTCCCAGTTAGGAGTGACCATAATTGGAGCTTGGGTAAGTTCCTGCTTCAATCGATCGAATGCATCCTTGCATTCTTGAGAGAAGTCGAACGGGGCATCCTTCATGAGCAACTGAGTCATTGGTTTAGCTACTTTTGAGAAATCTTTAATGAATCTCCTATAGAAGCCAGCATGACCCAAAAAGCTACGGATTGCCTTGACAGTTGTTGGATAGGGAAGTTTGGATATAGCTTCAATTTTTGCCCGGTCTACTTCAATTCCACTTCCTGAAATTTTGTGCCCTAGCACAATCCCTTCTTTTACCATAAAGTGGCACTTTTCCCAGTTTAGTACCAAGTTGGTCTCCTCACAACGTTTGAGCATTTTCTCAAGGTTAGCAAGACAGCGATCAAAAGAGTTTCCAAAGACTGAAAAATCATCCATGAAGACCTCCATGCTGTCTTCCATTAACTCATGGAAGATTGCCGTCATGCAGCGCTGGAAAGTGGCGGGGGCGTTACATAGTCCAAAGGGCATTCGCTTGTAGGCGAAGGTGCCATAAGGGCATGTAAACGTAGTCTTTTCTTGGTCCTCAGGAGCGATAGGGATTTGGAAATACCCTGAGAACCCATCTAGGAAGCAGTAGTACTCATGCCCCGCTAACCTTTCCAACATTTGGTCGATAAATGGGAGAGGGAAATGATCTTTTCGGGTTGCATCATTCAACTTCCTATAATCGATGCACACACGCCATCCAGTTACTGTTCGTTGAGGCACTAACTCATCCTTATCGTTCTTTACTACTGTCATTCCTCCCTTTTTTGGTACAACCTGTACAGGACTTACCCATGGACTGTCGGAAATTGGGTAAATTAGCCCTGCATCTAGGAGCTTAATGACTTCCTTTTTCACGACTTCCTTAATGTTGGGGTTTACTCGCCTTTGAGGCTGCACGGTGGGTTTATAATCCTCCTCCATGAGGATTTTATGCGTGCAGAAGGTAGAGTCAATCCCTTTGATGTCGGCTATACTCCATGCTATAACCCCTTTATATTTTTTTAAAACTCCTAAGAGTTTATCTTTTTGTTCACTTTTCAAGGAAGAGCTTATGATTACCGGAAGTTGATCTTCCCCTTGGAGGAAAGCATATTCAAGGTTGGTTGGGAGTTCCTTGAGTTCTACCGCAGGTGGCTCGATGATGGAGGGTTTAAGTTTGTTCTCGGGTTTACGAAGCTCAAGCTGTTCGATTTCTTGTCTGGGATAAAAAGAGACTGCGTTTACATCCATAGTCTTTTCCTCCTCAAAGATGGGTAAGAAAGCTTCATCTCGCAACCAACCAGCTTCCATCTGTTCATCTATACAATTGTCAATCTCGTCGGATAGTTCATCGATTTCTTCGATGAAATACAGTTGATTATCTGCTTCGAGAGAAAGATTCATTGTGTCCTTGATGTCGAAGGTTAAGCTATCGGCCCCCACTCGTAAGGTTAGTTTGCCGTCATGAACATCAATAACAGCACGAGCAGTTGCAAGGAATGGCCTCCCTAGAATAATGGGCACTAAGTCATCTTCTTCCATCTCTAAGATGACGAAGTCAACTGGAAATTTGAACTTCCCTACCTTAACCAGCACATTCTCACATATTCCTAAGGGGTATTTGACAGATCTATCGGCTAGTTGGATGTTCATACGGGTTGGTTTCAACCCAGAATACCCTAATTTAAGGAACATGGAATGCGGCATAAGATTGATACTTGCTCCTAAGTCGGCTAAAGCATTCTTGACTGAAAGAGATCCTATTGAGCAGGGTAGGGTGAAACTACCTGGATCGACCACCTTCTTCGGCAGCCCTCGTTGAGTCACCACAGAACATTCTTCTCCTAAGGTTACAAGACCCTCGAGCCCTTTTCTGTTGGTTAGCAACTTCTTGAAGTATGTACTATATTTGGGCATATGGTAGCATGCATCAAGAAGGGGTATGGTGACGACCGAATTTTTCAAATATGACAGGAATCTTTTATTATCATTTTCGACCTTTTGATTCTTGAGACGGGACGGGTATGGGACTTTAATGGGCTGTTTGGTTGGAGTAGGTTGAGAGGGAGTTACCGGAGAGGTTTGTTCGGGATTCTCATCGTTCACATTATCTTCCTCCTCATGAGGGGTGTTGGGTTCCATGATGTTAGATTGTTGAGCTGGGTAAGGTGGATCCTTAGTAGTTGTTCCAGCACGAGTGGTGATGGCGAGTAAGGGATCTCTTTAAGGTTCACCAAGGCCGTCGAGAGTGGCGTTGAGTTCAGCGAATATGGCCCTTATGTCATTTTGTTGGCTATTGATAAGGTTGTCGAGACCATTTAGTTGCAAATTCTTTTCAAGCGTGAAATGCCCAAGATCATCCTCAAAAGTGCTCCTAACCTTATAGTCAGGATATTCTCCTCCTCCCTCTTCTCTCACAAGATTTCCCCAAGGGGTGAAATCATTGTTTTGGTAGAAAGTTAAGAGCGAAGGATCATCGAAGATGTCGTGGCTTGACAAGCATGCTTGTTCAGTGGTGGTATCATCCCCGCATTCCCCTACTTCATGCGGGCCACCACATTGGTCACAGATCAAGTATGGGTTTGACAACCGTTTAGTTGGTTGTGACTTGTCTAAATAAGAGACTTGATCATTCATTCTACTCAACCGGCTAGCAAAAGGAGGCTCTTTCATGATCTTGGAAATGCTCATGATCGAATTGGGTTCATCCCAGGTATCGTCTTGATCATTTGCGTATTCCTCAATTCTATTCCATCCTTCCTCAGCGCTTAGGTTGGCTATTTTTCCTTTTACCGAATTATTAATGCCAAATTGGTCGCCTTTAGGGACACTATCATAAAAGATTTGGACAAGAAGCCAGAGTTCAATGCCATGGTGAGGGACTTGTCTAATCAGATCTTTAAATCTGATCCAGGATTCGTGAATGGGTTCAGCTGGTCCAACGTGGAAGCGGAAGATTTTGTCTCTTAATGTTGAAGTTCTTCCTATTGGAAAGAATTTCTCATAGAATTTTGAAACAAGCTGTTCCCATGTGAAAATAGATTCGGAGGGAAGTTGGTTATACCAGTCTCTGGCTTTTTCATGAAGGGTGAAGGGAAAGAATCGCAGCCGGGAGGTATCTCTAGTGGCTCCGTCCGTATGGAGGGTATCCACTATTTTCAGGAAGTCCTTGATGTGTTGGATTGGATCTTCAGTTTTCAATCCGTGAAACTTGCATACACTTTGGACCAACCAAATATCGGTTGCACGCAAGACCCCATCCGTGCGTTCATTTGGAAAAACGATAGCATTGGAAAAACCACGTGGGGTGGGAGAAGAGTAGTCCTTGAGGCATTTAGGAATTGGGTTTTCGGGAACCTCCATATCGAGATTGGGTTGAGGGCTAGGAGGTGTAGAGTGATGATTGGATTCTTCCTCGGAGAGGGCATCATCAAAGTTGATGGCAAAGCCAGATGATTCAGGTGTTGCAAAGAGTCGCCTTAATCTTCGCATTTCCCTATCAGGTTCTGCGTAGGGTGAAATAAGGTCGCTTAGTGAACTACGACTCCTGGTGACTTTGAGATTGGAGAAATCTTCGTTTACCATGATGGCCAAGGAAGAATTGAGCAATGGACGGAGCGGAAAAAGATAGACTAAAGAAAACCTAGAAAAATAAAATAAAAATCTCACTAGAAAGGAATCTAGTGAGTAGACCTATAAAATAAAAATTCAACCTAAACAATAACTATTCCCCGGCAGCGGCGCCAAAAACTTGATGCATGGTTTTGCAACCTTACAACAGGTTTTACCTCTCGAGGGATCTCAAGAGGCTTACAACCCCACCAGGCAGTGTACCTGACTGATGTAGTATAGTGTAGTGGTAAGTACGGGGGATTGATCGTTCTCCACAGGGAATAGTGTTCGTTAGGTATGAAAAACTACTCTAATAGGTCTAAGGGTGAGAGAAGATTCTTTTTTATGTGTTTATAATTTTATGAAAGCAAGTAAAATCTCGGGTTTGAAGGAGTGGGTGGAATTAGTTGCTAGTCAACTAACCCAAGTTACTACGAATGCAAATAAAATAAAATAACAGAAAATGAAAAGGTTGGTGAAAACTTATGTGGAGAGAAATGTGTTTACTTAGATTTTCTTACTCCCTAACTATCTTTTACCGGTTGATTAGTGTGTATTAGTTGTGTGGATGACGGGTGTATTCCTTAATACCATTCGTGGGGTGGCGTACGTACTTCCCCAACTCTACAAGCTCCTACTTCACTCCTATGTCGAGCCGGCTAGGAAGCTCCTAACATGGGATCACTAGAATTCGCTTGTGCATTAAATACAACCATAAAAACCTTTAGTACGCATTGGTTCATGTTTCTTAAGACGTTCAAGCAAGTTACCGAATAGGAAGTTAGCCAGTTTTCTTAAGCCTAACATAGATGAACAATCATCCAATACAACTAATAACACACTAATAACCAATAATCAATTGCTAGGTTTCATTAGATCTAAGCAAACACAAGATAAATCTAGCCTAGCATGTTAAACAAAAGACAAGAACAAGATAGAATCAAACAACACATAGACATATTGAATGATTAATTAATAACTTATCTTCAATGTAACATGGAAGATCTCAAGGCAAAAAGCCTTGAAAGAGCTGCCAAATTCGTCCTAGGGTTTTCACACACAAAGTTCCCCAAATAAGTTCCACACTAATGACAAAAAATTGCAAAACTATATATAGACTTTCAGATCTGACGGCGTCACGTTATGGAGTGTGACGCCGTCACCTCGCCGCTTTTAGGGTTCCCGGATGACCTTCTTGACGCCGTCCCTCTTTAGCTCTCCAAAATCCGTTCTGGCTTATCAAGGCGTGACGCCGTCAGGATTATGCGTGACGCCGTCCCTCTTTAAATTAAGCCGTGACGACCTTGATCACATTAAAGCATGACGCCGTCAGAATTCCATGCAAATTTCTCTGTCTTATCATGAGTAATTTTCACATCCACCTTTTCTTGCCAAGCCATGACGCCGTCCAGAACAAATCCTGACGCCGTCAAAGGTAGTTTCCAGCACAATTTTGAGACTTTTTCGTTTTCTTTACTTTTATGCTCCAAAAACGTCCAAAATGCCTCCTTTTCCAGATTTCTCCTCAAAAGTACCTAAAATGACAAAAGGAACGATTTAGGGCAATATTTGATCAAATAAATACGATTTAGGGCTTAAATGACCCCTTAAAAGCGGTACACTTTTCGCCTCATCAATCACGAGTGTCGTGGGGACCACTACATAATTCACATGAAGAAGTGATTTTGTTCACTTGGCTTGAAGGTTTAGGAGCCTCGTAGGATTTCATAAGAAACTTGACTTGGTCTTCAAGTTCTATGATCCTACGGTCGGAAGTGCTTGAATTGTTCGAAGGCAAAGATATTGCCTTGACCGTTTTATTCAAATCACGGGGATCACTCCAACTTTCGTTGTCATAAAGAGCAAGATCCTCTAGGAGAGCCCATGATTGTTCCGCACTTAGATCACGTAGCTTACCACCAGCCGATTGGTCAATGGTTTGCCTCGTGGAGAGATTGATATGGTCATAGAAGATTTGGACTTGGAGCCAAAGTTCTATGCCATGGTGAGGGACTTTTTGGAGTAAGTCCTTGAATCGAGTCCATGCCTCGTAGAGGGTTTCGCCTTGACGTTGTTGGAACATCAAGATATCATTCCTTAGCTTGGTAGTTCTTCCTGGTGGGAAAAACTGAGCAAGGAAACGAGTGGTGAGATCATCCCAAGAGGTGATGGATCCTGCGGGTAGACGCTCTAGCCATTGACTAGCTTGGTCCCGTAGAGAGAATTGAAAGAGACGCAGTCGGGTCGTCTCTCGAGTGGCAACATCAAGGTCTATAGAATCAACGATTTTGAGAAAGTCCTTGAGATGTTGATTAGGATCTTCAGAACGAAGTCCATGGAATGCGCATCCGCTTTGCACCAACCAGATGGTGTCGGATCGCAAGGGTGTGACATTGGCTCCTTGAGTGAGCTCAATGGTGTTTCGATAGCCATGGTGGCTAGGACGGGAGTAGTCTCCTAAGGTACGGGCTCTAGGAGGTGGGTGTTGTTGTGGTGGTGGGTTGTTGGGATCAAGGATATTACCACCTTCCATGATGTCGGATGGTAATGGTTACGAACAAAGAAACGAAGAAAAAAGATAGACTAAAGAAATCCTAGAAAAATAAAATAAAAATCTCACTAGAAAGGAATCTAGTGAGTAGACCTAATAAAATAAAAATTCAACCAAAACAATAACTATTCCCCGGCAGCGGCACCAAAAACTTGATGCGTGGTTTTGCGACCTTACAACAGGTTTTACCTCTCGAGGGATCTCAAGAGGCTTACAACCCCACCAGGCAGTGTACCTGACCGATGTAGTATAGTGTAGTGGTAAGTACGGGG
The DNA here is from genome assembly GCA_021014915.2 of Artemisia tridentata subsp. tridentata. Taxonomy (NCBI): domain Eukaryota; kingdom Viridiplantae; phylum Streptophyta; class Magnoliopsida; order Asterales; family Asteraceae; genus Artemisia; species Artemisia tridentata. The sequence goes on along the minus strand of CP139507.1, from coordinate 303,496,466 downwards.
GATTGATCGTTCTCCACAGGGAATAGTGTTCGTTAGGTATGAAAAACTATTCTAATTAGGTCTAAGGGTGAAGGAAGATTATTTTTTGTATTTTTATATTTTTATGAAAGCAAGTAAAATCTCGGGTTTGAAGGAGTGGGCAGAATTAGTTGCTAGTCAACTAACCCAAATAACTACAATTGCAAATAAAATAAAATAACTGAAAATGAAAAGGTCGTGAAACTTATGTGGAGAGAAATGTGTTTACTTAGATTTCCTTACTCCCTAACTATCTTTTACCGGTTGATTAGTGTGTATTAATTGCGTGGATGACGGGTGTATTCCTTAATACCAATCGTGGGATGGCGTACGTACTTCCCCAACTCTACAAGCTCCTACTTCACTCCTATGTCGAGCCGGCTAGGAAGCTCTTAACATGGGATCACTAGAATTCGTTCATGCATTAAATACAACCATAAAAACCTTAGTATGCATTGGTTCATGTTTCTTAAGACGTTCAAGCAAGTTACCGTATAGGAAGTTAGCCAGTTTTCTTAAGCCTAACATCGATAAACAATCATCCAATACAATTAATAACACACTAACAACTAATAATCAATAGTTAGGTTTCATTAGATCTAAGCAAACACAAGATAAATATAGCCTAGCATGTTAATCAAAAGACAAGAACAAGATATAATCAAACAACACATAGACATATTGATTGATTAAATGATTACTTATCTTCAATTAAACATGGGAGATCCAAGGGTATGAAAATCCTTAAAAATGGCAAAAATTCGTCTTAGGGTTTCTCCTCACAAAGTTGCACACTAATGACAAAAAATTGCAAAACTATATATAGAACTTAGTGGCTGACGGCGTCACGTTGTAGATCTTGACGCCGTCACCTCGCCGTGTCTAGGGTTCCCGGATGGCCTTCTTGACGCCGTCCCTCTTTAGTGCTCCAAAATCCGCTCTGGCTTATCAAAGGTTAACGCCGTCAGAAATGGGCTTGACGCCGTCTCTCTTTAACTTAAACCGTGATGGCCTTGATCACCTTTAAGGGTGACGCCGTCAGACTTCCTTTGTAAAACTCCTTGGCTTATCATGTGTATTTTTCATATCCACTTTTTTTGCCAAGCCATGACGCCGTCTGGAACAATCCCTGACGCCGTCAAAGGTACTTTTCCAGCCGATTTTGAGACTTTGTCGTTTTCTTCACTTTTATGCTCCAAAAACGTCCAAAATGCTTCCTTTTCCAGATTTCTTCTCCAAAGTACCTAAAATGACAAAAGGAACGATTTAGGGCAATATTTGATCAAATAAATACGATTTAGGGCTTAAATGACCCCCTAAAAGCGGTACACTTTTCGCTTCATCAGATAACTACGGCCATTTTCTATGGTAAATGCACGACGTTGGAAGAAATCGCAGAGACCAAGAAACCAGTGGTCTTGTCGGAGGTACCTTACTACCGCCCAACGTCCGAGCAGGAGTATAACGATGCCGGCAATGCGTACACTTCAGCAGAGTACCCTTTCCTCACCGAAGCAACCAAGGACCCCTCAGCCTCCATAGAAGATCTCCTGTCAAAGAAACCGAGGAAAATTCAGCCTCCATTTCCAACCAAGAAGACTGCATCTGTGAAGCCTCCATCTCCATCACATCAAGAGGATCCAAAGTCCTCGAAAAATGCATAAAGGCTGCCATGTTGGCAGTAATTTGGCCTCAAGGGTGGCATGTACTCTTTGAACAATGTCCCATGATGCTTAATAAGCCTGTGCCTATGTGTTGAACAATTTATATCTTTTGTTGTCTGGGCTTCGACCCATATTTCAGACAATTGCTTTGATATGTACTGTTGGCTATGACTATATTTAGCCGTATGAATGCCAATCAGGGGATAATGTCGCGCTTTTGATATCAGGCTTATCTTCTCTTACGCTTATGCATAAACGTAAAGATACAACCTAAGGTTATAACCTTATTGTGTGTATTTTGTACCAAGATTTTTAGCAATCGCATAATTTGATTGCGACAGAGGGTCGTGACCCACTCTGTCTTTATCCTTAAGATGCAAAGGGCTTAGAATACCCTAAGTCTTTTAGGAAAGTTAATGTGAATTGTGATGGATGTGATGTGTATACAAGACATGTGTCCTGATTCATCCTTCGACATTGAAACTTGTAAAGTACTTGGCTGAACAAATCTTTGTTGTATAGAACGAAACAAGAGATTTGAGGGAAATATGTTATATCATTAATTGGGTAGGGAGAATTACATCATTTTAAGAAATGAACACTAGGACACCTACCATTAATGCTTCTTTCCCAAACGAGAAGAATGCAATACATGAATTGAAAAACAAGCTAAGTGTTTTAAAGTGGTAAGTTTTATATGTAAAACTTACGAAAGTTAGCACCATCCCAAGTCCTATTCGTGACTTATATGCTTTGTTGCTGTAGGCTTCCGAATGTCGTACGGTCCTTCTTATGTAGGCCCTAGCATTTCCTCCTTCTCAACTTTGCTTACGTTGTTTAGCCGAAGGATATATTCCTATGTGCCCACAGAACCCGAGGTAGTTCATCTACCCATCCATGATGGTGTTGTCCTAACATTTTCTCGATTCCGTTCACAATGCCTTTGTCAGTGGCTTCACCTTGTCCGTTACCATGAGGATGGTATACAGAAGTGAACGTCTGTTTGATGTTTAGTCCGTCGCAGAAAGCTAGGAATGCTCCTTCGGCAAATTGTTTCCCGTTGTTGGAGATGATTATATGAGGTACTCCAAATCAACAGATTATGTGTTCCCATACAAACTTTTCCACATGCCTTCCTGCTACTGATGCCAAAGGCTTGGCTTCGACCCATTTGGTGAAGTAGTCTATGGCTACCACCAAGAACCTTACCCCTCCTTGAGCTACTGGTAAGGGTCCGACTATATTGATTTCCCACTGGCGGAAAGGCCATATAGTCGTTACGGAGGCCATGTCTTGCTCTGGTGGTCTTGGAACTTTGGAGTGAATCAGACATGCCATACACTTTTGTATTATATCTGCTGCATCTTTGTCCATTGACGGCCAATAATATCCAAGTTCCATTATTTTCGAGATAATGGAGCGAGGACCTGCGTGCAATCCGCATGATCCTTCATGTACCTCATAGATGATCTTCGAAGCTTGCTTTGGCCCCACACAACGAAGCCATGGGGATAAGAAGGACCATCTGTAGAGATTATCCCCAATGAGCCTATATTGGGGAGCTTTGACCCTGACTTTTCTTGCAAGCTTATGATCTTCAGGCAGGATACCACTGAACAAATACTCGCATATTGGAGTCATCCAATTGGAGCCTTCGTCAGCTATGATGTCAGATACTTCACTTCGTTTGATTAACCTATCGTCCAATACTTCCACTAAAACCTCCTTTGTTAGGTAAGCAAATGCCATCGAAGCCAGCTTGCTTAAGGCATCTACTTTCTTGTTTTGATTTCTGCGAACATGTGTTATATCATAGGACTCGAACCCATAAAGGAGTTCTTTAGCTTTATCCAAATACCGTTTGATAGTGGGCTGCCTTGCTTCGTAAGAGCCCTTGATTTGGTTGGCGACTAGCTGCGAGTCTACAAAAATGGAGAGGTCACGAACCTCCATGTCCTTTGCAAGTCGGAGTCCAGCTAGCAAAGCTTCGTACTCAGCTTCATTGTTTGTAGCCTCGAACTCAAAACGTAATGCATAAGTGTACTCCTTTTTCTCTGGACTGACCAGCATTAGACCTACTCCCGAACCATCGGAGCTTGAGGCTCCATCTATGTACAATTTTCACCCCTCCTTCGTCTTTGGGGGCTCTTCCTTTGGGATTTCCTTGTCTTGACTAGGTCCGAAAGGTGTTTCAGCGAGAAAGTCTGCGAGTATCTGACCTTTGACGGAGTTTTGACCCTTGTACTCTATCTCATGTTTTCCCAGTTTGATAGCCCATTTGGCTACTCTACCCAATTTCTCAGGCTTCGACAGTATCTGTTTAACCGATTTATCAGTCAATACCGTGATGGGATGAGCTTGGAAGTACCTTCGAAGGCGCCTTGCAGCATAAACCAAGGCAAGGATTAGCTTTTCCAACTCCGGATAGTTTAATTCGGCCCCTTGCAGGACCCTGCTGACGAAGTAGATTGGGACTTGTTTCTTTTCTCTTTCTACCAAGAGCACAACACTGATGCTTTCGAAGGATGCCGCAATGTACATGAATAACACTTCGCCTTTGATTGGGGCTGTAAGTGTTGGTAGAATTTCTATGAATTATTTCAGCTTCTGAAAAGCGGCTTCTGCCTCACAACTCCATTGAAATGTCTTCTTATCTGTACACCCCTTAAGTGTTTTGAAAAATGGCAAAGATCGATCCGCCCCTTTCGACAGGAACCTGCTAAGTGCTGCGAGCTTCCCGTTTAGGCTTTGTACTTCTTTCAACGACTTTGGAGCTTGTAGATCAGTGATGGCTTTGACCTTCGAAGGGTTAGCTTTAATCCCTTGCTTCGTTATCAGATGTCCCAAGAATTGTCCTTCTTCCATGCCAAAAGAACACTTCTTCGGGTTAAGCTTCATGTTGATTGCCCTCAATTGATCGAAGGTTTCTTGAATGTCGGAGAGTAGGTCTTCCTCAGTCCTACTTTTTATTACCATATCATCAACATAGGCTTCCAAGTTCCTCCCTATCTGCTTGTGGAAGGCTTTATCTACCAACCGTTGATAAGTTGCCCCTGCGTTCTTCAGACCGAAGGGCATTTTCTTGTAGCAATAGACACCCTTTCCTGTGTAGAAGGCTGTCTTCTCCTCATCTTCCTCCGCCATTTGTATCTGGTGGTATCCTTTGTAGGCATCCAAGAAGCATTTCAAATGAAACCCCAAGAGGGATTCGACCTTCCAATCAATTTTTGGCAGAGGGTAGCAGTCCTTTGGGCAAGCTTTGTTGATGTCGGTGAAGTCGACACACATTCGCCACCCTCCGTCACTCTTTTTTACCATAACTGGATTAGCTACCCAGGTTTGGTATTTTACTTCCCTAAGTATTCCTGCTCGCACAAGTTCATCCACCTCTTTGCAAGCGGCTACGTTCCTTTCAGGTGTCAGGCTTCGTCGCTTCTGCTTAATTGGTTCAATGTGCTTGAACTCATTAAGCTTATGCTCTGTGCCGAAGGGCTTGCCATTGATCATAAGAGTCCTGGGGACCCCTGTCATGTCTGAGTACATCCATGCGAAGACATCCTTGTTGGCTTTGAGTAGCTTCTCCAGATCTTCCTTGAAGTTGGCAGGGAGTTGCTTCCCGATTACCACCATTTGCTCTGGATAGAGCTCATTTACCACAATGCGTTCTTTGGAATCTGTACAACTTAGGATGGCCTTTGGAGGCTCCTCAGTACTTTCTTTAATCTTTTTGCCAACGTCTCCTGCCTTTCCCTGGTTATAACTAGAAAATACGGTTCCTATCCCATAAGGCGTACGGAATTTTACCGCTGCGTGTATGGTGGAGACTACAATACCCATCTTTTGCATGGCGGTCCTTCCTATCAACAAATTTTAGGGAGAGCCGGACCTTACGATGGAGAATGTGATGGTTTCTGTCCTTGCGAGCTTGCCTTCTCCAATTGTTATGTCCAATGGTACTTCTCCCAGAGGCCACGAATGTTCACCGAAGAATCCTACCAAAGGTATCTTTGAGTCAACCCGTTGCGACCTGATCGAAGGCTTGAGCTTAAGGAAACAATGCTCGTATATGATCTCGCAGGAGCTTCCGCAGTCCATGTAGGCTCTGTTCACTTCTCGGTTGGAAATCAAGACTTTGATGACCACTGGGTCGTTCGAAGGGATTTGGCCTGTAATAGGGGGAAATGTTACCTCCCCTACCCCATTTATCTCCTGCTCCGTCACCTTTCTTTTTAAGCTGGCTTCGCCCCAACGAACCATGAGTATTGGGGCTTCGGGAGGAGTAGTGTCTTTAGCCAATTGAGTGTCGGACATTTTTTCCTTGCCCTTCTTTATACCCTTCACCAAATGTGCCAACTGCCCGGACTTTACAGCTTCTTCTATCCCTGTTTTTACCCTTGCTTGTCATGCGAGGGGGTGCTTCGAAAGCTTTAGCAGCCCTCTCCGTTGCAAGTATTTCCTTGGGAGACTTAGTTAGGCTTCCTAGCAAACCGTGGTTGGGACCTTTGTTGTACGGAGAAAACCTGTCTCTGTTTTTGTTCTTGTTCTTTGATCCTTCCCACGTAGAATTCTTCGAAAACTTTTCTCTGTCGATCGGAGCACCATTAGTAGACACTTCCTTTGCTTCAATCCAAGTATATGTCTTTTCCATTAACCCCTTGTAAGTTGTTGGGAGGTCAGTGGACAAGAATTCCACCAAGCTTCGATTTCGCAGGCCATGTACGAAACCAGAGATGCGCTGATCTTCATGTAGACCCAGGATCTGTAGAGTTTCATCGGTGTACCTAGTGACGAAAGCCCTTGTGCTTTCGTTCTCTTTTTGTTTAATATTGTGCACCGTCAGATGGGTCCTTGTAAACTTTTTTTGCTGACTGAAGTGTGATTGAAACTTAGCCTTGAGATCATCTAGGTTGACAATACTGCCAGGATTTTTCCCATTCGACCAAATACGGGCAGAGTCCCGCAGGGTGTATGTAAACATATGACAGGCTACAGGCATGACCCACTTTTGCATCTTTATGGCCCCTTCGAATAAATGTAAGAAATTGTGTGGATCCCCCTTCCCATCATAAGTCCCAATGTGCGAAGGCATTTTCAACCCATCAGGAAATGGGTAGTCTTCTATCCATCTAACGAAAGGTGTAGCCGAACCCATGGGATCCGAATATAGGCAGTTGTAAGGTGGTGCGTACATAGGGACGGCATTATATGAATTAGGGTTTGGGGGCACTCCCATAGGAGTTTGACTAGGGTAAGCCTGATAATATGTGTTCATGCCGAACGGATAACCTTTTCCCATGGCATACGGAGGGTATACCGTAGGATGCCCAAAGGGTATGCTCCCATAAGTTTGAGGGAGACCTGGGTTGTTAGGCTGCCCATTTACTGGAGGATATAAACCTTGAGGATAAGATTGAGTTTGGAACGAGGGGTACATACCATTGGGAGGAAGATTTTCTCCCATATTAATTGTAGGCGGATTACCTTCTACGCCTGATGCGTGAGAAGGCTGCAACGGAACCCCTGCTTCAGTTCACCCAAGATGAGCTGCTAACAACGGAGGTAGATTCACCCTCGTCTCTTCCCTTCGTTGGCTCCTCCCGTTGGAACCTTCGGCATCCGCTCCTTCTCTCCTCGTTGGAGCCCTCTCTGGGACCCCTTCGAACCCAACGGACCTTCTACTTGGCCTTCGACCGACTGGTGACCCTATCCTTAGGGCCGAGAGTGTTGCTCCTTGCGTCAGAGGCCTAGGCTCCATTTCCATTTCTTCCTCATAGTCATCACTTGAGTATTCCAACTCCCTTCGCATCTCAGTATTCTGAACCTGCCTTCTGCGAGCCCTTAAGAGGGATTCCAATGCTTCGTGATTGGCTTCGACAAAGGCTCGGCTGATAACAGGCCCCGAATTGGCTGATGTCGAAGCATGATGGTTGGGTGTTATTTCTGGGTGAGAACGTGTTGTGAACGTGGAAGCGGCTATTAGGGGGAGGTTGTTGGAGTCGTTAATTGGTATTGGCGCCAAGGTCAAGAAACCCAGAGGGGGAGTATCTTCTCTCCCTTGATCCATGCCGGACATATAGTGAAAGTAGTTGGTTGGTTATAAGCTTGGAAATAACGAGACCAATTGTAGCGGTCCCATGGATGGCGCCACGGATTGTACAATAAATTGCACGACCAGGCCTTCGACGATGATCAAAGGATATATGGGATGTTGAGGTTGCGCCAAGCTTGTTCTTAACCTGAAATAAGAAATACTAAAAAACTACGTTAAGTGATTGCGTAGGGGTTGGACCCTGCGAACCACCTCCGGCGTGCGAATAAGTATGTGATATGATAAGTTGGTAGTGAAATGAGAGAGTCTAGTTTGCATATGATGTGTCGTCTAGAGTGCAAGTTTTAAATTTATAACACGATCTACCAATGATTCAAACGAAACACATACGAGCAAGTATACTCGTCCGTGTGTAGTAAAAGGTGATATGGTAAGCCGAGGTCGTTCACAAGGATTTGTTTAGTTTTTATGTAACGTGTGTTTGATTATAACAAAGACCTAGTAATGATTCTAAAGCAAGCAAATAATGATGATGATGATATAAATTCAATATATTAAAACTACACTTTCCTAGACTAGTTTGCACAATTTCCTTGATATGATTATGACAATAGTTCAAATCGATTATGATCAATAAATTAGATGGTGTTCTAATTTGATTAGTTGGTGTACTAATCCTTTTGTTTTCAACACTTTCAATCCTCGTCAAGATTTTAAGATGACAAAAACAATATTAAGTTTTGATCAAACAAGACTAACACAATTCAATCACTTGATTCGCTATCGTTTCACAAGTAATTGACAACTACACTTTTTAGTTTTCTAAGTTTAACCAAGTTACATATGAAATGGTCAATACATAAGGTAACGCCTTCATAGACAAATGTTTACAATTGATTAAATAACAATGTCTCTTTTGACCTATTACACCATTAATAATCAACCAAACTTGATAACTCTTTTGTTTATGAAAACTTCAAAAGTACAATTCGATCTTAGCATTAGCTTTTCATTGAATTAGAACCATAGAGTCATAATCAATCAACATTCATGTAACAAACATCATCTAGGTAAGTGCACAAGGCACTTAGCCGCTCATGGCAAACAAAGAAATAACCACAGAAAATTTATCACTTGAAAACATGATTAAGAAGTCTTACAAAGGTTGTAATGATGATTACAAGAGTTAGGAACACTTATGAGATGATCAACAATGATTCCTTTGATGATTACAATGATGAATGATGAATATAAGCTAACTTCCTCCTGCGTTTTCTTCCTTGTAGCCTTCTTGAGAGAGTAAATTGATTATGAGATTAGTTGTGGTGTATAATTATGTGTAGCCTCCTTTTCTCTCTAACCAAGCATACTTATTAATAGAATGACTCCCCTTGGTCACCAAGCAAGTTTCTTGGGCACTAAGTGTCATTAAAAATCCGGACTTGTAGTAAATGTGGTGTAATGACAACCCACATGAAGAGTTAGTTCATTAAAGATAGTCATTAAGTGTGCCAGGAGTTGCATCAACCCAAGGTTGAAGTCTCAACCTGAGGTTCAGATTCCAGCCCAAGGTTTGGAGTAAGGTTGGCATGGCAGTTTTGAACCTTGGGTTGAACTTAAGCCTTAGTTGTATTTCATGAACCTTTGGTTGAGGAAGCAAGCAATAATTCATAGAAAACTTTGCATGTAACTTCTCATTCATTTCATCAACACTTGATCTTTTCTTGAGCTCAAAAATCTTTGTAACTTGATTCTTTATCTTTGATGATCTTCCCGAGGTCTTTATTATGGGTAGAATCTTTCGTTGTGCATAAGCTCTTTGATTTAGCGACTTTTCTCCATCTTTCTAGCTATTCCCTTGGACTTGATTGTACCTGAACCTTAATATATCTTTTGTACCTTTTTCACATAATATGTTCACAAACACAACCAAATACAATGCACAAACATAGAAATAACGCGACTAAAACATGTACGAAATGAGCGTTATCAAATCCCCCCACACTTACACTTTGCTTGCCCTCAAGCAAATCTAGCTTTAAAAAAAAATAAATCCACATGATATAAATGAGAATGATTCTAAAAAATGAGATGCAAATCCATCAAGTACAAGTACGAGATAAGATCCATCTTTTTAAGCTTTATAAGTGAAAGGTCGAGATGTTTGACAATACCTTAATGATTCTCTTGCTTGATAACATGTTAAAACACCTCACGAAAAAGGAATGAAGTATAATTCACTCAACACTCATTTATTTAGTGGGTGAGTATATAAGAAAATCACACTCATCGCTCAGTCATGATCTAAATATTACCATAAGCTTGTACAAGAAACAAAACTCCACCGACGTGGCGTAAGCACCAAGTGTAAACATCTAAGAGGACTTTTATTCGGGTTGTAACGTTTAGGCTTCGGGTTAATAAGGGGTATGGATAAGGCATGGGAATATTTATGAAATTGGTTTTAAAATGAAAAATAAAGTTAAGTCAAAGTCTACACCCAATTGCTACTATGAGATTATCATAGAGTTTAGGCTTCGGGTTAATTTCGGCCATCGATCATAATTCCAATAGATCTTCTATGAGATTATCATAGAGTTTGCAACTTTCTCCAAAGTTCAAGGATTTCCCACATAACAACCATCTTTCCAAGTAGCTAGTAACCAACCAAGACTTGACTATGGGTAAGGTTAAGGCTAAAAGTGTAAAATATTTTTGTATTTTTCTGGTGTAACAAAAGAAAAGAATGGCTCAAAGGGTGTACTAATGGTATCTAGCACTAAAAATGAGTGCTAACAAATGGGTCCATATGGGTGGTTAACTAACCGATGTGGCTAGCTAATATATCATTAGATGTAAAATGAAGTCCATTTGGTTGAATCCTAATGTTAACTCTTATCACACAAATACACTTTCATCAAACGAATGTGATCTCACTACGGTCTGGTAATGATTTGCATGTACAAGTTCTAGAATAAACAAAATCACCGGCACACTCATAGCAAAAAGATCAAGCATAAAAGATGTATGCTATATAATAATAGGCTCAAATCCTCACAATTTTTGGTGGAATGGGCTATAATTGTGCTAGCAATGTTATCGATCCCAAAAATGGATTGCAATGTCAATCAGGACACATCTTGAGAGGATCACCTTCGATACACTTGAAGGGTGTTAATCCTTTTTAACTTTGTGTATATGATATGTTTGAGTTAATATGATTAAGTATGCGGAATCTACTTAACCACACTTAGAAGGTTTATTTTGGTTATGGAAATGGAACAGTTATGTTTGTTATTGAACAATGAGCACAGAAAGTTTATCTCCAAACGATTCAATATTATTCAAAATAATACGAGTGATCTTCACTATCACTAGGGTTACAAAACCTTGAATCTTAATGTTTCTATGACTTGTGATATTGTTGTGTTTGTTTCTCTTAACAGATATTCAACATGAATTAAGCACACATAATATCTAGTCTAAGATCTCTCATTTATAGTCCAAGAGAGATCTTTACAAATATTGTCAAGTCTAATCGAACACATGCTTGAGAGTGTCAGTCATTAAGATACAACATGTATCTGTGTTTACAACTTGTTACTGAACACTTTGTCTAAAGATATTATCTACCGTGTATTGTTGACTATTATACACATAATATCTTCGTATACTTATCCAACCAGCAGTAGAATACTTCAACAGTTATCCACTCAGCAGTAGAATCTTCTTCACCAGCAGCAGCATCATTCAGCAGTAGAATCAAATGCACTAGCAGTAGAATGATACTTAGAGTATTTCTTTGAGCAGAACTGATCTTGTGAACATGTAATTTCCAATACTAATCTTCAGAACATTTAATTCCCAACAATCCTCCCCTAAACATGTGAATCCTTTTCAACATGTTTCTGAATTAAATTATGATTGTGAGGATCTTTCAAACACTTCTGTAGTCAGACCCTTGATCTGAGCTTCCCTTTGTTCTGTAAGACTAAATATCTTTCTCAGTAACTCATCTGCCATTTTCTTTTGACTTCAACAATATTAGTACCAATCTTCAAGCTTCAAACAAAGCCTAAAAGATGGTGCAATTTCCTTGGATGGAGGAATTATAAGAGGCAATGGTGCTGTGTATCTTGGATGCTTGTTTCAACAAGTGAAATCATCTATCAGCATGCCTTTGTAAGAGATGAACAAACGTAGTGAACTGAAATTGAAACTGAAAGCTCCTAGATAGAACTTTCTCCATTTGAAATGAACTGAAATTGAAACTGAAAGCTCCTAGATAGAACTTTCTCCATTTGAAATGCTTCATCCCTTCTGAATATATATAATACTCCAGAATCAGCTCTGTTCTTGTCATTTCCAACCTCCATGTCATCATCTTGTATGCTCTTGTCTTTTCCTCCCTTACATTTGGTTAATCTTCCTTGGGCTTTATTTCCTCCCCTGAGATGCAAATAACATTTTATCCTCACCTGTTTGGAAGATCTCTCACCATCATCCCATCATCATCTGATCTACCAATGTGAACTTGTTTTTAGACAATGTTGTACATGAAGCCATCAATTCCTTAAGAGTTTATGTGCTTCCCTCATCACTTCTAGGTATGTTAACTCCTATGAGAGGTGATTCATTGGGCATTGACTCATTATCCATCAATGGATGGTTTTGCTGAGTCCATTTGAAAATCCTTTTTAAGAAACTTTTGACTTTGCAGTATGTTCATGATTTTATTATAGAAAAATCATACTGCTTTCAACCATTTGAAAGGATTAAGTGTGTAACAGACACTTAATCAAGAATGCAGTTTAAAGTAACCTCTGGTTGTGTGAGAACCAATGTTTTTCAGTTATAAATAACTGCCTGTGTAAAGATAAACCTATTCAAAAGGATTTCTTGACAGGGTTTCCAACTCATAGCAATTGTTGCCTCAAACACAAGTGTTAGATTCACTTTTACTAGCTGTTCTTTCTATCAGATGTCCTTAGACTTGCTCATTATACTTAAAAGTATAAAATGATAGAAAGTGAGTTGAATCAGTTACTATCTGACCAACTGAACCATCAATTCAATGTGAAATATCATAATCAGATTTCAAGAAATGAGTTCTAAGGGATCAATTAACTTAGGAGTAAACCTTTGTTAATAAATTCCCAAACTCAGTCCATCATAAACCTATTATGTCAGCAACTGATATCATCATTCTGCTGCTTCCATTTCACTTGAAACTTCCTTTTTGTTCAATGCTCATACCTGAAAATGTTAGTCCAAAACCAAGAAACAAAATGCAAAGCATATGTCTTATAGCAGTATCATAGATATGACTAACAAATATGAACTTAACAAACAAAAATTTGTACCAGCAGCACAAACTTTTCACTAACAATAGTATTTTATAAATCTAGCAGTACAATCTTAAGATATCTACCAAAACCACAGAGATTAAAAAATTTTAAGTATTAAGCATTCCAATACTTGCTACCAAGTATTGAAACCTTCCAACATCAAAAGCTTTAGTAAGAAGATCTGCAAATTTGTGTTCATAATCAATTTTGAACACTTGAATCAACTTTTTCTAATTGCAATCTCTAATAAAATGATGTCTAATTTCAATGTGTTTTGTTTTAGAATGTTGTACTGGGTTTTTAATTATGCAAATTGTACTACTATTATCAATATGAATGACAGTGTTCATGAAATTGTACCCATAGTCAAAAAGTTGGTTTTGAAGCCATAGGACTTGACCACAGCAACTTGCAGCAGCTACATATTCAGCTTCAGTTGTTGAAGTAGCCACAATTGTTTACTTCTTACACTGCCATGAGATAAGTCTACACCCAAGGAATTGACATCCTCCAGTTGTTGACTTTCTGTCTAAGCTAGCACCAGCATAATCACTATCCGAAAATGCTACTAAGTCAAAAGGTGATTCCCTTGAATACCATAGACCCAACCTAGGTTGACCCTTGAGATATCTAAAAATCCTCTTGACTGCTGTTAAATGAGAAACCTTTGGAGTTACTTGAAATCTTGCACAAGCACAAACAGAGAACATGATGCCGGGTCTTGATGATGTGAGATACATCAAAGAGCCTATCATAGATCTGTAAGTGTGTACATCTACATTGTCTCCATCTAAATCTTTAAGAAGTGGCTTCTCAGAGTCCATTGGTGTGCTTGCCACTTTTGAATCAGCAAATTGAAATTTTTTAAGTATCTCTGCAACATATTTATCTTGACTAATAAATATGCCTTCACTAGATTGCTTAACTTGCAGACCCAAAAAGAATGTAAGTTCCCCCATGGAACTCATCTAAAACTTATGATGCATAAGCTTCTCAAACTCCAAACACATCTCCTTCCTTGTAGATCCAAAGATAATATCATCCACATACACCTGAACTAGCAAAAGATCACTCTTGTGCTTTTTGATGAATAATGTCTGATCAATCTTGCCTCTTTGAAATCCTTTTTCAATTAAGTAGGAAGCTAGTGTTTCATACCATGCTCTTGGTGCCTGATGAAGGCCATAAAGAGCCTTAACTACTCTGTACACTTTTTCTGGATGGTCAGGATCAATGAACCCTGGAGGTTGTGAGACATACACCTCTTCTTCAATAGTTCCATATAAAAATGCACTCTTGACATCCATTTGATAAACTGTGAAGCCCATAAATGAAGCATAAGCCAAGAAAAGCCTAATTGCCTCAAGTTTTGCTACTGGAGCAAAAACCTCATCATAGTCTATACCTTCTTCTTGTGTGTACCCTTGGGCTACTAATCTATCCTTATTCCTAATCACTATGCCCCATTCATCCCTTTTATTCTTGAAAACCCATCTAGTGCCAATTACCTTTTCATCCTTAGTTAAATCAACTAGCACCCAAACCTTCTGAATCTCAAACTGAAGAAGCTCCACTTGCATAGCTTCCACCCAGCTTGAATCATCTAGGGCTTTAAGAATGTTCTTTGGTTCTGCCTATGAGAGAAAACATACAAACAAGCAAGAGTTTGAAAACTCATGCTGCTTTGAAGCATAAAGGGCATCAAGAAGCCCTTGTTGGTCTTAAGACATCAGTTGTTGCCTTGTCTTCACACCTGATTGTACATCTCCAATCACATTTTCTAGGGAGTGGACTTTGTGAATCCTGGTGTGTGGAGTAGAAGGAACTTGATAGTTAGGTGAGATATTGCTCAAATCCACCTCTTTATCTGAGAAATCTGCTTCATTTGAGTCTGAAGGGCCAGCAGTAGAAACATTTGGCTCAGCAGAAGAAAAATTAAACCTAGCAGTAGAATGCTCTGTCTCAGCAGTACTATCATCAGCAGAAACATTTTATTGTTCCTTGGTTCCATCTTCCTTGTATTCATCTTCAACATCTTCTTTAGTATTACCAGAAGAAGATTCATCATTTGTTGAAGTTGAAGCCACACTGGTACTTATTGGCATCTATACATGATCTTGATTTGTCTCCTTGTCTAACCCTGCCTCATTTGTTGTTTGTGAACCTGAAAAATCATTAGTTTCTGCAACAACAGGCACATAATTCATTTGTTGTTTGTGAACCTGAAAAATCGTAACTAAAATAGTTCTGAAAGGAAAATACAACGTAAAGAGTTCTAAACCTCAATTTATTCATTACTTCAGAGATATCAAACTTAAAGGTCTTACTAGAACATAGATGAGATTCCTTAATGAGTTCTAGTCCTCTTTCGAATTATTCTTAGTCTTCCAGTTGGGATTGAAGTTCGGGCATTGATTCTTATAGTGTCCTTTTCCGTTACATCCATAACAAATCACGGTTCGTAGTTTTGCTCTTATTGTCTTACAGTTTCCGGACTGATGTCCTATCTCCTTGCATCTTCCACACTTGATAAAACAATCTCCATAATGATGTAACTTACATTGTTGACATAGTGGTCGTTTTCCACGATAAACAGCTTCATGAGTAAGATGTTCATGATGGCAGGCGGGGTGGTGAGTTGGGATAGTGGTTTCTATCTCATGATGTTTTCGCTTTTGGTTATTTCGTTCAATTCCTAGGGTATGGGTAGGTTTAGTTATTCCTTCTGGGTTTTTGTTATAAGTTGGTCTATAACCCGTAAAACTTTTAGGGGTACAAGACACATTCATCTTCTTCTTTCCTGTTGCCTTCTTATTGCCTCCTGAGCGAGCCGTTGCAGTCACCTCGAGTACTGCTGTAATGAGATTGATTACCAACTTCTGGATAACTTCGGGAGTCATTGGCGCGGTATTCTTCATTCTGACTTTCTTTCGAGTATGTCTGGTTAACATAAATGATTAACTCTTGGTATAGCTGCTAAGGAATTAACTAATTCTCTTAGATCTCAGCAACTTTCTCTTCATTCATCAAGGTTTTCTTCCGAAATTTTATCTTATGGGGTTCTATGGTTATGATATGTCGGGAAGGAAATAGAATAATATTAATAACTTGATCAATTGTTTTTACCAAAAACAATTAACACAAGATCTTTTATTAATATTGTAGGTAGTAGGTTTAGGGTTTTCTATCGTTATCTTAAGGGTTAATCCTAAAATTATCTCTGTTGCTTAATAGGCTCTATGTTTTGTTAACTAGGTAAGTGACACTTATTGGGCTCTAGGTATAGTTTAGTTCGAAACCATTTGTTTATTAAATAAATGATAGGGTTTTATGGAAAGTCATTACATAAATGCACAGCATTATTGTAAGACATGAGGGAAAAGAATTTATTCTCAACAATAATACATACAACAAAAGATATTTGTCATACATTTATTGATAGATTACAAACTCTTGAAGATTTCAGGTTTACTGGAAAATACAGGAAATACTTAACCAAATACTATTTGGTACAGTAAGCACAACGTTGTTACACATGAGTTTGAGATCAGCCACGTCCTTGACGTAAAAGCTTAACTTCATTCTCAAGTTGTAATTGTGAAATTTCCATTTCCAAGAAACGCTCCTGAAATTCCGTGTTCACCTTTATCTGACTATCCAGCATAGCTTCCAAAGTGAGAATCTTCTGACCCTGGCAGATTGCCGTCTCTCTGGCCATCCATAGGGTTCTTTCAATCTCCGCCACTCTACCACGTAGTTGACTGTTTTCCCTTCTCGCATGACGAATCCTATAATCTAGGCTTTTATATTTATGTTCGTGCGTATTCTTCATTCGTTCAACACTTGCTTCCAAATCGAACACCGTTCTCCTTTCATCATTGGTTCTTCTAAACAAAGTGTCGAAATTACGGTCATACCACTCGAAACGTAAATGTGGTAACTCCTCCAAATGTTTAGCGTGATTGTCGAGAATACTGGCGTGTTCATAAAGAAGAGTCCACATGGGATCTTTAGGTTCAGGGGAATTAGGCGTAGATATAGCATCTGGAAAATTTAGTATCGGGGTTTCGGGAGTATTAGGTTCTAGAGGATTTGATTCATCATCTTTCTGAATTGTTTCTTGGCGTGAATTTTGTCCAACATCAAAAGTTGTTGGGCAACCAATAAACTTTTCATCAGATGGGGATTTCCTAAGTGGGTCGGTAGGTGATGTACATATAGTACGGAAATCTGTTTCGTTAAGTTCCGGAGTTTTGGGGGACATGATACTGTAGTAACCCGTAAATAGTGAAAATAAGAAATTCGAAATTTGAAAATAAGGCAAATCAAATAGTTATCAGATAGGGGGATTATTAATGCCAAATAATCGCAATAAAGGATGCTCTAAATGCTGAAACATACCTGGCACGGAAGGCATAGGACTTTATAGTGTAAGTTTATTTATTTTTGAAAACGCGGTTATAGTCCAATGTTTAAAAACACTTGGTTCTCTATAACCATGAGCTCTGATACCACTCTGTAACACCCCCGTTTTCGATATTCGCAGCAGAAATATAAGTTGGGGTGCTACTAAACAGTTCACAGTCATGATAATAGAAAACGACTCAAAAATGAGACGTTTTAGATAAAATTGTTATCATTCATTTATATCAGAGTTACAATATGCAGGTCCCAGCAGTAAGTTCTCAATATACATTTATAAAAATATATTATTATTATTAGTTTGAATGATAACATAGTCCATAGCCCATCCCGTGCCAATCCATGCTTCCGATAACCTGAGAATACATGCTAAAACGTCAACACAAAGGTTGAGTGAATTCATAAAGTTTTGTAAATGAAAATATTTCATTTATTCAGAAATATGATGGTTCCAGTTATTCAGAAATAAGCCAGTTTCTGTTGTCAAAAATACGCTGTTCAATGGTTCAGAAATTCGTTTGTCCAGTTATTCAGAAATACGTTACTCAATTCAGTTGAAAATCATTTAAACACAAGATTAAATATAATAATTGCCACACATACAATTATTATTAGGGAAAGATGTATTTTATTGCACTAAGTCTCATGAATCGCAAAACATTAACAGAACATCAACAGTCATGAGCTAATGATGTAATAATTACCCCATAATTAAATGTAGGTAATCTTGCCCCCGGGTAGGAGATAGTCATATCTCTTTATTCATCTCAAATATAATGCTTTGGGTTACGTTACGGTAACACAAAGGGGTTGTCAGCCCAATAGATCTATCCACAATATTCGCGCTCACCCTGGTTTGCGGGTGATTAGAGGTTCATGATGGGAGGACTTATATTTAAGGTTAACTTAGCTTAAGGCAAATAAAATAAGAATAATGTTGGGATAATACTTGTGTTTAATACGGGAAAAAGTCCATTAGTGATTCATAAGTCACGTAAATGCAAACAATGTTTGTAAATGTTATGAGCATGTATCTCCCCCAAAAATAATTCAAAACATGTAAAAGTAGGGGTTATGAACTCACGATAATCCATATAAAAGTTTAGAGTATATAGAAATAGTTAAGCATGTATCTCCCCCAAAAGTAATTTAAAACAAGTGAAAGAAGGGGTTACGAACTCACCTGATCAGTCTGGATGGAAAACAAATGAAAGAAAGTTGATAAACGTCTCCGGACAAAGAACCTGGGTTGTTATGTCAATATTTAGTAATCATTTCTAATAATTATAGTTTATTTCATTTCGTTCTGTTTTGTTGTTTGATTGATGGTTAAATGTTTTAATTGAGCCAATATGTAGTTTCAAAAGTAAGATTTTATCTTATCTTTTATATATAAGTTTTGTTAAATATATATATCTTTCGTTCGTTCGTCAATAAAATAAACATGTCATGTTTATACTGAGTTTGGAAAATAAAAATAAAAATAATAAAAATAGTGGTTATGAAAACTTACACTTTAATTCCTAAGGTTTGGTCAAATGACAGTTTATACCCTGAACTTTTGGGAAATGACAGTTTCTACCCTCAAGTTTCAAAAATAACAATTTCACCCCTTTTTATTTGTTATTGACAGAAAATACCCTTGATAATATTTATTTACAAAATTAACACATGAAAACCTTAATTAAATAAAAATCATACTTAGATTATACACGACTTGGCTAGAACTTTGGACGCAAATATCTTAACGAAAACTAAATGATTTTTCGTGTTCTCAGTTTCTAATAAAAGGCAGCTAGGTCGACTTTAAACATGTCAAAGATCATAATTTACAAAATTCGTTTGGTGTTCGAAATATGTTCCAAAAGTTGAGTAGTCGAACATATTTTAAATGGAATTCTGAAAATAGGTTTTAGACTAGCGCTTGACCAATATTTGGACTCGAATAACTTTTGAACCACTCGACGGGTTTCAAAAATATTTCTTTCTAAAAATAGTTCACTATATGAACTTTAGTATACCAAAGATTCAAAATTTATAGAGATCAAATAGTGGTCGAAAATTTGGTTGAAGCTTGATAAGTTGGGTCGACATGAACTGGAATTCAACATTTGAAAATACCAAGTCCTAAACCTAGCGATAATAGGTAACTTTGAACTTGAATAACTTTTGACTCAATTGATGATTTTACTTAATTCTTTCTCCTAAATTAAGTTTACTATATGAACTGTTAACATACTAAAAATCAAATTTTTCCAAGGTCGTTTGAGGGTCTAAAATCAGGTCCTAAGTATGGTGACTAGTCGAGTGAAATAGAAAATTATATAACTGGGAATTTACTTCTATATTTAGCGATATGAGACAAGATTCAAGACTCGATATCTCCATAGAAAATGGATCGTTTTTCGAAATTCTTTTTCCTAACTCGAGCTAGCTAGGTGGACTTCTTAAATACCAAAAACCAGAATTTATGGTGATCGTTGAAGGGTCGGTTTAAAGGCCAAAAGTTGGGTGTCTGGTGGGGTTTTGCTCGACTAGAACTCAGAAAACAAGAACCCGATTGGGTTTAAAGGTTTTTAAATATTTTTAACTAGTCTTTTATGTATGATATAACATTAGTTGATATATATTAACATGTTTTACATATCTTTAATTCGTTTTAACAAAAACCCAAACATTTAGGGTGCGTTGGGGTTTCTGTTTGAACAGAAGGTATGAAAAGAAAAGAAACTTAATGTTTTTGATCTTATTTCATTTTAGATGTTGTGTGATGATGTTTTTAAGTATATACAAAATAAATACACTGAAATAAAAAGGAGTTAGGGTAACTTACTTAGGGTTTTGCTCGAATGGGAACTATGGACAACTTGGGTTCAACTCTTGATTCTAGGGTTACTCCTCCTCTTCCGAGCTTACTAAGGTCTTGTTGAGAGTATAGTTGGGCTGTTGATCAGCAGGTAATGGAGATGTAATGGTTTTTGTGTTTGGCCAATTGGTTGTGTGAATAAGGGTGATAATTGTGTTGTTTATTTATAGTAAGAGAAGTAGTTTAGGGTTTTCTAGGTTGAGATAAGGGAACATGGGCTGACAGAATTTGAAATAGGTGCCACTTGGATAGGAGGAGGGAAAAGGAATGAAGAGGGTGATGTGGCCGAATGTGGTGCAAGGGTTTAGGCTACCAATGGGATTCATTCTTGAAGATGAAGGTGTACAAGTGGAAGGGTTATTAGAAAGGAATAGGGAAGTATGTCTTTTGGCTAGATTCATTGTATCATTGAGATGGAATTTGGTTTTGGTTGTCTAGTTGCATTCAAACCAGAAATGGAAAGGGGAGGGGCGAATGGCTTTAGGGTATTGTACAAGGAGCTTTAGTGAGACATATCTTAGGTTTAGGAGAAGGCAAGTTTAGTTAGTTTAGGAGTTTAGTGGTTTAGAAAATATTTAAGGTTATTTCACATTTTGTATAATTCGAATTATATAAGAAATGAGAAGAAAAATATGTTGAGCTTAAGAGGGTTGTAACTAGGGTTTAGGAAAGGAACTAATTTAGTTTGAGTGTCTTGTTAATTTAGAAAATACTTAAGAGTTTAAATATATACATATATTTTGGATTTTTGAAAATAAAAGGAAAAATTAGTTTAGACTTATAAGAGTTGTAAAACATGCTTAATAGACTTGTACAATAATGTAGGATTTAAGAAAAATATAAGTTTAATGATTTATTAAGTTATAAAAATTAATTGTAAATTTTTATCATGTTTAAAAGTGACTAAATGGAATTTATAATTTTCGTGCATTAAGTACTTGTACTTTGGGCTAAAAGACTTGTAAAATTATTTAAGAAGTTTAGGAAAAATGATTTATAAAAGTTATGCATGTATAGTTTGTTAATTATGCTTTAAAAATAGTATAAATGAGATTTTAAATAAAGGTTTTGCAAATAAATGATTTTATGCATAAATGACTTGTATTCTAGCTTAAATAACTTGTAAACTTTATATTTTGTAAAAAATATTCTAGCAATAAATTAGGGTTTGTGAAATGAATGCATAAAATAACACTTATGTGAAATTAGGGTTTCATCGGGAATAAAATAGAATTAGGGTTTCTGGTGCTTTAGTAACTTGTACATTAACTCAGATATGTTGTATTTTTATGTTTTGAGGTTTAGTTGTTCATATTTGGTGTTGTGATGATTTTAGGGTTTCATAGAAACTCTATTCAGATAATGAATGTTTGTTTTGTAAGTTCGTTAAGGATTTATCGTAAAATGGTAAATAGTATATTGTAATAGATATGTTTATGAAATAAACATTATGTTCGTTAGGCAGGTCTTGTGGGAGCACGTTTATCAATGATGTGATCTACGTCACATAAGATGAGAGATACATTCAAATAAATAAAAAATTACCCGTGGAAAAAGGATAATAATTCTGTAAAGTAAATGGGAAATTTTACGAGTGGTTACATTGACTGCTTCAGCCCAAAAGGTGATAGGCAACTTAGATTCGGCTAACATGGTTCTAGCAGCTTCTATGAGTGTTCTATTTCTCATTTCAGCTACTCCATTTTGCTGAGGAGTTCTAGCTACACTAAATTCTCTCCTAATACCTTTTTCTTTGCAGAAGTCATCCATAACTCTATTCTTAAACTCTGTCCCATTATCACATCTAATGACTTTTACTCTTTTGTTTACTAGGTTTTCTATCTCTGTAATGAAAGTCTTAAGGATGCTAGAAGTCTCATCCTTAGTAGCTAAAAAGAAAACCCATGTAAATCTACTATAGTTATCAGTAACAACTAGACAATATCTTTTATGCTTTAGGCTACTAACAGAAGTAGGTCCAAATAAATCCATATGAAGCATAAACAATGATTGATCAATAGAGTTAAAAATTTTGGGCTTACAAGTGGCTTTGTGTTGTTTGCCTTTAAGACAAGCAATGCATGTTTGGTCATTTTCAAATCGTTTTTGAGGTAAACCTCTTACCAAACCATTCTTAACAATCTTATTTATGGTTTTGAAGTTAATGTAACCAAGCCTCCTATGCCATTTCATTGATTCATCCAATGTGGCCTTTGCAACAAGACAAGTTAAATCCTTTTTTGGAACAATGTTCTTCATATCAATACTGTACATGTTGCCCTTTCTTGGAATTCTAAGAAGTACTTGACTTTCATCAGGCATCTTAAAATCAGAAGAAAGTACAAGACATTCAGTGTCAGTAAAAAGAACTTTTTTCTTTTTGTCACACATTTGTGAGACACTAAAAAGATTATACTTTAGCTCTTGTACATAGTACACATCTTCAAAATCTAAATTTCCAGTTTTAATTGTACCTTTACTAGAAATTTTGCCACCAATACCTCCTCCAAAGGTAACATAGCCACCATCTAATGTTTGAAAATTGGAAAGATAAGACTTGTTGCCTGTCATGTGCCTTGAACATCCACTATCTGAGTATCCTTGATCCTCTTGTTTATCAGTTGAATGTTCCTGCACAAAAATGAGGAATATTAGTTTCCTTTGGGGACCCAAGCTATTACTGACTTGGATCTGCCTCGTGCATCAATGTAATTTAATCTCTTAAGAATGGTTGATGCACCATTGGGTTTAGTTTGTCTCCAAACCCAACATGCTAAGTCCTTAACAGCATTTGCCCTGTTTTCCCAAGCAGCAGTATGAACTACATGCTTAGCAGTAGAAACTGCTAGCTTTGCAGTTGTACCCTTTGGTTTCCAAACTTGTTTTTGGACCACTGCTTTTGTTTGAATGGGCCTTTTAACAGTTTTAGATGCATTTTTGTAAGTTGATTTTTCATTTTTAACTGTTGGTCTTGGGTTAACAGTCATGAATGGTCTAGCAGTAGAAACTGCTTGCCTAGTAGTAGAAACTGCTTTTGAAACTGCTCTGGGTTTTGTTCTAGAATTATTAGAGTGACTTTTATGTGTTTGCCTTTTGTAATTCACCCTATTGTTTGTATTCCCAGATACCCTTTGGTTGCAGAAAGCTGCAAGATGGTCAAATTCTCCACATACAAAATAAGCTTTGTTATAAAAGTCAAAGTCATCACCTAGTTGGTGAGACTTAAGGCCATTCCAATTCCTTTGGTTGCCTTTAGGCTTGTTTGTGGTTCTGTATTGTTCACAATATCTAACTGGTTGCCTAACATGTTTAATGTTGGTTTTAGGCCTATCATTATTAGTTTTGACTATCTTAGGAACACTTGTTCCTGCTTTCTTAACCACTTCAGGTTTAGACATAACCTGTTCATCTTCATCATCATCAGATACCCAGTCTTCAATGACTACTCTATCTGATCATCTATCAGAGGACACCTTATCCTCAGGAAGTGAAGTTTTACTTAAACATTCACTTACTTTCTTAGGTTCATCAACAACTAACTTGGTTTTTGGCTGTACACCATATTGTAGCTCAGTTTGTTGAAATTCAGGTACACCTGAATTTTCTAGTTCAATCCCTGGGGGTTTAGGGATTCCTCTGTAAGGGGGTAGGACAGCATTATATCATAACCCTGACTTGGCTCTATTTATCACTTGACATTTTATCATGTTGGTTACACCTCTAGAAGCATGTTCTGGTGTTTGTGTAGTCAAGTGAATGTTTCCATTTTCCTTTTTGATCCTATCAAAAGCCTCTCTCAAAAGCTTAATTTCAGCATCTCTAAAGAATATGTCTTGTCTAAGAAGAGCTTTGTCATCAGAAAAAGAAAATTCATTTTGTTTGTAATGAATGATCTGCTTCTCTAGGGATTCTAAACCACATTTATAGACTACTAAGTCTTGTTGAGTTCTGCTTAGGACTTTCTTTTGGTCATCATAATGTTTGATTAAAGTTTGTAGTTCTGAAAGAGCTGTGCAAGAATTAGAACAAACTTTATGATTTTGTACCTCATTTGAGAAAGCTATGAGTGCCATCTGTGAAGAATCTTCTTCTTCATCAGCCATGAAACTCCAATCAAAACCTAGCCCATCAATAGCTACCATAGCTTTTGAGTTTGGCTCAGAAACCTCCCTTGTTTTGGATGTGCTTCCAAAACCTCTGTTCTTGATATCTTGCTGCCTTGGCCTTCTGCATTCTCTTGAGAAGTGCCCCATCATGTGGAAGTTATAGCACTCTATCTTTGATTTGTCAAAACCAGCAGTATCATTGTTGCTGATTGTGAGCTTCTTCCCCGTCCTTTGATAGAACTTCTTGGCTCTCATGCTAAGAAGAGAAATTTGCCATTTTAGGTCCATTTCCTCTAGATCATCATCATTGATCTCTTGGAGGTCTTCATAAGTGAGCATGGACGCATCATTTCGACTTGTGAGAAATGCACAACAAGTCTTCTCATCCAAAATACCCATGGTTCTACTTGATGAACTAGCAGCACCAACACCATCAACAACTTTCACCTCTTCACTTGGATTTGAGGTACTAGGAGTTGACATAAATGCCATGTTCCCAGTATTAGAACTAGTACCTCCAGTTTTCTTCAAATCTTATTCCACAATCTTAAAGTTTCTATACAAATCTATTAGTTCCATTGTGTCAAGGTCTGGCTTGTTCTTCCAGACAACAACATGTATAGCACACTCTTCTGGTAAGCTTCTCAGAAATTTTGAGTTCAAATCTTCTTGAGGTATTTCAACCTCAAGAATAGCAAGTTGGCTCACAATATTCTGAAGCCTATTAAACATATGGTCAAGAGTTTCATTGTTGGTAGAGGAGAAGTTTTCAAACTACTGCTTGAGCAGTGTCTTGTGGGTTTTTTTGGTGGCTTCATTTCCACCATATCTGGCAACAATGGCTTCAAATAATGACTTGGCATCTTTGAACTTGTTGAAGTTTAAAAGTTGATCATTGGGAATGGTCATCATCAGCATGCTTCTTGCCTTTAGGTCATTTTTCTTCTTTATTCTGTCTTCTGCAGATGTTGGGTGAAGCTGCAGAGTTGTCACCACTTTGCCGTCCACTGTTGATGTAGTGGTTGTAAGCTGGTAAGAGTTTCCATCTTCAATAATTTCCCAAAGTGCATAGTCTTGCACTTGGAAATACTGCTCTACTCTCAGCCTCCACATCTCAAACTCATTCTGTTTGAGCATGGGTAGTTTTGCAGCAACATTGGTCTGAATAGATTCAACGTCCATTTCTTCTTCTTCTTCTAAATCAAATATATCAGTCTTGCTCTGATACCAACTGAGAGGATCGCCTTCGATACACTTGAAGGGTGTTAATCCTTTTTAACTTTGTGTATATGATATGTTTGAGTTAATATGATTAAGTATGCGGAATCTACTTAACCACACTTATAAGGTTTATTTTGGTTATGGAAATGGAACAGTTATGTTTGTTATTGAACAATGAGCACAAAAAGTTTATCTCCAAACGATTCAATATTATTCAAAATAATACGAGTGATCTTCACTATCACTAGGGTTACAAAACCTTGAATCTTAATGTTTCTATGACTTGTGATATTGTTGTGTTTGTTCTTTTCTCTTAACAGATATTCAACATGAATTAAGCATACTTAATATCTAGTCTAAGATCTCTCATTTATAGTCCAAGAGAGATCTTTACAAATATTGTCAAGTCTAATCGAACACATGCTTGAGAGTGTCAGTCATTAAGATACAACATGTATCTGTGTTTACAACTTGTTACTGAACACTTTGTCTAAAGATATTATCTACCGTGTATTGTTGACTATTATACACATAATATCTTCGTATACTTATCCAACCAGCAGTAGAATACTTCAACAGTTATCCACTTAGCAGTAGAATCTTCTTCACCAGCAGCAGCATCATTCAGCAGTAGAATGTTTAAAGCTAGCAGTAGAATCAAATGCACTAGCAGTAGAATGATACTTGGAGTATTTCTTTGAGCAGAACTGATCTTGTGAACATGTAATTTCCAATACTAATCTTCAAAACATTTAATTCCCAACACATCTCGAATTTTCAAAAATTACATGTTTTATCAGTGGATTGATCTAGTTATTCTAATATAAATTATCCTAAATGTGCGAAAACAACTTAGATCATAAGGGCAAACAATTTAAAACTAGGCTAAAAAATATAGAAAATTAAAAATCCAGTTTTATTTTCCTATTTCCTCCCTCCACACTTAAGTTTGACATTGTCCTCAATGTTAAGAACGATGAACCATAAAAATAGGGAAATGGAACATAAAAGATATGATACTGCCTGAGCCTTGGAATCTAGATCGAGCTCCAAATGAGATATTGAGATCAAACGATTCCACATCTTCGAGATCAAGCATCGTAACCTGCAGTAATCTTCATATACAAAACAAACAAACACACAAAATGCAAAATATTTTTGGATTTTTTTTTCAAGGCCCCCACACTTATGGTGAAACCATTGGGGTATAAAAATAAACAAACAATTAAAAACACACGGGTTGCCTCCTGAGAAGCGCTTAGTTTATTAACTAGTCATCAGCCTGACTCGATCTTCCTCACTTTTGTGGTTTATGTTTGGGATTCCTTCCCGACTTCTTGGGAATATAAACCACATTTCCTTTCACTATTCCCTTTCCGGTTTTATCAATATCCTGTAGCTTTGCGGTATCGCAAGTTCTGGGAAGAACATCCCAGATGAATCCGGTTTCCACAATTCATGGTATTACTTTTTTATAATCTGCTGGGAAAGGTGCCATGAATGGAATAGCAGTGTATTTCTTTTTATCGAGCAGTTCAAGTGGAATTTCCTCACTTGAAATTTCATTCAGTTGCTCCTCATCATGATAAATCTTGATACGATGTCCATTAACAATGAAACTTCCACCGTGCTTGTCATATAACTCGACATATCCGGATGGAAAACCATGTTTTACCACGAATGGACCATACCATTTGGTTCTTAGCTTAGGAGCTTTGAATTTGTACTTAGAATTGAACAAAAGTACTTTGTCTACGGCTTTGAATTCTTTTCGGATTCTGAGTTTCTTATCATGGTACGCTTTTGTTCGAGCTTTGTACAACTTGGAATTCTCATATGCTTGGAGTCTTAACTCATCGAGTTCATGCAATTGCAAGAATCATTTTTCTCCAGCGATTTTGAGATCGGGGTTACATTGCCTCAACGCCCAGTATGCGCGGTGTTCAATTTCAAACGGCAAATGACAAGTTTTTCCATATATGAGTTTATACGGAGTTGTGTCAATTGGAGTTTTATATGCCATTCTAAACGCCCATAGAGCATCATCGAGTTTCCTTGACCAAACAGAAGGATTATCCTTAACCGTTTTTTCAAGTATTCTTTTTAAAGCTCTATTGGTGTTTTCAACTTGACCACTGGTTTGAGGGTGGTATTCTGTTGCGAAACGATGATGGACTCCATATCGTTTCATAGCTTTCTCCATTTGATGGTTATAGAAGTGAGTTCCTCTGTCGCTTATCAAAGCTTTTGGAATTCCGAATCGAGAGAAAAGCTTTTTCAGAAAATTTACAACCACTCGTGCATCATTTGTGGGTAAGGCTTCCGCTTCGGCCCATTTAGAAACATATTCAATTGCAACGAGGATGTATTCGAACTTATGAGATTTAGGAAAAGGACCCATGAAGTCAACTCCCCATATATCAAAGATTTCAGAAACTTGTATGCTCTTTTGTGGCATTTCGTCTCTACGAGAAAGACTACCAGACTTTTGGCAAGCATCACAATTCTGCACAAGCGTATGGGCTTCTTTAAAAATTGTCGGCCAATAAAATCCCGCATCAAATACTTTTTTCGCTGTTGTAGACGGACCGTAATGTCCTCCAGTTGGGCCGTGAATCCGTGATGACATTCATCGAGAATGTTTCGGGTCTCTGAACCGTACACGCATCTTCTAATTATCCCATCGGGACACATTTTAAATAGATACGGTTCATCCCAAAAATAGTGATTTAGGTCTGCGAAAAATTTACTACGCTGAGTATGAGTTAGACCTTTTTGTAACACTCCTCCGACTAAATAATTTGCAAAGTCTGCAAACCATGGAACTTCTTCATTTTCAATTCCCATAAGAGTTTCATCGGAAAAATTATCATCAATCTCATCTTCACCGAATTCATCTAAATTAGGATTTTCTAATCGAGACAAATGGTATGCTGCAACATTTTCCGCGCCTTTCTTATTTTGGATTTCTATGTCAAATTCTTGAAGCAATAAAATCCATCGGATAAGACGTGGTTTGGAATCTTGTTTGGCAAACAGGTATTTAAGAGCTGAATGATCGGTGAATACAATTGTCTTTGACAAAACGAGATAAGAACGAAATTTGTCAAACGCAAAAACTACAGCCAAAAGTTCTTTTTCAGTGACCGTGTAGTTTTGTTGAGCACTATTCTAGGTTTTGCTAGCAAAGTAAATAGGACGAAAATGTTTTCCATCGCGTTGTCCTAATACTGC
The DNA here is from genome assembly GCA_021014915.2 of Artemisia tridentata subsp. tridentata. NCBI lineage: Eukaryota > Viridiplantae > Streptophyta > Magnoliopsida > Asterales > Asteraceae > Artemisia > Artemisia tridentata. Next base: position 303,467,538 of record CP139507.1, on the reverse strand, counting down.
TCCAATGGCAAAATCACTTGCATCACACATAAGTTCAAATGGCAGCGACCAATTTGGTTAAACCATAATCGGTGCATTTGTTAACTTATTTTTTAGCGTTTCGAATGCCTTGATGCATTCTTCATTGAAATCAAAAACTGAATCTTTCTCGAGAAGCTTCATCATAGGACGAGATATTTTCAAAAAATCTTTGATGAATCTGCGGTAGAATCCCGCATGCCCTAAAAAACTCCTAACGCCTCTGACGTTAATCGGGGGTGGTAACTTAGCAATAGCATCAATTTTTGCTTTGTCAACTTCGATTCCCTTGCTAGAAATCTTGTAACCAAGAACAATACCTTATGTCACCATAAAGTGACATTTTTCCCAGTTTAGTACGAGATGAGTGGTTTTGCATCTTTCAAGCATTTTATCAAGATTGGAAAGGCATGACTCGAATGAGTCTCCAAATACCGAGAAATCATCCATGAAAACTTCCATGGAGGTTTCAAGCATATCTTGAAAAATAGCAATCATGCACCTTTGAAATGTTGTTGGTGCGTTACAAAGACCAAAAGGCATACGCCTATATGCATATGTGCCAAAAGGACACGTGAATGTGGTCTTTTCTTGATCAACTGGATGAATTGAAATTTGGAAATAAACGGAAAATCCATCGAGAAAACAAAAGAATTTGTTCCCCGCAAGTCTTTCCAACATTTGATCCATGAACGGTAAAGGAAAATGATCCTTCCTGGTGGCGTCATTTAATTTGCGATAATCAATGCATACTCGCCAACCAATTATGGTTCTGGTAGGAACAAGTTCATTACGTTCATTAGTTACAACGGTTGTTCCTCCTTTCTTTGGAACACAGTGAACAGGACTCACCCATGAACTATCCTCGATGGGGTAAATAATACCAGTGATAGTCGTGTCAAACACGTCTCAAGTCAAACCTCTCACGAAGAAAAGTCAACTCGCGACGATTTAACGCAATAATCGATTATAATACCGGATAAGTAAATACCCGGGTCGTAGTCCCAACGAGGTGTGAAATTGAGGATATTGTTTTCGGTTCGGTATTAAAATGCTTGAAAAGACGAGGGTCGCTTGAATTACTAGAATCTACTAAAACGAAAAATAAATAACGTAAACCGGAAACTAATAACGAGTAAAAACGTCAAATACTATAAAAACTAACCCTACTGATGCAAAAATAATTTTCCTACGTCCTAAATGATAAAAGAAAATTTTAGAAAAAAGAAATGCTTTTTTTTTTACTTTTAAATAATTTTTTATAATTTAAAAACGATTTAAAAGAAAATAATTGATTAAAAATACTAAATGGAAAAAGAAAATTCTGAAAATTTTTCCTAAAATACTTTAAACTCAAGTGAAGTTATGAAAAATACAAAAAGTGTCCCAGCTTATTTCAATAAGCTGGGAAAAAGCAAATAAATTCGGATTAGCTTAAAAAGGGAAAAGGAAAGAAAAAAAAGGCTTATAAATTAATTAATGCAAGGTTTAAATGAGAAAAACTAATAGTGCAGTGGTTGTGTTGCTGGTTTGTGAGCCGACTGACCTGGGTTCGAACCCCAGGTTTGTCACTTTTTTGCAATTATTTTATTTTTTTGACTTTTTTCTTTTAAAACTTAAAACAATAAATGAAATAAGAAAATTTTTAAACTGAAAAAGTGTTTGAAAACCAAAGATAAGCTCAGACCAGCTTATCTCTTGGATCAGTTTAAAAAAAAAAAAAAAAAAAAAAAAAAAAAAAAAAAAAAAAATGCAAAGTGACCCAAATAGGCTACTTAATAAGCTAATGATACTAGAATTAAGCTAAGAGCAGAAATCAAGGTCACAACAAGCTATGAAATTCAGAAATAAGCATTAAAAAGCACAGAATATGCCAAATAGTCTAAATGAGTCTGCTGATGTAAGTGAGGGGCAGGGCAAATGGGGTCTGTTTCAAGGCTTCAATAAGCTACTAAAAAAAATCTAAAAATCCTACAAAAAATAGTAACAGATACTCAAGCAACTAAAGATTAAAAGTGCAAAATTCTAGCTTAATAGGGCTTATGTCTAATGAATTAAAAATCAAACAAATCGGCTGGAAATTGAAATTTTCAAAAGAGCAAACTTCACAAACTACTAAAGGCTGGGCAAACTAAACTAAAAACTAGCAAAGATGATCCTAATCAATCAAAAAGCAACTAGTAACAAGCATTTAACAACATTAAAAAGGAGAATGAGCAGATTACCTAAGCAAATAGGCAGTTTGACCAAGGTTGACCAAGAACATAAAGACAAGAAAACTTAAAATTGCATTAACTGAAAATGAAATTACAATCAAAATGTAAAGATTACACTAAGAAAACACTAAATTAGACAGTAAATAAAATTGTTCAAAACTTTTCTAAATACATGAAAAGTGGACGAAAATAATCTGTAAAATCTGCTACATATATATAGCTTCTTTCTTGTGCTTTTCTTGTGAGTGTGTTCCTCCTGTGCTACTTGTGCTTTCTTCATGACCCTTGGATTATACTTGGTCTCCACATCTTTAAACTTCAACCGTTGATTTTACTTTGGGTGCCCAGGATTGATGAGGTGGAGTGGGGGGACCAAGGACAAACCCACGTGAAGGTTTGGCTGGTAGTGGTGAGATGGTGACTGGTTGGTGATTAGCAGAGGATTAAAGAGGGATTAAGATGTAAGGGATGATGAATAGTAGTTTTATCTAGGGATTTTGACTGAGTGGGATAAAAGGTTTGACCGTGCTTTTTAATCCGTATTATTATTTTCGTGGGTGGGCTCGGGTGTTTTTAAGTTGGGTTTTTTTTTTTTTTTTTTTTTTTTTTTTTTTTTTTTTTTTTTTGTTGTTGTGGTGGGCTGATGAACGGATTGGGCCTTGGATCCGGTTGTTTTTTTTTTAGAGTAGATAGGATAAATTTTGTTTTAACCACAAGGACTAGTTTTGTAAATGCTGAAATTGTGGGGACCAAAACTACCAACATACTAAAGTTCTTCAAGGGTCCATTTTTGCCAAGTGAAGATAATCCAAGGGCCACTTTTGGAATTCTTGAGCTTGAATAAAAATCCGCATGAAAATGTCTTTCCCGGCTTCGGATTTCAACTCTTTTCCAAATCAAGCTCGGTTTTGTCCGTATTTGCCCCATTTTCAATCCTTTTGTACCTGAAACACATAAAACACAAACCAATGATATTTGTAATAATATTGAGTCCATTTGGGTGTTTTTGGTCATTTTTATGGGGTTTTTCGGGTATAAAATGATGAGTAAACGGCAACTCATCAATCCCCCACACTAAACAATTGCTAGTCCCTAGCAATCCGATCATATAAAGTAATGAAAGGATCAAAAAATGTCAAGGTTACCAAAAATATACCCCGTTTTGACTTATTATAAGATGCAAGTAATTGAAACGAGAATAAACGTAAATATCATGCTTGATTTTCAAAAATGGCATCATGGAACGGGAATCACACAAAATGGGTGACTCCGGGGAATTGTAATCGTCATCCTCTTTTTAATACTTCCCAACTAAGTTCAAAACCCTTGTGCAAACATTTTTGTAAAATGCTAACACTACTTATATTAGCAATCTATGTAAGCCGAGGCTTAACTTTTCGCTCCCACAATTATTCATGTTAGGTGAGTGTGCTTGTTTTCAAAGTTTTGACCGTAAAAATCGACTTTTATTAGGGTTAAAAACCGACAATGATTTAGAAATTAGAGATTCAAAGGTGAGATCACTCCATGTAGCGACTTTCTTCTCAGCTTGTCCTTAGTAAACTTAGGAGGCTAGGTTTTTACACCCTCGAGAATAGTATCGGAGCTCACGGGATCTTTGAAGTCAACAATTTCTAAATCACCGTCCAACTTTTAGACAATTTTGACGAATACTAGTTCAACTTTCGATTTAAATTTGAGAAGAAGCAAGTTTCCCACACTTATTCATAAACATACATTTTTTTTTTTTTTTTATTATTATTTTTTTTTTACTGATTTCTCACTTGCGTACCCTAAACGACGGACCTTCACGGTTTAGTTCCAAGACCTTACACCTTTCGGAATAAAGGATCCAAGGGCCGTTACAACGGAGTGTTCCAAGACTCTAGACATTCCTGAAATGAGGATCCAAGGTGGTTAGACCAAGACCTCACACATTCCTGAACTAGAGGTCCAAGGGCCGGTGCAAGAGGGTAGCCAAGACCTAAACGCCTTCCGGAAATAAGGATCCAAGGCCCGATCTCGAAACCGTAGCTTAGAGCACTTATTTATTCATACTCAAAACTTTAATCTTTGCAACTTTCAAGCAATTGCTCACTTTCATTTTGCATTCTTATTACGTTTGTAAGAAAGTATGCTTGTTCAGAAATTTAAATAAAACTTTGAACTAGTACTCTAAATCAAGATTGTATAAAAATTTATTTTTAGCTTAACAAAAACGGTTTTTGCGTTCAAAAGTTTGAAAATAGCACTTATTTAGTCAGATTAGGAGCTTCTGGGAGAGAAAAGCCATAGATTACTTATATAAGCTCTAAAGAGAACCAACTACTCCACGCTTAGCATTTTCATTTGCACAATTCGTAAAAACTTAGCCTAAACGTTAAGGAAAGCAGCTAGATCAACACTCTAGCAGAGTCGGGATTCCCCTTGTTCTAGCCTAATCAAGTCTAAACTTCCACTAATACCGAAGTATTAATGCATAGCAAATTATTTTTTATTGTGCAAAGCACTTCTTTTTCATGCAAAATTTAACTAAAAACGATAAAAATTTTAAAATTTTTTGTTCAAAACGGGGGTGCTAAAGGACTAGAAGGTACAAATTGTGAAAATTTTTCAAAATTTTGAAATTTTGGGTCAAATTCGCAAGAATCCCTCCCCCACACTTAGAAATGAATATTGCCCTCAATATTCAAAGTACCGGCCTAAGCCGACACTATAGAACGTAAAAAGGAAACACTACAATCTAAGTATGGAAAAGAAATCTTGGTTTTCACAAAAAGGATTTTTAAGATATCCCTGGATAAGCATAAACACAAAGATAGGATATTGGGCGGCTGGATTGAAAACAGGCGCGTCAATCATCATAATCTACGGGAATCCTGAAAACAAAGGCAAACAAACAACCACAAAGCAACAAGTAGAGGAACTCCCCCACACTTAGTGTTAGAAAATAGGAAAGAAGATAGAAGCATGGGTTGTCACCCATGATGGGCTTGTTTTTGTTAACCGAGTCACTAGCTTGACTCGACCCCGAATTCATTGGTCCATGGGGGAGCAAGTAGAAGAGAAGATCTCCATCGGACTTTCATTCAATATGTTTGAAGGAACATTGAAGTGCTTGAAAGTTCAACTCCGACGAGATAGACCCGGCTTAAAAGAATGAGAGATGTCGGGGTCAAAGATGGTGTCTTCACTCCCGAAAGAGTGAAGGAGAAGAGAAGTCACCGGATAGGTGAAGAAAGGGAGAAAGATCATTATCAGAATGAGAATCCATTCTTCATCATTAAAGCTCTTAGATTTGAAAGCCTCGAGAGGGAGGGTCGGGATGATATCATCAATAGGCAAACTCTTAGGATAGAGTAAATCTCCCCCCGGGTCATGATCTTTCTCAAAAGCAAAGTAATCATACTCCGGAGGAGGTATGATATGAGTGAGTTCACCGGAGAACTCACCAAAGATAAACGAATCATACTCGAGAAGAGAGATATGAGAATGAGAAGTGGTACTGCCACTACTCGTCTCTTCCGTATGATCGATATCAAAACGGAATGATTCATATTCCGGAAGAGAATAATCGGAAAAAGCCTCAAGCTCGGGAAATGTTTCGGGCTTTTCCAAGATAAAGTCACTATCCTCAACGGGGATAGCAAATGAGGTTGGATTTTTACAAAATGATTCGATCTTAGAAATGAGCACATTGATATTCAATAATTTATCACGAAGTAAATCGTCTTTGATTTGAAGAATATCAGTGTCAATCTCTCCATCATTTGGATCAAAATCCTTTTCTTCCTCTAGGCTGACATAATCGATGTCTCCACAAGATAAAGAATTATCATCACTTGAAGTATCATCATCGTCAGAATCGGAAAACATCTCAACATGATCATTTGAAATGTGAAGAGGAGACAAATCACACATTTTGTCAGAAATACCCTCGGACTCACTTTGGATTGGGACAAGGTTCTCAACACTAGACTTTATGAATTCGTCCGATTCCTTTTCAGGAATAGTGCTAAGATGCTCATCCCCCATGATGAGAGAGTCCTCGGAGTCCACAGTTGGTGAGATGGATGTGGTCGCAATAGACTGAGGGAGTTGAGAATTAATATCATTCAAAGGAATAGTACTCTCCTCGTCGTCCTCCTCATCATCGTCATCGTCATCGTCATCAAGAAGAGCAGCCCTGAGAAACATGGAACGCCTTTTTGCTGCTCGTTCTTCGGCTAGAAGTTCTGCACAAGATTTCTCATGACGATATTCTTGGGGACGTTCTTTAATCGAATCCTTAAGATCTTTTAGGACATCAAGCATATCAATGAGAAGTTGTTCTTGTTTTTCATTGAATAATTCTTGATGAGATGGCTGAGGTTGTGGTTGAATCATTTGGTACTGTGGAGGTTGGTCATGACAAGAATAGTCATAATTGTCACAAGGGCCATGCTCATAGACAAGCGGGTTCCTCGTTTGACAATCAGAGCTATAGTGAGGACCTCCACAGTACTCACAACAATAATATTGTTGTGATTGATTCAGTGACGTATATGGATATTGGTCATAACCAATATTTTGATCGTTACACGCAACTTGCTCATAGACAAGCATGCTACTTGCTTGACAATCAAAACTTTGGTGAGGACCTCCACAATACTCACAAAGATCATTTGGCATATTTTGAAATGATGTGTCATTGAAGTTTTGATAACACGGTTCTTGCCAAAATGAATCTTGAGGAAGGTTGAAATCGTTTTGAAAATCTGGATTTGTATTTTCGATTTCAGAATTGCAACACATGCAAAGTCCATGGGTAAACCCACATCCTTTGCAGAAACATCGTTCACATTGTGAATCATCCCCCAACGGATCTCCACATACAAAGCAATTATGCTGAAATGAAGATAGCTGGGGTTGTGGAGGGTGGTCGGAAAAATTTGAAAAGTCGTTGAACGAATTCGGATTTGGATCATAAGCGAATGAATTCCTCGAACCACAAAACAAACAACTTCCGTCCCGAATATCATTACCACACCGTTCCCACGTACACCAACGACACGGTAAACCGAAAAGTGGCTCTCCACAACCGACGCAAGGGATAAATGATTCCATCAGAATTAAAAATATAGAGGATTAAGAAAATAGAATTAAACTTTTAAGAGGAATGAGAGATAAAGAATTAAACGGATAAGAGGAATAAGAAGAGTATTTTTGGGTTTTTAAAATTTTAAAACATTTAAAAGAAAAAGGAAAATAATTTTTGAAAAGAAAATCTTTTTGGGTTTTTCAAGGTTTTTTTAATTTTTTTGGATTTTTGGACAAAAAATATTCACAAGATAAAAACGAAACTTCACGAGGAAGGATCTTCAAGTCACTAATCGTCAAACCGTGACGATATTGTCGCAACACACCTCCCCGGCAGCGGCGCCAAATTGATAGTCATGTCAAACACGTCTCAAGTCAAACCTCTCACGAAGAAAAGTCAACTCGCGACGATTTAACGCAACAATCGATTATAATACAGGATAAGTAAATACCCGGGTCGTAGTCCCAACGAGGTGTGAAATTGAGGATATTGTTTTCGGTTCGGTATTAAAATGCTTGAAAAGACAAGGGTCGCTTGACTTACTAGAATCTACTAAAACGAAAAATAAATAACGTGAACCGGAAACTAATAACGAGTAAAAACGTCAAATACTATAAAAACTAACCCTACTGAAGCAAAAATAATTTTCCTACGTCCTAAATGATAAAAGAAAATTTTAGAAAAAAGAAATGCTTTTTTTTTACTTTTAAATAATTTTTTATAATTTAAAAACGATTTAAAAGAAAATAATTGATTAAAAATACTAAATGGAAAAAGAAAATTCTGAAAAATTTTCCTAAAATACTTTAAACTCAAGTGAAGTTATGAAAAATACAAAAAGTGTCCCAGCTTATTTCAATAAGCTGGGAAAAAGCAAATAAATTCGGATTAGCTTAAAAAGGGAAAAGGAAAGAAGAAAAAAAGGCTTATAAATTAATTAATGCAAGGTTTAAATGAGAAAAACTAATAGTGCAGTGGTTGTGTTGCTGGTTTGTGAGCCGACTGACCTGGGTTCGAACCCCATGTTTGTCACTTTTTTGCAATTTTTTTTTTTTTTTTTTTTTTACTTTTTTCTTTTAAAACTTAAAACAATAAATGAAATAAGAAAATTTTTAAACTGAAAAAGTGTTTGAAAACCAAAGATAAGCTCAGACCAGCTTATCTCTTGGATCAGTTTAAAAAAAAAAAAAAAAAAAAAAAGAAGCTCAAAAAATGCAAAGTGACCCAAATAGGCTACTTAATAAGCTAATGATACTAGAATTAAGCTAAGAGCAGAAATCAAGGTCACAACAAGCTATGAAATTCAGAAATAAGCATTAAAAAGCACAGAATACCCCAAATAGTCTAAATGAGTCTGCTGATGTAAGTGAGGGGCAGGGGAAATGGGGTCTGTTTCAAGGCTTCAATAAGCTACTAAAAAAAATCTAAAAATCCTACAAAAAATAGTAACAAATACTCAAGCAACTAAAGATTTAAAAGTGCAAAATTCTAGCTTAATAGGGCTTATGTCTAATGAATTAAAAATCAAACAAATCGGCTAGAAATTGAAATTTTCAAAAGAGCAAACTTCACAAACTACTAAAGGCTGGGCAAACTAAACTAAAAACTAGCAAAGATGATCCTAATCAATCAAAAAGCAACTAGTAACAAGCATTTAACAACATTAAAAAGGAGAATGAGCAGATTACCTAAGCAAATAGGCAGTTTGACCAAGGTTGACCAAGAACATAAAGACAAGAAAACTTAAAATTGCATTAACTGAAAATGAAATTACAATCAAAATGTAAAGATTACACTAAGAAAACACTAAATTGAACAGTAAATAAAATTGTTCAAAACTTTTCTAAATACATAAAAAGTGGACGAAAATAATCTGTAAAATCTGCTACATATATATAGCTTATTTCTTGTGCTTTTCTTGTGAGTGTGTTCCTCCTGTGCTACTTGTGCTTTCTTCATGACCCTTGGATTATACTTGGTCACCACATCTTTAAACTTCAACCGTTGATTTTACTTTGGGTGCCCAGGATTGATGAGGTGGAGTGGGGAACCAAGGACAAACCCACGTGAAGGTTTGGCTGGTAGTGGTGAGATGGTGACTGGTTGGTGATTAGCAGAGGATTAAAGAGGGATTAAGATGTAAGGGATGATGAATAGTAGTTTTATCTAGGGATTTTGACTGAGTGGGATAAAAGGTTTGACCGTGCTTTTTAATCCGTATTATTATTTTCGTGGGTGGGCTCGGGTGTTTTTAAGTTGGGGTTTTTTTTATTTGTTGTGGTGGGCTGATGAACGGATTGGGCCTTGGATCCGGTTGTTGTTTTTTTAGAGTAGATAGGATAAATTTATTTTTCACCACAAGGACTAGTTTTGTAAATGCTGAAATTGTGGGGACCAAAACTGCCAACATACCAAAGTTCTTCAAGGGTCCATTTTTGCCAAGTGAAGATAATCCAAGGGCCACTTTTGGAATTCTTGAGCTTGAATAAAAATCCGCATGAAAATGTCTTTCCCGGCTTCGGATTTCAACTCTTTTCCAAATCAAGCTCGGTTTTGTCCGTATTTGCCCCGTTTTCAATCCTTTTGTACCTGAAACACATAAAACATAAACCAAGGATATTTGTAATAATATTGAGTCCATTTGGGTGTTTTTGGTCGTTTTTGTGGGGTTTTTCGGGTATAAAATGATGAGTAAACGGCAACTCATCAATCAGCATCAAGAAGTTTGATTATTTCCTTCTTAACAACTTCCTTCATGTTTGGGTTGAGTCTTCGTTGTCTTTGAACAACGGGTTTGGAATTGTTTTCGAAATTGATTTTGTTATTGCAAAAGTTTGGACTTATTCCATGAATGTCAGAAGTTTTCCAAGCGAAAGCTTCTTTATGATTTTTTAGCATAGAAACAAGACGTTCTTTTTCATCGGGTTTGAGTGCTGAAGATATGACAGCCGGAAGAAGAGATTTTTCTTCCAAGAATGCATATTCCAGATGATTGGGAAGAGGTTTCAAGATGAGATCCACCGGCGGATCTTCAATTGAGGTTTTGATTCTCATTTCATCATTGAATTCCAACTCCTCAAAGTTGGTTATTTCTTCCTCAGAAATTTCTTCGGTGTTTATCTGCATAAATTCAGCGAATTTTCTGTCGAGATCTTCATCGCTTATTTGTCCAGATGTTTTATGAGTCTTAATTCTTTCATCAAGCAACTCATCGAATGTTTCTTCTGTAATTTCATCGATAACATCAATGCTATAACAAGTGTCATCATTCGCATGAGAATATTTCATGGCGTGATTAATTAAAAAAGAGATTCTTTCATCTCCAACTCCAAGATTAAGTTCTTTGTTTTTGACTCGAATGATAGCATCGGCGGTGTTTAGGAAAGGTCTTCCTAAGATCAATGGAACTTTGCTATCTTCCTCCATCTCGAGGATCACAAAATCAACGGGAAAAACGAATTGCCCAACTTGAACAAGCATGTTTTCAGCTACTCCAACAGGATATTGGATAGTATGATTTGCTAAACGTATACTCATTCTTGTGGGTTTCAAGGTATCGATCGAAAGCTTCGCATACAATGAGTATGGAATAAGATTGATACTCGCACCGAGATCTGCTAAAGCATCACAAGTGATTGAATTTCCCAAAGTACACGAGATGAGAAAACTTCCAGGATCAACGAGTTTTTTCGGTAGTTTGTTTTCAACAATGGCTGAGCAATCTTCATTCAAGAAGGTAGCGGAAATGTTTTCCATTTTGCTTTTGTTGCTCACAAGTTCTTTCAAAAACTTCCCATAATTGGGCATACCAGCCAGGACATCAACAAGAGGAACGTTGATCCTAACTTCTTTGATTAAGTCAATGAACTTGCCATATTGTTCTTCCATCTTTTCTTTCCTGAAACGTTGAGGATATGGAATTCTTGGTTTATATGCTTTAAGCTATGGAGTGGGTTTAACGACTGGTGTAGGAATTGGTTTGTTATCATTTGGTTCCTCCTCTGCTTCATCCTCACTATCATCATGAATGATAGTGGTTGTTTGGTTTGGGTTTGGTGGTGGATCATAAGATAGACCACTACGAGTGAATACGGCATTTACATGCTCATTTCTCGTTTGAGGTGGACGATAAGATCCAGATGATGATGGTTTAGGGTTGGATTGAGTATTACTTGGCAAAGTACCCGATGGTCTAGCAGCAAATTGATCAGAATGACGACCAAATTTGGTTTCAAGGTCTTGGATAGAAGCTTGATGGTTCTTTTGACCTTGTTCGACTTCGATTTTGAGGATGAAGAACTGATTTTTCATAAATTCAATCGTTTGCTTTTGAGCATGCACGAATTCACGCATGGTTTTTTCGAATTCAGATTCTTCATTTTTCTTTTCAGGTGTTTGTGATGATGAACGGTTATCATCACGAGACGATGTCGGACGGTTGTCGTCACGAGGTTGGGAACTACGATTATCATCCCTTGGTGGACGATCTTGCCAATCTCTAGAATTTCTACTGTAGTAGTTTCCACGATATTCTCCTCCTCGATATCCTCCATAAACATAATTAGCTTCGGCTTCGGGACCTCCCATTTGTATGTCATCACACTCGGATGATGAATGGTTTCCACCACAATAGTTGCATCCATCGCGCATTTCTTTTATCTCTTTTTGGATACTTTGGAATTTAGAATCGATTTTGGTGGTGAGATCTTTCATCATGTCCATGATTTTGGAATTTTCATTCATTCCTTCGGCGAATGCAACGGTTTTTCATTGAGGTTTGGTTTTGGCATCCTTAGACCAATCGAGCTTAAGAAGTACACGGTCTTCTAGTAAAGTGTAAGCTTCGTTAGGGGTCTTATAAAGGAAAATTCCTCCGGCATCAAGGATACCCTGAGTTGCGTCATCGAGACCGTGGTAAAAGATTTGAATGATATTACCACGAGACAAACCATGCCCATGACAACTTCGGAGCATGTTGTTCATTCGAAGCCAAGCTTCGACAAGATTTTCTCCTTCCTTTTGAGTGAAACTACGAATTTCACCCAAGAGACGATCAAACATGGTCGGTGGAAAGAAACGTCCAACAAATGCTTCTCTCATTTGGTTCCAAGTTGTGATCACTCCGAGGCTTAATTCGTTATACCAAATTTTCGCTTCTCCGGTGAGAGACGATGGAAAGAGTTTGAGGCGGATTGCATTTGCATCGGTAGTTCCATAACGAAACATGTCACAAATTTCAAGAAAATCGACGATATGTCTGTGTGGATCGGATCTAACTCGACCATCAAATTGATTGTCTGGTATGTGTTAAAATACACATACCTTTTACCTAATAAAATGGACCAAATAGACCAAACACTAACCAAATATGCCAAATATGTTGTGTTTTTGTGTTTATGCATGTGCAGGTACGGATATTGACGAAACGGACAAAAATCAAGGAAAAACGGACAAAAACGAGCACGAGATTTGGAAAGAGTTCAAAAAGCCGAAACCGGGGAAGAATTTACGAGTTTGGACCACATTTATGCTCAAGTTGTCAAAAGTCAACCCTCAAGATATCAAAAATGGTCCTTGGAAATAATTTTTAGATTTGGCACAAACGGTCCCTGAATTTACAGATTTGGCAAAGTTGGTCCCTAAAGTTTAATCCAATTCTAATTCTAATTCCAAGCTACTAAATCTAACTGGACTCAAAATAAAACAACACCTAAAACCCAGCCCAACTCACCAAACCCAATCCTTAACTAAAATACAAAACCTGGATCTTAACACAACCCGTACCCTTTTATTTAACTAATCTCAGGTCAAATCACAAAAGTCAGCCTGTATCCCTTTTCTTTACCGCCAAAAGCAAACCCAGACAACCATGTCCCCCTACTCCTCTGCCATAGCCAACCTACTTCCCCCCTCATCACAAGAAACCTCCTTTTTTGCATGTTACCACTACCAATGCCAAGCTGGAAATCCACCAACTCATTTTCCCGCCAAAACTCAAATGGAAGGCTGAGATTGAATGAAGCCAATCCAATGGCTAGGATGAGCTCAGAGAAACCCTAGAAGCTTTTTGAAGGATATAAAAGCCTCCTCACACACAGAGAAGAGGAGTTAGTTAGTTAATTAGTCGAATTAGTGTAGAATGTAGTGTAATTTTTAGGTATTAAGTTAGGGCATCATTCAGCTTTTAGCTTGTTGTTATTATCTTTCGGTTCTGTAATCAAACTTTTAGTTATCAATTAAAGTTGTTCTTTTCAATCCTTAAGCAATTTTCTTTAAATTTTTTATGTTCACTTATGCTTAATTAGTTCTCATAAGCTCTTAATACTGTTTCTATAAGCTCATTCAAGCTTATCATAGCTTTTGTTAAAGTTAATTGGTGTTAATTCAGTTTCAATTTCAAAAAATGAAAAAAGTCAACAAAAGTCAACACGGGGTAAAAATAAGCACTTGGGTGAGAATAAGCTGGTCTGGATAAGCTCCTGAGGTTTCTAGCTTGCTTTTGACAAGCTAAGCTTGTTTGGTGATCCATACCTTCTGTTTTAAAGCCCAAGGCATTTGTAAGCTTAATCCTTAAATCTTTGCATTTTTCACCATTTACTGTTCAAGTGCTTATTTAATGCTTATTACCTTTCTTTTCTGCTTATTGTTAGTTTAAAATTGCTCTTTACTTGTTTTTGTAATTTAAAAACCATCTGCTTTAATTTTCTTAAAAATCTCATTAAAAAGCCAAAAATAGTCAATATAGGACATAGCTTATTTTAGTGCTTATTTTCAGTTGATTTTCACTTATTGATGCTTAATATAGTTAGTTTTATATTTGTCTTTCATATCTAAGCTTTATTTGGATTAAATCCTTTATAAGTCAAAAACAGTCCCTATAAAGGGGTGTTTGGTTTAAGCTTTAAAATGGGTAAAAAAGAGAAACCACTGTTCATTGGCACTTGGGTTAGGTTTGATTAAGATTATTTTAGCTTAGATAAGTAGTTTTAAGTTTATTTTAAGCTTTTTTTAAGGAATTCATAGGTATTAAGCTTTTGCCTTGATTTGAGGAATCCATCTGATCAAATAAGCTTCTTATAAGCTAAAGCTTTTTAAGCCCTTATTTTTGGCATTTTTAGGTTTATTCTAGTGCATTCAGTAGATCTCCAAGTGTAGATTAATTTTCATTAGCTTTTGAAGTAGTTTGGCCAATTGTATGCAAATCTGATCACAGAACAAGTCTGCACATTTTTTATGTTTTTGCCTCAAATCCGCCTTATGTTTTTGATTTTTCATAAGCTCAATTTAAGCCCTATTAAGCTGAAATTTGGTATTTAAGTTCTTTGATTGCTAGTAAACTTGTTTCACATTTTTTTGATTTTTTATATTAGCTTTTGGATAGCTTTTAGGTGGCTTAAAGTAGGGTCAGTAGGTTGTTTGGATTGGTGCTAATTTAGCCTCTTTTTTTTCATATTCTGATCTCATCTTTAGATAGCCTTATTCTGTGCTTATTCAAAGTTTTCAAAAATAGTTGTAGTTATAAATATTGCTTATTTTCAAGTGCTTTTCAAGTTTGTAAAAAGAAGAAAAAAAATAGTTTGCAAAAAGTGGATGACCAGGGATTCGAACCCTGGTCTGCATGCTCACAGTCCCAACACAAACACAACATCACCAACTGCCCTTGGGTCTTCCTTGGGTTATTCCTTGCAAATTCTGTTATTTAACCCTTTTTCTCAGTTTTGCTTACTTCCCCCTTTTAGCTTAATAACTGCTTATCTGAATAAGCAGCTGCTTCCATTTTATTTTTTCTAGGATTAGTTTATCTTTTAGCACTTTCCTGTAAAATTTTCAAATTTTTCCATTTTCGTTTAGTATTTTTTATAAATTTTTCTTTTCTAAATAGTATTTAATTTATAATAAAAAATATAAAAGTCAAAAAAATATAATTCTTTTTTCCATAATTTTCTTTTATTATTTAGGACTTAGGAAAATTATTTTTGCATTCCTAGGAATAATATTTCTTAGCTTTCACGTTTTAGGCTCGGGATTTCCTAGTTTAAGCACGTTTTTAGTTTTCCTTTACGTTTTTAGTTACGTGTGCTTTAGATAATCATTTCCCTTGCTTTTTATATTGTTTTTAGTTTATGTTCATGTATTTTAGTTTAAAACTCCAAAATCTCACTTATTTCACTATTCACGACACGTTTCACGAACTCGAATTCACAAAATTCCATTCACTCCTTCGTTGGGAAAATGACTCGGGTTTACATATTTCCTTTGTAATCCTTTGAGAAAATATATATTGATTTTTGCGAATCATTGTCTTTAATCATTGAAAGATGATGACCGTTGATAGCGAAGTTATCTCCAAGATTAGCGGGAACAATGGCGGCCTCAGCTGTAGGAGCTACAACCCTATTGGTGTCCCACATAGATCGATCGTCGGCCATTGGAAATGGTAATTCAAGAAAAAGATCAACGATTGGGTGAACTTCGGAAAGGTTATCAAATGGTAGGTTAATGGTTCTTGGTTTTCTTTGATTGGGTGGAACAAACGGGTGTCTCTTTTTTCGAAATAATCTTTCGGGATTAGACAACGGTATACTTAATTCTTCGTTAGAAGAGCGAGTGGTCATACACGAGAAAAATGAGCCAATCGAAAAAGATTAAAAACTAAAAAGAAAATTATTATTATTATTTTTTTTTTTTATTATTTTTTTTTAATGAACAGTAAGGTCTGAACCGGACCAGTTCAATATTGGACCGGGCAGTTGGATTGAACTGGGTTCACAGAAAGTCTGAGCCGGACCGGCTGAAAACTAGACCAGTCGGTTGAGTTGAACTGGGTTCACAGAAAGTCTGAACCGGATCGGTTCAATAATGGACCGGCAGCTGGGCAGGTCAGAAACAAATGAACCGGATCGGTTCAGAATTGGACCGGGCGGTTGGTTATGATCTGGTTAACAGAAGGGTCTGAGCCGCGGCGGTTCGGGTCTGAACCGGCGGCTGGCGTTGGGACTGGTTCATAGAAAGTTATGAATCGGTTGGTTCAGGTTCGAGCCGACAATTGCTGGCCGAATTTTTAAGGGAAAAAACTTCTTTTTTTTACAAGCTTAAAGAACACAAATTAAACAAGAATAATTATAAACAAAAACTCACAAAAACGTGATCAAATCCCCGGCAGCGGCGTCAAAAACTTGATGTGTCGTCTAGAGTGCAAGTTTTAAATTTATAACACAATCTACCAATGATTCAAACGAAACACATACGAGCAAGTATACTCGTCCGTGTGTAGTAAGAGGTGATATGGTAAGCCGAGGTCGTTCACAAGGATTTGTTTAGTTTTTATGTAACGTGAGTTTGATTATAACAAAGACTTAGTAATGATTCTAAAGCAAGCAAATAATGATGATGATGATGTAAATTCAATATATTAAAACTACACTTGCCTAGACTAGTTTGCACAATTCCCTTTATATGATTATGACAATGGTTCAAATCGATTATGATCAATAAATTAGATGGTGTTCTAATTTGATTAGTTGGTGTACTAATCCTTTTGTTTTCAACATTTTCAATCCTCGTCAAGATTTTAAGATGACAAAAACAATATTAAGTTTTGATCAAACAAGACTAACACAATTCAATCACTTGATTCGCTATCGTTTCACAAGTAATTGACAACTACACTTTTTAGTTTTCTAAGTTTAACCAAGTTACATATGAAATGGTCAATACATAAGGTAACACCTTCATAGACAAATGTTTACAATTGATTAAATAACAATGTCTCTTTCGACCTATTACACCTTTAATAATCAACCAAACTTGATAACTCTTTTGTTTATGAAAACTTCAAAAGTACAATTCGATCTTAGCATTAGCTTTTCATTGAATTAGAACCATAGAGTCATAATCAATCAACATTCATGTAACAAACATCATCTAGGCAAGTGCACAAGGCACTTAGCCGCACATGGCAAACAAAGAAATAACCACATAAAATTTATCACTTGAAAACATGATTAAGAAGTCTTACAAAAGTTGTAACGATGATTACAAGAGTTAGGAACAATTATGAGATGATCAACAATGATTCCTTTGATGATTACAATGATGAATGATGAATATAAGCTAACTTCCTCCAGCGTTTTCTTCCTTGTAGCCTTCTTGAGAGAGTAAATTGATTATGAGATTAGTTGTGATGTATAATTTTGTGTAGCCTCCTTTTCTCTCTAACCAAGCATACTTATTAATAGAATGACTCCCCTTGGTCACCAAGCAAGTTTCTTGGGCACTAAGTGTCATTAAAAATATGGACTTGAAGTAAATGTGGTGTAATGACAACCCACATGAAGAGTTAGTTCATTAAAGATAGTCATTAAGTGTGCCAGGAGTTGCATCAACCCAAGGTTGAAGTCTCAACCTGAGGTTCAGATTCCAGCCCAAGGTTTGGAGTAAGGTTGGCATGGCAGTTTTGAACCTTGGGTTGAACTTAAGCCTTAGTTGTATTTCTTGAACCTTTGGTTGAGGAAGCAAGCCATAATTCATAGCAAACTTTGCATGTAACTTCTCATTCATTTCATCAACACTTGATCTTTTCTTGAGCTCGGAAATCTTTGTAACTTGATTCTTTATCTTTGATGATCTTCCCGAGGTCTTTATTATGGGTAGAATCTTTCATTGTGCATAAGCTCTTTGATTTAGCGACTTTTCTCCATCTTTCTAGCTATTCCCTTGGACTTGATTATACCTGAACCTTAATATATCTTTTGTACCTTTTTCACATAATATGTTCACAAACACAACCAAATACAATGCACAAACATAGAAATAACGCGACTAAAACATGTACGAAATGAGCGTTATCAGCATACCATTGTTCTTGCCCGTCTAAGCTATTTATAGGGGAGGAAATAGGCCTTAGAGAGCTCTTGCACATAATTCGGAGATCATGGGGGCGTCCCATGATATGTGGTAACCGCTAGGGCTTTGTAGCCCACGATCTCCTCCTTGGCAGGAAAACCTAAGGGAAGAGGGAACGTGGGTATGACCAGGTCATGGTGGTTCTCCCTTCTAGTATCCTCGAAGGAGGTACCCCGAAGGGCTTAGGGCTTCAATTGGCGGCTTCCCAACTGGTAACCATTTCATAGATGAATGGTTTTACGCCAATGAAACGTTTTAAGAGATTGACCTGGGCCTTTGAAGAGAAGGCTTCGTACAGGCTCGAAGGGGTGTCCTTCGACCCGTTCGGAGGGTTCATCATCAATCATCAATAAAAGTAACTACATACTTTTTATTACCAAGTGATGGAGTTGAATGAAAATCACACAAGTCACTGTGTACAAGTTCTAATACCTTTGTATCTCTAATGACATTTTTGGCGAAAGGTTGTCTAGTAATCTTAGTCAACATACAAGTTTTACACTTTTCACCATTCAATTCAAAAGCAGGTATTAGACTCAATTTTGACATGTCTATCAATCTCTTGTAATGTACATGTCCTAGTCTAGCATGCCATAATTCAGATTTACCACAATTATTGCTAGACCTAGTAGAAGCCATGCAAATAGAATTTTTAACAAATGAAACATCCAAATTTAATTTAAACATGTCATTCAAATATCCAAAGCCAATAAAGTTTCCATTTCTTGACAAGATATACTTGTCACTTTCCAAGACTTGCTTGTAGCCACAATTATTCAATACAATACCAGATACTAGATTCTTACGAATTCTAGGTACATACACAACATTGTTTAAAAGTAAAGAGTTTCCAGAAGTAAAGACTAGATTAACAGATCCTAGTCCTTTAATTGGTTCAGTAGCAACATTGCCCATCTTTAACAAAGATCCATCTTCAATTGGCTTGAAGTCCTTGAACCATTGAAGATTTTTGCACACATGACATGTTGCTCCCTAATCCACCCACCACGATATGTCATCATCCTGCACATAAAATGCTTCAGAGATTATTGATACATAATAATTCTTAACAGAATGATCAGTGGGTACCAAAAACAAACCTGATTGCTTTTTCGGATCCTTGGATCCACTTGTACCAGCCTCGTTTTTGCCTTTTCCAGAACCCTTCCCAGACCTGCACTGTTTCTTGAAGTGTTCAGGTTTCCCACACTTCCAACAGGCCATTTTTTTTTATCAGAACCTTTATTGTTACTGCCTTGAGATTTTCGTTTCCCTTTACCAGCCTTGGAGGATTCACCCTCCTCCACCATGTTCACAGAAGAACCAGTCATGGTTTTAGTACCACCAACAGAACCCTTTTCCATATCACGTATGGATTGTTCAATTTGGAAATGACTTCCAAGTTCAACCAGATTCAATTCCTCTTTCTTATGTTTCAGATTGTTTTTAAAATCTTTCCAAGAGGGGGGCAGTTTATCTATGATACTAGAAACAGAAATTGATTCATCCATTTTCATACCATATTGTGCAAACTGTCCTAATATCCTTAGCAATTCGTGATACTGTTCCGTGACAGGCCTAGTGTCTACCATTTTATAGTTTATGAAATTACCAACCATAAATTTCTTACTAGACGCATCTTCTGCCATATAATTGGCTTCAAGGGAATCCCATAATTCTTTTGCAGACTCTACGTTTTGATAAACATCAAACAAGGAATCAGACATACCATTAATGTAATACCTGAAATTCAGATAACCCGTAAAATTACCAAACTACCCCTGATAAAATAAAACCTTATTATATATAACTTATAAAATTCTGAAATAATTCCAAAACATCTGAAATCATATTATATCCGAAACAAAATAATTTCTGGGACAATGTTCATCATTTTAAATGTTCAAAAAAAAAATTAACATACTACATTTATACATATAATCCGAAAATTACAAACAAACTAAATAAATATAATTTTAATTCTTTTAATTAAGTTATATGTTAAATAAATTAAAGATAAGATCAAATAAAATCAACCAAATATTCTTATTGATTCTATGGGCCGAATTTACTGATTCTTGCCCCCCTAAGGTCGGTTATCAATAGTTAAAATAAAATCTCTTTTCTTTTTATTCTCAAAAACCAAACCGACAAAACATTATACAACCCTAGCGATCTAAAGAAATTCGTCAAGGCCACCACACGACTTCTGGGTTTGAACAAGCATTTTTTTGGTGTTATTGGGGTTGCAAGGAAGCTAGGAAAATTGATAGTTGCTGCGTTTTCTCATTGGTTTGTTCTTGTTCTTAAATTCTTGTCGACTTACACTAAATCAAGGTAATAATTCTTGCAACTCAACCAAACGTGCTAAAATTAATATGGAATTTTTCCAGTGATGTTTAGATGATATATAACTCATATAAAATGTGTAAAATGATCCATGCATGCTAATTCTATGCGTATGATAATAAAATGGCTATAGAACACGTAAATTGCAAATATATGAAATCCGAATTTCTGGGCATGATGGCTATTTTATTTAGACCTCTTATGATGTATTAGACCTGGGAAAAATAATGGATCGAATTATAATGGCCTAAATCAAGTCGTTGTAATTTTAGTATCTAAAACATACGTAAATATGCAATATATGTTAAACGAATTTTCTGGGCATGTTCACTATTTTTCTTGGGTTCCTTATAAGTTATATGATCTGGGAAAAATATGGTTTTGATTTTTAGAAGCTTAAATTTAACGTGGTTAATTATTGTAAAAACCGGATTTTAGAAAAAACAAAGAAACAAATGAAATAAAAATCGTGGCCTCTAGGGTTAGGGTTCTTGGACATGAATCTGGTCATTAATTTTGTTTT
The DNA here is from genome assembly GCA_021014915.2 of Artemisia tridentata subsp. tridentata. Classification (NCBI taxonomy): domain Eukaryota; kingdom Viridiplantae; phylum Streptophyta; class Magnoliopsida; order Asterales; family Asteraceae; genus Artemisia; species Artemisia tridentata. The sequence continues at coordinate 303,446,447 of CP139507.1, read as the reverse complement.
AATGATGATTAAATGATGGTTCAATGATTGGTGCATGGTAGGGTTTCTAATTGTTTGAAAAAAATAATACCGATTTGAAGTTAAATGCATAAGGACCTGTTTTGCCAAGTTTGAAACTTCTGGGATATTTTTGTAAGATCATATACATCTGTAAGAATGTGGGAAAAATATAACCTTGGGGTCCTAAGTGTAAATATTGCATAATAATGAATTAATGGGAAATTAGGGTTTTGTTTGGAAATTAATTAAAAGTGAGGGACCAAAAGTGTAAATCTGGAATTTTGAAGTTGTTTTGTGTTAATACTGATATAAAAAGGTGGTTGTGTAATTTTGAGGATTTTTGGGCTAATTATGTAATTGTTATGTAATTATGATTTAATATATATGTTTTGTAAACTTAAAGGGCTAAATATGTAAATTCTGAATTCTGAGGGGTCTAATATGTAAAGTACTGAATTCTGATGATATATTCTGTAAATATGAAATATGATATGCTTGGTTGGTAATTATGGATGTTGTAGGGTTTAAATTGTAAAATATGTAAGTATAAGGTTGATTTTGTAAATTATGAAACTAAAGGGGTGTAATCTGTAAATTGTGAAACTTAAGGGTATGGAATGTAATTCTGAATTAAATAAGTGTATAATTCTGTAAATTGAAGTAATTTCACTAATGACCTTGTAAATTAATGAAGTTGCATTTAAAACCCTAAACTTTGTATAATTGTCATAATAAACCCTAAACTTCTGTAACTTGATAAAATGTACTGTTATTCCGTAATAAGCTCTGAATAAAGGTTCAACCTAATCTGAAATGATAAGATATGTTAATTCTGAAAGCCTGCTAATTATGGAAGTTTACTAAATCTGGAAAGATACTAAAAATAGAAAGAACATAAAATGATGAGATAAACTAAAAGGAATAATCTGAATAAGGAACTGTAGTAATTCTGTCTTCCTCTTCCTTAGGTGTGAAGAAGGAGAAGTCTTGAGCTTCATTTCTGTGTTTGTCTGTTTGATTTCTGCTGTGCTAATAAGGTACAGATATTCTGCCCTATTTCAGTAAGGGTGTTCTTTCCCTTTTCTTTCTGTATTTCTTTTCCTTATTAGGATTCCCCATACCATTGCTATGTTCCCCTCTGTTTGTGTATCTCTGTTGTGATCTGTCTATCTTGAATCTTTGTTTGAACCTTCTGCTATGCTTTTCTGTTCTGAACCTTTGTTTTAAATTCTGATTTGAACCTTTGATATTTCTGGACTTTAACATGAACCTTTTTGCCATGTACCCTTAAGATATGACCTTCTGATTTTGATAGTTCATTTGACCTCTGACCTACAGTTTGATATCCGAGCCAATCACTAGGCATGAGGGTTTCATGTCCATGTCATTGATGCACCTTTGACATGACTCTAGGGCAGGAGAGTGATGACCTGTTCCGTCCCTGATTTATTTTATCTGGTGTGTTAAGGAGTTTCTGGCCACAGGGGGCGCATGGATGCATCCTAGTTCTGATTCTGTTATCTGTTATCTGATATCTGTTTATGTTTATATTTATGTTATCTGTTTATTATTATATCTGGTGACTGATGGTGTGTGCGATACACGTCACTCACATTATCTGGGAGTTGGCCACTCTACACAGGTTTGTTATATTATATGATATTATCTGTTATCTGGGCTCGTGATGGATTTCTGTTTTCCCTAAACCTGATTTGTTTCGTATCTCTTTTTCATTCTTTTCTTGTTCCTTATTATCTTTCCTATTCATTAACTTTGATTCTGTATCTGTATAATCTGTATTCCTGATTCGTTATGTACTGCTATCTGTTACCGTTTCTGTTTATCTATATATCTGTTCACTGAGCTCTCGTAGCTCAGCCGCATTTCTTTTCCTGCGGCAGGTACTTAAGCTAGGAAGCTGGGTTTTAGCTTTGGGATGAGAGCAATCTGATTTGGAGTTTTGACCTTAGTGTTTTTAGCTTTACCATCTGGATTTCTATTTATTTTAATATGCCATTGTTTAGGCATTTGAATATTGGATTTTTGTACTTCAGTTATTTCTGTCTTGCATTTGGTATAAGTCATGTTGACTTATTTTGGATTTAATGTTAAGACTTCCGTTGTTTTATTATTGAATGTTATGTTTGTTCTGATATGAAGCCATATATTTGTGACATCTTTACCCTTGTCGGGTTGGGGTGTTACAATTTGTGGTATCAGAGATAGGCATTCGAAACCTGTAGGCTTAGGCCATTGACCTGTGAGGATTGGGTAGACATTAGGTTTCCTTTCGCGTACTCTTTTTCCGTATTCTGCTCTGTCATATTCTGCTTGATCTGACTTTTTATCTTCAAAATTCTATAGATGGTTAACACTCGTCATCAGGAGTATAATGCTGGAGGGGATGCTGAAATCCCCAATCTGGAGGCTATGGTGGCTAATGCTATAGCCAATCTGTTACCCGGCCTTAACACTGATGCGGTGATCAACCGGCTTATCAGTGGTGGAGCTAGTTCATCTGGAGGTGCTGGTAGTTCTTCTGGTGGTGGGGGCCGACCCACTACCATTAATGGGTGGCTTGAGAGTTTCAACAAACTCAAGCCGTTGTCTTTCAGTTCTGCTGCTACTCCTCATGCTGCAGAGGACTGGATTACCCACATGGAGAAGCTATTTGAGGTGCTAGGTTGTGAGGACGAGTTTAAGACTCGTTTGGCTGTGTTTAAGCTGGAAGGTGATGCACTTAACTGGTGGAAGGCACACAAGGCAGCTAAAGGAGGCGATCCGTATGTTCTTGGTTGTTCTTGGGCTGATTTCCGCACTACATTCTATAATCGGTACTTCCCTGACTCTGAGCAGCAGAGGTTTATTCGGGAGTACAACACCATTTCCCAACTAGATACTGAGAACGCAGGGGAATATCTGGAGCGGTTTCAGAGATTGGTCAGCTTTGTAGGCCCCACTGCTGGAGATTCGAGGCGTCAAGCCAAGCAATTCAAATGGGGACTCAAAAGGTTTGTAACCTGTATAAAGTTGACGTTTGTTTCCAATAGATCCTAATGCTCTTTTCAATTTACTCTGAATTAGGTGGGTGCTCGATCGTATGCTTAATGATGAGTTTCAGGATCCGTCAGCATGTTGCGATGCAGCTCGCAACATTGAGATCTTTCATGAGGGAGTTGGTTTCAAGCGAAACCGTGATGGTGACAGGGTTCAGAATCAGAATCAAAGTCAGAATCGGGACAGCAAGGGGTATTCTGGTAGGAACTTTGAGCAGCGAGGTCAGTCAGATCGTGGACGTGACTATCAGGGTCAGTCAGGTAGGAGTTATGATCAGAAGAGGAACGATTCGAAGGGTCAGGATTCGAGGTCGGTTTCTAGGCAGGGGAATGATCGTCATGGACGCAGTGACAGTCAGAAGCAGTGGAAGGATCAGCCTTCCAAGGGTTATCATCAGCAGTCTCGAGGTTCTGGATCGGGTTCTCAGGCTTTACCTCCTCCCCCTATCTGTACTACTTGTGGGAAGAGTCATCCCGGACCGTGTCGTAGGGCTTCTGGAGCATGTTTCCGTTGTGGGTCTTCTGAGCATCGGGTGAAAGATTGCCCTAAGCATAATCCGACCCCAGCTGTACAGTATTTGCCTCCTCCTCCTCCGAATACAGGCCGTGTGTTTTCGACTACTCGGGATCAGGCAGCTAAATCATCAGGTACCATTACTGGCATTCTGCATATTGGTGATCATACTGTTTTCATATTATTTGATACCGGCGCAACACACTCTTTTATATCTGTAAAACTGGCTCAGAAACTAAAAACTACTCCAACACCATTAATAAACCAACTATCTATTTCCACCCCAATGAAACACAGTGTCCTCCTCGATCATGTATATGTTAATTGTCCTTTACGCTTTGATGACCGGGTTCGTCCGGCAAACTTACTTCCTCTGGATATGATCGATTTCGATGTCATCCTGGGCATGGATTGGTTGGCTTCCCATAGAGCTACCATCGACTGTCATGCTAGGAATGTGATTTTTGGGGATCTGAACCATCCTGAATTCGTTTATCATGGTTTTCGCCCTCTGAAATCTGTTAGAATCATCTCTGCTATGAAAGCACGGACTCTGATATCTCATGGTTGCCAAGGCTATTTGGCTTCTGTTAAAGATTCATCTGTTGAAACTTCTGATATTTCTGATGTTCCCATTGTTCGGGATTTTGCCGATGTTTTTCCTGAGAAACTTCCTGGTCTTCCTCCGGCTAGAGAAGTTGAATTTGCTATTGATCTGATTCCCGGTGCTGAACCTATCTCTAAGGCTCCGTACCGGATGGCACCTATTGAACTGAAGGAATTAAAGGAGCAACTGGAAGAGTTGTTGGATTGTGGTTTCATTCGCCCTAGTGTCTCGCCATGGGGTGCTCCGGTGCTTTTTGTGAAGAAGAAGGACGGTAGTATGCGGTTGTGCATTGATTATCGGGAGTTAAATCGTATTACCATCTGAAACCGCTATCCGCTTCCTCGCATCGATGACTTGTTTGATCAGCTGCAGGGAGCTAAAGTATTCTCCAAAATTGACTTGCGATCTGGTTATCACCAATTGCGAGTTAAAGAGCAGGACGTATCTAAGACTGCTTTCCGTACCCGTTATGGGCACTATGAGTTTCTGGTTATGCCTTTTGGCTTAACAAATGCTCCTGCTGTGTTTATGGATTTAATGAATCGGGTTTTTCATGAATTTCTGGATAAGTTCGTCATCGTTTTCATTGATGATATTCTGGTGTATTCTAAATCGTCTGAGGAGCACGAGCAGCATTTGCGTATTGTTCTGGGTATTCTGAGGCAGCAGAAGTTATTCGTGAAATTTTCTAAATGTGAATTCTGGCTGAACCAAGTAGCTTTCCTTGGTCACGTTGTGTCTGCAGATGGTATCACCATGGATCCATCTAAGGTTGAGGCTATCACCAAGTGGCCGAGACCTACCACTGTGACTGAAGTCAGGAGTTTTCTGGGATTAGCTGGCTACTATCGGCGTTTTGTTGAAGGATTCTCTAAGTTAGCGTTACCTTTGACTCAGTTGATGCGGAAGGGTGAAAAGTTTGTATGGACTGATGAGCGTGAACAGAGTTTTGAGGAGTTGAAACGGCGATTGGTGTCTGCACCCATTCTGACTTTACCATCGGGATCTGGAGGTTTCCAAATCTATAGTGATGCTTCTAAGAAGGGTTTGGGCTGTGTGCTTATGCAACACGGCAAGGTCATTGCCTACGCTTCGAGGCAATTGAAACCCTATGAAGAAAATTATCCGACTCATGATCTGGAATTAGCGGCTGTTGTCTTTGCATTGAAAATCTGGAGACATTACTTGTATGGCGAATCGTGTGATATCTTCACCGATCACAAGAGTCTCAAATACATCTTTACTCAGAAGGAGCTTAATATGAGGCAGAGGAGATGGTTAGAGCTTCTGAAGGATTATGACACTAACATCTAGTATCATCCAGGTAAGGCTAATGTGGTTGCTGATGCACTTAGTCGGAAATCTGGATTGGTTGCTAGTTTGGAAATTGATCCGCATGTTCTCAAGGATTTGGAGCGTCTGGATGTTGAGTTGTGTGTTCGTCGTGATGTTGGTTACTGGGCGAGCTTAAAGATTGAGTCAAATCTGATGTTGCGTATTAAAGAGGCTCAGAAGGATGATGGTGAACTCTGGGCTATTGTTCAAAATATTGAAGAGGGTAAGCAAACTGAATTCAGAGTTGATGATGATGGAGTTGTCTGGTATGAGGATCGGTTATGTGTGCCTAATGATTCTGATCTGCGTGAGGCTGTGTTGACTGAGGCTCACAGTTCTCCTTTCTCTATTCATCCTGGTTCTACCAAGATGTATCGGGACCTTAAGCAGCATTTCTGGTGGAACGGTATGAAGCAAGATGTGGCGTTATTTGTTGCTAGATGTATGACTTGTCAGCAAGTTAAGATTGAACATCAGCGGGCTAGTGGTTTGTTACAACCTTTGGAGATTCCGGCATGGAAGTGGGATGAGATTTCCATGGACTTTGTTTCTGGTCTGCCTGTTACTCGTAAAAGACATGATGCGATTTGGGTGGTCGTTGATCGGCTAACTAAATCCGCTCATTTCTTACCTATCCGTATGACCTATAGTGTCAGTCAGTTGGCGGAGATTTTTCTGCAGGAAATCGTTAGATTGCATGGTATGCCTTCGTCTATTGTTTCTGATCGTGATCCTCGTTTCACTTCGCGTTTCTGGAAGGGACTTCATAAAGTTTGGGGTGCTCGTCTTAAATTCAGTACTGCATTTCATCCCCAAACTGATGGTCAGTCTGAGAGGACCATACAGACTTTGGAAGATATGTTACGGGCTTGTGCTTTGGAATGGACCGGTAGTTGGGATGAGTATTTGTGTTTAGTGGAGTTTGCTTATAATAACAGTTGGCATGCGAGTATCCGTATGGCTCCCTTCGAGATGTTGTATGGTAGGAAATGTAGGGCTCCTGTTTGTTGGAATGAAGTAGGTGAACGTCTGATTGAGGGACCTGAAATGGTCGAGATCACTAATGAAAAGGTAGCCGTGGCTAGGGAGAAATTGAAGGAGGCGCGTGCTCGTCAGAAGAGTTATGCTGATAAGCACCGTCGGGATCTGCAGTTCAATGTAGGTGATCGGGTATTTCTGAAAGTATCTCCTTTCCGTGGTGTTAAGCGTTTTGGAATCAAGGGCAAGTTGAGTCCTCGATTTATTGGACCGTTTGAAATTCTGGATCGTATTGGGGAGGTTTCTTATCGTCTGGCTTTACCTCCTCAGCTATCTCATGTGCATAATGTTTTTCATGTATCTCTTCTGAGGGGATACAACTATCATCCGTTGCATGTAGTATCTTATCCGCTTGATCAGATCCAACCTGATATGTCCTTGTCTGAAGAGCCGGAAGCGGTTCTTGATCGTCAGGAACGAGTCATGAGGAATAAGGTTATTCCGTTCGTAAAGATTCTTTGGAAGAACCACCCGGAGCGTGAGGCTACCTGGGAAACCGAGGAATCAATACGAGCTAGTTATCCGCAGTTCTCGTTTTAATCTGGTATGTCTCGTTTTGTTTTCTGCTCTTTCTCTTTTCCTTCTGCTTTCTGCAAATTTCGAGGACGAAATTTTTTTGTTAGTGGGGAAGAAGTTGTAATACCTGAAATTCAGATAACCCGTAAAATTACCAAACTACCCCTGATAAAATAAAACCTTATTATATATAACTTATAAAATTCCGAAATAATTCCAAAACATCTGAAAGCGAATTATATCTGAAACAAAATAATTTCCATCATTTTAAATGTTCAAAAAAAAAATTAACTTACTACATTTATACATATAATCCGAAAATTACAAACAAACTAAATAAATATAATTTTAATTCTTTTAATTAAGTTATATGTTAAATAAATTAAAGATAAGATCAAATAAAATCAACCAAATATTCTTATTGATTCTATGGGCCGAATTTACTGATTCTTGCCCCCTAAGGTCGGTTATCAATAGTTAAAATAAAATCTCTTTTCTTTTTATTCTCAAAAACCAAACCGACAAAACATTATACAACCCTAGCGATCTAAAGAAATTCGTCAAGGCCACCACACGACTTCTGGGTTTGAACAAGCATTTTTTTGGTTTTATTGGGGTTGCAAGGAAGCTAGGAAAATTGATAGTTGCTGCGTTTTCTCATTGGTTTGTTCTTGTTCTTAAATTCTTGTCGACTTACACTAAATCAAAGTAATAATTCTTGCAACTCAACCAAACGTGCTAAAATTAATATGGCATTTTTCCAGTGATTTTTAGATGATATATAACTCATATAAAATGTGTAAAACAATCCATGCATGCTAATTCTATGCGTATGATAATAAAATGGCTATAGAACACGTAAATTGCAAATATATGAAATCCGAATTTCTGGGCATGATGGCTATTTTATTTAGACCTCTTATGATGTATTAGACCTGGGAAAAATAATGGATCGAATTATAATGGCCTAAATCAAGTCGTTGTAATTTTAGTATCTAAAACATACGTAAATATGCAATATATGTTAAACGAATTTTCTGGGCATGTTCACTATTTTTCTTGGGTTCCTTATAAGTTATATGATCTGGTAAAAATATGGTTTTGATTTTTAGAAGCTTAAATTTAACGTGGTTAATTATTGTAAAAACCGGATTTTAGAAAAAACAAAGAAACAAATGAAATAAAAATCGTGGCCTCTAGGGTTAGGGTTCTTGGACATGAATCTGGTCATTAATGTTGTTTTAATGATGATTAAATGATGGTTCAATGATTGGTGCATGGTAGGGTTTCTAATTGTTTGAAAAAAATAATACCAATTTGAAGTTAAATGCATAAGGACCTGTTTTGCCAAGTTTGAAACTTCTGGGATATTTTTGTAAGATCATATACATCTGTAAGAATGTGAGAAAAATATAACTTTGGGGTCCTAAGTGTAAATATTGCATAATAATGAATTAATGGGAAATTAGGGTTTTGTTTGGAAATTAATTAAAAGTGAGGGACCAAAAGTGTAAATCTGGAATTTTGAAGTTGTTTTGTGTTAATACTGATATAAAAAGGTGGTTTTGTAATTTTGAGGATTTTTGGGCTAATTATGTAATTGTTATGTAATTATGATTTAATATATATGTTTTGTAAACTTAAAGGGCTAAATATGTAAATTCTGAATTCTGAGGGGTCTAATATGTAAAGTACTGAATTCTGATGATATATTCTGTAAATATGAAATATGATATGCTTGGTTGGTAATTATGGATGTTGTAGGGTTTAAATTGTAAAATATGTAAGTATAAGGTTGATTTTGTAAATTATGAAACTAAAGGGGTGTAATCTGTAAATTGTGAAACTTAAGGGTATGGAATGTAATTCTGAATTAAATAAGTGTATAATTCTGTAAATTGAAGTAATTTCACTAATGACCTTGTAAATTAATGAAGTTGCATTTAAAACCCTAAACTTTGTATAATTGTCATAATAAACCCTAAACTTCTGTAACTTGATAAAATGTACTGTTATTCCGTAATAAGCTCTGAATAAAGGTTCAACCTAATCTGAAATGATAAGATATGTTAATTCTGAAAGCCTGCTAATTATGGAAGTTTACTAAATCTGGAAAGATACTAAAAATAGAAAGAACATAAAATGATGAGATAAACTAAAAGGAATAATCTGAATAAGGAACTGTAGTAATTCTGTCTTCCTCTTCCTTAGGTGTGAAGAAGGAGAAGTCTTGAGCTTCATTTCTGTGTTTGTCTGTTTGATTTCTGCTGTGCTAATAAGGTACAGATATTCTGCCCTATTTCAGTAAGGGTGTTCTTTCTCTTTTCTTTCTGTATTTCTTTTCCTTATTAGGATTCCCTATACCATTGCTATGTTCCCCTCTGTTTGTGTATCTCTGTTGTGATCTGTCTATCTTGAATCTTTGTTTGAACCTTCTGCTATGCTTTTCTGTTCTGAACCTTTGTTTTAAATTCTGATTTGAACCTTTGATATTTCTGGACTTTAACATGAACCTTTTTGCCATGTACCCTTAAGATATGACCTTCTGATTTTGATAGTTCATTTGACCTCTGACCTACAGTTTGATATCCGAGCCAATCACTAGGCATGAGGGTTTCATGTCCATGTCATTGATGCACCTTTGACATGACTCTAGGGCAGGAGAGTGATGACCTGTTCCGTCCCTGATTTATTTTATCTGGTGTGTTAAGGAGTTTCTGGCCACAGGGGGCGCATGGATGCATCCTAGTTCTGATTCTGTTATCTATTATCTGATATCTGTTTATGTTTATATTTATGTTATCTGTTTATTATTATATCTGGTGACTGATGGTGTGTGTGATACACGTCACTCACATTATCTGGGAGTTGGCCACTCTACACAGGTTTGTTATATTATATGATATTATCTGTTATCTGGGCTCGTGATGGATTTCTGTTTTCCCTAAACCTGATTTGTTTCGTATCTCTTTTTCATTCTTTTCTTGTTCCTTATTATCTTTCCTATTCATTAACTTTGATTCTGTATCTGTATAATCTGTATTCCTGATTCGTTCTGTACTGCTATCTGTTACCATTTCTGTTTATCTATATATCTGTTCACTGAGCTCTCGTAACTCAGCCGCATTTCTTTTCCTGCGGCAGGTACTTAAGCTAGGAAGCTGGGTTTTAGCTTTGGGATGAGAGCAATCTGATTTGGAGTTTTGACCTTAGTGTTTTTAGCTTTACCATCTGGATTTCTATTTATTTTAATATGCCATTGTTTAGGCATTTGAATATTGGATTTTTGTACTTCAGTTATTTCTGTCTTGCATTTGGTATAAGTCATGTTGACTTATTTTGGATTTAATGTTAAGACTTCCGTTGTGTTATTATTGAATGTTATGTTTGTTCTGATATGAAGCCATATATTTGTGACATCTTTACCCTTGTCGGGTTGGGGTGTTACAATTAAGAATGTGACCACGACATATGTAGTCTGCGTTTTCCCACTTTGAATGATTACGAGTCTGTTCCAAGGTTTCATTCTCAACAGCCACGGGGCATGGGGTACTCAGAACATATACCACTTTCAAATTTGTGAGATAGAAGTGCATCTTCTTCTGCCATCTATGAAAATCCTGCCCAGAAAACTTATCCAATTTCGCAAAGTTCTTATTCATATCCTTCACAGAATCAGGGTTCATCATCTTCAATAATTGATTCAATCTTTGTACGGGATAAACAGAATAAATGAACACAACCGGATATTAGTTGAATCTCTGAAAGGCGTGTGAACACTTTCAGATCGAATCAATTTGGTGGTTCTCCCGAATTATTCAATCGGATACAATTCAGAGATTGAGAACGTTTTAAATGCTTGTGTTTGAGATTGATGAACCAGAAGAAAATTAATGACCAAGAGAAAATACGTATGAATATATATCAGGGAATAGGGCACTAACAGCCTTTTAGGCGGTTTTCCAAGGGTTTCAAAGTTGTCAAAATTAGTCCCTTAATTTCCGAAAATTTAATTTTCTGGTGAACTTATACCATAACAACTGCCCCTTGGACCCTGCCAGGGGCTGCCACCCCTTGGAACCTGCTCCCAGAGGCGTTGCCCCCGGACCCCCGTCCCTTAGGGGCTTCGCCCTTAAGATCATAATAAATTCAAATAGGCGTGCACTCCGCACCTCCAAGCCTAAATGATGTCTTATTATGACTAAATTGGTCAAACAAGTTAATCCAATTACACTAAAATATCCAACAGAAAGTACTAGTAAAAGTTGTTTTTATAGACCCGTGTAATCACAGGATGAATCGGAGTTTTGATATTTAATAAGTTTAAACTCGTGCTTCTATTTTGACTCCTGTAACCTCATACGTATACGGGTTTTTCGATATGCCATTTAATGTAATTCAATAACAATAAACATTGTCTTGTTTAAAAGTTTAAAGTGTAAGAGAATTTGTTAAATTTATTCTTTAAAGTTGAATTTAATATTAATTTATTTTCATAATTTTTAGAATTAATTATAAGTTTTATTCTTCAATCAGAACATGTTATTTTACATTTTAGTTCAGAAAAAACGAAAAAAGCTCCTAATAGTTACACATTTATTTTACATTTTCATAATTTATTCTTAAAATTAATGTGATTAAAACCCTAAAATTTACGTAATCCGAAATGACCAAAGTACCCCTCTAATTTTATTTTATATTTTAAAGAACATATAAATTATATAAAAGACATATTATTCGTACCTAATCTAAAATAATTAAATCCTAGGCTACCAAATAACATTTAGCTAATAAAACTTTACACTATAATTTAATATCACAAAATAAATAATTATATACATATATACATAAAATTTCGACTAGAAAAAAAAAAGAAAAAGGAAAAGATATGCATTGAAAATAAATGGTATCATAATCCCACTAAAATTGGTCATTCCCTAATTATCCTAAATACTAAAAGTCGGTTTCCCTTTTTTATAAATACAAACCGAATTTTTTTTTCCCTAAAAGCTCTCTCCAAAAATGTCGACCTTTTCTTGTTCCCTTCTGTTCGATCTTTGGCAGCAACGAAAAGTGGTGGTTCGATCTTGTGTTCTTGTTCCTCTTATTCACACTTCTAGGGTAACTCGTATCATCCTTGTTCAATTCAATCTCATTTGTTTGATTCTTGTTGTTCTTGTCAATTATTATACATATGATCATAGAAAACATGATAATATCACATAAAATCATGAATTAGGGTTAGGGTTTGAATGGGAATTCGTGGGTAACATTATGTGGGATTTTTAGAATATGTTAATATGATGATTAATTTACATATTTTATGAATTATGAGGGTCGTGGGTGTGTTTGGATGCGTAATTATGTGTTGTAATGGTCAAATTATGAACTCAGTTTGCTGTCAGAATTTTAGGTCAAATTGAATCGAGTAGATCTTGAAGATAACAAAGGGTATTTGGGTGTTTCTGGAGTCTAAAATTAAGTTCAAGGAAAGATCTTTCTGGGAAAATTAGCCTTGTAATTTTTAGAGGTCGGGAAGGCAACTTTTTGAGTTTTAGAAATTCGTGTGTCAAACCTGAATTCGGATGTCTGGAAATCAGTCCGTTTTGACGATTTTTCATTTTGAAACCATGAGGAGTTAGGTCATGAAATTATCCAGTATGTGACTTCAATATGTATAGTAGTGTCATGAATTTTTGTAGATTTTTCCTGGAGGTATCGATGGGTAAATGAAGTGGTTACTTTCTGAGTGTTACAGCAGACATGTTTTCTGAGTAGTCCGAGTTTTGGTATTTTTGATGTGGGGTTAAACTAATTAATAAATTCTGGGAAAATTAGTGTGGGTTTTCAAGACATTGAGGTAGCTCTGGGAATTTTTTTGGATTTTATCTCTGAGTTCTAATATGGTTCATAAATTCGATCAAGTGTGGTTTGTTTAGGGTTAAAAGCTGATAAGAAGTTAATTAGGGCTAAATAAGGATTAATTGTGTAACTTAAGGGTGGAACTTATCATTATTCAAACTAAAATGGTTTAACTTGTTAAAACATGTAACTTTATGATATTTATATTTCATACCCTAATCTTACGATAGTTTCACTATAATCCCTAAACTATTTATAATTACTTAATAAACCCTAACTATAAGAATGTGATTAATAACAAGTATTTAAAATCCGTTATGAAATTAAATGAGCTAATAAGTATATTATGAATCCTAATCTATGTAGATTCGTTGAAGAGGTGTGACAGTGTTTCCTTGTGTCCATCCATTTGTTTGCTTCCATTTCATTCGCTAAGGTACAGATATTCTGCCCTTCTTGTAAGGAGCCTTCGTTTCTCTTGATCTCTGATTTTGATTCGTTTAGGATTCCCCAAAGCCATTGCTATGTTCCCCTTGTTTCGTGAACCTTTGTTTTGAACCCTTGCCTTGATCTTTTGTTTTGAACCTTGCCTTGAACCCTGCTATGAACCTTGATATGAACCTTGCCATACACCTTGCCTTGAACCTTGATATACTTGAGATTCTAGCGGGATGAGAAAACCTTTTTAATTATTTATGGAAGTGTTTTAAGAAAACCATTTTTAAAGACTATTTTTATGAAAACCATTTTAAAATACTATTTTTATAAAAACCATTTTAAAAGATTATTTTATGGAAACTATTTTAAAAGGATTGTTTTCAAATGAACTTTTAGATTGAACCTTTACTATGAACATTTGCTACGATCTCTTGTCTTGACCATTTGACTTGAACCTTGATACATTGATATGAAACCCTTGATATATGACTTGACTTGAACCCATTGATAAAACTTGAACTTGAATTTGAAACATGAAACTTGAAACTTGATACTTGAACCCTTGATACTTGATACTTGATACTTGACCTTGACCCACAGTTTGAGACTACGAGCCATACTAGGCATGAGGGTTTCATGTCCTTGTCATTGATGCACTAATGACTTGACTTTTGGGTAGGAAAGTGATGACCTATCCCGTCCCTGCCATTGACTTGATATTTGACTTGTACACGTAGATGAAGACATTGTGGCAGCCTACAGGGGCGTATGGATGCATCCTAGATTTGTATTGTACATGACTTGACTTACTTGTATTGTTTAGTGACATGATGGGTGTGTGCGATACACGTCATTCACTCTTGGGAGCTTGCAACTCCAACCCTTGGAGGTATCCCCTCATATTATACTTGGCATACCGAGGTCACCCCTCCGTATACATGTATACTTGTTTACTTGATATGATTTGTTTTGGGCTCGTAGAGGATTGCTGTTTTACCTTTGCCTTTTTCATTTAGTTTACATTTATCCATTTCCTTATTCCTATGCCTTTACTCTTGATAACCTCTACTACATTTACATTTCGTTACCCATGATTACTGCTTTGTTATTGTTATATCTGTTCACTGAGCTCTCGTAGCTCAGCCGCATTTTCTTTTCCTGCGGCAGGTATCTAAGCTAGGAAGCTGGGTTTTTGCTTTGGGATGAGAGCCACTTTGAGTGTACCTTGGACTTAGAAGACCTTACTAGCTATTGAAGATGACTAGAAGTATTTATAATTAGACTTAGAAATTATTGTATTGTAACCTTGTAGTTTCAGATTTTCCATTGTAACCCTTGAAGTTCAATTGTATTATTTATGTCGATGCTTGAGTTTATTCTGATATGAAACCATCATTGTGACATTTCTACCCTTTTCGGGTCGGGGTGTTACAATTAATGTGATTCAAATCTTAACTACTTATAATGTAAAAAATGGTCAAGTGAAAAGTGGAAAACTAAAATTTCAGTCAATGCCCATTTTGCCCTTGTCAATGAATGGAAATCGAATGCTCAATGAATTTCTGGTCAATGGTGATTAAATGGGAAGTTTCGAATGGAAAGTATTGATGGTGAGTTCATAGGACGAATGGAAAGTAATGAATGACTGCCAATCAAATGAATGTCTGTCATTGAACTCACCATATGGAAAGTATATGCCAATCAAATGTGGCGGGAAAATGATTTCGTTGATGTTCAAATTTGTGCTTGAGTTGTTGCCTATATAAACAGGCGACATACTATTGCAAACCCACTGTAGTTCGACATACGCATCAAGAAATGGAAATGCCAAATCAAAAGAATGTTGATGATGATTTTCAGGTTCTTTCTAATCTATGATTTCATTTGCTTTAAGCTTTCGGGCTGATGTAGTTTTTGTTTCATGAGTATTTTTGGCTTTAACAATCATCCAAACTGTGATACTGGATCACAATATCACATTGTTTTAGTCAATGAATGGAACCTTTCAGCGAAGATCATTTAAGTTTATTGGAGGCTGCAATGAACTTTCTTTCATTTAGGCTTGGTTCATTCTTCTTTACTCATGCACCTGTACTACAATATTTCTAATATTTCATTTATCTTTTTTTTTTTTTTTTTTTTCTTTACAGCTTCTTCCCAATCCTAACCCTCCTGCACATCCTAATCCTTTTTTCAACCCAAACTTGATCAATTGGAATTGGGATGACGTCATTGTCATATCAAGATGCTGAAGGAGAGCGGTTCTATCTACGTGTACTTTTGCAACATGTTAAAGGCCCTACAGGCTTTGAATATCTTTACAAGGTCAACAGCGTAGTGTACAGTACGTTTCGTAGAGCGGCCCTCGAAAGGGGATTAATACAGAGTGATGATCACATATCTGACTGTCTACGTGGGTCCTCTATGCACGAGATGCCCAACCCTCTTAGAAGACTATTCGCGACTCTTCTAATCTTTTGTGAGCCAGGAGATGTTCGCAAGTTATGGAATGACCATTACGACTCACTTTCAGAAGACTACACCTTACATTTTGCAAGTGTTGAGCGGGTTCAAAATATGGTTCTAACGGACATATCATCAATTCTACAATCTATGGGTAAGAGTCTTAGTGATTTTAACCTTCCCAACATTACCGCAGATGTAAGTTTAGAATCATTGGCTGTCGTGAGTTACAAGAGGAGTGCTCGATAGTTGTACAAGATGAAGATATACTCGCTCGGCATTCTCTTAACACTGATCAAAAAGTCGCATATGATACAATCATGAGACATGTCGATGAAGATTCTCCGGGCGTGTTTTTTATTGATGGCCCTGGAGGAACTGGTAAAACATTCTTGTATAAAGCTTTGCTTGCCACTGTTCGTTCTCGTGGTCTTATTGCACTTGCCACTGCTTCGTCAGGGGCTGCAGCAAATAACATGACAGGGGGAAGAACTGCTCACTCCCGATTTAAGATTCCCATCAATCTTAATACAAACTCAGTATGCAACATCAAAAAAAAAAGTGGCCTTGCTAAGCTACTTTGTCAAGCCAAGTTGATAATTTGAGATGAAGCATCAATGGCTAAAAGGCAAGGTGTGGAGGTGGTTGATCGAACTCTGCAAGACATTACCGGGGTCAAACTTCCATTCGGCGGCAAGATAATGGTTTTAGGAGGGGATTTTAGACAGGTTTTACCGGTCGTTAGACGTGGAACACGAGCGCAGATTGTAGATTCGAGTCTACGGATGTCACCTCTTTGGTCTCGAATTAAAAAAAAGCGGTTAACCATAAACATGAGGGCACGGACAGACCTATGGTTTTCAAACTTCCTATTACGAGTAGGTGACGGAGTTGAAGAGGTCATCGATGAAGACTATGTACGCATACCTGATGACATGACCGTCCCTTACACTGAAGAGGCTGCCTCAAAGGATGCATTAATCGATGAAGTGTTTCCTTCCTTCGCCGCCAACGCTCATTCATCTACTGATATAGTTTCAAGAGCAATTTTATCCACTAAAAATGAGCATGTTGACAGCATTAATGATATGTTGATTGAAAGATTTCCTGGTGAAGAGAAGGTTTACTATAGTTTTGATGAAGCAGAAGACGACACCCACAACTTCTATCCTTTGGAATTCTTAAACTCGCTCAACGTGAGCGGGTTGCCCCCTCATTACCTGCGTTTGAAAATAGGATGCCCGATTATTCTTTTAAGGAATCTCGATCCGGCAAATGGATTATGTAATGGCACAAGGTTGATATGTAAACGTTTTGACCCAAATGTCATCAATGCTGAGATTGCTGTCGGACAACACGCTGGAGTTAGAGTGCTCTTGCCAAGAATTCCTCTTGCTCCATCTGAAGAAGACATGTTCCCTTTTAAACTAAAGAGAACATAATTCCCTATTCGCCTTAGCTTTGCGATGACTATTAATAAAGCTCAAGGCCAAACAATTCCAAATGTGGGTGTCTATTTTCCCGACTCTGTTTTCTTGCATGGCCAGCTTTATGTGGCATTGTCTAGAGGGATATCCCGTAGAACAACAAAGGTATTGGTTAAACCAGTTAAAGAGTTCCGTCAAGCAGGAATCTACACCTCAAATGTCGTTTATCAAGAAGTTTTACGCGAAGAGTAACGTGTGTTGTTAGTTTTTATCTCATAACTAATGTAATGTTTTACTTTCAGTTTCATTAAATGTTTTTATATGTTGTTTGATAGATGTTAAGAATTTTTTCTAAACTTTAGTTATCATGTAGTACAACCATTTGCAATTACATTCTGATCGGTTCACGTTCTATTTTGAACGCTACACAAAACACTCACCACAATATCACAAATCGTTAATTATTTGCCGCTACGAATTCCGTTGCTATGCACGAGTACTTGCCTAGTTTGGCCAAATGGAGCTTCAATATAACTTCTATTTTACAATATTCTACATCTTTTACAAGATGCGCATCATCAACTTTTTTAGAACGTGCGAAAGGCTATCTTCATAACTTTTTTAGGTATGACAAGCCGACTTAAATACCATATTAAAACATTTTTTTAATTGATGGTATTTATCGAAACATTATTAAGTTCATGTATCTAATGATTAAAGGAGCAATACAATGATCATGAGACAAGTTAGGTTGCGAATCAATGATCGTGATAAGTATGGGATTTAGGTTAGAAATTAACTTAACGTGCCTTTCAGAAAAATTAAACCATTGGTAAGGGAAGGTTAATAAAATTGAGAAAAGATTATTTAGATTACCCAAAGTTAGATACATGATGCGTACTCCCGATCAATTCTCCTACTTAAAATATGAATTTTCTTATTTATTTTTTTTCATAAAATGTTACACTTAAATACTGGTTTTAAGTAGTTTATTATTAAAATGTCATTATGATAGTTTAACTATAACTTTTAAATGTTAGAAAGACTTATTTAATTGGTTAGTCAAATGTTCGAAGTATAAAATCAATCAAATAGTCAAACTTAAGTTAAGTATTATCAGTGATGTAAAAAGCCAGCCTAGGCGTTAGGCGGCCACCAGCTGCCTCGATTTTACACTAGGCGGCCTTCTATACCCTTAACACAATCATTCACATAACACATAATATGATAAAATCCATTTAATTTCATATTATAACTAATTTACTTACCTTAGCTTCATAGCTAATTACCAAGAAACATCATCATCGTAATCATGACTTGATTCCTAACAAGAATCATCATCAACACTTACTATAACCTCAATGCCATAATAAAGAGGGTTAACACAACCCATTTACAAACTCAACCCTATCTCTTGCATGCATATGATCATATCATGATCAAATGATGAAACCCCAAATTTACTCAATTAATCAATACCCATTAAAGGTACTTGAGCCCTAAACACTATAACATCATCACTTTAATTCAAAACCCTTTTTACCGAAAACCCCCAAATTTGGTTACATGAACAATATTCTCAAATATGAGATTAAACTAAGAATTGGTAAAATTACATGCGGGGATTGAAGTTAGGGACTCACTACTTGAATTAGAACACTAATTCACCATCAATTTGGGCACCATGAAAAGTTATTGTTTTCCCTCTCTTTTGGTTCCCACGTCAACCACAACACACCAGGAAGAAAGGGAAAATGATTTCGTAATGCGTCATGGGTGGTAGTTCAAGTTTCGTACTATGGTCGCGGGATTCACAAATGGAGAGAGAAATCACGGAAACCGGTAAAAAAGTACGTCGTACTATGTCAAGAGGATAATCTTGACATTTAAAGAAAAAAAAAAAAAAATCATAATTTTAGCATTATACCACAAAGTCTAGACAAATTAGAAATAAGTGTCATCTTTGATGAGTGAAATTCTAATTTACCAAGATAAAACATTTGATAATGGAAGTTTAATATTATAAGTGAAAAGGGTTATGTTGATCATTCTCCAACTTAAAATATGATTTTTTTTATTTTTATTTATTATTTTGTTTCTCTCCCACATAATTTTATTTTGTTTTACTTATAAAGAATCATTTTTTTAAACAATTATTAAAGTTATTTTATTTTGAACAATCGGTTGACGAACATCGACAAAAGTAAGATGAGCAACTTGATAAAGAGTAAATTACATCGTTCGTTCATGTGGTTTAGCCAAAATCCCTGCTTGAATCCCTTATCCTTTTTGCATAAATGATCCTTATCTTAAAACTATGTAACATGGTCGGTCCTTATCTTGGGATGTCCGTTAAAGCACCTCGCAATGAGGGTACATAGTCTTTTTACCCTTTTTGTCTAATTTTGTCCCTAACACCTTGTCACCAACACACACAAAAATCGATAACTCCAGTATTGTTTTTCAAAGTCAGATGATGATATTGATAGTAACAACAACAAAGACACATGTATCTCCTCACATCCATACCCCCACCATCACCTTTTTTTCTAATTAAACACCGTGGTATAGGTATAGGGCTAAGTATCGTTTAGTGTCAAATGGTGGTGCCATAGAAAAAGTGGTGCCACCTCCCGCACTTTTTATCCATAACACCAGTTTGGCTATGGCATCAAAACCCCCCTCCTTAGCATAACACTAGTTTTCTGGTGCCATGGTGCATAATTTTTTTCCCATTTATTTAAATATAATAATATGTCATATACAGAAATGCTAATTCACTTTAAAAAGCATATGCTAATTTGATTCATTATTTTTAAAAATGTATTGTAGCATGCACACGATCAAATTCATTGGTCATGGTTTGATGATTTCTATGTAGGGCTAAGCATCGGTCTAAACCCGACCCGACCCGAGTTGACAAAACCGAAAATTGAAAATCGTAAAAAACCTAAACCGAAATCTAACCGAATATGGTCGGTTTGGTTGGGTTTTGTGTCGGGTCCGTCGGTTCGGTTCGGTTTAGGTGTGTTTGTGTGTGTTTTTGTCGGTTTTCGGTCGAACCGAACCGAACCGAAACCGAAAATCGAGAAAAACCTAAACCGAAACCGAACCGACGGGCTGTCGCGCTGACTCGGTTTTTGTCGGTTTGGTCAATTTTGTCGGTCCGGTTCGGTTTTGAACCTTCCATGCTCAGCCCTATATCTATGTTACTTGTAGCTAGGGATGGCAACGGGGCGGGTTTGGGGCGGGGCGGCCATCCCCATCCCCAAACCCGATTGTAACACCCCCATTTTCGATATACGCAACGGAATATAAGTTGGGGTATTACTTTAAGTATCACAGTCATGAAAATAGAAAACGACTCGAAAAGAGACGTTTTAAATAAAATTGTTATCATTCATTTATTTAAATCAGAGTACATAATATAGGTCCCAATAGGAAGTTCCAAAATACATTATAAAAGATACGTTATTTGTTGAATGATAACAAAATGGACACTCTTTTTATAAGAAGAAAGCCCATTGCCACTCCGTGCCAAGTCATGCTTTTAGTTACCTGAGATAAAACATGCTAAAAAGTCAACACAAAGGTTGAGTGAATCCATAGCGTTTAAAGTTATAATCAGTTGAACACAAGCTAAGTAGAAAGTAAATCAGTAATATTGCAGTTCAGTATATTGCCCTAAGTTTCATGACATGCAAAACGTTAACAGGTTTATCATCATAGTAATGAACTAATGATGTAAATTACTACATAATTAAATATAGTAATTATGCCCCCGAGTAGGAGATTGCCAATCTCTTTATTGATCTCAAATAAGGTGCATTTGGTCACGTTACTGTAACACAAAGGGGTCGTCAAACCCAATAGATCTATTCACTATATTCGCGCTCACCCGAAAGTGATTAATGGTCCATGATGGAGGGTCTTTAAGAGGCAACAGGTAACTTAGGAAATATCAATCAGGAAAGCATACAGAAAAATACTTGTGTTCGGTTTTGTAAAATGTATCTCCCCACAAGTTTGGAAAATGTAAAGAAGTGGGACTATGAACTCACCTTAGCAGTCTGGATGGAAAACAAATTAAATAGAGTTAATAAACGTCTCCGGCACGCGACCTGGGTTGGTATGTCAATTCTTAGTAATTGTATTCAAATATATAAGTTTTAATATTCGTATCGTAACGTTTTGGTTGTCGAATAAATGTTAAAATGAGACAACATGAAGTCTCTTCAAAAGTTGGTGAATGATAAGATTTTATCTTATTTCATGTGTTTATGTTTATGTTTCGTTTGTTTGTTATCGAGATATAAATGTATTTCGTTTATTAGTTTCTATTATAAATATATTCAAAATATATTTCTAATAATAATTATAAAATGTTACGCTTTTTACCCTTATAGTTTCATATATTGACAGTTCATACCCCTGAACTTTCATAAAATGACAATTTTTACCCCTCAACTTTCATAAATTGACAATTTTTACCCATCAACTTTGGTGAAATGACAGTTTTTACCTTTGTAGTTTCGAAAATGACAATTTATACCCACAACTATCAGTCGTTGGCAAAACTAGTCCTTGGTTTAATAACTTTGAAATATTTACACTTTTGGCCCAATAAAACTCCATCTTTCAAATTTGACAAGATTTACCCTTAAACTCTATGTCGATTTCAGATTTAGTCCTAGTTATAAAAATAGTTGGAGTTTTGACAGTTCCTACCCTCAAAGCATTTTCATTGTTTCATACGACATCCTTTTTCCATTTTTACGTGTTTTAAGCTTGTGAAAAAGACACGACTTGCTACGACTCTTTTATACAAGTTTTGTTAAGCTCGTAAACATCTTATTTACATCTTATTAGTTTATAATTCGAGCTTATAATGCTCGAATTTAATTAAAATAGGTGTGTTTGGTTCAGTTGCGACGGGCAGAAATGGGACCAAGATAAAAACGAGGCAAGGCAATGTTTTTACGAATTTCTTGTTCCTATAATTAGCTAGCTGGGTGGTCTTTAATGTAGCCAAAATCCAGATTTTATTGATGTTGTTTGGTGGTCGAAATATTTGTCCAAAGTTGGGCATTTAGAACATGGCTCGATAAAACAAGAAAAGGAAAAAAATAGTTTGGTTTTCGATTTTCAAGTTCACTCCATAATTTTTAATACTTGTTAACATGATTTTAAACATATCTAATATATCTCTTAAGGGTTTTATGGCCTCTTGATTATTAATGCTAAAAAAAATAATTTAAGGGTGTTTGGTTTTGCTCGACAAAAGGAAAAAGAAAAAGAAAACTTGGTTTTTGAACTAGCTAGCTATTAAGGCTTATGTAGTAACATTTTTAGGAGTATTTAGAACTTATAAAAGAAATGAAAAAGGTTTAGATTGCTTACTTGCTTGCTTGCTCGATTACTAAGGTTTTTGGACAATTTGGATTTGCGAATGAGTACCAAGGTTATCTCCCCTTCTAGGCTTCCTAAGATCTTCTTGTAGCTTCTAAATGGACTGTTTTGATCATTGATTAAGTGAGTGTGGCTGTTTTGAGTGTGGGTCGAATTTGTGGTGAGGGAAATGAATTCATGGTTGTCGATTTATATAGAAAGGGATGAACTAGGGTTTCAAGATTTCTAGGTAATCATGTGTGGTAATAAGGGAACATGGCGAGGTGGCTAGGTCAAGTTGGATGACACATGTATGGAGGGGGAGGGAAAGTATTATGTGGTTTAACCTAGCCATTTAAATTACCTACTTTATTTGTCCTAAGGTTAAAACCTAGGAGACAATGATATGTGGAAGTATTTGGACCTAGAAGGAAGTTTTATGGTGCAAGAGATGCTTAGGATTAAGTGTGGAATTTGTTTAGTTTAATTGTAATTAGAATCGAACCATGTAAACTCAATTGGATCGAATGGCATTGAAGGTTGGTACATTGGGCCATAGGGTGTGGTGCATGGGGTTTAAGTGAAGTAACAAGGTTAGTTCAATGCTTGGTTTGGACATTTATTAGGTAGGAATTAAATTAGGGCTTGTATGTATTATTTATATGTCGAATTGTACATAAAATGGAAAGGAGTCACAATGTGCTTTAAAGGGTTGTACCATAGGCTTATTAGGGTTGTACTATTATTTAAGAAGTATAGAAAATATATTTTTAGGGTTTGCTTAAGTTAAGTTAATTATATGTTTAGTTAATTAGGTTTAAAAGTACATAAATGTAGTTTCTAGGTTTTCATGCATTACACTTATAATTTGTAAAAATCATATATATATTAATTAGGGTTTGTGATTTTATCACATAAAATCCTAGTTTTGTGAGTTTAGGGTTTGTATCGGGAGTTAAAGTGAATTTTGGGTTTTTGTGCTTTAAAAGCTTGTACCTTAGCTTGGATGAGTTGTACTTTAATGTTTTAGGGCTTAGTTACTCATATTCATTGTTATAATGGTTTAGGGTTTCGTAGAAAACTCTAATAGATCAGAAATGTTTAGTTTGAACGTTTATTAGTCGTACGTTAACGAATTAACGTAAAGTGGCAATTGGAATATCGTAAATTTTTATACTTGACATATGTAAATGTTTATGTGAAATAAACATTAGGTAAGTTGATGTCGGTCCGCGTGAGAGCACGTTTATCGAGGATGTGAGTTACGTCACATTAGATAGTAGTTATGATCAAATAAAAAAAATTATACGTAGAAAAATGATAAGTATTCTTTATTAGAATATGAAATAGTTTATTACAGAGTGAAATTTTACGAATGGTTACAGTATCCCCCGTTGAAGGAATCTCGTCCCGAGATTTAGTTTGTGTTGGTCAAAGTGTGGGGAAAAAGTGAAATATAAAAGGAGTTGGGCTTGTGTTGGGCTAATGTGAACAGTGGATGTCTCCAAGAGTTGGGCTGAGATTTATTTAGCCTATTTGATAATATTGGGTGTATATTTTTGATTCCGTGATTCGCGTGTGAGCTCGTCTCGGAATTTAAGTTTTAATTTGTTTATTAGAGTAAGAGGTTATGGAAAAAAAGGGGTCGTCTAAGAATTTCCATTTGGTATTCAAGAAAACGTAGCTTTGTTAGATTTATTCATCCTAGATAAAATAATTTGAATGTCTCGCCACCTAATAAATCCAACGGCTGTGAATAGTGAAAATATAACGGTCATGAACAGTAAATCCTAACGGCTCTAGAACAGTGTCGTGAACAGTGAAATCTAACGACTAGTTTTTCTCTTATGTATACTCCATTTTAAATTTCCATTCTTCCACCAAAACATATATCTCTTAATTAACATCTTTAAAATTGCCGCACTTCATTACTATTCTAGCAATTGTGTATGTCGTTCTTGCGGTTACTTACTTGGCGTACGTTCCAGATGAAGATTACTTATTCTTGGTTTGCATTCTAGCGGTTCTTATGCCAATCTTGATCCTAGCTATTGGCGTGGACAAGTGATGGGGGTAATAGTCTTGCGCTAGGGTTGTTAAAAAGAGTCCTTGTTGTGTTTCTATGTAATCCTTAATAAATGTCGAATAAAACTTGTTTGTCTTTATGTTTAAGATCTAGTCTTGCTATCGTGTGTAATGGTTTGTTATTTTTATCGTACAAAATAATCAAGGTGATACATCCCGTGGTGGCTCTCGCTATTGCTGGGTTGGTGGTGGTCTTTGTTGCTATGGCGGGTCAACCTATTGGCGATTCTATACCTTTCCTTGTAATCATTGTAACATTAGCACTTCCGTTGCTAATTATGTCGTTATGTATGAATTTTCGTGGATTATAATAAAATTTGTACTATTTGTGTTTTCCATAAATCTTTGTGAATTCTTAGGGTTTCCCTATACGTATTTTTTCGGTTTCCTATCATAGAGCTAATGGGTAATAGGTGTAGACATCTATTGTATTTAGTCAAAAGTGATGTTTTATGAACAATTTATTTTGTTTCAATATTTTGCTTTTGAATGAAAATTGTTATTAGAAAATTTGAAAAGATAATTGTCCCATTTATGACATGATTCTTCCTAAATTATACATAGTTGATCAGGCTATGTATAATTGAGGACCAAATGATGTGATGTTTGGCTCAGTCACAATGATAATTATGTTTCTCCAAAAAGTTTTAGATGGTGTTCAACGTGTTGTTTTTGGAAAATAACAACATAATTATTTTTTAAAAGAATAAGAAAATTTTGGTTCACACTATGGTGATAAGTTAGGGATTTCTAGGGTGATAATCCTTGAAATGAATCTTAGGGTTCGTGTGAGAATCTTACAGGGTGTTAATAGTCTATTGTTTGGTCAGAAATAATATTAGTCAAATTTCTAATGGTATAACAGTGTTTTGTTACGTAATGACTATGAACAAGGTAAATGGAATAGAAACTGAGATTGTGATTATTATGGAAGTATTACAAAGTAGAGGTTTCATACAGTAGAAAGGTAGTTATTACACTTAGGTTACATCCATCGTAACTAAGGTAAAGTACAAAAGGAAATACAACTTAGAGAGTTCTAAACTACAGTTTATTTATCCACTACAGGAATTTATCTTCTGCTTAAATACTAATGTCATCCTTTGACGTTGTTGGGATCTTAACGAGTTCTCATTCTCTTGCACTAGTTTTGTCTTTCCAATTGGTATTGTAGTTTGGGCACTGATTCTTGTAGTGTCCTTTTCCACCACATCCGTGGCATACCACAGCCGATGGCTGTTCCTTTTTGCCCATGGTTTTGCAGTCTCTTGTCTGGTGACCTATTTCCTGGCATCTCCCACACTTAACAAAACAAAATCCAGTGTGATGCAACTTGCATCGTTGACATAGAGGTTGCTTTCCACGATAACCAGCTTTGTTAGCAAGCGTGGCGATGCAGTCTCTACCAGTTTCCTGTCTGAACTCTAGTTGGCGGTGGTAGTTGATGCGATCTTGAAGATGCTTGCGGTGACAGTCGTGGTCATTGGTGTACTTGCAGTAGGTGGGGATGATAGTTTTTCTTTCATCAAGTTTTCGCTTTTGGTTATTTTTCCTAGGTGTAACACTTTGCTTAATTCCTTGGGCACGAGTGATGGTAGGTTTGGTTATTCTTTCTGGGCCTTTATGGTGAGCTGGTCTACAACCCGTGAAACTTTCAGGAGTATGCTTACAAGACACAGCCGTCTTCTTTTCTCCGGTTGCCATATTGTTGCTACTCAAGCGAGCTACTGTAGCTACTTCGAGTACTGTTGCAATGATGTTGATTATCAACTTTTGGATAGCTTCAGGAGTCATTGGGGTGGTTAGTGCTGGTAGGGTATTTGTATTTTTCATGCTGGCTTTCTTCTATCAATATCACGAGAAACATGAATTTTAGAATTCACGTAATGACAATGTTAGAATAATTCGAGTAATAAAGTAATTACATATTAATCTTAACAAGGGGTCGCAATGCGAAGTTATATCCAATTGAGAATCATAAAATTAAGATGTGTCTGGTTAATATCGTAGATAAATGATTAACTCTTGGTATAATACTGCTAGGGAACAACTAATTCATCTGCAAATGCTGAAATTCAGCAACTTTCTCTTCATTCATCAAGTTTTTTTTCGAAATTTGTCTTAGAGAATTCTATGGTTATAGCCTAGTTATGGTAGGTATAAGTAATTATAATAATCGTAAGTAATGTCATGGTAGGTGTCACACCTCGCCTAGTTATGGATTCACAACACATGGTGTCTAAATAGAGAATTTCTACATGCAAATAAATAGAGCAAAGTACAGACACAAAGTGTCGTAACAATACCCCAAAACAAAATAACCAAAAGGACCAAACTCCATAGGTATCTTCATTAAAACATAAAGTACTAATGAAAGACATTCAAGTATCACATTCAAAATCCAACTTATTCAAATTAAAACTTAAAGATAAATCATCCTCAAATGCAACTAAGTCTCGTCTAGTCGCTTCCTTCTACCTTAGCCTTAGAATGCTCACCTGAAAATGATGCTTAAAAACGTCAACATAATGTTGGTGAGATTCATAGGTTTAAGACACACAACATATCTCGATTACCAGTTCACTGTGATTATAAAACATAGCAGGACAGTAAAGATAGTTATCATACCACTAGCATGTAATCATATCCAACCAACCAATAAACAACGGGACGGAACGTGCCCACGATCCATGTACACATTAATTGGGTAATCATTTCCCTCTGATCAGACCACACAGAATAATAGTGAGTAGGGCTACTACTCTCCAATTGGATGATGGGAGCATAGCTACCCTCCAAATGGACCACACAGAATCACCACACAATAATCTCATCACATGCACATACGTATAATAACACTTACAAGTCCATGCATTTACGACCACATAATCACAGTAACTTAAAAATAATTTAACACAAGCATCATTCCCATCCCAAGTTAAAACAAATTAAAAATGGGACTATGAAACTCACCTCAACCTTGCAGCTTCCAAATTCTCAATTCACAAATCTATACAAACAAAACAATATCACATTACACGCGACCAAGCTAAAAGCTATAGTCCATGTAACACACATATATGATGGATGTCTAAGGTTCATATAACCCACCACGGATCACCTAAACTCCATACTAACCATTACCAAACACTTATACTCACTAAATCCCATGCATATACCTTTTCAGAACATGCAGATTTTGGGGTACTTTCACCCACATAAAATCACACCAAAAACTCTCCACATACTCACACCAAAAATTCAACATGATCCTTCATGAGCATAAAAGCTTCTCCCAGAAGGCCATGTACTAAAAACATACACAAGTACCCAATGAAAAATCAAACATGACAACTATCCAGATTCGGATCTGAACGCACACCAAAATGTTTTGACCTAGTAGACATACTTGCACAACTTATTATCGTCCAATTTTCGCGTGAAGTCAAAGATAATATAGAAATCAATTCCCACAGAAGGGCTAACCCTAATAACACTTTTAAAGCCACCTTTGACCTTAATACTCTTACCCTAATTCTGTCCCGGTTTAACAGTTCTGACACCTTTACTTGTAAAAATCGTTTGACTGACCTCCGGACCTTAAAATCACTCGTGGCCGGACTTTTTGGAAAGCACTTTCTCTGAACTATAATTTAGAAATAAAATTCGTGATTAACTCATCTCCATCTATTAAATATCATCGAATCTTTATAGCCTTACAATTCTGTCAAAACCCTAACTCATTAATTATCAAGTTTTAAACCCTAACCTCTTCACCAATCATCATAATATTACTAATTAATGACCCCAACATGTTTTATAACATTAATTTACAGAAGTTAACATAAACCCTAATCCATCATATTATTGTTACATGAATTTTAATAATTAATTAAGCATAAATATTGAAAATTATACCTTGATCTTGATCTTTAGCCTTCAAAAATAAAACCTGGCCGAATTTCACAAAAGGGAGGAATGAGGGGTTTTGATTTTGTATTTATAATGCCCTATGGATTATTCTAGACCCTCCTTATAATTGGTAAGTATATTTGGGATCAAATTTGGTTTCCTAATTCCCCTAAAACCCCTAAATCGGCCGCCCCCCCTATTAATATATTCTTTTTTTTATTTTTTTTAATAATTTAATTATTACACTTAAAACCTTGCATTCTTGATATTTTATAAAAGCCTATACCGAATCCTAACGTCTTACGCGATAAACTTTCGTTTTTACGACAACCCGGAAAATATCATTTCAAAACAAAGTTTCCAAAAATAGATTTTCACACACTCTGAAAATATAACCCATGAAAACAACCTCCACGTAACTTACTAACGCTCAAATATTTGAACGGAGACTTGTTACGCAAAACCACAAAACACCAAAACTACACAAGTCATTTCTACACCACCAAGGTGATCAAAATGAACTTATCCAAAATCAATACCACCCAAATCATAATAACAACCTCACACCAAGGGATTTAGTGCCAACACACATACCTATCACACATATACCGCACATATACCACATATAACACATAATACACACCAAACAAAAGTTAGATAGGTTGAGACTATTAGTCAAACTAACCTGCTAAAATCACGGTTGTTACATCATCCCCCACTTAGGGAAATCGCGTCCCGAGATTTAATAGCTCGTCTCATCCATCTTCTCAGCAAACAACTTTGGGTACTTGGACCTCATCTGATCCTCACGTTCCCAAGTAAACTCAGGACCACGCTTGGAATTCCAACGTACCTTTACCAACGCTATCTTACCACGCTTCATACTCTTGACCTCTCGGTCCATAATCTCAACAGGTTCCTCAACAAAATGAAGGGTCTTATCAATCTTAATCTCATCTAATGGCACATGCAAACTAGCATCCGCCAAACATTTCTTCAGATTAGATACGTGAAACGTATCATGCACACTACTTAACTCTTCAGGCAATTTCAACCGATATGCCACCAATCCAATTCTTTCCGTAATATCGAACGGCCCTACATATCTTGGTGCTAATTTGCCTTTCTTACCGAAACGCACAACACCTTTCCAAGGAGACACTTTCAACATCACAAAATCACCAACACTAAACTCCAAAGGCTTACGGCGATTATCCGCATAACTCTTTTGGCGATCTCTCGCTGCCTTAAGTCTTTCCTTAATTTGAAACACCTTATCCGTAGTCTCTTGCACCAGTTCAGGACCAATTAGTTGGCTTGTTCCAACCTCTGCCCATAGAACAGGTGATCTACATTTCCTCCCATACAACATTTCAAACGGTGCACACCTAATATTGAAATGATAGTTGTTATTATAGGAAAACTCCGATAAAGGTAGATGAATATCCCAGCTTCCTCCAAAGTCAATAGCACATGCTCTAAGTAAATCTTCCAAAGTCTGAATCGTTCGCTCACTTTGCCCATCAGTCTGTGGATGATAAGCAGTGCTCATATCCAATCGTGTATCCAATGCCTTTTGCAACGATTGCCAAAACCGCGAGGTAAATCTACTATCGTGATCAGAGATAATCGACACAGGCACACCATGTCTCGCCACAATCTCATTAATATAAATTCTCGCCAGCTTCTCCATCTTATAATCCTCACGAATGGCCAGAAAATGTGCAGACTTCGTCAGTCTGTCCACTATGACCATATCGTGTCATGTCCATTACTTGTTCGAGGTAACTTGGTAATAAAATCCATCGTTATATTCTCCCATTTCCACTCAGGAATCGGCGGTTGTTGTAGTAATCCAGAGGGTTTCTGATGTTCAGCCTTAACTTTCAAACAAGTTAGGCATTGGCTAACATATTCAGCTATTTCCCTCTTCATTCCCGGCCACCAGTAAGCATCTCTAAGATCATAATACATCTTGTCAGATCCTGGATGAATTGAGTATCTCGTCTTATGAGCCTCATCCATGATCAACTTCCTTACACCTCCTACCAATGGAACCCATATTCTATCTAAGAAATACAGTCCACCATCCTCCTTTTTCTCCATTTGTTGATCCAATCCACGCAACATCTCAGCGGTCGCATTCTCATCCTTAAGAGCTTCCTCTTGCGCTGCTAATATCTTACTTTTAATCCCCGACTGCAACGTCATGCACATTGCTCGCACACGCTTAGGCTTAATCCGTTCCTTTCTACTTAAAGCATCAGCTACCACATTCTCCTTTCCAGGATGATAGCGAATCTCACAATCATAATCACTAAACAATTCAATCCATCTTCTTTGTCGCATATTCAGCTCCTTCTGAGTAAAAATATGCTGAAGACTCTTATGATCTGTATAAACAACACTCTTTGTGCCATACAGATAATGTCTCCAATTCTTAAGAGCGAATACTACCGCACCAAGCTCTAAATCATGAGTGGTATAATTCTTCTCATGAATCTTGAGTTGTCGGGATGCATAAGCTATCACCTTACCCCTCTGCATTAGTACACACCCAAATCCTTGATTCGACGCATCACAATACACAACAAAATCATCTGGCCCATCAGGTAACGTCAGAATAGGTGCATTACACAAACTATCCTTTAGCGCCTGAAAAGCCACCTCCTGCTCTTCTCCCCAAACATACTTCTTGTTCTTCTGAGTCAGTAAAGTGAGGGGTTTAGCAATTTTTGAAAAATTTGCTATAAATCTTCGGTAGTAACCCGCCAACCCTAAGAATGAGCGTATCTCAGACGGCGTCGTAAGAGCCTTCCAGTTCTTGACTGCTTCTATCTTACTAGGGTCTACATGTATTCCTTCACTATTTACCACATGTCCAAAAAATGTACCTCCTCAAGCTAAAACTCACATTTTGAGAACTTGGCGTACAACTTCTCCTTCTCCAGTAATCCAAGGATCAACTTCAGATGTTCTCCATGCTCCTCCTTCGTCTTAGAGTAGATTAGAATGTCATCTATGAACACAATCACGAATTTATCCAAGTAAGGCTTGCAAACACGATTCATCAAATCCATGAATACCGCAGGTGCATTTGTCAACCCAAATGGCATAACCGTGAACTCAAAGTGTCCATAACAAGTCTTAAAAGCAGTATTCGGAATATCCTCCTCATGCACTCTCAGCTGATGGTACCCAGAACGCAGATCTATCTTTGAGAAAAATTGAGAACCTTGTAGTTGGTCAAAGAGATCATCGATTCTCGGAAGAGGATACCGATTCTTAACAGTTAACTTGTTCAATTCCCGATAGTCAATACACATCCGGAACGAACCATCCTTCTTCTTAACAAATAACACAGGTGCTCCCCACGGAGAGTGACTAGGTCGGATAAACCCCTTATCCTGAAGTTCTTGCAACTGCGCGGACAACTCCTGCATCTCAGAGGGTGCTAAACGATATGGGGATTTCGCCACAGGTGCCGCTCCAGGAATCAATTCAATACGGAATTCAACTTGACGGATTGGAGGCAACCCAGACAAGTCTTCAGGAAAAAAGCCAGGAAATTCACACACCACAGGAATCTCTTTCATGCTACGCTCCTTGGCCTTTGCGTTCTTAAGGGACTTCAACTCATTCCCTACACATTCTCCTTGTATCCGAAGTATAACACCACTCTCTAAAGGAATACGTACTACCTTTTCGTGGCATCTAACCTCGGCCTTATGCTTAGACAACCAGCTCATCCCTATCACCACATCGAAACTCCCATGCCCAAAAGGTATCAAATCAATCATGAACGGGATACCCTCTAACACTATAGTACACCCACGAATAACCTTGTCAACCTCTACTTCCCTACCGCTAGCTATCTCAATCACAATACTAGACCTAAGTTCACTAGGTTCAACATTCAGTAATTTAGCAAATTCAGTGGACACAAAGCAGTAATCCGCACCCGTATCAAATAAAGTAGTAGCATAATGACCATTAAGAGAAAATGTACCAGTAACGACGTGCGGGTCTTGACGCGCCTCGTTTGCATTCATGGTGAACGCCTTTCCCTTAGCTGCATTCCTGTTGTACCCTTGCCCTTGACCTCCTTCAATGGCCAACCTGTTTCCTGTCTGACCAGGTGCCCTGTTCAGCTTGGGACACATATTTCGGAGATGATCCGTACTTCCACACTCATAACACGCCTTACGACCATACCCTGCACCAACCGAGCTGATTGGGGTCGCCTGAGTAATCACCGCACGACATTCCGTAGCAAAGTGTCAAGGTTTGTCACACCTGAAACACGTACGACACGCAACCTGCTCATGATGATAACCATTGCATTTAGCACATTTGGGAGCAAGATTAGTGTACCCCCTTCTGTCGGCGTTTCCTGTCCCCGCCGGAGTAGCTGCCATTGCAGGACTCGCTGCCACCACAGGATTCACCGCTACGAACCCTCTCCCATTCCTTGCTCTCTTATTGTCAGTACCAGCACTAGCCTGCTTACCCGCTTCAGTCTCCTCCTTCCTTTTCTCACTCGTCTTCGCGAGTACCCCACTCCTAACCGCTTCATCAGTTAGTGCTCCAGCCTTCTGAATAGCACTCTGAAGTGTCGTGGGTTCCGTAGCCCTAACCACACTACGAATTTGTGGAACCAACCCACGAATGTATTTATCAATACACTTCGATTCAGGAGTTACCAAGTGAGGGACCAACTTTGCTAACTCGTGAAACTTGTCAGTATACCCCGCGTGATTAGCTCCAACCATTGCATGATTCCAAAATTCTTCCTCCAATTTCTGCATCTCATTCCTTGGGCAAAACTCCTCCATCATTAATGCTTTGAGATCTTCCCAAGTCATTCCCATCGCAGCAACCCTACCCCTAGCTTGGACTTGTGTGTTCCACCAAGTCAAAGCCTTATTGTTCAGAGAGCTAGCTGCATACTTGACTTTCTGACCCCCAGCACAACCACTAATATCCATCACTGATTCCATTTTCTCTATCCATTGAGTGAGCACTATCGCACCACCCTTACCATCGTACTCCTTGGGCTTACAAGCCATAAACTCTTTGTAGGAGCATCCGTTGTTGCCACCCCCACTACTTCCAGCACCATTAGATTGAGCACCATCACCCATATGTGCGCTCACATGGTTAACAATCTCTGGCAGTAGGGCTTCCAGTTGTTGATTGATCATTTGCTGAAAGATGGGGTTACTCTCTCCAGCAGTGGGCTCCGGCTTTCGCCTCTTTGGCGTCCGCTTCTTCGGCGTCCGGTAGGCTCCACTCATTGGTGACTTAGTAAATAGGCGTCTTGGTCTTTTTGGTGCCATTTCCTGGACACACAGATTGTTAAAACCGTTAGGCGCCGTTCACGACATTCGCGAATACAAAATCATACTTAACACTAGTACCCCCCATCGAATGGGACAATTAACACAAATATCACAGTTAAACCTCATCCTACTACACGTAAGCATGTCATCATTGGTCAACGTAGCATTGGCCATAAGTCCACATGTGTCGTGATACATGTATAATTATGTTGGCCATCCATAATTATAGATGTATCCTTTCACATGTGTACTCGCTTCCAATACCACACCTATCAATAATAACACCTTACAATAATACATACACAAACTCAGAACCAATCACATATCATACACATAAAATATTCAAACTCGCTCAAGCCTTATTATAAATTACTTGGGAAAAATCCCAAAATCCAACGGAATCCATATTCCAACACAATGCCAACATCAAAAGACCACAAAAGACATCCAAAACATAACGCTAAACAACAATGTCTCACGTGGCTCGAGCTCTACCCCTACGCTTAGATTGTGTTACTCGCGGTGGATTCCAGATCTGAATCCACTTCGTCTTCCTCACTTAGCCATCCATTTCGGTTTCCCTCGGGCTGTGGTAGTGGACGACTAGCAAAACCACTCTTGAGGCTCCTTTCTTCCTCCTCTATACGGTCCACGAACCCATACAAATCATGAGGCCCAGTCCAAACCTCTCCCCCAGTTTCCAGGAACTTGGGGCACTTTCTAAGGTACTTAATAATGTAACCATCTTTATTTGTCACCTTTGTCTCGTACTTTTCTATCTCCTCTCCATCCACGTTTTCTAAAGTCATCCTCTCCTCGATCTTACATGGATACATGCTAGCAGGAACTAAGATCCTCTTATTAGTCCGTTTCAAGCTACCAATCCTCTTGCAACCCGTAGCGACAACGGTAGTCTAACGAAACTTGCTACGCGTGAGAGGTGCCATGCTAAAAGTGACATATATAATACTAAGTACGAGGATCCAATCGACGTCCAAAACTCGACGAAACTACTCATAAACTCAAGAAAAAATAGACATATAAAATACCATACTCACACATAGGCCATAAATGCAACTCTATGAGGAACTCCTAGGTTATAGTCTAGGTTCAACCACCTACTTCTCTATAACCAAGTCTCTGATACCAATCTGTCACACCTCGCCAAGGCGGAAACGCAAGTGCAACATCATGGATATCATCACAACACATGGTGTATAAATAAAGAATTTCTACATGCAAAATAGAGCAAAGTACAGACACAAAGTGTCGTAACAATACCCCAAAACAAAATAACCAAAAGAACCAAACTCCATAGGTATCTTCATTAAAACATAAAGTACTAATGAAAGACATTCAAGTATCACAATCAAAATCCAACTTATTCAAATTAAAACTTAAAGATAAATCATCCTCAAATGCAACTAAGTCTCGTCTAGTCGCTTCCTTCTACCTTAGCCTTAGAATGCTCACATGAAAATGATGCTTAAAAACGTCAACATAATGTTGGTGAGATTCATAGGTTTAAGACACACAACATATCTCGAATACCAGTTCACTGTGATTATAAAACATAGCAGGACAGTAAAGATAGTTATCATACCACTAGCATGTAATCATATCCAACCAACCAATAAACAACGGGACGGAACGTGCCCACGATCCAAGTACACATTAATTGGGTAATCATTACCCTCTGATCAGACCACACAGAATAATAGTGAGTAGGGCTACTACTCTCCAATTAGATAATGGGAGCATAGCTACCCTCCAAATGGACCACACAGAATCACCACACAATAATCTCATAACATGCACACACGTATAATAACACTTACAAGTCCATGCATTTACGACCACATAATCACAGTAACTTAAAAATAATTTAACACAAGCATCATTCCCATCCCAAGTTAAAACAAAGTAAAAATGGGACTATGAAACTCACCTCAACCTTGCAGCTTCCAAATTCTCAATTCACAAATCTATACAAACAAAACAATATCACATTACACGCGACCAAGCTAAAAGCTATAGTCCATGTAACACACATATATGATGGATTTCTAAGGTTCATATAACCCACCACGGATCACCTAGACTCCATACTAACCATTACCAAACACTTATACTCACTAAATCCCATGCATATACCTATTCAGAACATGCAGATTTTGGGGTACTTTCACCCACAAAAAATCACGACCAAAAACTCTCCACAACTCACACCAAAACTTCACCATGATCCTTCATGAGCATAAAAGTTTCTCCCAGAAGGCCATGTACTAAAAACATACACAAGTACCCAATGAAAAATCAAACATGACAACTATCCAGATTCGGATCTGAACGCACACCAAAATGTTTTGACCTAGTAGACATACTTGCACAACTTATTATCGTCCAATTTTCGCATGGAAGTCAAAGATAATATAGAAATCAATTCCCACAGAAGGGATAACCCTAATAACACATTTAAAGCCACCTTTGACCTTAATACTTTTACCCTAATTCTGTCCCGGTTTAACAGTTCTGACACCTTTACTTGTAAAAATCGTTTGACTGACCTCCGGACCTCGAAATCACTCGTGGCCGGACTTTTTGGAAAGCTCTTTCTCTGAACTACAATTTAGACATAAAATTCGTGATCTAACTCATCTCCATCTATTAAATATCATCGAATCTTTATAGCCTTACAATTCTGTCAAAACCCTAACTCATTAATTATCAAGTTTTAAACCCTAACCTCTTCACCAATCATCATAATATTACTAATTAATGACCCCAACATGTTTTATAACATTAATTTACAGAAGTTAACATAAACCCTAATCCATCATATTATTGTTACATGAATTTTAATAATTAATTAAGCATAAATATTGAAAATTATACCTTGATCTTGATCTTTAGCCTTCAAAAATAAAACCCAAAAATTTTTCTTTCCTTCTCTATTGGTCTTGGCCGAATTTCACAAAAGGGAGGAATGAGGGGTTTTGATTTTGTATTTATAATGCCCTATGGATTATTCTAGACCCTCCTTATAATTGGTAAGTATATTTGGGATCAAATTTGGTTTCCTAATTCCCCTAAAACCCTAAATCGGCCGCCCCCCCTATTAATATATTTTTTTATTTTTTTTAATAATTTAATTGTTACACTTAAAACCTTCCATTCTTGATATTTTATAAAAGCCTATACCGAATATTAACGTCTTATGCGATAAAATATCGTTTTTACGACAACCCGGAAAAATATCATTTTCAAAACAAAGTTTTCAAAAATAGATTCTCACTCACTCTGAAAATATAACCCATGAAAACAACCTCCACGTAACTTACTAACGCTCAAATATTTGAACGGAGACTTGTTACGCAAAACCACAAAACACCAAAACTACACAAGTCATTTCTACACCACCAAGGTGATCAAAATGAACTTATCCAAAATCAATACCACCCAAATCATAATAACAACCTCACACCAAGGGATTTAGTGCCAACACACATACCTATCACACATATACCGCACATATACCACATATAACACATAATACACACCAAACAAAAGTTAGATAGGTTGAGACTATTAGTCAAACTAACCTGCTAAAATCACGATTGTTACAGTAGGTCTGGATATAATCACTGAAAATAACATGATATTAATAACTTGATCGATTGTTTTTGCAAAACAATTGATACGGGGTCTTTTATTAATGCTTCATGTGGTAGGTTAAGGATTTTTTGTCTCTAATATAAGTGCTTAGTCTTTTGTTGACAACAGTGGCCCTAATTTCTGTCACTTGCTATGCTACAAGTTGGTCGGTTGACTAGGTTCGGAGGAAGGGGAAAGTGACATTTGTTGCGTTTCGGGTATGATTTGGTTTGCGTAGAGCCATTTGTCTACTAAAGAGCGTAACAAATTGTGAGATTTTGCATGAGGTCGTGAGAAGTCATTACATGCATGTGTAGCATCATAGTAGGGCATGATAGAAAGAATTTATTCGCAACAGAGAGGTATAACAAAAAGGAGATTGTTATAGATTTAAAAGTCGGCTACAGGTTCGGAAGGTTTCGAGCTTATTGGAAAATACAGGATACACTAACCAGAAACTATTTGGTTTAGTGGGCACAACAAGGATACAGGTGAATTTAAGATCAGTTACGTCCTTGACGTAGATGCTTAACTTCGGCCTCAAGTTCTAGTTGTGCAGCTTTCATTTCTGAGAAGCGTTCCTGAAATTCCTGGTACATCCTTATTTGATTAGCCAACATGGTTTCTAAGGCGGAAATCTTCTGACCTTGGTTTCTTGCCGTGTCTCTGGCCATCCATAGGGTCCTCTCAATGTCTTCCACTCTAACATGTGTCTAACCGTGTTCTCTTCTCGAACAGCGGATCCTGGAATCTAAACTTCTAAATTCATGGTTGTAAGTATCCTTCATCTTATCAACCTTCATTCCTAAGTTAAACACTGCTCGTCTCTTGGCATCGGCTCTTCTAAACAGAGTGTCAATGTTACGGTCATACCATTTGAAACGTAATGGTTGCAATTCTTCCAGCTATTCAGTGTGAATGTCTAGGGTATGGGCATGTTGATAAAGAAGTGTCCATATTGAATCACGAGGGTTTAAATTATAGTCAGGGGAATTAGGTGAAGATACGTCGTCTGGGATGTCTGGTATTGGGGAATCTGGAGTGTCAAGTAGTGGAGAATTTGGCTCAACATCTTTCCAAATCATTTCTTGGTGTGAATTCTATCCAACCTCGAATGTTGTCGGACAACCAATCAACTCTTCATCTGATGTAGCTCTCCTAAGTTTCTGACGTGGAGGCGAGTGGGTAGGTGACGATGGTGGTATCTGGGTAAGTTCCGTATTAGGCTGTGGTTGAGATACTAGTACATAGGGATCTTTAGTATCCGGAGTATTTTGATAGGTAGGTGATGTACGAGTAGTATGGAGGGTAGTTTTGGTAATAACAACGGGTTTGGAAGACATGATACTGTAGTAACCCGTAAATAGTAGTTATAAGTATTTAATAATATTAAGGGAGTGAAAGTGAAATAATCAAGTGTGCGAGAGTAAATATCAAGTGTGTGAAGATTAGTGTAAAATAATCCTAATAAGTAATGTTCTGAGCACGGTAATATGCAGGCACGGAGGGCGTAAAATGGTATGGTGTAAAATCATTTATTTTGAAAGTGTAGTTATAGTCCAATGTTTGAAAACATTTGGTTCTCTATAACCATGGGCTCTGATACCAATCTGTAACACCCCCATTTTCGATATACGCAGCGGAATATAAGTTGGGGTATTACTTCAAGTATCACAGTCATGAAAATAGAAAACGACTCGAAAAGAGACGTTTTAAATAAAATTGTTATCATTCATTTATTTAAATCAGAGTACATAATACAGGTCCCAACAGGAAGTTCCAAAATACATTATAAAAGATACGTTATTTGTTGAATGATAACAAAATGGACACTCTTTTTATAAGAAGAAAGCCCATTGCCACTCCGTGCCAAGTCATGCTTTTAGTTACCTGAGATAAAACATGCTAAAAAGTCAACACAAAGGTTGAGTGAATCCATAGCGTTTAAAGTTATAATCAGTTGAACACAAGCTAAGTAGAAAGTAAATCAGTAATATTGCAGTTCAGTATATTGCCCTAAGTCTCATGACACGCAAAACGTTAACAGGTTTATCATCATAGTAATGAACTAATGATGTAAATTACTACATAATTAAATATAGTAATTATGCCCCCGAGTTGGAGATTGCCAATCTCTTTATTGATCTCAAATAAGGTGCATTTGGTCACGTTACTGTAACACAAAGGGGTCGTCAAACCCAATAGATCTATTCACTATATTCGCGCTCACCCGAAAGTGATTAATGGTCCATGATGGAGGGTCTTTAAGAGGCAACAGGTAACTTAGGCAATATCAATCAGGAAAGCATACAGAAAAATACTTGTGTTCAGTTTTGTAGCATGTATCTCCCCACAAGTTTGGAAAATATATAAAAGTGGGACTATGAACTCACCTTAGCAGTCTGGATGGAAAACAAATTAAATAGAGTTGATAAACGTCTCTGGCACGCGACCTGGGTTGGTATGTCAATTCTTAGTAATCGTATTCAAATATATAAGTTTTAATATTCGTATCGTAACGTTTTGGTTGTCGAATAAATGTTAAAATGAGACAACATGAAGTCTCTTCAAAAGTTGGTGAATGATAATATTTTATCGTATTTCATGTGTTTATGTTTATGTTTCGTTTGTTTGTTATCGAGATAAATGTATTTCGTTTATTAGTTTCTATTATAAATATATTCAAAATATATTTCTAATAATAATTATAAAATGTTACGCTTTTTACCCTTATAATTTCATATATTGACAGTTCATACCCTTGAACTTTTATAAAATGACAATTTTTACCCCTCAACTTTCATAAATTGACAATTTTTACCCCTCAACTTTGGTGAAATGACAGTTTTTACCTTTGTAGTTTCAAAAATGACAATTTATACCCACAACTATCAGTCGTTGGCAAAACTAGTCCTTGGTTTAATAACTTTGAAATATTTACACTTTTGGCCCAATAAAACTCCATCTTTCAAATTTGGCAAGATTTACCCTTAAACTCTATGTCGATTTCAGATTTAGTCCTATTTATAAAAATAGTTGGATTTTTGACAGTTCCTACCCTCAAAGCATTTTCATTGTTTCATGCGACATCCTTTTTCCATTTTTACGTGTTTTAAGCTTGTGAAAAATACACGACTTGCTACGACTCTTTTACCCAAGTTTTGTTAAGCTCGTAAACATCTTATTTACAGATTATTAGTTTATAATTCGAGCTTATAATGCTCGAATTTAATTAAAATATGTGCGTTTGGTTCAGTTGCGACGGGCAGAAATGGGACCAAGATAAAAACGAGGCAAGGCAATGTTTTTACGACGTTCTTGTTCCTATAATTAGCTAGCTGGGTGGTCTTTAATGTGGCCAAAATCCAGATTTTATTGATGTTGTTTGGTGGTCGAAATATTTGTCCAAAGTTGGGCGTTTAAAACATAGCTCGATAAAACAAGAAAAGGAAAAAAAATAGTTTGGTTTTCTGATGAAGCGAAAAGTGTACCGCTTTTAGGGGGTCATTTAAGCCCTAAATCGTATTTATTTGATCAAATATTGCCCTAAATCGTTCCTTTTGTCATTTTAGGTACTTTGGAGAAGAAATCTGGAAAAGGAAGCATTTTGGACGTTTTTGGAGCATAAAAGTGAAGAAAACGACAAAGTCTCAAAAATATGCTGGAAAGTACCTGTGACGGCGTCAAGCCCTAGTGTGACGCCGTCAGGCCTTGATAAGCCAGAGAAATTTTGGAAGATTAAAGGGGGACGGCGTCAAGAAGGTCGTCAAGCCTTGATAAGCCAGAGAGGATTTTGGAGGATTAAAGAGGGACGGCGTCAAGAAGGCCATCAAGAAACCCTAAACGCGGCGAGGTGACGGCGTTACGACCCAAAGGGTGACGCCGTCAGATCTGTTTTCCTATATATACTTTCATAATTTTTAGTCATGAGTGTGCAACTTTGTGAGGAGAAACCCTAAGACGAATTTTCTGCCATTTTTAAGGGTTTTATACCCTTGGATCTCCCATGTTTAATTGAAGATAAGTAATCAATTAATCATTCAATATGTCTATGTGTTGTTTGATTATATCTTGTTCTTGTCTTTTAATTAACATGCTAGGCTAGATTTATCTTGTGTTTGCTTAGATCTAATGAAACCTAACTATTGATTATTGGTTGTTGGTGTGTCATTAATTGTATTGGATGATTGTTTATCGATGTTAGGCTTAAGAAAACTGGCTAACCTCCTATACGGTAACTTGCTTGAACGTCTTAAGAAACATGAACCAATGCGTACTAGGTTTATTTGGTTGTATTTAATGCATGAGCGAATTCTAGTGATCCCATGTTAGGAGCTTCTTAGCCGGCTCGACATAGGAGTGAAGTAGGAGCTTGTAGAGTTGGGGAAGTACGTACGCCACCCCACGATTGGTATTAAGGAAT
Source organism: Artemisia tridentata subsp. tridentata (assembly GCA_021014915.2). Taxonomy (NCBI): domain Eukaryota; kingdom Viridiplantae; phylum Streptophyta; class Magnoliopsida; order Asterales; family Asteraceae; genus Artemisia; species Artemisia tridentata. Next base: position 303,404,387 of record CP139507.1, on the reverse strand, counting down.
ACACCCGTCATCCACGCAATTAATACACACTAATCAACCGGTAAAAGATAGTTAGGGAGTAAGAAAATCTAAGTAAACACATTTCTCTCCATATAAGTTCCACAACCTTTTCATTTTCAGTCATTTTATTTTATTTGCATTTGTAGCTATTTGGGTTAGTTGACTAGCAACTAATTCCGCCCACTCCTTCAAACCCGAGATTTTACTTGCTTTCATAAAAATATAAAAATACAAAAAGAATCTTCCCTCACCCTTAGACCTATTAGAGTAGTTTTTCAATCCTAACGACACTATTCCCCTAGAGAACGATCAATCCCCCGGTACTTGCCACTTCACTATACTACATCGGTCAGGTACACTGCCTGGTGGGGATTGCAAGCCTCTTGAGATCCCTCGAGAGGTAAAACCTGTTGTAAGGTCGCAAAACCACGCATCATTTTCGATTTTCAAGTTCACTCCATAATTTTTAATACTTGTTAACATGATTTTAAACATATCTAATATATCTCTTAAGGGTTTTATGGCCTCTTGATTATTAATGCTAAAAAATATAATTTAAGGGTGTTTGGTTTTGCTCGACAAAAGGAAAAAGAAAAAGAAAACTTGGTTTTTGAACTAGCTAGCTATTAAGGCTTATGTAGTAACATTTTTAGGAGTATTTAGAACTTATAAAAGAAATGAAAAAGGTTTGGATTGCTTACTTGCTTGCTTGCTTGCTCGATTACTAAGGTTTTTGGACAATTTGGATTTGCGAATGAGTACCAAGGTTATCTCCCCTTCTAGGCTTCCTAAGATCTTCTTTTAGCTTCTAAATGGACTGTTTTGATCAGTGATTAAGTGAGTGTGGTTGTTTTGAGTGTGGGTCGAATTTGTGGTGAGGGAAATGAATTCATGGTTGTCGATTTATATAGAAAGGGATGAACTAGGGTTTCAAGATTTCTAGGTAATCATGTGTGGTAATAGGGGAACATGGCGAGATGGCTAGGTCAAGTTGGATGACACATGTATGGAGGAGGAGGGAAAGTATTATGTGATTTAACCCTAGCCATTTAAATTACCTACTTTATTTTTCCTAAGGTAAAAACCTAGGAGACAATGATATGTGGAAGTATTTGGACCTAGAAGGAAGTTTTATGGTGCAAGAGATGCTTAGGATTAAGTGTGGAATTTGTTTAGTTTAATTGTAATTAGAATCGAACCATGTAAACTCAATTGGATCGAATGGCTTTGAAGGTTGGTACATTGGGCTATAGGGTGTGGTGCATGGGATTTAAGTGAAGTAACAAGGTTAGTTTCAAGGCTTGGTTTGGACATTTATTAGGTAGGAATTAAATTAGGGCTTGTATGTATTATTTATCTGTCGAATTGTACATAAAATGGAAATGAGTCACAATGTGTTTTAAAGGGTTGTACCATAGGCTTATTAGGGTTGTACTATAGTTTAAGAAGTATAGAAAATATATTTTTAGGGTTTGCTTAAGTTAAGTTAATTAGGTTTAAAAGTACATAAATGTAGTTTTTAGGTTTTCATGCATTAGACACTTGTACATTGGCTTGAAAGACTTGTACACTTATAATTTGTAAAAATCATATATATATATTAATTAGGGTTTGTGATTTTATCACATAAAATCATAGTTTTGTGAGTTTAGGGTTTGTATCGAGAGTTAAAGTGAATTTTGGGTTTTTGTACTTTAGAAGCTTGTACCTTAGCTTGAATGAGTTGTACTTTAATGTTTTAGGGCTTAGTTACTTATATTCATTGTTATAATGGTTTAGGGTTTCGTAGAAACTCTAATAGATCAGAAATGTTTAGTTTGAACGTTTATTAGTCGTACGTTAACGAATTAACGTAAAGTGGCAATTGGAATATCGTAAAGTTTTATACTTGACATATGTAAATGTTTATGTGAAATAAACATTAGGTAAGTTGATGTCGGTCCGCGTGAGAGCAAGTTTATCGAAGATGTGAGTTACGTCACATTAGATAGTAGTTATGATCAAGTAAAAAAAATTTATACGTAGAAAAATGATAAGTATTCTTTATTAGAATATGAAATAGTTTATTACAGAGTGAAATTTTACGAGTGGCTACACCGATTACCAAAGTTTCTCCCCAAACCCGCCCCGTATTAATCGGGGATCTTATCGGGGTGTCCTCTTTGGGTGCAATTCTCGACAAAAGCCGCACCATTTCACATTTATTGTTATTTTTAGACCGTTAGCAATAACGAACCTATTAATAATCAATTACAAACAAGCCTTATTAAGTTTTCAACAATAGTATTATACATAAATAATGATAAATTACACCGCCAAAAATTAAAACTTAAAAATATAATACTAAACGAGTTTCTATAATCACAATTTTGCATTCTTACAAATATTAAAAAACTAACAATATTAGAGTAATATTTTTTTTTATTAGTAAATACTAACAAAATACTATATAGGTATAGATATATAGGTATATATATATATTTGTATATGTGTATATATTAATCGGGTGGGCGGGCGAGGCGAGGATTCCCGAGATTCCCGTTCCCCGCCCCAAACCCGATTAAAATCCCCGTTTAATCCCCAAACCCGTCCCGTAACCCGATTAGCATTCCCCGCCCCGACCCCAATTAGTTCGGGTTTCGGGTTTCCCCGTCGGGTTCGATTTTTTTTGCCATCCCTACTTGTAGCTGATCACTTTAAGTCCAAATTACAAAAATAAGAGTAGTGATTGGCATTCCTAATTGGCATGGCTAATTTTATGCCTAAGAGTAATCATCGTATACTTGTTAAGATCAATGATAAGTTTGAGGAGAGAGAAACTATGAAATATATGTGTCTAACAATGAGTGGATTAGACATAATATTAGGCTTATGAGTTAGCCATTTACATCATATCTCTTTAAGTTGTGATGATGACCACATGTTCCAAATAATTGCACCAACCCATCCCACTTTTCTATCTCATTTCACAACTACTAGTACAACCTTGAGTCGTCTTCTTCATCCAGCCAAACCTGCAAACCTTCAAAACATAAATTTTAAAAAAAAAATAATAATAAAATAAAAATAAATAAATAAATAAATCACACGAACAAACAAGAAACAAACCCACCAAGTTTTGCTTCCGCGTGAGCGGGTGGCCACGGCTCTAAGACCCACCAGCCCAGCCTCGGTATGATGTCTCGCGTCATAGGGTGGCGCCGAGGGTCATGGCTTGAGCCATCAGCCCTTGTACCAAGCCCTCATCAATGAACATTCTGTTTCTAGTCCTTGTAGACTATTAAAATTACTCATCAATGAACAACATAATCAAACCACAAACATACATGAAAGAGAGTTTAGTGATTGGAGGTGTTTTGATGGATTTAAGCACGTATAGGAGGAGTGTTTGGATGAGTAAAAGATAGATAATGGGAGAAAAGATTATTATACATAGATGTGCAAGTCACATGGGAGAAAAGATTATTATACCCTCATGTGCAAGTCACTCGGGGGATTTAACGGACTTTTTTAACGGACGTTATTGATAAGGATGAATGGTGTTACAAGGTTTTAAAATAAGGATCAGGGATTGGGATAGGGATTTGGCCTAAACCACAAGGACGAATAATGTAATTTACTTTTTGATTAATGAACAAAAAAAAAAAACTTTTCATCACACTTTTTTTTATATTTTTTTTCACTGATTCTTAATAATTTTGTATCCCATTTGTAGCGAAATTTTTTTCCAAATTTTATGGACAGCTTTTTTCTTTTGGATTTGTTCATCGATGGTACATGTGTTGGAATATTAATATCATGAAAGAACACATGCGGAAGCGAATGAACAATAACATATAATTAATTAACCGAATTTAAACATATGCGTACCTTAATGATTCTAGCAAAATAAGAATCAATCCAAGCAACAATAGTGATGAACCCAAATTAGGGTTTATAATGATTACACGAATTGCCCCTTACCGATTTTGCAATTCAATCCAAGAATCAAACAATAGTGTGTTTGATTCACGTTCTTGTACACACGTACTAATACCAAGTAAATGTTTATGCAAGTAAAGTACACAAAACAATATTGTTTATAAAACCAAAGTCGATCGACCCTTATAGGGTGTTTGTACGATCGGCTCCAACAAAACAAGAAGAGAGGAAAAGGTTTTAGGTATTATGTGTGTACAAAAGATACAAAACAATGACCCTAGCCTTTGTATATATAGTATGCAAAACTTGGAGGACAAGTTTGTGTAGAATTGGGTTTCCCAATACCACCGATCGGCCACATATATCCCTAAGGGATCCGAAACCTTCTTTCCTCTATTTTCATCTATAGTCCTTTCCTTTTATTATTTAACGGTCGTTAGTCAATTGTCCGTTAATTACTAACGGTCGTTATACGTTTTGTGTATTTAATAATTAAATATAACCTTTTATAAATAATTATTAATCGTTAACTCTTCTTACGTAAAGTGTGCAATCCCGTGATCTCGAGTTCGATCCTAACACACAACTATTATTTTATGTCTACAAAACTATGGTACATGTTGCATCCTTCTTACTTTTTAGACTTTTAACAACTGGAGACTTTTATCGTATAGCCCTACTGCCCTAGAAAGATGAGTTTTAAATGGTTCATTAGCTTATAAACCCGCTGAAGTTGGAATATAAGTTATCAGATGACAGCACATAATAACAAAACTACAAATACTACGGTGAGTTGCCAATTTATGCACGATGCTTGCTTTCTATATATATTGCCCAAACGGCTTTTTATAGTTTTGATATTTTACACAGCTGATGAAACAATACCTGTACAGAATTGATGAAATATACAACACAATATAAATATACAAATTTGTTCAAAAGAAAAAAATTTAATATACAAATCTAGAACCATTCTGCCAAACACTTGGGATAGAAACCTGATTCTGTGGCATTATTGGAGAGCGACCGCAACTCTTTCTGTAATTTTCGCCTTTCATAGAAGACAGAGCATGCAAGTGACATGCATTTTACACCACTTTCAACAAGCCAATCACCGCCTCCACAGTGCCGACATATCTGGAAAACATGACTGCTTATTAATGAAAAATGAACAATTTCAACTTACGCAAATTTGTATCTGAAATTCCTGCAATAATGAATCATGACAGTACTCTTGATCTAGTCTAGAGTCCACTTCAGAATAAGACATCATAGTTAACATTGATAAAATAAAACATTTACGCAGCCACTCACAGAAGTTGTACAAAAAAACAATTGAGTGTATGTCCTACACTTTTATAGCGCATGCTGCTCAATACGCATATCATGAAACGAGAAATTAATGTGTATTTTAAGAGAATGTAGATAGGTTAAGACATATTGTATTTGACTTTTTTTTGTTCATATTTATAAACATGTGAAGGACAACTCAACACCACAAAAACGTATCTTGGTTAAAGCCACCACAGAACCCTAAATAGGCCACACAACATCGCACACAGATTGATTTTGACTGAAAACAGTTTGGCCATCTGTTGTGTAAAAAGATGACCATGGCATCAGTGCTTTACTAAACCCTGAGAAAAAGTTAAGGATCTTGAAAAATGGTTTTATATTACACACACTCAACCACGCCTTTCAAGGGAAAACCAACGCATGCTAAGGTTAATTTTGAGTGTTCATTTAGGGTTTTGTAAACAACACACTTAAAGATGCCTCAACGGAGTTATCTTGGATTTGCAGCACTGAAATGGTTTTTGGTTTAAATTTCATTCTGTTAGAACTAGCGATGATTTTACCCTAAAAATTAAAAGGTAGACCGCTTTACAGGAGGTTAGTAGGTATAAATTTTGAACATATAATACTTACAGCAGCAAGGTGTTGAATCTCTTTTTCCATCTTGGATGTCCTTCCAGTTACTACTAATGCAACAGCAGCTTCATTTCTAGCACAATTACTGCATAAAGGTGTTGCAGATGCCTGGACCAATTCCCCACACATAATGCAATGTTTAGAGAGGTAGTAGTAATCAATTCGGGTCCTGTAAGAATTTGGACCATAAGACTGGTTTTTCCCAACAGTTTCTCTAACTGGGCGTGGCATGTCCAAAAACCATTGAATTAAGTCAACTCCAACGAGTCCAAATACCCTCTGCAATGCTGGAATTATCTGTTTGTTAATATAATATAAGTCGTTTAATCTATAAGGTGAATCGACTGCCAATAGATCCATTGGATCAACAACCATGTCCGCTAGTCGTGCACCAGGTTCACCATGAACCACCACATATGGTATTCGTTCAGCATACCGTGGTTCGGCCCGAGGATCGATTCTTATAGCTCTGGTAGCTACTATTGCAGCTGGAGGTAGGGAAGAAACGCGTGAGCTGTAAGTACCTAAACGAACTTCCTTTGCAAAAATAAAATCTTGAATTGAAACTCTGCCCGATAAAATACGTGACCATTGACGTAACAAGTATGATTTCACCTGTAGAAAAAAAGAATACCTTTTAGCTCTCTACCCGACAAAGATTACAGTGGAAGTTAGACTTATTAGAATAAAGGTAGCATTTTCAACCCACTTATAAATAAAACTGTGTAAATTCATAAAATTTAACAAAAAGGAAACATGTAAGTCGCCAGTATTGTACTTTTAATAGAAAATATCCCATTAATCAATTTATAAAACAATTTAGATTATTTTTAAAAGATTGAAATTTGATAAACACATTGGATACACTATGTATGAAAATTAACCCCTTTTTAGACTAGTTGCTGAACATATCCAACCAGACTATTTTACCCGGTGGCAGACCCGACTTAAAGTACAAGGTGGTTCCTCCACTTGGTGAAAGCAAAAATCCTAGGAACTCAAAAGGTTAACCAATCAGGTCAGTCCTTTTAACACATATTTATTAATATGGGACATCAAGACATACACAAATTCAATAATAGAGGTTAAATTCTTACAAATAGCAAATAATTTTTACTTCATATATATCGATACTTGCTGATAACACAATGATATCCTAAACCCGATTTAAACCAGACCTCTCTAGAGGTCAATGAACCAAACCTTAATCCAAACACACATATTAAAATATCAAAACAAATTAGCACATTACAAAACCCTTTACCCAAAAAAACACCACCAGTGCACCATCGTCCATCCCGTCTTCAAATTTTCAATAGTTTCACCACTATTTTCCCCCATTTAGTTTCCCCTAATAGTTAAAACTCCAACTTCATACTCTATAACTATAAATACAAATATAAATAAAATAAAAAGAAAGAAAGGTTTTATTATATGTCTTGAAAATTGGTACAACAAAAAGAAAAATGTGGGAAGCTGAAAGCTGCAAAAGTTAAAATCTATAAGGCTATAAGCTATTTCTTTTCATTATTTTTTCTCTCTTTCTTCTCCATAGTCATCTTCTGCAGTTTTTTAGATAAGCATCATCTTCTACATTACAGTTATGACATTCTATGCATTACGGTGATGACATTATCTTCTACAAACAAGCACATGTCTTCACCTAACCCAAGGTGGTTCCTAACACCAAACTAAGGGACGTCCCGAAAAAATTTAACACATCGGCTCTAAAGGCTTTTCGATTCTAAGGTGGCGCCCAGGAACCACCTTGCTATAAGGTGGGTCCGCCACTGATTTTACCACTCTTCCTTAGATAAAAAGATGTCCCCACAGCCTTCCTTCCAACTATCAGATAATTATCTCTGGGTTGTTACCGGATTTAGTTATTTTTCAACAAACTTAAAAACTTAAATAGCACAAGCTAATTGCTTATTAAGGACGGCCATTGACAGAAACTTAAGGTCAGTTATAAACATTGAGGTCACAGGTTCAAGACTAATTAGAGCATAATAATCATTTGCTTATAAGTAAATGTTGTAAAAACTAATGATGCAGCAACTCACCTTACTAATATCCTGATTTTCAAAGTAGTTTCTCAAAGAACGCTCCATTGTCTTGGATACAGCTGCACATGTATCTCTTCGCACCGTCTCAATACCTTTAGCATCAAAGACGGGTTTGACTTGATCAGACTTCTCGTAGCTGTAACCAACATATCTTTTCTTTGTCAGGAGGAAGCAGGGATTGTAGACTTTCTCCATTTTCAGTACAACTGGACTAGGATTCATCTTGGTTACCGCAGATGCAATCTCATTTCCAATTTGATGGGCTTCACTCACAGAACGTCCCGGGAGGAGTACAAACATGCTGCAAATCATATTGCTGCTACGTTAGACATGTAAATAGAATTGGGAGGATAAATATTTCTGTAGCAAGTTATAATGGGTTAGGGAAAACGTGTCTTTTTTTGTATGGGTGGAAATGGCCAGGTTGGGCTGCGTTGACCCGCAAACAATATTTGCTATATGACAAGATTTCTATTATTTTATAGATATTTACTGTATTTATTAAGGTTACAAAAACATTATTACAACAGCAATATTCTAGCTCCTTTACATTGTTTAAAAGACGCATGAAATATGCATTAAAATCAGACATCACAAAACTTTCAACTTGTTAGACCAATTTGACCCTTTCCCTCTTAAAAAACCTGAAGTATGCCCCAGCTAACCAATCAATGAGCAAGACTACTTAACGTATGCCAAATATCCAAAAAATTACTATTGAAACAATTTATCTTTACACGAATTACATTCTAAAACTACTTCTACGTAGTTAAAAAATGGTTTGGAAAAAACACATACCTATCAGTATCACCATATATAACTCTAGCATTCCACTTATCATGCGTGTTAACAAGTAAAATAGCGTTTTCAAGTGTTCTACGACCACACTGAACGATACTGTCTGCCAGCTCAGCACAAGGCATCCGACCACTAAAACCAGCAGCTGTATATCCATATGTCACGTTTGCTATTAGCTTTAATGCAAGTTGTCTTGCGTTGTAAATCTGAAACAAACATTTAACCACGTAAGTAATTGACAAAATATTCTCATAATTTGTTGCGTGGCTTCTTGTAGAGCATAACCATAGTTGATTAAAGTCAGTAGTGAGGTCATACCCGATGAAGCACTTTATCTGAAGGAGCCAACTTCTTCATTGCCTGTTTAACCATTATCCGCGTCGATAATATCTCATCAAGTAACCGTGGTAGTACACCTCTACGGACCTGAATAATGGCAGATGAGAAAAATTAGATATAAAAAATTGTTAGTATCAGGTACAGTAAAGCATAGAACAAATAACTCATTTTTATGTCTAAGCCAAATGATTGATTAGAAGAATTAATGAAACTGTGATTCGCTACAATATGTCTTTAGCTGGAGAAGATTCGAAGGAATAACTACCTTTGAAGGCACATACATTACACCATTTGGAGTTAGTAGAACTTCCTGCTTCAATCCCTGGAGTACTTTCGGGTCTGGTGTATATGAACTAACACCAAGTGTATTTGGCTTTGCAGGTATCACCTTTCCGAGGCATGTACAGAAGCAGAGATTGTAAGCAATGACCATTGATGGATAGAGAGACTGAAAATCTAAAACAATAACTGGGTCTGCATAGAAGCCAGACTCTGGCTCCATAACAAGTGGCACACATTCCATTGCTGGTTGATATGCAACCTAGTGACAAAAAATTACCTTATTGTCAAGCTATCTTCAGATACAAGAAAAAAAAATGAAAATTTGATACTTGAGATAGAATTAGGTTAAGCAAAAACCTGTTGACTTCCGGGAGAAATTGCAAGATAGTTTTGTGTATGAGCCAATCTGACTAACATTGATTCTACACGGTACTGGGAACCTCTTGAAAGAACAGAAAAGAAATCTATACCAAATACACGGGCAAGCTCTGATGTCCGGTTTATCTGCGTAAACACACATAGTACTGCATAATGTCAATTTCAAGAAGTGTTGCAAAAGAAGACAATTGTGCCCTAAACTATGAAAATACAGTAAGAATCAACCAGATTTAAGCACCATGAAGACATCAAAATTAAATGTAAGAAAGAATATAAAAATAAAAAGCTTATGAACCATTTACTCCACATACCATATCGAGCTGGTTCATCACTTGAAAGTTCAGCTTTGCCCTCTCTAAAATATATTCTATACATCGATATCTTGCTTTTCCAGGGCCACTAGCAAACCAGTTTGATAATGTTCTGCAATGAATATGGGGAATTTTCCTTCTAAGAACAGCTTCTGCCACTGCCTCAGCAGTATATATATTAAGCTTAACCTCACTGCGAACCAGCCGCCAAAGATTAAGAACGATTCTGCCACCCACATGGATACCACTTGCATGAGTTCGACCCCACTCATCTTCAATAATTGCATCATTTGGTGGATCGGTTTCAGAATTTTTATCTTCAGGGAGCACATCACTCAAGATTTCTTTATTTGGAATATCCGAAATCACAGGATTTGAAATTGGCTGAGATGGTGTCCGCGATATTTTACTAAGCAGTCCAATTCCAAGAAATGCAGCCCTTTCAGCTAAGAAACCAAGTGAACCACCTTGAATGTCCCAGCCCATTAATATATCTGGATCATGATCACATATGATTTTCATGAACTCATTGAACAACTGCTTCTCTTGGGTACAGATTAAAAACTTGCAACCAGTTATACCATCCAGATTTCTGTGCATAAAAATTCCAAGTGAGATGTAGGAAAGTCCTTATTTACAATAACAGAAAATAGAAGTCGGTGCTAATATAATAGATCAGCAGCATAATAACCCTACAAAAATCTGATTGGAGATGTAACAAACAGAAAATCCTATAAATGTTTACGAATCCAGAGTTTATGGATATTAAGTTTGTGTTCAGGGGACTACTATGATTTAACGTTTATTTATTTAACGAAATAATACAGGATCACAACTCTTACACAAATAGTACTGATCTTATTGTGAGGAACAAGCCACATCATTCAAATAGAATAATTATAAATAATATGTATGTAAAGAATTGCTTAGCTTCAACATTCAATCAAGTATTACTTCTACCGCCAAAAAGCAGATTTCAGCTATACATCATTTGACCACCCATGAAAACTAAAAAGTACTGATATTTTTTCTTTCATGAAAACTGCAAAATTAATGCAGTCAGATGACAACTACAAAATACAATCTATGGACATCCTATAGTTCCATGAAAACTGCAAAGTTTTCATGAAAACAGCAAAGTTTTCTTTAATTAAATTGACCTGTTGACCTGTTGACCTATTGTCATTACTATTAATAAAGTGACAGTATCGATTTGGGTCCATATATTCCTACATTTTGATCATATTCATTGGTATTTTGGAAATTCATTGAATAGTCAAACAATTCTTCTAAGTTATGGACAAGTCAAAGTTGAGATATTAGTGGGATAGGGTAACTACAGTCTACAGTATAAAGAATATAAATAAGCTTTTAAAAAATAAAGTAAAATTCTAGACCAGTTACTTTATTAAATTTAATATGCTAACAGTGGTCTTCCGAGTAATTCAAGGTCTAAATAGTAGCTTATAAACGGTCTTTTTAAATTCAATGGTTAACATACAATCTGGAGCGAGGTTCCATCATCTTTTATGCAGTCGACTCTAATAAAGTGGGATCTACAAGCAATAAAATATGCACCTTCTAACAGTTGTCACCTCACTGCGTAAAAGGACATAACTATTCGCCGTTAACTCATCATCTTCCTGAATAACAACTGCTATGAAGTTAATAGCATCAAAACGGGGATCTGGTCTTAAGTCTCCCCTAGACTCTGCTTGCACCTGTCGATAAGTGATGCATTATTCCCACATACATAATCTTTCCAGACTCCAAAACAGGATGCAGAGAAAGCAAACAGAAAAAGCAGCATGCATGTCATTTCAGATGATAGGTCTCAAGTCTCAACAACTCATGCTTCAAACAGTGTGAATAGATAAAAAGGAACTTCATATGAGTTTGTACACACAAAAGTTTCTCAAAGTGTTTTACTTTTTATTTTATTTATTTTAACTTTCTAACAAATTTATGACTCTAATTCTGATATTTTTATACTTCAAGTTGAAACTATCTAAATGCGATTACAATATGTGTGACCCTTTTGGGAAAGGTGCTGGACTGTGTCAACCTTTGTCATGATGCAAACAAGTGCCAGATGCTTTTGATATAACACGTTAAAATAGAGGAGAAAAAAACAAAAACCTCTAGGCTGAAAATAGTCAGCTGCTGTCCTGCACCAATACTTGCAGGATCTCTAAAGCCGGCTTGACTCAAAGGAGTCAGTTTTTTTCCTTCAGGACCTGATATTTGAGAAATATCTTGTGAGATTGCTAGAGCTCCGGGAGAACGTGTTAGTGGTTTTATAGCATGGATTTCCTGGCCTGGGTTCCTCGCATGGTTCAAATTAATTTCAATGTTGGACGCCAAGGCTGAGCCCATGAGAACCTCATTACACATGTCAGCAGAAGAATCTTGTGAATCCATACTATGGCCAGTAGAACCTGCAAAAGCTAACAGTTACTATACAATCGTAATATGATGTTGTCTGGAATATCTTAAAAAGCCTTTACCCTTCGGTGATGATGATTCTTCTGTGGATACAGTTACATTCTTTCTCAAGGCATCTAACATGAAAGAGTCAAGATAAGAAGATATCCTGATCAATTATAAAAATTTCATCAAAAATTGGACGTACCAGTACCGTCATTAAGCAGCCATTTATTAACATCATCTGTTGAGGGAGGTAAAAATGCAGGTGTCAACATGTACAGATACGATCCATCCATATGATAGTGTGTAGGGGCACCTATGGCTTGCTCTTGATGAAGAATGGGGTCATCTATTTTAGAGCTGGTCAGTTTAGCATCTTGACAATTCCCATCAACCATAGGTTGTGCCTCATCAAAGTCTTCTTCCTCAACTACATGATACAGATATAGGTTGGTTACTTGGTTATCAAAAGCAATGCAAGTTGTGAGGCAACATCATATCCTAAGTGTGTTTACTATTGCTTGAGGTAGCATGGACAAAGATGAGCATGACCTATTTAATAAGTGATACGAAATAAATGTGGACCTAACTTGAAACGCGGAAATGATAGACTAAGTGTGTCAATGGGTCAGTTTTGGATCAGATCAACTGATGATTTGATCTAATAGGACTAGTATATTCTGATTTAGTTAGCCATTACACAGCCTTCATGACTACCCTCACCATGTCAAATGCTACAGTCCCCTCTGATCAGTCAACCCCCTCCCCTCCCCTCCCCTCCTCCATCCAGGAAATAAAGACATTGCTGGCTTGTCAAAAAATACCGACATATAATTTAAGGTTACAAAAAAGTAACGGTGTTTAAAATATTTCTTTGGGTATAATTTAGTGAGCCTTCATATAAACGTAAATATGACAAAGCAATGAAAATTCTTTTTTTATATTTAAAGGACAAATTTTTGACCCACTGGATCATGCAAATGGATTAGATTGGATTGGAACATGCTTAAATCATGATCCGACAAATTGAAAGTGTGTGTTCAATTACTCAATAAAGAAGCTATGGTACAAGGTCCATCATACCTATTTCTTCAGCATTGTCACTATCTGCAGGAATGCAGCAACCAGGGTTAACTGTTGGCGATGAGCTAACTCCAATGGGTCTACATGCCAAGCTGGAACTAGCAGGAGGACTGGTAACTCGCTGATCACCAGAATAACTGGATCTGTTAGGAGAACTGATATGTTGCCGGTCAGTCTTCGCTTCAGGGGAGAAAATAGTATTTTTGTTAGATTCCCCCTCAGGTGAAACATTTACATCATGACAAATTTCGGCATTTGAAGTGTCACCCCGATGATAACGTTTTCTCCTCATCAGATCTCGAACTGAGCATCCAACGATTGTACCTCCTGCCTTTAATAAACCTTTTTCTGCATCTTCCACTTTAGCATCTGTTGGTTGAACATCATTTGCATTCTCGGGTAAACATAAAGGCAAAGAGCTCCATAAAGGACTCTTTCTTTTGTGCTTTCTGCTGAAGGTTGAACCAGAATACAGTTGCGCTCGCTCTTTGTTCTTTATCTTAGATGTTTCAACAGTATGATGGATCGGTCTTTCACTATCATCAGATCTGTTCACTTGGGGAAGCTCTTTCTTTGATGATAATTGAGGAATATTACTACGTTCAAGAGCTGTGTCTGAGTTTTTACTTTCGCTTTTACCTTTAAATTTAAATTCTACATGAGTTGAATCTACAACAGAATCAAGGATGTCTTGACATTCTTGTTGGGATGTACTTGCAAATTCCATATCAGCTTTTTCAAGCACCTCATTAATTGTCGTTGCAGGCATTAATGGACTTAAAATCATCTCTCGTTTAAGTTCATCATCAGAATTTATATCTTCTGCAGCTTGAGAAGATGCTAGCCAATTTAAGAGCCTCAAAGCTTCAGGATCTTCTGTAGTATATTGACCTTGTGAATCTTGTGATAGCAGAAGTTTCACTTTGTTTGATGGCTGTACTTGCTTGCTGCTTTCATTTTCAAGGTTAGCCTGACCACTTCCAACCATATCTTTTCCACCACTTGAAGACTTTAGAGATTGTGAAAAGACTCTAATTGTCTCAACTGGAGTAGAAGGTAAAGAATTTTCTGCATAACACAATTCGAATAGCTGATTTGCAAATTCAACTTGATTTGACAGACTATTTAACACGTTATGCGGACTAGGTTTTGCAGGATCAGAAGATATGGTTTCCATATGCATTCCAGTCCTCTCAAATTCCTGGAACAATGAAGAATAAATTGAAAACCAAAAAAAAGATGGTTGAATGGAAACAGGAGCAAACCCAACAAGATTGAAGATGACCTCCCAAATTGGTATGAGTGACTGAACCATTCGAACATCGGAAAGGGTTTGTGACAATGATGAGTACATTTTAGATTGCTGGTTTAGGATATCTGTCAAACACAACATAAAATCAGTCATTAGTATGCTCTATAAGATACCACAGAACATTTTAAGTGACACGAAAACACAACTAACCATCAATAGAAGCATCCCCCTCAAGTTCACAAACACTCTGACGTTTAGTAAGCTTAACCTCCGCCTCTTGACTAGAGGAATGCCAAAACCAAGTGTCAGGAACGGTGGATGACAGCCAGATGGGTAACTCTAGACTACCATCACTACTTGAATCTGCCTGACAGATTACCACATAATTCAGTGAGAATACCACATATACAAATAGTCAAATAGAGGCAGTGGAATGGCAGGTTGCATAGCAGATCAAAACAGTACCATTTTGTAAGGGTTGGGTCGGGCAAGGTTGAACATAACAATTCTTTTTTGATAGAAAATATTATATACTGAAGCCAAGGATCCACTAAGACTAACATATTTACAGCTACTTCCTCGTACGGCAATCAAACATGTATGATTATAAACATTATATCAAAGGTTTTACACTGGGGTCGTTGTACTATTAAGGCCATCATACAATCTTTTTCTATCTGAACAACTCACTTCAGTATATATTTATTTACAGGACTTCTAAGAGAAAATGAAGGAATAATACAACGAACCCACAGTGCAAAACCCTTATACTAATCCAATAACTTCTTTTTTTTTTAAATAAAAATAAATAAATAAATAAATAAAACTAACAGTTTTGGCCATCAAACTTAGACTTTCGTTGACTTTTGACCAATTCGATGCATTTTGATCGCTTTCCTTTTGAGCTAAGTTTTCTTATTTTACCCACTGGGACCTTAACATAGCATGAAGTGTCCCATCCGTCAGTAAATAGGCTATACATTCAGACCATCATGTTCAAGAGTATCAAGTGTAACAAGAATAACCTGGGAGTTAGCAGCCATAGAGGTTGTATCCACCCGTTGCTTATCATGTGCATCGTGACACGCCTTCCTCTTAGTGAGAACATGTGGTACTGGATGGCGAAATTTCATCTTTGATACGTGTAAGTGTCCCATTCCATGTAGGTTATAATCAACCTATGACAGGAATTAATGAGGGATATAGTACACAAGCCAATTATTAGGAAGATAACAAGACGTCATATTACATTGTGAAATCATAAAAAATAACAGCAGAAGGCTAACAGTAACATAAAATCAGGTGAATAATGAAGCCAACATACTTCATATACTGAAGCTAAATAAGAAAAAGTGTGTATACCAGGAACTGGAGAAGAAAAGGAATATGTGATTCGTGCGGCTGCAAACTCTTCTCAAGAACTAAACCACCCTGCAAAATCGGATGCCATTAGTGGATTGGTTAACACTAAAAGTTATGAAAAGAAAACCTTGTTTTATCAAAAGTGGGTCACTATCGAAAGAGATACAAAAATATCAAACCTACACAGTACAGAGGTATATGCTTATCTGTACCATGGAAAAATTATGAAACTATTAGGCTAGAGGTAAAGGTGGGTGTTCCACCTCCACCACCACCCACAATCATGCGTAACCTCCATTACCTCCCTTCCCTCCCATGCGCGGTCCCCCATTTTGTGCATTGGTTTGGTAGTGCAGACCACCAAACTGTTCCCACCTTTTTTTGTAAGATCCTTAATATGCTTACACAAGTTCTATATGAGCTTCAGGACATCATTCAAACAAATACTTAGATGAGAAAAGACATTTAGCATATATCTCAAGGGTGTAAGACCATGTTAGTCTGCCTTTATTTTCATGAATGGGTCACTGGCGTCCAAATCATCCATTCGAAAGACAACTGAACCAAATCGGGTCCTTCTAAGTGGTATTATATATATGCATTAGACAAATTAGACAAAACTATTTAAAGAAAACACTAAATTGTACAGCATAAGACATAGTTTCATAGTGATCAAACAAAAAACAAATTGCAGACTGACCAAACATATAGAAGCTTCAAATGTTTACCAAAAGAAGATTTGCAGCCCGAGAGACATCTTGTGGATAATATCTTTGATCTTTGTCAAGGAGCTAATACCACAACGCAAAGTAGTATGAATACCAGGGAAAAAGAGAATACAGATCATCATAAAAAGATTATTATCTTCAATTCCATATGATTAGTTATGAGTTTTTAAGATAAATCATCAAACCACGAAAATACTTTTTATAAATATTTTCATTATTTCAAGATGTCATAATCTGGAGTACGTAACAAGATGACTATTTAGGCTGCCTGTGGATCGAGTATCCAGCATTTCACATACGTGGACAACAAGATGTTTTAAGTTAAACGAAGCTGAAGAGCGAAACTAAAGAAACACAGGTAGGATCCAACAGATGATGATAGAAATACACAAAACCAGCTACTAGAAAAAGATAGAAGTTGCAACAAATGGCAAATTTTTCCTAAACATAAGGATACAGGTAAAGCTTCGCATATAGTTGCTCAGATGCATCATAACCATAAAACCTTTTCGCACGGACAAGACTGCAGCTATGCACATGCTGACGTTTTGAACCAGAAGTACCTTTAAGCTGTAATAGTTAAAGAATTAAGCAGTAGAAATTAGTACCTATAACGCAACATGAGAAGATACAATTACACATTTTTCAAATCACAATACCTTCAAAGCCTTCTCAAGAGCATGAGATATTATTCGCACGCAAGCATCACCTGACCAATACATGCCAATCATGAACAAAATAATAATTAAAACATTGCCCCATAAATAAGAATATAGAATACCTTCATTCTCGGGGTCATTTACAATGTCGGAACAAGGAACATATAGATATGGTAAAGCCTGCAGAAGCATTTGTAGTCAATAACTAATCGGCAATAAGCGCAATGAAATCCATAAGAATGTTATTATCTTACTCGATGAATATGCAAACAAGTCTTCTGACCAGCTGGAGTCGACCCATATACTCTAATCACAGGAACCTCATTCACATTCCCACCTAACCATTTAAAGTTACAAACATTATAAACCAAAAAAAAAATGCAGATCATAATTCGTCGTTACTCTATAACCTCCAACTCTCAAAAAATGATGTGCATTTATACTAGCTCCCATTATATAAATTCCTTAAATCATCATGTGTACCCCATGTACTAAAATAACTTTATACGCCACCCAAGTTTGTTTCTGTTTTTGGTTGCATTAACCAATTCCCACCTCACATATTAAAATACCAAAAATAATGTTTTACATGTTAAACGCCAATTATACCTTCTAATCGCTATAGAATAACAAATAGTAGCCAATTATGACTTATTTGGTTTTCAGCTTATGTTACATAAGCTCACTTTTTTGTGCCTTACTTTGAAAGTTTTCGGCTTATATAAGTTTATTATGACATAATAAGCTTATGTAAGCCAAAAGGTTTCAAAATAAGCCACTAAAAGTGAGCTTATGTAACATAAGCCCAGAACCAAATAAGCTATATAAGCCCAAAAAAACACCCCCTATGTTAAACTTAGGTTCATTTTTGTCACTTGTAATATTTTTGGTCGGAATTAGTACTATAAACGAAAACAAAAACAAATTTATAGTAATTAATTATGAAAAGAATAAATACCTTGAAAGCTACTGTAAGTAAAATCAAGACCAGGAATTGGAGGAGACATATAGTAATCAATTGATACTATTCGAACACTGAATATTTTCGAATCATCCATTTACTTTTTATTCTTAAATTTTATGACATATAGTAATTAATTTGATTGTGACCGATTGAAGGAAAGTAGAATTAGGGCTTTTGAGGATTTTGGAAGGGGAAACCGACAAAGGGTTTTATTTATTTGGCGGGTCAAAGTTTAAACTCCATCAAACTCTGCTTTTTTATGTTAAGGCAAAATAAGGCCATATGTTCATTTTAAACCGTCTTACTAGTTTAAGACTCTGCGTGGTCCACACGTGTCATCTCAGTTTCACTCCAGTTTTTTGTTTTTTCACTTTTAAATCTCACTTATACATTTAAAAACATTCTCTTGAAACTTAAGTTAATACCTCATTTTCTTAGACTTGTCATTTTATTTTATTTTATTTTCCGCTTTTTTAAACAAACTAATTTTTTATTCATTAAAATAAAAATATAAACTACATAAACCCAAATATAAATAACAAATTAATTACAAAAGATAAATATTTACAATACACATCACCAACTACCACTACTCATACTTTTCCATTACCATAAACTAAACATTATTAACAGATAATAATAATAGTAATAATAATTTGACAAAAAGTCGTCTTTCTTCTTCCTCTTCCACTACACACATACTTTACACAAATATAACACAAACCAACCAAAAAAAAAATGCAACTTTCTCAAACTTATGTATGCCAACTAACTGTTGAGATGCTTGGCGAGCCATTTGGGCGGTGCAGTGTCGAAGGGAATGACGAGAGACACCTTGGATTGGCGAGGTTCCCTCGTTATTGTACCTGAAGTCATGCATGTTAAAACAAAATGAAGTAAGAAAAAGAGAAACAAGAGTGGTTCTAAGCAAGCAGAGGTTTTCTTTAAATTTTAGGTTAAGTCCACTAAATATAGAAACGAACTTTCACAAAATTTCCGAGTTAGTAAACGAACTTTGTTAATTACCAATCTAGTAAATGAAATCGGCTAAGATATAACAAGTTAGTAAGTATCGCCGGCTGATTATACAAGTCATTAAAAAAATTCCACACTGTAAACCAACTTTGACCCAGTATCTACTTCTTTACCCTCCCTTTATTAAATGATCTGATTTGTACCCAGACCCTTTGATTTAATAGTCCAATACCCACCCTTTGTTCCCTAATTCATGTGTCAGTACATAAACCCTAATTTCTTCTAACACAAAATAAACCATGTCTCATTCATCTATCTTTCTATTTAATCAAACATGCAAATGTGGTCTCCCTGTAACGTTCTTAACTTCATGGACATCCACAAATCCACCTAGGAGATTTATGGTTTGCCCTAATTGTTCAAAACCAGTTAAGAAGAAATGTGAAATGTGGGAATGATTTGATCCAGGGTTAGATGAGGATTGGTACAGGCATCATTTGTACGAGATGTACAAACTTTTAAACCCTAATAAAAAAACATGAATTGTGCAGAGAGATTAGTCGTCAGCAGAGGATAGAGGAGCTCCAAGTTAAATTGAATAAAAAGGGTGTTGAGTTGTAGAAGTGTTTAGGATCTTTGACTTTTTGGAAGTCAACATTTTTTGCTTTTGCCATCTTTGCTTTTTTAGTGTTTGCAATGAAATAGAGTATGTGTGGGTGTTGTAGTATCAGTGTAGCTGTAAGTTAAATGTGATTTGTATGTATTGTATATCCTCTTTTGAATGAATGAAAATTTAAGTGGTAGTTTATCTTTTGTATCATTATTCTGTATATCCTCTTTTTTGGTGTTTGCAATGAAATAGAGTATGTGTAGGCCAAAACTTGTTCTTGAACACTTGAAGCACTTGAACACTTGCAGAACTTGAACACTTGCAGACACTTGAAGCACTTGTTATTATACACTTGCAGCACTTGAACACTTGTTATTATACACTTGCAACAATTCACAAACACTTGTTATGCAGGTTCTAACTGAAAAATTTTCCAACTTATTTGCTCTAAGTCCTAGCATCTACCCTGTAATTGGTTCAGTTGCCCTAGTTCTAGGGGTACTCTCTACTAGTTGCAAGTTCCTTGAAGATGTACTGGTACCCTCCCCTAGTTGCAACATCCTTGCCTTTGCCCTAGTTCTAGGTGCAGTCTCCACTAGTTGCAAGTTCCTTGAAGATGTACTGGTACCCTCCCCTAGTAACAACATCCTTGCCTTTGTCCTTGAAGATGCACACACCCTCCCCTAGTTGCAACTTCCTTGTCCTTGAAGATGGAACAATACTCTCCACTAGTTGCAACTTTGCTCTCTTTGTAGTTGATGCTCTCTTTGTAATTGTTGCTCTCTTTGTAGTTGTTAGTTTGGGTTGATATGTCTCATCATCATAATCATTATCAGTGGTATCATCAGTTTCATCATCATCAGTGTCAGATGATGAAATGATCACAACATTAGTTTCATCATCACCAGTTTCATCACTACTGGTCCAATTACCAAAATAGACAATATCTTGAAAGTCAAATGGTATTTCATCACCATTGGATGACATGTAAATATCACTGGATGATGAAGAATCAATGGATGAAGTGTCATCAGCACTATCATCAATAATAATCAATTCTAGTTTAGCTCTAAAGATTATTCAAGATAGACTATCAGTACCACAAATCTAAACAACAAATAAACTGTAAATGCAATCTACATAATCTAAGCCTTATAAAGTATTATGCCATTATCAGTCTTGTTATCCCATAAGAATTTTCTAAGCCATTAGTAAATGTAGTTACTTCCTCATTATAAATACAATAATGGTGTACTTCAAATGTAAAAGCTTGACTTGACATTATCAATGTTAAAGAAAAAATGTAAAAGCTTGACATTATCAATGTTGTGCTTTAACTGTAAAATCTTGATTTTACTGTAAAAGCTTAATTAGGTTTCGAAAATATTAGTGTTTCTGTTGGGTCCGTCAGTACCTAAGCATCCTGAAAACAGGATTTGGACATAAATTAGCCAAGTGTTAATCAACCTTAAACACTCTCAAGTCACTGAGTGAACAGTCACTCAGTGAGTTACCTTCAAGATGCTTAGGACGAGTCTAAGAAGAAAGATTCACCATTCAGTGAGGCGGAACTCCCTGAGTGTCACTTAAGCCAAAGAAGAAGGTAATGGGTTCAGTGAGTATTTGACAAGAACTCACTGAACCCCAGTCTCCTCAACAACTATGATGATTGAAGACTGAAGACTGAAGACCTAGACTGAAGAATCTGAAGTCTGAAAGAAAGGCGGAATTAGACGGGAAGAGTTTGAAAAGATAAGGAGAAGTCTTATCGGGCCGAAAGCAAACTTTCCCTAAAACGGCTAAAGTCAAGATGTGTCATAGCTGACACTCGGAAAGCACTTTTAGCTTATTCCCAATGCAGATTCTTAGAAATGACGAATACTGTTGTACTTTGTCAAACTAGCTAGGTTATTCCTTTTGTACTTCTAGAAGATGCTCTGTTATACTTGTGTATAAATAGGAGCAGAGGGGAGAAAAGTGGGATAAGTTTTGTGCATTAAAAGCTTAGACTTTCACAAAACCACTTTTCTCCTCCAAAGAGTAACCAAGTCCCTGAGATAGCTCAGTGGGTCATTATTGTTGCCACTCAAGAATAACTTGAGTTTAGAGAGGAGAACACACCATACCTTGTCTATTCGATACCAAGTGTTTATTCCGCAAACACTTGGGTAATAGATTCTTTTAATTAATTTCTAATAAGAATTTAAACGTCGAAAAACTTGTGGTTTTATCTTTATGTTTTACTTATATGTTATAATTAATCAATACGTTAATTCAGTCACGGAACACAACTAGATTAACTTTGTAGTTACTTCTACTTGTGTAACGGGAACAACAGTTTCAAATAAAAAAATTAACAAAGGAAAATGACCACATAAGCTGCAACAAAAACAAAACAAGAATTGACTTACCCATCAAGAACAAAAGTCAAGAGTGAATTTGACTTGGGGTTTAAGGAAAATGACGAAAAGGAAGAAGAAGAACATATGCAGAGGGACCAAGCTTCTCGTTTGACTTATTGAAATTGTTTATATATGGGTAGGGACCAACACACGCACAAATCCTAGTCAAGTCCTAGTCCTATTAATAAAAAAATGATGTGTCAGTTAATTTACTATTCACAACCGGTAGCCAGTTGCCAAAGTTTATAGAGCGTGATGAATTTGAAACTTTCACTTACTTGATTGGTAATTTAAAAAGTTCGTTTACTAACTCGGGAATTTTTTGAAAATTCGTTTCTATTCAATTGACTTAACCCTTAAATTTTCTAAGTAATTGTTACTAATGAAAAATTACTTTTGCGATGATGTGCATGAGTTAATAAGAAGAAGACAATTAGTCCTAATGTATCAAGAGATTGAGATGTCAAGTGTGTGTAACAGGAGATAGCATATTGTTAATACAAATATCGTCTAAAAAACCTTATTAATATTTTACGATCTTTGCTAAATTTTATTGATGATATGATAAAGTTTATTGACGCAAAGCATAAAATGTGTCAAGGTTTTTATATATAGCTACAAGTTTCATTTAAACATGACTAAAGTTTTTAAACATGTTATACACTTTTGTTGTACAAGTTTCATTACATATCCAACCAAGTCATACACTAGCATAAGTAATCAAACATTTTTAGTAAGTCATAAACTAACATAGTACAACATGTTAAACACATCTTAGCTAGCTACATTTTACATTTTACAAGTTAACTTTGTTAAACATTTTAATCAAAATGTAAATGGATTATTGCATCACTACTTGGATCATCATATTCTAGTGTAACCTGAGATAGCAAAATCTAGTAGGATCATAGAGAATATTTTGGAAAGATTTAAACTAGATTTGCAAAGATTTGCAAAATTTGCAATATCTTGTGTCAGGGTCTGGCGGTACTAAAAAATAACAAGGGCGGAACCCTTTTTTTGGTTCCGGCCAGTCCGTGGGGTGCTGAAGCTTTTTGGCTATAAATAGCAGCCCAAACTCAGTTGTTTTCTTATCACTTACATACATATACTTACATACTATCTCTCACTTGTTAATATTCATCATCTAACTCTTTCATAGTTATGTTTGTGAACTTCTTAAGTAGCAACAAGATCACATCATTGAAGACTTACTAGCTTCAAGAAAGTGAAAGCAAGTCTGTGCATATATAGTGTCAATTGTAATTATTCATACATCATTGTTTGTACCAAACTATCATAATCCTCTGTAGTGATCGGTTAGTATTTTAGTCCTCAAAATACGTAGTGTGACTGGAGTGGTTGTACCCTTGTAAAAGAACTCGACATCTAGCTTTGTGTCGGAAATATTGTGTAAGCGACGTGTAAAGGCTTTCTCCGTTGGATAAAGGAGCTTGTTGACTAGTGAAGGATACTCTCGAGTTGGATACTCGGGGAGTGGAGCAGGGCAAGGAAAAAGAGTCCTTGTAGATCGAACCACTATAAACCCTCGTGTTGTGGTTTGATCGTTTCTATCCTTCTTGCATTTTACTTACTGCCATTTTACATTAGTTCATTTCACATAAAGATATCAAAGAAAAGAAATTAAAAAACGGTAAAGCCTATTCAACCCCCCCCCCCTTCTAGTTTTCCACAATTGGCATCAAGAGCTACGTTACTCAATAATTTTTAAAAGAGGAAATTCCCAAAATAGGCCAAAAATTTTAAGCCATTTCAAGAGGAAGCCAAAAACTACATCCTTTTCCCAAAATAGGCCAGCGCCGTCAGTCGAGCAGTCGAGCGCCGTCAGTCGAGCAGTCGAGCGCGCTCGACTGCTCGACCCCATAAATTTTTGGCCACGTGGCATTCCATTATTTTTTTTTATTAATAAAAAAAATGACATGTGTCGATAAGTTTATGGGGTCGAGCAGTCGAGCATGAAATGGTTGGCCTATTTTGGGAAAAAGGATGTAGTTTTTGGCTTCCTCTTGAAATGGCTTAAAATTTTTGGCCTATTTTGGGAATTTCCTCTTTTTAAAATATATTGTATTTTAAAACTTGAAACGATCAATCGATTTTGAAAACTTTAAAGAGGGCAATATATGCAAAGACCACCACTCTTTGAACCAAATGGATTTATCTATTGGAAAAATCATTTTGAAACTTATGTGAAATCAAAAGACATGGACCTTTGGTATATAATTATTGAAGGTGACCATAAAGCTATAATAAAAGACTAGCAGGGTACCCGCGCGTTGCGGCGGCAGGTACCCTGAAATAATATTTTCCGGTGAATCATGTATTTTAGTTTATTATGTTCTTTTTAATAATAAATTTACGGATATCAAGAATTTCATGTGACGTATTTCAACTCCTTGACTAAAGAATTTATGTCGTCTTTTTGGGTCTTTTTTAAAGTCATTCGTATAACATGAGCCCGTTTGGCCAGTGCCCGTTTAGCCGGTGCCCGTTTGGCCCGTGTCCGTACGGGTTCTAGCCCGTTTGGCCCGTGCCCGTTTAGCCCGTGCCCGTTTGACCCTTGTCCGTTCGGGTTCTAGCCCGTTTGACCCGTGCCCCTTCGGGCTCTAGCCCGTTTGGCCCGTTGCCCGTTCGTGCTTGAATATTTGTATAATGTGTTTTATTATTTGTATTAGTAACATTTAATGTAGGAATTGTGTTTAAGTTGATTGTATAATATGCTTGATAATTTGTATTTCTTATGTAAGGGGTGTTTTAATAACTAAATTAATTGTATTTATTGACCAATTAATTAATTGACTACATTAAATATCTTGACCAGATTAATAGTGCTTTGTATTTTGTACATTAAGCTTTAAGACTTGTAAGTCTTAAAATTAAGATTGATGAGAAAGATCATTAATAGTGCTTTGTGTATTGTACAATAAGCATTATAGCTTGTAAGTCTTAATTTTAAGACCAAAAGGAGAGAGAGTCATTCATGCTTTATATGTAGTATAGATATTACAAGTGGTCGGGATGAGGGTATTTCACTTACTCGTTATAGTGATGAGCAAAAGAAATTGATTGCCAAAAATAATGAAGCACAAAATGATGCTTTACAATGCTCTATCTAAAAAGGAGTATGAAAGAATTTTTATGTGCAAAACCGCTAAAGAAATTTGGAAATCTCTAATAATCACTCATCAAGGGAACTCACAAGTCAAGGATAACAAAATTGATCTTCTTGTTCAACAATATGAACAATTTGTTATTCCTGAAGATGAGACCATTGATAGTGGATTTGCTCGGTTTAATACTATCATTACTTCTCTTAAAGCACTTGATGAATCTTTTTGTAGTAAGAACTTTGTCAGGAAATTCCTCAGAACACTCCATCCAAAATGAAGAGCAAATGAAACGGCTATTGAAGAATCTAAATATCTTTCAAGTATGTCACTTGACTAGCTAATTGGAAACCTCAAAGTCCATGAAATGGTGATGGAAAAAGATTTAGAGATCGTTAAAGGAAAAAGAGAAAAAGTCAAGTCAATTGCCTTAAAAGCAAGAATGGAGTCAAGTGATGATGAAGAATCTAGCTCAGATAGTGAAGATGAAGAATATGTCATGGCCGTAAGAGACTTCCAAAAGTTATTTAGAAGATGAGGAAAGTTTGTAAGACAACCTCAAGAAGACAAGAAATCTTTTCGGAAAGATCATGATGATAAGAAAGGAAAAGGTGAAAGAAAGTGCTTTAGATGTGGAGATACAAGCCATCTAATAGGAGATTGTCCCAAGCCACCTAAAAACAAGAATCAAAGGGCTTTTGTAAGTGGTACTTGGAGTGAAAGTGAAGATGATGACAAGGAGCCAAAGAATGACGAAATTGCTCTTATGGCTCAGGACTCAAATGAGGTACACTCTGACTCATCTTACTCTTCTATTGATGATGACACATTACAAAAAGAATATAACAAACTGTGTGAACTTAGCTTGAAAATCATAAACAAAAACAAGTTTTAAAAACTAAAAAGGAATTTTTAGAAAATGAAGTTTATGAATTAAAAGAAAAAGCAAAACATTTAGAAAAGAGTAAAGCCATTGACAAGATATGTATATCATGTCAAGAGCTTGGACTTGAAATTGAGAAACTTAAACTCACACAGGATATGCTTATTAAACAAAATTCTAAGTTCAAAAGGTTTGATAAAAATATTTGTTGTGCTGATGAAATAATGAAAATCCAGAAGTTACCATACGATGTTTATGAAATTATGAACTTTCAGTAGTCAAACGAAACAAGCCAAAAGACAGCAAGAAACTGTTCCAACAACCTCAGGAAGCCACGGATCAGAGGGACCCAAAAATTTGTTTCCGTCGGTTGAACAAAAAGGATCCGTGGGTTTGTCTGAAGAACAGAAAGACTGCAAATCGGCTCGTACTGAGTTTGTTAAAGTCACAAAGAAATCTAAAGTTGTTACAAATGAAACTAAACAAAAACCAACTGTTACAATAGGATTAGGACTTGTTAAAAATGAGTTTAAATCCAAAAATGTTCAACAGAGATCTAAAACACCTATTCCCAAATGTCCCTTTCCAAAAAGTAACTACAACACGTAACCCAACTATCAACAAAATGATTGGAATCAAAACTTTCCCAGCATTATCAAACTCCTAACTATATGCCATGGAACTCATATCCACCATTTCCATACATGAACCAAGTAAATGAAATGTTTAACCAAAATGGATCCATGAGATATTGGGGACCAAACGCTTGAGTCTTTATGTGACTTAGGTATGCTTGAAAGTCGGATTAGAACCAGATGAGTGGATAAAAGATAGTGGTTGTTCAAGGCATATGAAGGGAGACAAAAGCCTCTTCTCAACATACCAAGAATATGACGGAGGTAATGTCACCTTTGGTAGCAAATTAAAAAGGAAAATCATCGGAAAAGGTACAATCTCTCATGACTCTCTCACTATTGAAAATGTTGCTCATGTTGATAATCTAGGATTCAAACTGCTTAGCATTAGTCAACTATGTAGTAAAAGGTATAGTGAAAACGAAAGTAAAATACTAAAAGATGGAATAACCATAGCAAAAGGAGGTAGAAAAAACAACATATACGTTATGAAAATTGATAAAACATCTAGAGATAAACTTTGCCTCACCTCATTAGATGATTCATGAACTCTTTGGCATAGACGCTTAGGCCACGCTAATATGAGACTTATCCAATCTCTATCTTCAAAAGAAATCATTAGGAACTTACCTAAGTTGAGAGATGACCAACACTTTTGTGATGCTTGCAAAATTGGAAAACAAGTTCATAGTAGCCATAAGGCTAAAAATATGGTGTCTACATCTAGGTGTCTAGAACTTTTGCATATGGATTTATTTGGTCCATCCGCTATACAAAGTTATGGAGGAAACTTCTACACTTTGGTCATAGTAGATGATTATTCAAGATACACTTGGAAAAAAAATTTGAAAAGTAAAAACGAAGCTTTTGATCAATTTGAAATTCTTAGTTAGAAAATTCAAAACCAACTAGGTAGTCGCATTGTGTCAATTAGAACGGATCATGGTCGTGAATTTGATAATGAAATACAATTTGGAGCCTTTTGTGATGCCAATGGCATAACACATAATTTTTTAGCTCATCGTACTCCTCAGTCAAACGGTGTAGTAGAACGTAGAAACCGGACTCTTCAAGAGATGAGTAGAACAATGCTTAATGAACAAAACATACCACAAATTTTTTTTTGTAACGCTGTTGATACATCAACCTACATTTTAAATAGAGTTATAATTCGACCATTTTTGAACCAAAATACATATGAACTATATAGAGGTAAAAAGCCTACGCTAGGATACTTTAGAGTTTTTTGAAGTAAATATTTTATTCTAAACACTAAGGATTACCTCATCAAATTTGACCCAAAGTCTTATGAAGGTGTATTCCTTGGATATTCACAAAATAGCAAAGCTTACATTGTTTTAAACAAAGAAACCTTGAGAGTCGAGGAATCGTTAAATGTAACATTTGACGAAAGTCCACCTCCCTCTAAGACATCACCTTTGGTAGATGATGATTTAGTTGAAAGTCAACTTATTGAAAACTAAGATAATCTAGATAATGACAAGGAAGATGAACTATTAAATAAATAAATTGTCAATATCAAAGAATCTAAAAGTCATTCATTAGATAATGTTATAGAAAAAATTAATGAAAGAACCTTATGATCGAAAGTCCAAGATCAAAGTAACAACTTTTGTTTTGTATCAACCATTGAACCCAAAAATATAAATGAGGCTATAAAAGATGAATCTTGGGTCAAAGCTATGCAAGAAGAATTAAATCAATTTGTTAGAAATGATGTTTGGACATTAGTGCCTCAACCAAAAAGTCAAACTATAATTAGAACAAAATGGGTCTTTCGAAATAAAATGGATGAAAATGGTGTAGTGTCTAGAAATAAAGCTAGGCTAGTAGCACAAGGCTATAATCAACAAAAAGGCATTGACTACGATTAAACTTTTACTCCGGTTGCTAGGCTCGGGTCTATTAGAATATTACTTGCATATGCATGTGCACATGATTTTAAACTTTTTCAAATGAATGTCAAAAGTGCATTTTTGAATGGCTTTATAAATAAGGAAGTGTATGTCGCACAACCTCCGGGCTTCACCGATTTTAAAAAACCAAATCATGTATATAAACTTAAAAAGGCTTTATACGGACTTAAGCAAGCACCAAAAGCATGGTATGATCGACTTAAAACATTCTTAGTTGAACATAAGTACACCATGGGCTTAGTAGATAATACACTCTTCACCAAGAAAAAGGATTCACATATTATCATTGTCCAAATATATGTGGATGACATCATATTCGGATCAACTTGTCAAGAGCTATGTGATGATTTTTCAAAAATCATGCACGACAAGTTTGAGATGAGTATGATGGGAGAACTAAACTTTTTCTTAGGACTTCAAATCAAACAATTAGAAGATGGAATGCTTAAGAAATTTGGTCTTGAAGATTCTAAACCTATTAAAACACCTATGTCCTCGGAAACCAAACTCACCAAGGATGAAGAAGGTGATTCAGTAGATAATACTAAATATAGAGGAATGATTGGTAGTCTACTTTATCTTACGGCTAGTAGACCCGACATTATGTTTAGTGTTTGTCTATGTGCTCGCTTTCAAGAAGATCCTAAAACATCACATCTTGAAGCCGTAAAACGAATATTTAGATACATAAAAAGGTACTACACACCTAGGATTATGGTATCCCAAAGGAACGGGTGTTGAAACCATAGTGTATGCCGACTCAGACCATGCTGGTGATTATGTTGATAGAAAAAGTACAAGTGGTATATATACTTTTTTTGGACATTGTCTCATCTCATGGTTTTCCAAGAAACAAACGGCCCTTGCCATTTCAACAACTGAAGCCGAATACGTATCAGCAGGAAAAGCATGTCAACAAGCCCTATGGATGAAGCAAGCTCTTGTCGACTATGGCATTCAACTTAACGACATCTCTATTCTTTGTGACAACAAAGGAGCTATCGACCTTAGTAAAAATCCAGTTCAACATGCTCGAACTAAACATATTAAAATCCGTCATCACTTCCTTCGCGACAATGTTCAAAAAGGAAACATCTTAATCGAGAAAGTATCCTCAGAAGATAACATTGCCGACATCTTAACTAAACCCCTTAAACGAGAACCATTTAATCTTCTTAGACTTGGACTAGGATTAATGAAACCTAATTTGTAGTCGTACGTAATTAAGAACCTAGCTCGAACCACTACGACAAAATTCAACCAAATTGAGTTCTGACCCAAGGTACCCTGGGATAACAAGGACGGAACCCTAAAAAGGTTGCCATCCCATCCGTGGGTGCCTGGGTCATTTAAACAGCCTACATAAAACAAAAATAAACACTCCTCTTCAAAAATTAAAACACATAACGACTCAAACTCACTCCACACTACACTCAACTCACAATTTAATGATCTCCTTCAACTAATCTTTGCTCTAATCAACATTGTAAGTTTCCTCATTACCTTTCTTCTCTCGATTCTTTGGCTTATATTTTTTGCACAAAACCAAACTTGGGGATCATACTTCACTTTAGGTAAATTATGAAATATATTTGTCAAATACATAACTAATCATGTTTCCCATAGTTAGGAATTGCATCACGAATTAAATAAAATAAATTTGATAAAAACCCCATGTCAATTTTTTGTAAAAACTTCTCACAATTAGGATACAAATTTTCTTTACCTACACATTGTTTATACAAATAAAAAAAGTTATGTTTAAACATCACTTGCATAATGTCTCTTGAATGCTAAAGGAAGTATATAATTAATCTGTATTTTCGGGTACATTCAATCAAAGCTACATTGAATTAGGATCGTTTGGGTTATCTCATACATTGTTACAAAACTACTAAGGAATTTCTTTTATGCATTAAAAGAGTCGAAATAACCGCACCTCCACATTGCCCCCATGTAGGTACACACTAGAATATCACATCATAATTCTCGCGTGTTTTGACTAAAGTGTTGATTATTTATCTCTAGGAACAAAAATGCCTCCCGCCAACTCTTATGACCACAAAGACACTACCGCCTACATACCTCCTCATCATAGGACTAAGGGACTCTCTAAAGTACAAGTCGAAATCTTTAAGGCTCTAGAAAACCGTTATTTTCATGAGGGTAGAACCATACACCCATCCTTTTTAGAAATCACAAACATTCCTCAAGAACTTGCAACAAGCAACTTTGATTGTCTCATAAACATCGATGAACAAATTTGTCCTAGATTCGTCCTCGAGTTCTATGCAAGCATAGTTCTCTCAAGTGATGATAATGGATTTATGTCAATTCACTTCAAAGAAAACCAACATGAGTTTCACTTACCTCTCATTGACTTTGACGAAGTCCTTGGACTCCCTTGTGAAGGTACATGCCTTTACTCGGATAAATGGTCCCTCACAACTCTTGACACAATCGTTGATCGAACTACTCCATAACAAACTCCTTTAGTAGACAAAGAAATAATCCGAGAACTATTATTTCTTCCACGAGTATCAGGTATGCGTACAAAACACTCAGGTGAAGAAATCAACAGAGATCCATTTGTCATGAAACTAAATGAGCTCAAACCTCAATTCAAGAAATGGGAAGAAATCATTAGGGGAAATGTCTTGTGTACCATTAGAAATCGGGATCACCTCAATGCATGTCTTTGCTACATGCTCTACAGACTAGCAACTCGTTAACCTTTCAACTTAGCTTACTATGTTGCCAAAAGGATGGCCGACATACCTACTCTTGGAACCACGGCTCTTCCTTATGGTATACTTCTCACGCGCCTTTTAGGGCATTTGCACCCATTCCACCAAACGCTAAGGGTATATATCTTGATTACTCCCTTGTTGATCATGTTATGGTGCCATTGAGTGACAAACGGGTAGCTAAGACAAATTCTAAGGGTAAACGTCCTCATCCTCCAACCTCCTCATCATCGTCCAATAGCTCGGATGATGGACTTCCTAACTCTAAGCTCCCTCCTCTTGAATACCTTAAGGAACTTCCAACAATTGATCAAGCTTCAGAAGAATTTAAACAAACCAAAGGTATTTGGAAGTGCTTTGGAAGGTATCTAACCAAGATCAACAAGAAGTGAGAGGTTTTTATGAGTGTTTGGTACAATGTTCTAAAACAATGATGTATGTCATATTCTGTTATTTCTAGGATTCTAACTTGGTACTTGACAATTATGTGAACTAACCACTATTATTGTAGGGAGATAACAAAGGTATGTTATCAATTTTCTCATTTCACGTCTCATTCAATTTTCTATCTTTAGATTATGTTTGCTTTTGCTTATATACGTTCCTTTTCATTATTCACATTCTCATACATCTTTTACACTCCCTATAGTCTATTTCACGGGATTGGAACGGGTGATAGAGGGTTAGAATTTTCCTTAGTAGAATCCTGAGGCTGGTACGGATTGGATGGAACCAAATTTTTGGTTTCGCCCATGTTAAAATTTGGCACCGGCCAAAAACTGAACAAACGGATTGGCCGGAACCAAAAATTCCCTTATAAGTTTTGGTTCCGCCAGTCTATTCAGTAACACTCAAAAATTCCCGCTCAAAAACCTCACTCTAAATCTTCATGTCTTCTAAATAGAATCATTTTCACTTGTATTTACACATTTTGGGATCATAGTACTTCATTTGCACCTATAGGATAAGAATTTCTCATCAAAATTTGAAAATTCACAAAAACCACTAAAGGTACATTTCTCTATAAAGGACGGAATCCTTAAAAAGGTACCTTGCAATCCGTGGGTCTCTGACCTCAAAGATTTTGCAATCATTACACCACATTAACTGCATATCTTCATCCCTTACTCAATCTCCTCCCATTAGCTTGACTTTCACATGTTTAATCAAACTCTTAACTCCTCCAAATCATTAGGAATGCACAAATCTAAGTGGTTTTACATTAAATTCATGCACAAAAATCCACAGTTCATGCACATTATAAATTGGAGGTCCAGGTTCTTCACTTTTCATCACCTTCATCACAACATCCCTGAATCTTAGAAAGCTTCTTAGCAATTTCACAAATGACAAAATCAACAAACTCATCACCATCAAGTAGAACATCTAGGAGAACCGCTAGAATAAGTGTTCGTCCCTGTTGCTTCGTTAACTTGAACTCCTCCTCAGACTCATCACCCATCAACATATAATCACCAATTCGTGATGAAAATGTCATCAATTTAAGCACTCCAACACCTCAGCAAAGATCACCAATCATTGTGACAACTCCACCTCCTACCTAAACTCCGGTTGCAACAACTCCACCTCCTGCTCCATCTCAACCACCTAGATCACCATCACCAAAATCTCCAAAACTTGAACCTATTGAGCTTTTCACTACTCCACCAACATTTCCTCATCCTTTTATGGAATCCCTGGAAGACTTACCACCAAGGTCAACCAATCCACCACTTTTTCCATCATTTGCATCCATTGAGCGTATTGCTCACGAACCACCTCGGGCATCATTTATGCCAAATGAGATTTTTCATGAATAACCTCAACCTCAACCTTTTCTCCCTACTTATAGGGAAATTGATGAATCAATGTGGATTGATCCTCCACAAACACAAGAGCAAATCAATAACCAACTCGATGGTCTCTATGCATTCTCAAACATGGTGGACTCCCACCTTCAAGAGGCCATGAATCTCCAAACCGCCCTACTTTCCTCAACCATGGAACCACCACCAAATCCTAACCCTCAACCAAAAAATGCTCCACCACCTCCTACCGAATTTGCTTTACCACCCAACTTTCCTCGTCATGGATGTACTATGTGTGAAAGGGACACTAGGATTAGTGAGAGAACTAAAATCATGGTTCATGAGCTTCAAGATGAAATGAGGTTCATCCTCACTCACATCCTTGAACGTCTCAATGCTCTCTCCCATCCTCCACCACAATAAAAATACACTAGGATGGCGGTTGTAATAAGTCCAACAATATTAGGACTATCTTTATTTATCTTATCTTTAGTTTTTTTTTTTCTTCCAAGTTATTTTCTCTTTTTTGCATTCTCTTGATCCATCATTATTATTGTCCACTCATTGTGACATTAGTCATAATGAAATTTTACATAATATATGATGCTTTATTACTCTTGTGGGTGGTTTGTTCTCTTATTTATTTATTTCGTACATTGTATGAATGGTGAAGTTTTTCACAGACTTGTTTTGGGCTTATATTGCATCTTTCGTGACTAACCTTTGTTATGCAGCTTTCAAAATCCATGTATAAAATACTTGGCACCCTAACAAGGGGGAGTATTGGCCAAGGGGGAGCTAATTAAGCTCGGGCTCATACTACATTCCGCTTCGCTTCTCTTCTTTTTGTTTCAACAAAAAGGGGGAGAAATATTAAACTCAATCTTTATACACTTAAATTAAAATCATAATGATTTTTGTATAAAAACAAGTTTAATTCCATATTTTTAAATTACTTGCACATTTTGATATCTTTTCTTAAAAATAAAATTTATGCTTTGTCCTCAACAAAAAAGGGGATATTGTTAATACAAATATCGTCTAAAAACGATATTTATATTTTACGATCTTTGCTAAATTTTATCGATGACAATGATAAAGTTTATTTACGCAAAGCATAAAATGTGTCAAGGTTTTTATATATAGCTACAAGTTTCATTTAAACATCACTAAAGTTTTTAAACATGTTATACACTTTTATTGTACAAGTTTCATGTACACTATGCTTCATGTGTTGTACATGTCTCATAAATAATGTTCATTACATATCCAACCAAGTCATACACTAGCATAAGTAATCAAACATTTTTAGTAAGTTATAATCTAACATAGTACAACCTGTTAAACACATCTTAGCTAGATACATTTTACATTTTACAAGTTAACTTTGTTAAACATTTTAATCAAAATGTAAATGGATTATTGCATCACTACTTGGATCATCCTATTCTAGTGTAACCTGAGATAGCAAAATCTAGTAGGATCATAGAGAATATTTTGGAAAGATTTGAACTAGATTTACAAAGATTTGTAAGATTTGCAATATCTTGTGTCAGGGTCTGGCGGAACCAAAAAATAACAAGGGCGGAACCCTTTTTTTGGTTCCGGCCAGTTCGTGGGGTGCTGAAGCTTTTTGGCTATAAATAGCAGCCCAAACTCAATTGTTTTCTTATCACTTACATACATATACTTACATACTATCTCTCACTTGTTAATATTCATCATCTAATTCTTTCATAGTTGTGTTTGTGAACTTCTCAAGTAGCAAGAAGATCACATCATTGAAGACTTACAAGCTTCAAGAAAGTGAAAGCAAGTCTGTGCATATATAGTGTGAATTGTAATTATTCATACATCATTGTTTGTACCAAATTATCATAATCTTCTGTAGTGATTGGTTAGTATTTTAGTCGTTAAAATACGTAATGTGACGGGAGTGGTTGTACCCTTATAAAAGAACTCGACATCTAGCTTTGTGTCAGAAATATTGTGTAAGCGACATGTAAAGGCTTTCTCCGCCGGATAAAGGAGCTTGTTGACTAGTGAAGGATACTCTCGAGTTGGATACTCGGGGAGTGGAGTAGGGCAAGGAAAAAGAGTCCCTGTAGATCGAACCACTATAAATCCTCGTGTTGTGGGTTGATCGTTTCTATCATTCTTGCATTTTACTTACTGTCATTTTGCATTAGTTCATTTCACATAAAGATATCAAAGAAAAGAAATTAAAAAACGGTAGAAACTATTCAACCCCCCTTCTAGTTTTCCACACGTATAAAGGTGTGTGTTTATTGATAATGAAATATTAGTTAAGAGTTACACTTGATAATGCGTAATTACTCTTTGTTACACGTGAATTACCCTTTGAAATGAAAGCAATAATGTCATATCTATAATTCATATAAAATAAAAACAGTCAAAGTTGAAAAGTTGAATTGTTAAAAATGGTCAAGTGTGAGAGAAAAAGTGAAATGTTAAACCTATTGCAGGAAGTTTGTATCTATTGCAGGAAAGTTTAGCAAACTTTAATAAAGAATGAAACATATTGTAGGAAAGTATTGAAAGTCTTGTATCTTAGGCTGGAAAATAAAAGTGAGTTATTGCATTAAAAGTATTGATTCTGTAGAAACTATTTCCTACTTAATATTTCCCGCATAACTTGGACACCATAAGAGGCTGCAACAAATAAAGGAAACTATTGTAAAAACACACACTATACACTCTAATCTCACAAAACACACCTCACCACCACCCATCCCCTCCATCACCGGATCCCAAGACCACTCAACCTTAACACCACCGGACCTCACCCTCCACCGAAACCCGCACCTCCACCGAGATCCAACCACGACAGAACACGACCACCGAGACCAACGCTCATCAAAAGGGGTTTTCAAATTGTGAGGTATTTTTTGAGTTTTTTTTAATAGATCTATGAAATAATTAAGTTTTGTAGGTTTTCATTTACAGATCTATAAATTTTATTTGTAAATCTAAGTTATTATAATTTTTTTTGCGTTTTTTCGCCGCTGTCGCCGCCGATCTGTCTCACCGAAAAGGTTTTGCCACCGCAACATGGTATTGCTAGAAAGTTGCTGTTGCTGTCGCCCCTCTGTCTCGCCACCACATCACAGCTGCCACCATCACCCCTCAAACTCATCATAACCGAAAGGTTTTTCAAGTATTGACGTTGTTTTTGAGGTTTTCTTATAGATCTATATATTAACAACTTTTGAAGGCTTATTTGTGTGTATCTATATTATTATGTTTTTAGATCTGAGTTTTGGAACGTTTTTGTCAATTTTTCAGTTTAATGGTCGCCGCCACTATTGACTAACTATTCAGCCGCCACCTTTTTTTAGCAATCTTTTGAAGATTCACGGTTCCATTTTTAATATTTTGTATTTTGTTAGGTAATATTTAATTTGTTGTGTAAACTTTGATATAAAGTTTGATCATTTTTTTTTTTTTTTTTTTTTTAATTTGTTTGTTAGTTTATTTGTGTACTTGTAATTTTGTTATATATATCGTATGTTGTAATCTCCCGTAATTTTCCCTATGAATAATAAATATTAATCAACGAATAAGATGTCATTACGATGTTAATTAAACCATTTTTACCAACAACAATTTTTTTTTTTATTCATGCTATGCTATATTACGATCACAACGTTGTTTGTGATTGCTAAACACTTTGGAACTAGCTCGTACACCTACCATGATAGTCTAAGATGATGCGTTTACTAATAATTCGGGTTTACGAACGATAACCGAAACGCACACCTAATAACGATGGGCCTCGGCCCATTACCTCTAACAACCAAACGAACCCAAATTCTTATGGGCTTCGGCCACAACAGTGAGCACAAACCCAAACTAAGCCCAACCGGCCCAAATCAATAAAACTTGTTTAGAAACATGTTCAATACCCGGTTTACTTTGGTCATGTTTTTCGTAATCTAACTTAACGACCTCATCATATTTTTGCCCAACTCGATTCTCCTCCCAGCTGAGAATCGAGTGGTACAAACCACTTGGATTATTTTGATCGTTTGCTAGCTTAAAAATATTCAAAGCTCGGCTCAACTATCACTTGTTTCAACTTAGCTCAACACTCATATATCCCCACTTAATTTAACTTAACTCAAATTCATATTTGTCTTGTCCCTTTGTATCGTACAAACTCCAAACGATCCACATATGATGTATGTCACATTTATAATGCTTACTTGATCTCTCGAATACACCAACAAGCTAACAATAATCAACCATAATACTAGTTTGTCCCCTTTCTCTTGGTTACTAGTGCCGGCTAAACATTCCACAAGCCACCATCATTTGAGTGACTTACACACTCTAAATTAACCATGCACGACTCTTCCTACTCTCTGACAACCTCATTATGTATCATCAGTAAACTCACACAAACACTCAAAGTCCACCCCATAAAAGGCCTCTATACATTCGGCATTTCACACACACTCAAAAACAAGAAAGATACTTTCTTCTTCCTCCCTCTCCCCTCTCTTTTACAGCCGCCAGCTGCAAACACCCACCATCACCACACCGCCACCCTCACCACCTCACCTCCACCATCAAAACACTCACCATCATCTCCTCTTTAACCTACCGTGACTCACGCGCCTCAAAAAGCTCCCCCACCATCTCTTTTGTTACGAACCGCTGCCAACACCACCACTCTCATCATCTTTATCATCTTACACGAGTAGATCGAAGAAGAAAGGTAGGTAACGTGAACTCTACACGCGAGTTGACTCGGATACGAGTCAACCCGTTGCTAATCTTAAAATTTTCGGGATTAAAACTTAATGGGTTTTATGTTTTGATAATAAAAATGGATAAAACTTGATGTGGTATCGTCTTGGGTCGTGTGTTGTGTTCGGATTTGTTTTATTTGGGTCTAACCGTGGGGTAAAACCCACGGCCGTGTCTTGGTCGAATGGTTTGGTGGTCACGGGTTCGACCCGTGGCCATGTGTTTATTATGGTTCTCGTTTTCTTTTGATTCTCGATATATGTGATTACCGGTATGAAGCCGAGGCGGGGAGTAGGCTAGTTTTGCGTTGTTGAAGTTGATGTTTATTGTAGTTGTTTATTTGTTGTTGTTGTCGGGCTGCCATGGGAACAAGAGCCAAGACCACTACGGTCTCGGCCGAATACTTGCTTACTTCTTGTTATGTTGTTGTTTGTTGTTGTAGCCGAGACCCCAGAGGGCTAGTTTAGTTTTGGTGATGAGCCGAGAGGTAGGCCAAGACCACTAGGGTCTCGGCATCATTGTGGGTAATTGTTGGTTGTTGTTGTTGTTGATGTTGTTGTTATTGTTGTCGTTGTTGTTGGGGACAGCCGAGAAAAGGAAGACAAAAACATTTATTTAATTTTTGAATAAACAGAATGTAATGAATATTAAATTTCGTAAACATAAAAATTATAAACATAAATATATGTTTATTTACTTTTGGTAATAACTAAACACAAATGGGATGGTTTGATCTTTTCGATACATATACATTTTGGTTTACTCATTTCGGCCTTTTCGCGACTTATTCAGCTTACATAAATGTGAGGTTTTGGTATTTGGTTTTTGGTGAGATACATTTTAGCATAAGGTTAGCGTATAATTAATTTACAAACTCGGATAACGGTCTAACATATACATTTTGTCTTGACTTATGAGTTATTTAGAAACTTATTATTATTATTATAATAGATTGTGATTAACTCAAGGAATTATTATTTTGGAGCTAGATCATATTCGAAGGGGACTAAAACTATCGAAACTGAAATTTGAATTTTGAACTATTAATCATCGTAACCAACTTAACAAATTAGAATTAATTTGTTATAGTTAACTTGATATTAAAACTCGATGACATATAAAACTTGAAAACTAAACCCATTCTGTAAATTAACTAACCGGAACAACTTTGGTTAAATTGACTAGAAATTAACAGTCAACTCACTTTAGCTCTTATATGCTACTTGACTCTTACGTGTTTATTTCCTCACATACCTGTGTAATATGTTTTATACTTTGGTGTGAGTTTCCGAGTCTTGACATTCAAACCACTACACGAATGATGATACCAAACACTATTAAACGGATAAAACGAAAATATTTTTGGAAACAAGATTTGAAACAATACTTGGGAATGGGAATAGTTAACTATTGGAAACCATTACGTTTTGGAATATACGTTAAGATGAGTTTCATATTCGTTAGGTCGTGCCGAATTCCATATCATCGTGCTCTGACTCTTGACATCACTTATGTTACTCTATTCCGCCACACTCTTTGGCACTGTTGCGTTATTTACATCACTACATTCCAAGGTGAGTTTATAGCCCCACTTTCCATCACTTACTTGTTTTATAAACGTTTTGAGGGAGATACATGCTTAAACTACTTGCTATCATTTTTCCAGTACTCTATACCTTTACCTACTACTGTGAGTTTATAGCCCCACTTTCCATTACTTACTTGTTTTATAAACGTTTTGAGGGAGTTACATGCTTAAACTACTTGCTATCATTTTTTCAGTACTCTATACCTTTACCTACTACTGTGAGTTTATAGCCCCACTTTCCATTACTTACTTGTTTTATAAACGTTTTGGGGGAGATACATGCTTAAACTACTTGCTATCATTTTTCCAGTACTCTATACCTTTACCTACTACTGTGAGTTTTCATAGCCCCTATTTTTATACGTTTTGAACTACTTTTGGGGGAGATACATGCTCAAACTATATTCATTTACTTATACAAGTACTTTAGAAACATTCACGGATTACCGTGAGTTTCATAACCCCACTTTTACTCGTTAACTGTTTTATAAACTCTTTGTGGGAGATACATGCTTTATACTTTTACAAGTACTCTTATCTATATACATGTTACTGTGAGTTCCATAGACCACTCTTTTACCTATTTTAAATTACTTTTGGGGGAAATACATGCTTGTATTTCATATAAACTTTACTAGTTTACCTTAAACATTATACTCACTTGATAAACCACTCTACTTGTTATTGAAACGTAATACTTGCTTTTACTTACAAGGGCACTATAAACTTTTGCGGATTACTATGAACTTATGAATCCACTTTTATACGCTTTTATATCTCATGGAGAGGTACCTACTATAAACATGATCACAAGTGATTTTCAACTGTATGCTATACCTGATTCACTATTGCCTAAGTTTACCTTTATTGCCATGTTCGAAGTCCCTCATATCATGAACCTTAATCACTTGCGAGTGAACGTAAATAATTGTGAATAGATCTATTTGGGACTGACAATCCCCGTTTGGTCTTGCCAGGATGGGCCACCAAACGCACTTTTTTTAAACCCACCTATAGGTTATTGGCAAATACCTATCCCGAACGAGTATTTTACATCATTCTTGATGCCAGTTAAACGTTGAGTGTCATGAGGCTTAGAGCAATAGAACGATACCGTAGTCATGATACAGTATTGCCATTATTTTGTCAAACTTGAACTTGTATTCACTATATAGCAGAAAATCACTACTTGACAAACAATAACTATTTTGTGTTGACCCATTTAGGGCAACCAAACCAACTATGGGTGTATAACAACTTAACCCACCACTTACTTTATAACAAACCAACTATGGGTGTATAATATCGTAACCCACCACTTATTTTATTAATAATTGTATTTATTACAATTATTACCTAAACTTGGAACTATTAAAAATCAACTGATTTTATGCAAACTCTATGGATTCACTCACACTTTGATTTTTGACAATCAACTGGTTTAACTATAAATACTATGGTATTACTCACTTTTTTGACTTCAATAATCAACTGTTTATTTACAACTACTATGGACTCACAAACTCCTTGATTTTGGAAATCATCCATTCTACTTATAAACTCTATGAACTCACCAACCTTTGTGTTGACGCTTTTAGCATGTATTTATCTCCGGTCCATAATGAGCAGGGATGGCACGGAGGAGCACGGATACTTATGAAGGCTATAAATTTTATTATCATTCGAAAACCTATTTAATAAACTTTGAAACCACTGGGACATCATTTTGTAAACTCTGATATTCGAATGATAAATCTTTTAAAACGACTAAATTGGTGATCGTTTTCTACTATTCAACTGTTGTGCCATGAAGTAACACCCAATTTGAATTCTGCTGCGTATCACGAAATTGGGGGTGTTACAGATTGGTATCAGAGCTACAGTTATAGAGAAACGGGTCTAAATGAGGTCCGAACTATAACTACTTTTACAAACAAAACATTTTATAGCCTTTCGCTCTCCGTGCTTTCCATCCTCCAGACGCTTATGTGACTTCTAGATAGTTTTGCTACACCAACACTCTAATATATTGATATATATACTCACCAACTATTTCGAGTACCGTACCAACCATTCTTAATTATCTTACTCGCATCTTTATAGATGCGTGTGAAATACTTTTTCCGTATTTCCGGAAAATCCGCGCATGGATTATTTTGTTGATTAGTATGAGTGTTAAATCAGAAATTCTTAAGTAGGATGGTTTACAATGTCTTTATTTGAATGATTGGGATGCCTTTTATTTAATAAAAGAAATTGTAAAGCGCCGAACCATAAGTTTATATTTCCTTATTTACATTGTTTGGGACGCCTCTCTATGTAAATAACGAATTATAAATAAGCGGGCTTATTTGTATCTGTAATGACACGAGTATGAAACCGATAATCACGAAATTCATCAAACACACAGC
The DNA here is from genome assembly GCA_021014915.2 of Artemisia tridentata subsp. tridentata. Classification (NCBI taxonomy): domain Eukaryota; kingdom Viridiplantae; phylum Streptophyta; class Magnoliopsida; order Asterales; family Asteraceae; genus Artemisia; species Artemisia tridentata. The sequence goes on along the minus strand of CP139507.1, from coordinate 303,361,991 downwards.
ATAACTCTCATTAGAAACCATAAATATTGATACATAATGATATGATTAGCATTGGTAATGCTAACATTACAAATATCACTAAGAAAGGCATAACATCACCAATCGGTTGACCCGCTATGCCAATGAAAAACACCACTACACCAGCAAGAGCAAGAACCACGACTGGGTGCAACACCTTGAATACCCTGTACGACAAGAATACACAAGTATTAACGCAATAAAACATTAATACATGGTGTTATTATACGGTTTCAAAGCAACACTCCTATCGAAATACTATCACTTACCCCCATATTTCATCTGCGCTGACGGCCAAAGCCACGAGTGCTATGAGAAGCGCTATGACCTCGGCCAAGGACTCCAGATCTTCTTGTGGGATGTAAGCCAAGAAGATGGCTGCAACAGTATACAAAATTACGAGAATGGTGTATGTGTAAGACATTTCGAGAGTTTGGGAGGAGAGAAATTGTGTGGAGTGAGGAGTGAAAGCTGGCGTATATATAGGAGAAATAGCCGGTAGGCTACTATCCTAGCCAATTGCGTTTACTATTCCTCACACAAGGACAAACAAGATTTCTCATCCCCTAAAGCTGGGATTCAGCAACTTTCTCTACATACATCGAATCCTCATCCAAATATCTCTATGTAAGAATCTGTTATCAACAAAACTCTTTTGTTTAATGGGTAGGTTACCCGCACAGATCCTTGTAATTGGAAACCATGTGTAATTTCAAACCATAAAAGAATAACAATATTCATTCCAAAAGAAATTTTTCCAAGTTGTGTTAACTGTGGAAATAGTAAATTTCACATGAGATCACAATGGTTCCATCCACTATTAAGACATTATGAACTACACAATGGTCCTACTTATTCATATAACGTTGTGGATTTCACAATGCTCCCTCTAAACTCCCAGACATTTTATGTGATTACAATGGTCTCAAAATTATTTCGTAACCTTAAATCTTACCACTTTGAATTTATCACAAAACTCTAGTGGTCTCTATTTTCCTTAGCAGACACTGTAAGTAAATACAATGGCCTCTACTTTTCTTGGACACTGTAAGTGATACAGTGGTCCCTATATTTCAACCTCAGGCACTGTAAATCCTACAGTAATCTCAATTACATTCCAATCACTGTAAATGAAACAATGGGCGCATTTATTTCCAAAACATGGTCGTAACGTGTTCCCACATTCTTAATGTCACCCTCATTTGTACAAACCTTGACAGTCTAACAATCGCGAACAATATAAACCAAGTACCATCTATAACTTTATGTAGCGTATGATAATAAAACGCGTGTTGTTAGATATTTCAGATTCGCGAAAGCCAAACCAAACACACCCTTGAAACATTAGTTCTCGGCCCATTGCTAACAGCAACCCAACGCACCCTTGTTTATCATTGGGCCTTTATCATAAAAACTCGAGCCCAACTCTATTTAAGCCCAAATACTTAAGATTTATTTCTAATCTAATCGGCTCATGCCCGTTTACTTTGGGTCGTTTTATGTAAAAATTCACTTAACAACCTATCAATATTTTTACACGTCTCGATTAAACCCTTACCAAAGAATCATGTGTAACAAGTCTTTTCCAATTACTCGATCATGAGATGGCCAAGTTATCATCAAAACTCAGCCCAACTATCATGTTCACAAATTGCCTCAACTAGGCCAAAAACCATATATTGCCTAAGTACCTTGTACATTTCGAGCTCCAAACAACCTCAGCAAACTCAAACGAACCCCCACCTAGTTATTTGGTCATGTTTCATGCTGTTGAACCCTTTGTGGACTCGACTACAACCAAAACAAACCAACTTTCGTGTTTCTCTCTTTTGTCCCAAGCGACGGTTAACAACCCCAAGGAACCAAATGATTTTGAGCTACAACACATTTCATCTTATGGCATATTGATTTCCCCTTCTAGCTTCCATACCTATCTAACAATTTGGATATTTCGAACGATAGATACAAACAAGTTATTAACGTAAGACACGATTTTATATATAAAGCAAACAAGTTTTATTCCACATTCGTAAGAGGTTACATGAAAACATAACAAAGATTTATTTCCTATCACAATACTACCTACTACTTCCAAAAAAAAAAAAAAAAAGAAAAAAAGAAAAAACTTAACTTCAACAACTTTCTTCACATTCATCAAGTTATCATCCGAAACCCTCATTGTTAAAATCTATTACTTACAAACTCTTTGTTTAACGGGTAGGTTACCCCCATAGATTTTGATTTTCAAAATTTATGAACCATGTTTATTTTCAAAACACGATAGAATAACAATCTTTATTCAAAAATGAAATTTTCTCAAGTCAAGTTGACTATGGGAATAGTGATTTTCACATGTACCACAATAAATTCGACTCCAACGTAAATAAATATGGATTCAAATCCTTTGTTTATGCGTACACTCTTTCCAACACCTCGTATAGAGGGTTGCACAGCATACGACTTCATAACAACTTATCACGCGGGAATCTTCATTCCAATGACTTCCACTTACTATTGCTGAGTAATTTCAGTGGCAAAACAACTCTGACAACCACCTTAGACTGGAATCCCGGGACGGGATTCTGTTTAACGGGTAGGTACTGTAATCTCCCGTAATTTTCCCTATGAATAATAAATATTAATCAACGAATAAGATGTCATTACGATGTTAATTAAACCATTTTTACCAATAACAAATTTTTTTTTATTCATGCTATGCTATATTACGATCACAACGTTGTTTGTGATTGCTAAACACTTTGGAACTAGCTCGCACACCTACCATGATAGTCTATGATGACGAATAATATTAACCAAGCACCATTTCTAACTTTACATTTCATAAAGTGGTAAAACGCGTTTACTAATAATTCAGGTTTACGAACGATAACCGAAACGCACACCTAATAACGATGGGCCTCGGCCCATTACCTCTAACAACCAAACGAACCCAAATTCTTATGGGCTTCGGCCACAACAGTGAGCACAAACCCAAACTAAGCCCAACCGGCCCAAATCAATAAAACTTGTTTAGAAACATGTTCAATACCCGGTTTACTTTGGTCATGTTTTTCGTAATCTAACTTAACGACCTCATCATATTTTTGCCCAACTCCATTCTCCTCCCAGCTGAGAATCGAGTGGTACAAACCACTTGGATTATTTTGATCGTTTGCTAGCTTAAAAATCTTCAAAGCTCGGCTCAACTATCACTTGTTTCAACTTAGCTCAACACTCATATATCCCCACTTAATTTAACTTAACTCAAATTCATATTTGTCTTGTCCCTTTGTATCGTACAAACTCCAAACGATCCACATATGATGTATGTAACATTTATAATGCTTACTTGATCTCTTGAATACACCAACAAGCTAACAATAATCAACCATAATACTAGTTTTTCCCCTTTCTCTTGGTTACTAGTGCCGGCTAAACATTCCACAAGCCACCATCATTTGCGTGACTTACACACTCTAAATTAACCATGCACGACTCTTCCTACTCTCTGACAACCTCATTATGTATCATCATTAAACTCACACAAACACTCAAAGTCCACCCCATAAAAGGCCTCTATACATTCGGCATTTTATACACATTCAAAAACAAGAAAGATACTTTCTTCTTCCTCCCTCTCCCCTCTCTTTTACAGCCGCCGGCTGCAAACACCCACCATCACCACACCGCCGCCCTCACCACCTCACCTTCACCATCAAAACACTCACCATCATCTCCTCTTTAATCTACCGTGACTCACGCGCCTCAAAAAGCTCCCCCACCATCTCTTTTGTTACGAACCGCCGCCAACACCACCACTCTCATCATCTTTATCATCTTACACGAGTAGATCGAAGAAGAAAGGTAGGTAACGTGAACTCTACGCGCGAGTTAACTCGGATACGAGTCAACCCGTTGCTAATCTTAATATTTTCGGGATTAAAACTTAATGGGTTTTATGTTTTGATAATAAAAACGGATAAAACCGTGGGGTAAAACCCACGGCCGTGTCTTGGTCGAATGGTTTGGTGGTTACGGGTTCGACCCGTGGCCATGTGTTTATTATGGTTCTCGTTTTCTTTTGATTCTCGATATATGTGATTACCGGTATGAAGCCGAGGCGGGGAGTAGGCTAGTTTTGTGTTGTTGAAGTTGATGTTTATTGTAGTTGTTTATTTGTTGTTGTTGTCGGGCTGCCATGGGAACAAGAGCCACGACCACTACGGTCTCGGCCGAATACTTGCTTACTTCTTGTTATGTTGTAGTCGAGACCGCAGAGGGCTAGTTTAGTTTTGGTGATGAGCCGAGAGGTAGGCCGAGACCACTAGGGTCTCGGCATCATTGTGGGTAATTGTTGGTTGTTGTCGTTGTTGATGTTGTTGTTATTGTTGTCGTTGTTGTTGGGGACAGCCGAGAAAAGGAAGACAAAAACATTTATTTAATTTTTGAATAAACAGAACGTAATGAATATTAAATTTCGTAAACATAAAAATTATAAACATAAATATATGTTTATTTACTTTTGGTAATAACTAAACACAAATGGGATGGTTTGATTTTTTCGATACATATACATTTTGGTTTACTCATTTCGGCCTTTTCGCAACTTATTTAGCTTACATAAATGTGAGGTTTTGGTATTTGGTTTTTGGTGAGATACATTTTAGCATAAGGTTAGTGTATAATTAATTTACAAACTCGGATAACGGTCTAACATATACATTTTGTCTTGACTTATGAGTTATTTAGAAACTTATTATTATTATTATTATAGATTGTGATTAACTCAAGGAATTATTATTTTGGAGCTAGATCATATTCGAAGGGGACTAAAACTATCGAAACTGAAATTTGAATTTTGAACTATTAATCATCGTAACCAACTTAACAAATTAGAATTAATTTGTTATAGTTAACTTGATATTAAAACTCGATGACATATAAAACTTGAAAACTAAACCCATTCGGTAAATTAACTAACCGGAAAAACTTTGGTTAAATTGACTAGAAATTAACAGTCAACTCACTTTAGCTCTTATATGCTACTTGACTCTTACGTGTTTATTTCCTCACATACCTGTGTAATATGTTTTATACTTTGGTGTGAGTTTCCGAGTCTTGACATTCAAACCACTACATGAATGACGATACCAAACACTATTAAACGGATATAACGAAAATATTTTTGGAAACAAGATTTGAAACAATACTTGGGAATGGGAATAGTTAACTATTGGAAACCATTACGTTTTGGAATATACGTTAAGATGAGTTTCATATTCGTTAGGTCGTGCCGAATTCCATATAATCGTGCTCTGACTCTTGACATCACTTATGTTACTCTATTCCGCCAGACTCTTTGGCACTGTTGCGTTACTTACATCACTACATTCCAAGGTGAGTTTATAGCCCCACTTTCCATTACATACTTGTTTTATAAACGTTTTGGGGGAGATACATGCTTAAACTACTTGCTATCTTTTTTACAGTACTCTATACATTTACCTACTACTGTGAGTTTATAGCCCCACTTTCCATTACTTACTTGTTTTATAAACGTTTTGGGGGAGATACATGCTTAAACTACTTGCTATCATTTTTCAAGTACTCTATACCTTAACCTACTACTGTGAGTTTATAGCCCCACTTTCCATTACTTACTTGTTTTATAAACGTTTTGGGAGAGATACATGCTTAAACTACTTGCTATCATTTTTCCAGTACTCTATACCTTTACCTACTACTGTGAGTTTTCATAGCCCCTATTTTTATACGTTTTGAACTACTTTTGGGGGAGATACATGCTCAAACTATATTCATTTACTTATACAAGTACTTTAGAAACATTCACGGATTATCGTGAGTTTCATAACCCCACTTTTACTCGTTAACTGTTTTATAAACTCTTTGTGGGAGATACATGCTTTATACTTTTACAAGTACTCTTATCTGTATACATGTTACTGTGAGTTCCACAGACCACTCTTTTACCTATTTTAAATTACTTTTGGGGGAAATACATGCTTGTATTTCATATAAACTTTACTAGTTTACCTTAAACATTATACTCACTTGATAAACCACTCTACTTGTTATTGAAACGTAATACTTGCTTTTACTTACAAGGGCACTATAAACTTTTACGGATTACTATGAACTTATGAATCCACTTTTATACGCTTTTATATCTCATGGAGAGGTACCTACTATAAACATGATCACAAGTGATTTTCAACTGTATGCTATACCTGATTCACTATTGCCTAAGTTTACCTTTATTGCCATGTTCGAAGTCCCTCATATCATGAACCTTAATCACTTGCGAGTGAACGTAAATAATTGTGAATAGATCTATTTGGGACTGACAATCCCCGTTTGGTCTTGCCAGGATGGGCCACCAAACGCACTTTTTTTAAACCCACCTATAGGTTATTGGCAAATACCTATCCCGAACGAGTATTTTACATCATTCTTGATGCCAGTTAAACATTGAGTGTCATGAGGCTTAGAGCAATAGAACGATACCGTAGTCATGATACAGTATTGCCATTATTTTATCAAACTTGAACTTGTATTCACTATATAGCAGAAAATCACTACTTGACAAACAATAACTATTTTGTGTTGACCCATTTAGGGCAACCAAACCAACTATGGGTGTATAACAACTTAACCCACCACTTACTTTATAACAAACCAACTATGGGTGTATAATATCGTAACCCACCACTTATTTTATTAATAATTGTATTTATTACAATTATTACCTAAACTTGGAACTATTAAAAATCAACTGATTTTATGCAAACTCTATAGATTCACTCACACTTTGATTTTTGACAATCAACTGGTTTTGCTATAAATACTATGGTATTACTCACTTTTTTGACTTCGATAATCAACTGTTTATTTACAACTGCTATGGACTCACAAACTCCTTGATTTTGGAAATCATCCATTCTACTTATAAACTCTATGAACTCACCAACCTTTGTGTTGACGCTTTTAGCATGTATTTATCTCAGGTCCATAATGAGCAGGGATGGCACGGAGGAGCACAGATACTTATGAAGGCTATAAATTTTATTATCATTCAAAAACCTATTTAATAAACTTTGAAACCACTGAGACATCATTTTGTAAACTCTGATATTCGAATGATAAATCTTTTAAAACGACTAAATTGGTGATCGTTTTCTACTATTCAACTGTTGTGCCATGAAGTAACACCCAATTTGAATTCCGCTGCGTATCACGAAATTGGGGGTGTTACATATGTAAATGCGTTGGTATATTTATTGGTATATGTTGTTGATAAATTTTTTTTGGGTAAATTGTTGGCATATATTTGGAAAATTTTGTGTGTAAATTTTAAAAGTTTTGACATTTTTAAATATTTTGATAGTGTAGAGGTTTTGACATTTTTAGAAATTTGGTGGATGTAGAAGATTTGATATTTTGAAATTGCTAAATTTTTGAAAATACCAATGGTTCAAGCATGTAATGGGGCACCATAAAAATTTAGGTCACTAGGAAAAAATGCCCGTGAGCATGTGAACGAATAAAAATGGCAACGGAATTGTAGTTGTTACAACATTTGAGCAACTATTATTATTTTTATTTATTTTTTTTTAAGTTTTAAGAATCTTTTGATACCAAACTTTAAAAGTAAGTGAATTTGTATAAGTTTCAAATTAATGTTTCTATTATTTTGAACTAGATTCCATTAAATATTAGATGTCAACTTAATTTGAAAACACACTATGCACGCATTAAGACAAAAAAAAAAAAAAAAAAAAAAAAGGACTACACTTTATATCTAAAAAGGTTTAATTTATATTTGAGGACCGTAAAACTTGAAAATATGTGAAAAAGGCCCATCAACTATACTTACGTAAATGGTTGTTCAATAATAAAACATTGTATCAAATAAGACATCTTACATGTGTAACCATATACAAGTCGAAATAAAATTCACACACACAAATTAACGCAACTGTGTTTCCTCAAAACTTATACATCGCTGCCACTAGAAGCGGGTAATTACTCAAAAATCAGATTTATAGAAAAAAAAATTGTTCAAAAGAAGTTAGATTAAAAAAAGTAACAAAATAAACTAAAGAATAACAAAAAAAACAAAAACAATACCAGCGGCAAAATCAGATTTTTCCGGCGATACACCGGCTGTAGCAGTAGTTTCCGGTGACGGCGGCGACGGCGATGTGGCGGCTGTACAAAAAAAGTACCAAAGATGTTACATAACTCGGATCTACAAATAAAACTAAAAAAGATGAGATTAATTCGAAGAAAAAAAACACCAAAACTAGTACAAAAAACCAAATAAAAAGAAAAAGAAATCTAAGACTTATATAAAAAAAATCAAATCAGATCTACAGGAAGGAAACTTGTACAAACATATTCAAACTACTCGACAAAATTTCTCGGCTGACTTTAGCAACTTACCTTTAATCTTTGACAGGAAATGCATCTTAGAGTGAGTTCCAGTTTTATGTTTGATTTTAAATTTGGGGAGAGTAATCGTTCTGTACGTTTGTTGTTTGAAAAGTGTGTTTGTGTGTGTTTTTAATTTTTGTTTAAAGTACATAAATTGAATATAATTACAAAGTACATATAACACTATTCAAAAAAAATTGTACAAGTTATAATAAATAGATAGTGCAAGTCAAATAAATTATAATCATAATTACAAATACAAGTTACACTATTACAAAAATTAAAAATTGTACAAGTCGCTTAATAAATTCTAAAAAATAGTACAAGTTGCATAAATATTAGTGTTCGACTTTTTTGTAAAAAATAAATAAAATAAAAAGTACCATTCGCATAAGAAGTACATCCGAAGTCGCATAAAAGGACATTTACACACTTGTACTACTATCTTACACAAATGTACTTGCAAAATGGACACTTGTCAACCTTAGATGAAGTTGCATAAGTCGCATATGTCGCAAAAGGGCAAATGCATATGCTAAATAAAGTTGGGGCAAAGGTGCACTTTTATGCCAAGTGATGAATTACCCCTTATACTAATGGATAAGTTAGGGACAACTTTCCTGTAATGATCGAACTTCCTTTTCTTTATCACACAAACACACGACACAATATGATGATGACACTCACTAGATCTATGTATAGAACAAGAAATGTAGTATGTGGATCGTATGGAATAACTTGGGTCGAATGTTTATTAGCTTTGAAGATAAGGAAATAAACAAAGACAATGAAGAACACACATACACTCTCTTAGACACACAATGAGACACACACAAGACTTAGACACTTAGGAATGTGAGAGAGAGTGTGTGTGTTAATATATCGACACAGCCATTACCAAGGGCTTTGGTGGGCTTTGCTTGGGCTTAGTGTGGGCTAATGTTAGCACTACACATATATATTTAAGTTACTAACAAAACTAATGCCATTAGCCCACATTCTAGACTAAACATTACAAATGACATTTAAGTTCTAAGTAAGCAAATGACCATCACTTCACAATTAATAAATTAATTGCTAACAATCTCCCCCTAAGGGATGGTCATTTCAATGATGCTCCCGTGATTGGTCTTTTGCCTTCAATGTCTTGAAATTTGTGTGTCGATGTATAATAGTCTTCATTCATTGTTCCTTCATGCACTGTGATCTTCAAAGAATCATCTTTTGGTCGTTCTTGCCTTGATCTACTTCTTCTGTCCAGATGCTTCGTTGTTGTAGATGATGATGGTGGATGGACTTTCGTAGGTACTTGCATATGACAGTTAGCAATAAATCATCCAGCGCTTATAGGTTCAGATTTCGAGATCGTTATCAGCATAGTGTGAAAACTTTCTCTCATCTTTACCAGGGCCGTTGAGAGCCTCTGAAGTATACCGAGGTATCACTTCAAGACTGTAGACCGTTTGAAGCGAGTAACCATCATGACATAAGGCAAGATCCGAAGATCTCATTAAGACTCATACAGCTTGTATCCTTTTTGGTGAACACAAGTGTATTGCATAGAAAGTGTTCCTAAGAGATCTTTGATGAATCTCATGTCTCTAGACTCTATAATGTGCGTTTTGGTTTTAGTCGTCGGAGGCATGGAGCAGAGTGCCACCTTTTCAATATCAACACATCTCGGAGTGAGAGGTCAATAGATTATGCAGTGTTCTCCATGAGAAATGAAACAAATATCTTTTAAGAGATATCTGAGTGGCTAGGAGGGGTGGTGCAACGCGTCACTGGGTCCATGACGTCTTGTCTTCAATATCAGTATCACCTTAGTGAGTACCTGATAGCAGATGTATTGACCCGGTTTCTGACCTAAGTTTTTGTCAGCTTTAAAGTTTTGTCATATGTCGGGAATTGCATTGTTAGTAAATACGAGGACTAGTCTTGCCATTAGGGCAAAGATATCTTTGTATAAATACCCCTCCTACTTGTGTAGGAGGGTTGGGATTCTCATTTGTTCTTTGGAGGTGTATGTGTGTTCTAGACTTCTCTCTCTAGAATACATATACACCTCCGCCAATCTATTAATAATATCATGTTTAAACTTTATCACGAGTTTCCCCGACCTCCCAAACGTGAATCTTGGCTTTTACAATTGGTATCATGAGCTAACCGGGGGCGAATCGTGGTGTGTTTGAGGTAAACAATGTGATTTTTTGGTATGTTCTTGATCGTTACTGTTCATCAGTAGCAGTTTTGAAGCTTTTTGTGTTCGATCTTTGTTCTTTAAATACCAAACTGTCATGTTTTTGTTCTTCAAAAATTGTGGCTGTTTGTGTTGTTTATCTTGAAATCGTACACATGTTGAAGATCAAAGGTTGTGTTTGTTTGGTGTTCAATCGAAGTGGGCTGTGAAGTTTACTAGTTCTTCACTTAAAACTTGGTTTGTTCTTTGTTCCATAGATCGAATAGAATCATACATCTTTTATAAGATTTATGTTTTTAGTTGTTTATGTGAATTATTGAGTTGGTAAAAGTGAGTGAAATTTAGTGAAAAGTTGTCAGGGATGATAAGGTTGCAAGTGGGTGTGTAAGGGAAAAGGCTCAAAAGTCAAAAAGTTGGCAAAAGTTAGTGGGAATCTGCGTCTTATCGCAATTGCAATCAAGACAACGATTCATCTGATTTCAGCGTTTTATCACATTTGATAAAATCTATCGCTATTGGGGTCTGCCAAGGTGTTATCGCAATTGGAACCCAGATAAGTATCGCAGTTGGCATCTCAGATACTTATCGCAATTGAGGTTATCGCATTTGACGTCTGATCAGAAACTATCGCAGTTGACCTATCGCAATTGCACCCAGGTCAGACTTATCGCAGTTCACCATCAGACTTCGCAACTCTGTGTTGTCCGACATCTTCTACCAAATGCGATATCGGACGACACTACATTCCAGATATCGGACAACCTTTGGCAAAAAAAAAAAAAAAAGAAAGAGTTTTTTGGCGGGAAAATTTGAGTAAAATTTAATTTTCACAGGAGACTTAACGGTCCATTTTTACGCGAGATTCAAATTCTGGTACAAGAGTGAAAATTTTGGCCTAAAATTCAAATTTTTTTGCCAAAATTCGAATTTTTCGGGGAATTTTTGGCGTAAAAATTTCTTAAACTCAAAATTTTCCAGCATCATTAGAATGTCATTTTATGGCATTTTTCACACCAAAATCACAAATGAAATTATCGGACTGCACCTACAAAATCACCATGTATAGCCGAAAAGATCCTGAACAAGATTCACAATCAAATGACAATGGCTATATATTGATTGTTGATTGTTATCAACTGTGACTACAAGGATGATGATTCATTATTACTTATTTGAAGTTGAAGTGGAATATCACGGGTGCGTATACTTAGTATCTTGAAGGTTTCGCAAATCTGACCCTTTCGCATTTGGTTGAACTCTTTTGCAATTGGTTGAACTTTTTCGCAATTGGTCCCTTTCGCAATTGGTCCCTTTTAGCAGTTGGTTGGATGCATGATTCTTCGAGATCCTTGTTTGAGCTAACAGATCATTGAATGATTAAGTCTTGATTTATCTAGTTTTCATAGGTCAAGGGGTGGACGGACGAAGACCTAGTTAACTATCACTTAAAGGAGATACGTTGTAGTACTCAGTGTCACACAATGATGTGGATAATTCAAGAGATGTTCATATACTATTAAGGAAGGATGGATGGGTATATGAAACGACCTATGCTTTAAGGAGTTACGTTGTAGTGCTCAGTATAGGTACTTAGTCATACAACAGTGCAAGTTTAAGTCACAAGTTTGGGTTATTCTACTTCAGTCTCAAGTTCGTTATAGTGGGTTTTCTCCGTCAGTAGTCACTACATGAAGCCGTTGTTTTTGATACAGGAGGTTAGATTGGGTATATCGACATCTTCTCACAGGCTGATATGATTCCTTATAAAGGGCTTCCAGTTTGTATTTCACGTACACATCAGTATGCTAATTTCGATAAATCGTAACCAGCAGGGGAGAGAAATGTACGGGCTGATCTCTCATGGAAAAATAACTGGGATGCATTTGGTGAGATGAAGATGTTGATACTTTATTCCCCCGAACAGAGAACAGATTCAAGGCACTCATGGCACTTCTCATAAGGAAGGCTGTCAGTTTGGGGGAGAGCACTAATTAGGGGAGAGCACTCAGGGCATTCTGAATTAAACCCTAATTAGATTTGCTCACGTAGTTCGTCTGCAAGTAAAGAAATGGCGGCTGAGAAGATTATGCAAGCTGAACGAAGTAATGAAGTTTGAAGATCTTTCTCTGTGCTTATAGTTTATAATTTACTTGTAGGGAACGTTGTAAGCAATTCTCGTATGACATCACTTTGGGGAGAGATTGTTAGCTTTAAAGTTTTGTCATATGTCGGGAATTGCATTGTTAGTAAATACGAGGGCTAGTCTTGCCATTAAGGCAAAGATATATTTGTATAAATACCCCTCCTAGTTGTGTAGGAGGGTTGGGATTCTCATTTGTTCTTTGGAGGTGTATGTGTGTTCTAGACTTCTCTCTCTAGAATACATATACACCTCCGCCAATCTATTAATAATATCATGTTTAAACTTTATCACGAGTTTCCCCGACCTCCCAAACGTGAATCTTGGCTTCTACAGTTTTCATGGAGGGTTATTTCTTTTCACCCTTTCATTAAACTTTTCTTTTTAATTCTTCAACCCCTTCTTTCTCCTTTCTCATTTACTCCTTTTTTCAATCTTACCTAAGGACTTCTAATTCTAATCTATTGGAATTGTCCTTGGGTAGATCCCTCCGGTTCTGGCGGATCATTGGACATAACCTAACCATAATCACCTTATTACTCCATGATTATCCTAGATTATAGATCACATACCATAAAACCATTTATGAAAATCTCTCACCGTGTTTATGAGAAAACACATTTATTTAACATATTGAGAGTTTTGCATTTTTGAAATACACCCCCTTCACATGTGCTCATGCATTTTTGAAATAGAATGCACATGTTGGGTAGAGTTCGCACATTTGAAATGATCGATTTTCAACGAACATGACCTTTGCGAGACACGCTTACATCACTAGTTAGACTAGCTTGAAATTATTACCCGTCCCAGTCATATTCAATGATCATCTCTCGAATTGGTACATTCTACTCAGACAAGTCCTTTGCGAGACACGCTTACATCACTGGAAAACCAGCTTGAAATTATTACCCGTCCAGGACATGTCTTTTCGATAACGAACATTTAGTTTCGTCAATTCGAGGGTTATACTGAGTCTTGAGATTCAAACCACGGTCTTAGATCGCATTTTAATCACGTCCTCTCCCCCTTATACCTAATTACCATTCAATCTCCCCCTCAAAAATAGCACGAAGTGATATTTTTGAAAACAGTTGATTAAAATGAAACGTTTTGGAGAGACGGACGGATTTTAGCATGAAATCGGAACATTTTTCTTTTTTATACTCCCCCTTAAACAAAGCATATGATTAAACGTTTGAGTTTAAAAGCAGTTAAGGGTCTTAGAGGGAGTTATTGTGAGCACAAAATGTATAGAAAGACTTTGAAAAATCTTTTTGAAACAATCTTGATTAAGTGCTCACGATTTTTGCTTTTTTGCCATTAACACTGCGAGTCCTGATCGGAAATGATCAGAAGTCATCAATGTAGCCTTTATATGAAATCTTTTCGAGTTGGAGTACCCGAGCTACAATAAAAGATTTCACGATAAAGAACGGGTTTCATACTGAAGTATATGAAAGCCATAATGAAGAAAGTTGAGAAACGACATGTTTTGGAAAAAATTTAAATGAACTCTCGCTCAAGCATCTGTACATGCCCGTATCATTGTTGAATGATATTTCTAGATACGTACAGAATATCAATTATACGAGAGACATGTCGTGAGAAGAATATTTTTGGTTTTTATGTTTTATATTTTTATGTCTTTTTGAAATTTTGTATTTTTATATTTTGTTTTTTTGAAAAATATTTACATGCGAAGCTTCATGAGATAATTCACAAAGATTCGAGAAGACTTTCTAACTCTTCGGGAGTTAGGCTTCGCATTCCAATTCGACGAACTAAGTTTTCAAACCGCTCATTTGGGAGGGCTTTAGTAAATAGATCGGCGAGTTGGTATTCAGTCTTCACGAAAAATAATTCAACAGTACCCTATTCTACGTGCTCCTTTATGAAGTGATAGCGGACTCTAATATGCTTGGTCTTCGAGTGTTGCACTGGATTGCACGAGATGGCTATGGCACTTTTCAAGTCACAATACAAAGGTATGCGGTCGAAAGAGAAGCCGTAATCTGTGAGTTGTGTCCTCATCCATAGAACTTGGGCACAACACGCAGATAGAGACACATACTCGGCTTCTGCTGTTGATAGAGCAGTGCAGTCTTGTTTCCTTGATGACCAGCCTACTAGCTTTTCTCCCAAAAATTGTGCTCCGCCTGATGTACTCTTTGCTGTAACTTGGCAACCGGCATGGTCTGCATCTGAAAATGCTATCAGTGTAAACTCCGAATCCTTCGGATACCAAAGTCCCATGTTAATGGTTCTTCGTAGGTACCGAAAGATCCGTTTAACCTCTTGGAGGTGAAGTTCGGTAGGCCTTTCCTGAAACCGTGCAAGTAAACAAACAGCAAAATGTATATCTGGTCGACTAGCAGTTAAGTACATGAGAGACCCGATCATGCTCCGATATTTCTTTGGATCCATGGGTTTCCCATATAAATCAGAGCCTATTTTTGGTGAAGTGACCATTGGTGTACCAACAGAGTCACAATTTTCCATTCCATGTTTTTTCAAAATCTCAATTGTATATTTAGCTTGATTTAGAAAAATTCCACGTGGGGATTGATGAATTTGTAAACCCAGAAAGAATTTTAATTCTCCCATCATGGACATTTCAAATTTGCTTTCCATGAGATTTGCAAAATGTTTTGAATGTGTCGGATTAGTGGACCCAAATATTATGTCGTCCACGTAAATCTGAATAATCAAAATATCATTTTTGTATTTTCTTGTAAACAAGGTCGGACCAATTGTTCCTTTGGTGAAATTATTATGAAGTAGGAAAGATGATAATTCGTCATACCACGCCCGTGGGGCTTGTTTCAAACCATAGATTGCTTTCTTTAGCTTGTAGACATAGTCTGGATGATCTTTGTCGACGAAACCGTCTGGCTGACTCACGTACACTTCTTCTTTCAGAGTTCCATTCAAGAAAGCTGTCTTGATGTCCATTTGATAAACTGTGATGTTCTTGTGAGCTTCATAAGCTAAGAAAATCCTGACTGCCTCAAGCCTTGCTACTGGTGCGAATGACTCTTCAAAATCTATCCCCTCTTCCTGTCTGTATCCCTTTGCCACCAGACGAGCTTTGTTGCGAATTACAGTCATCTCTTCATCCTTTTTGTTTTTCCATAACCACTTAAGATCAATGACTAGTTTGTCAATTGGTCTTGGAACTAAATCCCAGGTGTCATGGATTTGAAATTGAAGAAGTTCTTCCTGCATCGCTTCAATACAGGCATTATCTGCCATTGCTTCCCGAATGTTCTTAGGTTCTATGAGACTGACTGAGCAGACATAGATGCACATGTCACAATCGGTGTTTAGTTGTTTTCTCGTCTGAATTGGCCTTGAGGGTTCACCAATAACTTGTTCTATTGGATGGTCTTTTGTCCACTGTAACGTAGAAGGGTACCTTGGACTGAACGAATGCGTGTTAGATGGTTCATGTAATCTGGAAGATGATTCAGCAGATTCCGTTCCAAACGGGTTTTCAAATGGTTCTTCGTCTAACACCGAATTATTTTGTTCTTGCTCATCAATTTTTGGTAGAACAATTTCAATTACTGGAGTTGTTGGAGTAGATGTTGATGACGTGGAGGGAGTTGGTGCGCCAGCTTCGAATGTTGTGGATGCATCTTGATTTGGTGGTGGTGGTGGTGGTGGTTGTTGATTTTGAGCGGGTGCAGCGGAACGTTGGTTAGATGCATTTGTCGAAGCGCCACCATAGTATTCATCATACATAAACTTGAAGAAATTATCCAGTTCCTGATTTGTGGGTTGTTCGTTATGAATTGATTGAGCTCCTTGAGGTGCGAGTCCTGAACTGATATGTCCAGAAGTCATCGGGTTAAGCGCGGGTTCTAGAGCGAGTCTCTCAGAAGCCATTTGTGAAATTTCATCAAACTTCACATTCATCGTCTCCATGATCTTCTTCGTTCTCCTGTTATACACACTGAATGCCCTCGAGTTTTCCGAATAACCAATGAAGATTCCAATATCACCCTTAGCTTTCAACTTCCCCAGATCTTCCCTGTCATTTGTTGGATAGCACAAAGCGCCAAATACATGAAGATAAGAAATATCCGGTTTTCTGTTGTTTACTAGTTCATACGGGGTTTATTGAATCTTGGATGAACTAGGGATCGGTTCTGAGTGAAACAAGCAGTGGCAGCAGCATCAGCCCATAAGAATAACGGTGCACTAGAATAAATCAGCATTGTGCGAGCAGCTTCCACAAGAGTTCGATTTCTTCTTTCAACTACCCCATTCTGCTGTGGAGTTCTAACAGCTGATGTCTGGTGAGTAAGACCAGATCCTTCAAAATATGTTCTTAACTCCTGATTAGTGAATTCCGTGCCATTATCAGTTCTTACTATCCTTATTGGAGCTTGAAGTAGAACTTGAATCCGCTTTAGAAAGGTGATGATGATGCCTGGTGCTTCGTCTTTTGACCTCAAAAACTTTACCCATGTATATCTTGAATAGTCATCGACGATTACAAGAAAATACTTCTTCCCATTTATGCTTTGAACTCTCATTGGGCCACATAAGTCCATATGCAACAAATGTAACCTATCAACCAAATTGGGTACGGGTTTAGGTTTGTATGTTGCCCTTTTGCTTTTGCCTTGCTCACAGGATAGACATAAGTGTTCTTTGGTGTATTTGAACTTTGGGAGACCAGTGACGATGTTGTCTTTGGCAAGCTTGTTCATCGTGTCAAAGTTAAGATGGGACAAACGTCTATGCCATAACCAGGATTTTGTTTCGCCTGCCCTGGTCATGAGACAAATTGGTGATGAAGAGGCCATTTGGTTTATGTCTATGGCATAGAGATTGGTGCCACGATCCCCAATTAAGAGATCATTTCCAACCAAATTCCTAACATAGCAAGTGTTTCTCCTAAATGCAACCTCTAAATCAGCATCACAAAACTGCCCGACTGAGAACAGATTGTGTCCCAACCCTTCGACATAGTAAACCCGAGTGATCAAGTAATTTCCAAACCGAAGATCTCCATAACCCAGAATAGCTGCAACATGGTCATTCCTAAACCGTACAGTCCCCATGAACTGCCATACAAAGTTGATCAGCAGCTTCAGATTCTCGGTCATGTGCTTGGAGCAACCCGAGTCGACGATCCAAAGACAGATTTCAATGACCTGCGAAGAACAGATGATTTTGTATATGGAAACCGTTTAACATTTGGTTCCAGGGGGTTAGATGTAACAGGTGAATTACACTTAGAGATGGTTTCCGTTGTTGCATTGGGAACTATTTCTAATGTGCCATTCTTAAGTGTAAACATTCTACCCGTTGGTCTCCATGCACAAAACTTAAGGTGATCCTTAGGCAATAGGCTACTAGTGGTTTTCCTAGCTTTTGCAATAAGTCTTTGAATATATCTAGACTTAGCCTTAGTTACTAAAGGAACCTTTTTCTGTTTAGGCATATCATTCACAGTATCAGAAACAATATCATCACAAGCATTTTTTGACAAAGATTTCTTTTGCATTAAACAAACAGATTCATTACATGCATTCAAAACACTGGTCTTAACATTACATCCAGATGACATATGTTTCTTATTAGAAAGCTTTAAATTCCTAGGGTGTTCTTCTACTTTCTTACATGCACTCTCAGAAAAAGGCGAGACACTAGTTTTCTTGTTAATGCTTCTAGACTGTCTTCTGCTCCTAGAGTTGCTTTCTAATCCTGTAGAAGGTAAGGCACACTCATTATAATTTGTGTTGTTGTCCTGAGATGTTGTTGTAGCATTCCTAGACTCGTTTGGATTATCCTTTTTACTTTTGTCTACCGCCCTATATGTTTTAGATGTAGAGGCAGATGCAGTAGTGGGACTAATCCTATAAAGGCCAGGCGCTATTACATTCGATGTTTCAACAACAGCTTTCTCTTTTTGTTTCTCATTAGGCAAGGGGGTTGATGGTGCTATACCCGTAGTTTCCTCACCCTTCCCTTTTTGACTTTCAAGCTGAGATTTCAAAAGATCAATTTGTTTTTGCATGTTGTGGTAGGAACGCTCATACGATAATTTGTCATACTTGCATTCTTCCTTTTTCTGATCAAGATGTTTAAAATATGTGACATTTTGTTTTTCAATCTTGGCAAGTGCCTTTTCATATTTTACAACAATTTCAGAAGTCTCAGCCCGAAGTCTTTCATCATCCTCAACAGAATATGTTTGGTAAATAATAGACATAATTTCAGTCGATAGAGCCACTTCAGAGAGTATGTCATTATGTTGTTCCAAAACCTTTGTGCGTTCCAAGTATTCATTAGCTTCCTTCACTAAGGATTTGTGGTCCTTAACGAATTCTGCTGATTCTTTCAAAAGATTATGTTCCACATTTTGAACAACCGCATAGATTGCAGTAATATGTGGATTAATGTCCTGTTCAAATTTTTTTTCAGTTCAGTATTAACACTTGGAAACCAGTCTAGCTGTTGACTGTTTGTTTTGGATGCCACAATACGTTGAAGTGTTTCAATTCTCTGTTTAAGATCAACCAAATATAGTCTAGCTGCACTTGTGTCACAAGTGTTTTTAGATGCCATTTGTTCGATGTTAGACAGATGTTTTGAGACAACTATTCGTTTTGCGACAGCCACTGGTCTTTTGAAAAACATTGGTGACTCTTTTTGAACAAGATGAACGCCAGAATCTGTATTAAGCTTGTTATAATCAATTGGTTGAAATTCTCGGTTCATTTGTTTCATTTTAATTCTACTCTCTTTGGAAAGCTCAATCGTTTCATCAGAATCATGAACCTCAGGAGGATCATGTGAAGCATTTAACACACTACCATTATATAACACATTCTGTTCTTTCTGAGCTTTCTTGAGATAATAAGGGTTTTCACAACCGATAGCCATTTTCTTTATTGTATGTAAAATCGGGTTTAGATCGTTAATTAACAAATTGATTGTTTGTGTAGAATGACCAATTTTTACAAGCAAATCTTCCAACTTTGCAATGGTTTCCTTTTTGTTAGTGATCTCTTTAAGAAGATCCTTTTCTTGTTTTGAAAACCTTTCATTCAACTCTTTCTTTTCTTTTTCAAGATTAGAACAAGTTGATTTTTGTTTTGAAAGCAGGTTGGTTAATTCAGAAATTTCCTTGTTTAGAGATTTGATTTGCACATTCAAATTAGCATCTAAGGTGTCAAATTTGATTTGCAAATGTTTTTCTCTTAACTCAGAAGTTCTTAAACTAACTTCAAGTTCTGACTGTCGTTTGTTATTAAAATAATAAGCTCTTGCATTATCCTTATAACTCTCAAGCTCAGTGGTCAATTTTGCATTCGCGGCCTTAACATCGCGATTGACCTTTTTAACTTTCTCAATTTCAACACTATAATTATGCAATAATGATTCAAATAAAGCACGTGTTTCCTCAGCAGTCTCAGTATGCTGTGACTCGAAGTCTCCATTAGAATCCATATCTGGAGTTATCAAATTAGTGTTGCTACAACTTGGTTCGTCCATGTATGTATCGTAAGTGAGATTAGGAGTGGCAGGATGCTGTTCATTTTGAGGTGACATATCAAACATTTCATTATTGTGACATGTAGCATATGGTTGTACCTTAGAAATCGCATTGGTGTTAAAAGCAGGAGGTGCTTCAGAATCTGTGTCATACTTAGCCTCCTGGAGATTTGCCATAAAAATGCAGTTTGCATCGATGTCCTCGAGATCTTCTGCATCATCCATAAGAGCCATGAAGTCATTCTCTTCAGCACTCAACTGTAACCCAACCGTTTCCTTCTGTGCCAACAATAATGCTTTCTGCAAATAAGCTGGATCCCTCTTTTTCGACTTATCTGGACAGTTCCTAGCCATATGACCAATACCCTGACAGTTGAAGCACTTCATCATATTACCCTGATTCATATTCCCAGCTCCCTGAGCAGCAACATTCCCAAACTGATTCCCAGCATTGTGTTCTCTTTGATTACCAACAACTGTACCCATCTGATTCCCTGCATACTGACCCATCTGATTACCAACATACTGCCCTGCAGTCTGATTACCCAACTGATATCGAGGAGCATATCCCTGCTGATTCCCATATCCCCCAACCATCTGTCCTTGTTGTCCCATGTTGAAAATCAGCTGTGCAATTTGCTTGTTGCGAGTGTTTGATGAGATTCGTTGATTGTTGTTGGTGGGTGTGGAGTAGCGTCCTTGGAATGCTTTTGTTAGGTAAGCAAAAGCTTGAGTCAAAGCAGCAGTTGACTCATCCTGATCATCTTGATCTGGGTGTTGCGGGTATTGTTGTTGTAGGATTACATGTTGTTGTTGTGGGTAGAATGGTGTTTGTGGATTGTATTGTTGTTGCATGAAGTGTTGGGATGAAGATGAAGATGGTTGTGTATTTACTGTTGCAGGTGTAGGTGTTTGGACAATGAGTGCAAGAGGATCATGTTGTTTTGCTAATTTCTCTTTTCTGACTTCATTTGCCTCTGCCTGGTTTTGTTTTAGAAAGTCATAGAGCTGATCATAGTTCACCTCGTGAAGGTTCTTTGTTTGGTTGACAATAGTGACATATCGTCCCCATTCCTCTGGAAGGTTGTTGATGAACTTGATGTTTTGAACAATTTGGGTCGGTGCCAACTTGTTTCTGATCAACTCATTCATTAGAGTACAAAACCGTGTGTAGTAAGATTCAATCTGTTCAGCTGGAGTGGATGTGAACTTCTCCCATTCAGTTAGAAGCTTGTTCTCTATGTCTTGTTTACCAATTTCGGTGCCATGACAGAGCCGTCTAACTCGTTCCCACATATCATAGGCAGTTTCACAACTATCTACAACACAAAATATATGTTGTGGTAAACCGAGTTGGATTAAGTGCATTGCCAAGTCATCCGCTTCAATTTGCTTCCAATCTTCTGGCGTATATTCCGATTCTTCTTGTACCCGGAAGGTTGCTTCGACGGGAGGTGTTGCATCTGGATTTCCAGCTGTTGCTAGAATCTGACGAGGCTTGAATGGACCTTTCTCAATGGATTTAATCAAGAGTCTACCTTGACCTTGAGGCTTGGTTCTCATATAACGAAGCATACGATTCGTCCATGGAAGATAACCACCTTTTTCTAACATTGGAGGTCGGTTTTCTGCACCGGCCGCATGAATGTCTTGTTGAGTAGTCATCTTTGAAATTTTGTATGATAAAGTGGATTGAGGATCGTTTCAACAAAATAGGAGTTGTTGTTGTTGAAGGTTAAACTTGGTTGTTGTAGTGAAGCCTTGGTTTGTTGTTGATGATCGTTGAAGTTGTAAGTTAGATAAACGAAACAAATTAAATAAAGTTACGAAATTTGATTAGAGTATAATTAAGACAAAGTCAAAAGTTTACAAATTCGACAAAGGTTATGCAAATTACAATTTAGATAAAATGACAATTTCTATAGAAATTTTGATTTGACCAAAATTTATACAAATTATGGCAAAATGTCAATTTAGATAGAAATATATCTAATTTATATAAATTGGTAATTTATATAAAAGATCTAACACTCTTATACAAGAGGGTAGATATCCGTTTGTCGAAGTATTTTACACACTTATACAAGCGCGAAAATACCGAGTTCACTTTTGAGTTGACGAAATTACGTTCGAATCAAATCCTTAAAAGTTATTTAACTTTGAAATCGTTTTACACAAGTAAGAGGGCCAAAACTGTCAATTCTGAAAGTTCCCAAAAGCTGCTGGAAATGACAAGGACTGATTCTGCCAAAACTGAAAACTGCTTCTTTGTCCGAGATTTGATTTGCGATAGCTTGTCCGATATCTGAATTTGCTGTGGTGTACGTTATATGGATTGCGATGAAGATCTCGGATAAGACTGATCTGCTTGGTTTGCGATAAACTTCTCAGACCTGAATTGCGATAGAAACAGAAACTTGAATTGCGATAATATCCCGTTTCTGAATTGCGATAATTTCCAGTTATTGAATTTCGACAGAATTGTCAATTCCGATACTTATCGCAATCTTATACAAGATTGCGATACCAATGCTGAATTGCGATAAAACGCTGGGTCCTTCTGATTTGCGATAAGTGGCAGTTTCACCTACTCCTTGTCCTTTAGTCACTTGCCCATGCTATGCCCATGCATGTAAGACTTTTCCACTGCCAACTTTCACCAACTTACCAACTCTTACCAACTATTGTCAACTCAAATCAATAATTCAAGAACAATGATTATACACAATAAAAATATCAAATATTGCCAAAAAACAAATCGTATAAACCCTTCTTGGATTTGTGTCGATCTAAGAACTTAGAACACCACAAGAATCCAACCTTGAAATACAAGATTTGAGTGAGTAGCACTTACAACTTCACAAACCAAGTCGATAAACACAAACAAACACAACTTTTTGCTTGATTTTGCGTATGAATCGAATAGAGAAAAACACAAAATGTAACTTTTCTAATGAAAGAGAAGTAACAGTGGGTGTTTTAATCTTGAGGATCAAACACAAAAATACCTCCTACCTTGAAGATCGGCTCGTAGATACCACTTGTAATGATCGAACTTCTTTTTCTTTATCACACAAACACACGACACAATATGATGATGACACTCACTAGATCTATGTATAGAACAAGAAATGTAGTATGTGGATCGTATGGAATAACTTGGGTCGAATGTTTATTAGCTTTGAAGATAAGGAAATAAACAAAGACAATGAAGAACACACACACACTCTCTTAGACACACAACGAGACACACAAAAGACTTAGACACTTAGGAATGTGAGAGAGAGTGTGTGTTAATATATCGACACAGCCATCACCAAGGGCTTTGGTGGGCTTTGCTTGGGCTTGGTGTGGGCTAATGTTAGCACTACACATATATATTTAAGTTACTAACAAAACTAATGCCATTAGCCAACATTCTAGACTAAACATTACAAATGACACTTAAGTTCTAAGTTAACAAATGACCATCACTTCACAATTAATAAATTAATTCCTAACATTTCCTAACAGGCCACCTTTGGTCCTTGTGCTTTAGCAAACTTTTCCAGAACTAGTAAATTCTATCTTTACATCATATTTTGTGTTTTAACAATATCTCCCTATATAATGATAGACTAGATTTGGATCTTCAATGTCTAGACTAGGTGCTAGGCGACATGTCCACATGGGGGACAATATCCCGCAATATCCGGGTGTGGCGGCTCACGCCCGCTCCTTAGCAAGGACCGTCGGATAAAAGAGATTCGTTGGGTAAAAGAGTACTTACCTTCAACACGTGACAATGGCCACGTCATTTAGCCGTTTGCATCTGTTCGACCAAGTTTTCACGCAACGTAAGGTGTGTTTTGTTATTGTTTTAGCACTATATAAGATTTTTATGCAATATTAAGCCGGTTTAGTTCATTATTGTTTCTTTGTTAACATTTATTTTAAAGTAATATTTTTTTGTCTCCTATATTTCAATATCCTGGCTCCACCACTGATTTTTTGGGGACTAGATAGCTATTGTTATTATATGCAAACTCCATTATGATGTTGAAACGAAATTGATGTTATGTGATAAAAGTAGTATTACTATGAGAATCATGGAAACATGAACTTTGTGTGACGTTAATTAGATTTATAAGCAAATGAGCCATTTCATGAGTGCATGCACTACCATGTATTATGTTTTGTTCAAACAAAAGGTTAAATTGGTAATTTCAAGCAACTCAGATTGTTTGTTCAGAACAATTATCAAACAATCATTTTTGCTCTAAATCAGGTTCACTCAACATATTGAAATCATTCACCGGCTTTGAATCATTCAAAACTAAATCATATATATATATATATATATATATATATATATATATATATATATATATATATATATATATATATATATATATATATATATATATTTTATAAAACAACCCCTAAAATTAGAAAAATAAAGTCTTAAATATATTTTATTTAGTACAAGTTGTCATTAAAATACACAAGCATGAAGCACGCACAAATATACAGTATATAATTAATGTAGCTGTATTATCAATCATGCTCCATAATCTGTCTTGTCCCTAGCTAATTACTGTTTAATAATATCAACTTGTGACATATTTGAATGAGAATAGAATGACGAACAGGAATTCTAACTACTAAATAAAATAAGTCTTACAGGGGCATTTCTGGGAACCTAACCAGTGAATCTTGGTCTTAATCCAACTTCTAGTATTTGAGGTCTATAAATATCAACTTAGTCTCAATAAGGTTTACACCTTCTACATTAGTTCAAATTTATTGTAGACAAAGAGTCAAAGTTAAGAGATACGTGCATGGATAACTTTTTTCGTAAGTTTACGAACTTATTGTTGGGTGATCAGAAACATGAGAGCAAGAAGACTACAACGGTTAAAGGGAAAGTGGTGTTGATGAAGAAGAATGTGCTTGATTTCAATGACTTTGGTGCATCGGTTCTGGATCGAGCTCATGAGCTGTTCGGCCAACATATCTCTATCCAATTCATAAGTGCCACTCGTGCTGATCAGATATCGTCAGGTACGCCACATTATAGTTTCTCCTATATCACTTCATTTTTGTTTATATTTCTCTGTATCCCGTATCTAATTATCATCAAGTAGGAAGGATAATATTATAACTATCATATCGATCTATAAGATAAACAAACACCCACAGATTGTTAGTGATTGAAACAAGCCAAGTGTACCATAGATATAACAAAAAAAAATAAAAATAAATAAATAAACAAGAAAAAAAAAAAAAAAAAGGAAGAAAAAAAAAGAAGAGAACATCACCAGATGCATGCAGTTGAGATGATCATGCATTTTGCTAAAGGCAAGTGTTTGATTCCTTACAAATATGTTAAAAATTTGGATATCGAGTTGATCTAAGGAATTTTTTCTTAATTGGATAGAGTGGTTAGTGATCCGATCGATCCCCAACATTGTATGCTTAACTAGCTTCTTGCTAGTCTTTTAATTCAAATCATCATTAAAAAAAATGTTAAAAAATGGTCATTATAAGTTTATAACCATGTACATGTAATCACTAATGAATAGAAGATAACACACAAGGTTATGTCGTGTTATCTTTACTTACGCAAGGGGTAAATTTTAAGGGGATAATTACCAAAATAGACCGGGCAACCAAGTGGTTGGCGGTTTCCGCCCCGAAATCGGAAACTTCTGATATTAGACCAGGGCAACTTGTACTTTTTGGGCAACTGAAATCTGCAAGTGACAAGTGTCACTTTTCTGACTATTTTTTGGGCAACTTGTGTATTTTTTGGGCAACTGGAGGACACTTGTCATCATATGGGTCGAGATGCCCAGTTGCCTGATCTAATATCAGAAGTTTCCGATTTCGGGGCGGAAACCGCCAACCACTTGGTTGCTCGGTCTATTTTGGTAATTATCCCAATTTTAATTATGTAAATTCATGGAGTAAGATAACCTCGATTATGTCGTGATGTTTTTTTACGGTTACTAACAGTATGTGTCGAGAAAAAAACATAAATGATTGTAAATTCATGTACTAGGTCCTCTCATATAACTCTTCCCATACCTGCCAAATTTTAGTGTACTTAGTATAAGATATTCTTATTGCATCATGTAGCTGTGCATTTTCTGTTAATCTTTTCAAACAGACTATTATGGCTTTGAACAGATTAAAGATGACTTGCTCAAATAGCTCTTTTGGTTTTCAGTTCAGTTAACTAGCTGACTCGTATGGCTGAGTTTGCTATACATTTTAATCCATGATCGTATTTGTTTATAAATGACGCTGGCGTGATATACAGTGAACACTGATTAAAAAATAGAAATCAAACTTAATATTCAGCTAGTTTAATAAGACAATAATTCACCTGTATATTTGGTGTGATTGAAATAATAATTAGCCAACTGCAAATACAGATTAAAAAAAAGGCTAATCACTACTCCCTTAATAGTAGCTTTTGTTAAATAGCTGTTCTTATCTATTGATGTCTGCTATGGTCATTGTTTATATACTAGTAATATATTAGCTAGAGACTTGATTAAACCAAACACTATAAAATAATGCACATTAAACAGCTCATTTCTTTTTCATGGAATCTTAGTTCTTAATTATACGACTTTCACAATTTGAAACCAATCATTAATCAAATTTTATCTATATTTGACTTGCCCTATAATTACCAACTTGCATATATATATGTTTATCATTTATCAATATGATTGTCAATATGACCCTTTATGTGGTATGAGAGTCAAGTAAACTCATATGTGGAAATGTATTTATGCCGGCCAGCCTTAGAGCTAGGTTATGAAAGTCGTCAAGGACATATATAATTGAGTGTATGTGTACTTGATCGTTATACAAGTATATTGGGTGGCTTTTGGAAAAGGACAGTTAAACCAACTGCATGGAATTAGATTTCAGAGGTCAGTCCGAATTGGTCTAGCTTAGAATCGGTATAACTGTATTTGTCTTATAAATTAGAACTTATTAGACACCAACAAGCTAGTCTTGGAATTTTCATTTCGCACAATTACCTGATAAATTACCTAAAGAATACGTCGAGAGTATTTGAAAACTTTTTTTTCGGGTAAAAGGGTTACCCTCGATAAAATATTATTACTAAAAAAAAAAACAATTAAGTACAACGGATGTGGGTGAGTCCCACATCTCAGCCCAACAAGGCTAACCAAAAGCTCCTACAGTGGTTAAAACCTAAACTAGCATAAGAATGACATGCCATACTTATGCATAAGTGTATTTGAAAACTTGAACGTACGTTTTACAACAAAGAGAATTTGTATCAGTATACAAGAAGCCCCATCGCAAGAAAAGGAAGATACAATATAGATGCAACAAGCATACAGTAATTACATGAAGGTCAAACTTTACAATAACGTCAATTTAGAAGTAAGTCAAAATGATTATTGATGTCAGTGAAGTACATCTAAATGGTCGGATTTTTTACTTTGATTTATCGTAAAAAAGAGTAATAATATAACTAAACAACGAATATGAATAAGAGAATACAAGAACAACTTAACAACGTCCAACATTGGCCATGATAGCCCTAACTTGCAGTCAACAACTGTATATATTTTAATTTAAAGGTATACAAGTTGTTTGGTTTAGGTAATCAAGTGGACTTAATCAATGCTTTCTGCTTCATAATCATATTTTTCATTTTCAAACACATGCATGCAATAATGTTATACCCATTAATTAATACTTTACATCTAAACATTAATTAGACATAAAAGTTAGGACATAATGGGAATTTTACTTCTTAATTAACATTTACAGTTTAGTTTATTTTTAGTATGTTGGATCAATAGTCTCTGCATGCACATTTTGTATTTATTCTTAAAATATCACCTTTTATATATTGTTACAGAAAATAAGACATCTTAATTACTATAGAACTAAAGTATATATGCTAATATAATTTGAGTAGCAAAATCAAATATCCAACTGCATCCATTTAGATAAATCTGATAGAGGTCATGGACCTCTATTAATTAATTCAATAAAAGAAAACTTTAATGAATCATGGGTTTTACATTGTAGATAAAAGGTTGAGAGGCAAGCTTGGAAAACCAGCATTCTTAGAGGACTGGATTAGCACCATCGCCCCTCTAGCTGTTGGTGAAACGGCATATGAAGTCATATTTGAATGGGATGAAAATTTTGGACTTCCAGGAGCATTTGTTGTCAGAAATCTTCATCATAGTGAATTTTATCTTATGGCACTCACTCTTGAAGATGTTCCTGGATATGGTCAAATGCATTTTGTTTGTAACTCATGGGTTTACCCCGCGAAAAACTACACAAATGATCGTATATTCTTCACTAATCAGGTACCCTTTTAACACAAGTTTATGGTTTCTTGCATATTCTCAAGTACTGTGGTTGAATTTTTTGAGTTTACTAGACGAGTCATGTAACAATATGATGGTGCAGGCATATCTACCCAGTGAGACACCTGAACTGCTACGTCCTTATAGAGAGGATGAGTTGGTCATCTTAAGAGGAAATGGGACCGGGATGCTTCAAGAATGGGACAGGGTTTACGATTATGACTTGTATAATGACTTGGGGGGTCAGGATGACGAGAAGGACCCACGCCCGGTTATTGGAGGGTCATCTGAGTACCCCTACCCTCGTAGGGGTAGAACTGGCAGACCACTAAAAAAAACAGGTTAGTTCAATTGAAGCTTGTTTGTGTAGGAGAATAATTATGATTATTTAAGTTAAACATATGGTAAATGATTTGTTTTGGGGTTTTGTTAGATCCTAAAATTGAAAGCAGGCTTCCACTTATTGTGAGTAACAACGTTTATGTTCCAAGAGATGAGCGGTTTGGACACTTGAAGAAATCTGACTTTCTGGCTTATGGTTTAGAAGCTTTCCTTAAGTTCCTTCTCCCAGAGTTTGAGGGTCTAGTTGATGACACTGTAGACGAATTTGACACGTTAGAAGATGTCATGAAGCTCTACAATGGAGGATTAAAGCTTCCACGAGGCGCTTCACTCGATAATATTCTAAAAGAGATCCCTTTACAAGTGTTCAAAGAACTCCTTCGATCTGATGGCGAGGGACTTTCCAAATACACAATCCCACAAGTCATTGAAGGTACTATATAATTCTACAAGTCAAAAGTTAGATAGACAACGTATAATGCTTTGATTTTTTAATGGAAGAAGAAAGGAAAATGATTTACACATGATCTCCATATATATATATGATATATTACCATGACAATTTTATGTTCATAACCTCAAGAAGGTTTTGTTTTAAATGGTTGTAATTGATTCTAGCATTCTTTTGGATGTTTTTTATTTTATTTATTTATTTATTATTTATTTATTTTTTATTTTTTTTAACAGCCGAATTGTCTGGTTGGAGCACTGATGAAGAATTTGCAAGAGAAATGTTGGCCGGAGTCAACCCTGTTTCCATCCAACTTTTGAAAGTAAGTTCTAGCCAAAGAAATATCTATCAATTCAGTGAACCTGTGTAACTTGATTATTTTTAAGCCGGTTTCCTACTTCAACAAACAAAATTGGGAAGACCTATGTGTATCAATTCATATATTAACTCAAAAATTTCGCAGGAGTTCCCGCCATCAAGCAAGTTGGATGCTAATGTCTATGGTAACCAAAATAGTTCAATAAGATCACATCATATTGAGGAACATCTTGACGGTTTAGATGTACAAGAGGTAACGTCTTGAGTTTTGATTCTTAATCTAGTAACTTGAAAGTATTTATAACTTACACATCATTTAAATTGTCATATAGTTGGTAAGAGCCAAAAGGCTATTTACATTGGATTATCATGACTCGTTAATGCCATACGTGAGGCGAATAAACGAGACATCCAACAAGATTTATGCTACACGAACTTTGCTTTTGTTACAAAAAGATGGAACTCTAAAGCCAATAGCTATTGAGTTAAGCTTGCCTCATCCCGACAATGATAAGCTAGGTGCCATCAGCAAAGTATGCACTCCTTCAACAGATGGAGTGGAAGCCGGAATCTGGAAGATGGCTAAAGCATATGTGGCAGTGAACGATACAGGAGTTCATCAACTCATTAGTCACTGGTAAACTTCTGTAAAACCCTGCTAATTAATGAAACCCTTCACATATTATAAATTCTGAGAATCTACAATTTAACCATATTCATTGGTATCGAATTCATATACCACAGGTTGAACACACATGCTGTAATCGAACCTTTTGTGATAGCAACAAATAGGCAACTAAGTGTGCTCCATCCCATCAACAAGCTTCTCCATCCTCATTTCCGCGACACAATGAACATAAATGCCACTGCTAGGAATGTCTTAATCAGCAGTGGCGGAGTTATCGATAGAACATTCTTCACCGGAAAATATTCTATTGAAATATGTTCGAAACTATACAAGAATTGGGCTTTTCCCAATCAGGCACTCCCTAAAGATCTTATACGGAGGTAGGTATTCATTCACCATTTTTCAGAAAAACAAAACACTAAAACAATACCATCCTAAAGAGAAGCAAAAACCGCATTACTTATGCTCTAAAGGCAATAAAGAACTGACATCGTATACTAATATATTCATACATGTTTGAAAACTTAGTTACTAAAGTATTGTTTTAATACATAGGGGAATGGCAGTTGAGGACTCAAATTCTCCTCATGGCCTTCGATTAGTAGTTGAAGATTACCCATATGCTGTAGATGGGCTTGAGATTTGGTCAGCCATTAATTCATGGGTTGAGGATTACTGTAAGTATTACTACAAAAATGACGACGTGGTTGTAAACGATACTGAACTCCAGGCATGGTGGAAGGAAATTCGTGAGGAGGGACATGGTGACTTGAAACACGAGCCATGGTGGCCAGAAATTAGATCGGTACAAAACCTGATTGATAATTGCACCATAATCATATGGATATCTTCTGCTCTTCATGCAGCTGTAAACTTTGGGCAATATCCTTATGCTGGCTATCCCCCTAATCGTCCAACTCTAAGTCGAAGGCTTTTGCCTGAACCAAACACTCCGGAGTATGATGAACTAAGAGAAGATCCGAATAAAGTTTTTCTGAAAACGGTTACACCACAACTGCAATCACTTGTTACTGTTTCTTTGATAGAGATATTATCAAGGCATACCTCAGATGAGATCTATTTAGGGGAAAGAGAGTGCCCTGACTGGACCATGGACAAGGAGCCTTTGAAGGCATTCAAAAACTTTTCCACAAAGCTGAAGGAAATCGAGGAAAAAATTGTGAAGATGAACCAAGATGAGACATTGAAGAACAGGTCCGGACCTGTAAAGGTACCATATACACTACTCGTTCCTAGCAGTAAAGAGGGACTTACCGGAAGGGGTATACCTAATAGTGTGTCGATATGAAATGTGTCGTCTGTATTTAAGTTTTGTCCTAATATTGATTTGTACATTGTATCATTCTTTCGACTAGCGTGGCATTTGTATGTAACGAATTGGCACTGTTTTCCAATTCTTGTGTTGTACTCCGTATTATATTGTTTTGTAAATCTTAAACAGTTTGACCAGTGATCAACAACTTTCTTGCTTCAACCACAATACAAATTTCTAATGATGTGGAGGTTGTCTTCCTAATTAGTTTCAGTTGCACATCTCCAACTAGGGATGACCCCGGTATTATACCGGTACTGAATAATGCCGATTTAGACTGTACCGAATTTTTTTGGGTCATTTCGTACGTGCTACCAAAATCGGTATGATTATGCATGCATATAATGTATTATTTATTTACTTTTTTTGAATGGCAATTCATTAAAAACTAGCTAGCAAGATGCTAGAATAATCAAAGAGAAAGAGTTCATACAAGAACATATAGGATTGTCTAACCACTCAATCCAATTAGGTTTCACGATCCTATTACGATTTAAAATCCATGAGTGCGAATGCACCTTTATCTCCTCTTCAAGTGTATCTTCTCTTGGCGGCTTCAAGTCAAAACAAACTCGATTTCTATATCTCCAAATTACCCAGGTTGTGGTTTGAACCACAACGTCAAAGCATGTATTTACTTCATTATTTAAGTTAACAGCTTCCTCCCATTTTAATAGATCATGAACCACTTATGGATAGTCATTCAAACCCCACCATGTCACGATCTTCTTCCACAAATGTGTGGCACTCAACGAATAGATGTTGGGAGGTCTCAATGTTAGCTTTAGTTTTTATAATTTAAAGTGATGGTCATTCACTTAATTAGAACTTTATTAAGTGGGCTTATGTTAGACTTAGTTTATATGTAAAAAGCCTAGCCCATGAGCAAAACCCACTAAAAGCCCACAAGGCAAAGTGCTTGTTGTATTTAAAGCACAAAACTTCTCATTTGAGAAGTGGTTCAGTGTGTGTAATATGTGTGTTTAATAAAGAAAAGCTTAACATCTATATCCATCTCATATCATACGATCCAACATTTACACTTTGTCCCATCATTTCTTGTGCATAACAAAGCATATCTAAGTGTGATAAAGAGTGATTATCGACTATATCAACATTTACACGTTGTTGTTTTCTCTAGCTTCTCTCTAGAAAAACATACACACCCCGCCAGTCAATAAACCGAAAATTCAAAGTTTAATCTTAAGTTCGTGTTTATCATGTTTCCTCCACCTTCTAAACGTGATTCGTGTTTATTATGTGCACCTTCTAAACGTGATTCTAAAGATCAAGATCATGCCATATTTGCTTTTTTAATCCATAATTTCAAACATGAACTTGAAAAGTGCAAAGAGGACAATCACAAAACTAAGCAAACAAACATCTTATTGTCCAAAGAGCTTGAAAAATTAACAAAAAGCAAAGACACTGAAATCTCAAACCTTAAATCTCAAGGTCAGAAATTTGTGGAGAGAAATTTGGGCCCCGCCAACAAAAAGGTCCAAGAACTTTTAAAAGAGAATGGTGAATTAAAAATGAGGTACTCAATGCTTCAGGAAAACACTTCAAATCTTAAGATTGTTAATACAAAACTTGAAAAAGAAAATCAAGAGTTTTCGAAACAAGCAACCAATCTTGAAGTAAAACTTCGAAAAACAGGCCAAAGTGCTCAAACTCTTCAAATGATGATTCCTAAAGCTGAGAAAGTTTATAAGGGAAAATCAGGAATTGGTTTTGAAAATACAGATCAGGTTGAACATAAATTTTTGCCGACTGATGCTCTGTTCATATCAGAAGAAGATGAAAAATTGGAAAATGAAAAACGCTTAAAAGTCAAACAAAGAAAAAGCCCACTCTCGTACCAAGGCTTTGTGTATGGTTGTATACAATTGTCAGAAATACCAAAACCACCTTTAAAAAGAAAAGAAACAAATGTGAAAAGATTTTTCAAAGAAGTTCAACTTGCTACTTATGATGCTAAATTATGGCAAAATAAAGCAAGGAAACAGTTTTGTAATCTTAAAAATCACATTGAGCACACGTTAAAGGTCATTTGGTCAAAACAACAATACACCGAAAGTGACTACAATCGTCTCATGTCATCAGACGCTTGGCTAAAAAGGGAAGTCTGTAAGTATTTAAAAGATGAGATTGAACCTCTTGTGAAAAACATCAATTTCAGTTTTGAACACTTTGAAAAATTTCTTGTCACTGAAATGAGAGAAGATTTAAAGTACGTCCATTCTCTCGAAGATGAATTTGATGCAAAATGCTTAAATCTTGATATTCAAAAGAATTTTTCACAAATCAAATTGAGTCACTCAAGTCGGTGTATGTCAATCATGAGCATGAGAATGTGGATTCTGACCATACATATTTTTTGAAATCTGAAAATCTTTGTTTCAAAAGAAAAATCACTGAACTTTCAAAAGAAGTAGCTGAAGTCAAAGAAGAATTGTCAAAAAGAATTGCTTCTTCTAAAAAGGAACAGATTTTTGAAGAAAAGTGTGATGATGCCAAAATCAACTTTGATTTGGACGAAATTGATACAAAAAATATTGAATTGGAACATGCTGTGGCATCATTACAAAAAGAAAATGAGCATTTGAAACAGACTTACAAAAACCTGTTTAATTCAATCAAGCGTTCACGTGTTCTGAATCAAAAATCAAACACGAAACAAAAGGAGTCTGAAGTATTGAAGCCTCAAGTTACAAAAGTTTCCTATCCAAATCCTCTGTTTGATTCTACTTCTTCAGATTTTGAAACAGACAATGCAAATCATGTGTTTCAAACAAAAGTGCTTGAGCTTGAAACGCTTTTAGCTCAACGCACAAACGATCTTGAGGATGCCAAAACTGATCTTTTCAACAAAACGAACAAATTCGAAACATATTTTGAAAAACTTGAAAAGAAAATATTGTTTTCGAACGAAAATTGGCTCGTAAAATAGATGATTCAAAAGCTGAAAAAGATCATTTTTTGAAACAAATTGCTTCTTTGGAATCTAAATTGGCATCTCAAGATCTTCTTCAAAAAGAATACAGTGATTTGCGATCATCATACAATGCCTTGAAAACAAAGTTTGATGATCTTAACCGTTCAAAAGGAAAATCTCCTGTTTCAACCAAGTTTCCCAAAGAGGGTAGTGTTTCAAAGAAGGTTTACACGGGTGAATCTTCAAGACCAAGACCATTTTCAAAAAAGGTTTCCCAGTTTACAACCTACTCTTTACAAAAAGGAAGGAAGTTTTCAAAGAAACAAATTTTTTTTGAAACACTTACTCCTCAAAAGCTTTCAAGGTCAAACAAGTCTCATGAAGAGACTACAAGATTTCAAACTCCACAATCTCGCTTTACATGGGTAAGGCAAGTGTGGAGACCAAATCAAAGTCCTTCAAACTCTGAAAAACTTCCGCTGCAATACAAGGACTCTGTTTTGAAAAAGGATTTTAAATCTCCGTTGATTCCGCGAGTGTTATTTTCAGATGAAAAACCAGTTTTCAGTCCTCGTTGGAATTCAACTTCTCTGAATCAGATTGACACAACTTACAAATGGATTGCAAAACATGCTAAACCCGTTGGTGCAGTGCTCACATGGGTTCCAAAAGTTGTTGTCTAATCTGGTCAAAATGGCTTTTGTTCAATTCAGTTCAAAACCCGCGCTTCATTTAATGGCTTTCGTGCACTTCAGTACGAAACCCGGGCTTCAAAGAAAGGAAAGTGCTTATTCAAAAATTTCGAGCACTTATCCTAAAAATCAATGGCTTGTACGTATTTCAGCTTACAACCCGGGCTTCAACGTTTTAGCTTATGCACTCATAACAGTGTATAACCCGTTTTTCAAAGAAAGGACCCTGTTGTACGTTTTAATTGCAACAATCCTATACGATAAGAAGTTTTCATCAAAAGTTTTTCAATCTAAACTTCTTAATCTCAAGCAAAATTTTACTCAAAATTTCTCAAAAGGTTTTTCAAAACTTTTCAAACATTTTGCTTAAGATTTTCAAATTGTTACTCCCCACTTGCTTCAAAATTTACAAAAATGTCACATCCAATGCAAGTTTTGAGGGGGAGTATTTCAGAACAAATTTTGTTCCAAAAAGTTCATGCATATTAATTTCTCCCTATTAGCTTTCCAAAAACAATGATTTTAATCAAACGGTATCAAAAATACCATCGAAATGCTATTTTTGAGGGGGAGAAATGTGTTTAATATGTGATCATGGTTCGAATCTCAAAAAGACTCAGAAAATACTATCGAATTGACGAATCTTAAATGTCAGTAATCGAAAAGACTAGTCCTGGACGGGTAATAATTTCAAGATGGTTACCCATTGATGTAAACGTGTCTCGCAAAGGACTTGTCTGAGTAGAATGTACCAATTCGAGAGATGATCATTGAATATGACCGGGACGGGTAATAATTTCAAGCTAGTCCAACTAGTGATGTAAGCGTGTCTCGCGAAGGTCATGTTCATCGAAAATCGATCATTTCAAAATGTGCTAACTCTACCCAACATGTGCTATTTATTTCAAAAATGCATGAGCATATGTGAAGGGGGAGTATTTCAGAAAATGCAAAACTCTTGAAGTGTTAATCAAAAATGTGTTTTATACATAAACGTTTTGAGAGATTTTCACAAATGGTTTTATGGCATGCGATCAACAAATCTAGGATAATCATGGTGTAATAAGGTGATTATGGTTAGGTAATGTCTAATGATCCGCCAGAACCGGAGGGATCTACCCAAGGACAATTCCAATAGTTTAGAATTAGAAGTCCTTAGGTATGATTGAAAAAAGGAGCAAACGAGAAAGGAGAAAGAAGGGGTTGAAGAATTAAAAAGAAAAGTTTAATGTAAGGGTGAAAAGAAATAGCCTCCATGAAAACTTAGGAAAGACACCGGGTCAATACATATGCTATCGGTACTCACTAAGGTGATACTGATATTGAAGACAAGACGTCATGGACCCAGTGACGCGGTGCACAAACCCCACCTAGCCACTCAGATATCTCTTAAAAGATATTTGTTTCATTTCTCACGGAGATCAATGCATAATCTATCGACCTCTCACTTCGAGATGAGTTGATATTGAAAAGGTGGCACTCTGCTCCACGCCTCCGACGACTAAAACCAAAACGCACATAATTGAGTCTAGAGCCATGAGATTTTTTTTCCCTGTAATATGTGGATTACGCCAGAAAAGGTGGCACTCTGCTCCACAGTAATATGTGGATTAATGCCCTGTTCAAATTTTTTTTCAGTTCAGTATTAACACTTGGAAACCAGTCTAGCTGTTGACTGTTTGTTTTGGATGCCACAATACGTTGAAGTGTTTCAATTCTCTGTTTAAGATCAACCAAATATAGTCTAGCTGCACTTGTGTCACAAGTGTTTTTAGATGCCATTTGTTCGATGTTAGACAGATGTTTTGAGACAACTATTCGTTTTGCGACAGCCACTGGTCTTTTGAAAAACATTGGTGACTCTTTTTGAACAAGATGAACGCCAGAATCTGTATTAAGCTTGTTATAATCAATTGGTTGAAATTCTCGGTTCATTTGTTTCATTTTAATTCTACTCTCTTTGGAAAGCTCAATCGTTTCATCAGAATCATGAACCTCAGGAGGATCATGTGAAGCATTTAACACACTACCATTATATAACACATTCTGTTCTTTCTGAGCTTTCTTGAGATAATAAGGGTTTTCACAACCGATAGCCATTTTCTTTATTGTATGTAAAATCGGGTTTAGATCGTTAATTAACAAATTGATTGTTTGTGTAGAATGACCAATTTTTACAAGCAAATCTTCCAACTTTGCAATGGTTTCCTTTTTGTTAGTGATCTCTTTAAGAAGATCCTTTTCTTGTTTTGAAAACCTTTCATTCAACTCTTTCTTTTCTTTTTCAAGATTAGAACAAGTTGATTTTTGTTTTGAAAGCAGGTTGGTTAATTCAGAAATTTCCTTGTTTAGAGATTTGATTTGCACATTCAAATTAGCATCTAAGGTGTCAAATTTGATTTGCAAATGTTTTTCTCTTAACTCAGAAGTTCTTAAACTAACTTCAAGTTCTGACTGTCGTTTGTTATTAAAATAATAAGCTCTTGCATTATCCTTATAACTCTCAAGCTCAGTGGTCAATTTTGCATTCGCGGCCTTAACATCGCGATTGACCTTTTTAACTTTCTCAATTTCAACACTATAATTATGCAATAATGATTCAAATAAAGCACGTGTTTCCTCAGCAGTCTCAGTATGCTGTGACTCGAAGTCTCCATTAGAATCCATATCTGGAGTTATCAAATTAGTGTTGCTACAACTTGGTTCGTCCATGTATGTATCGTAAGTGAGATTAGGAGTGGCAGGATGCTGTTCATTTTGAGGTGACATATCAAACATTTCATTATTGTGACATGTAGCATATGGTTGTACCTTAGAAATCGCATTGGTGTTAAAAGCAGGAGGTGCTTCAGAATCTGTGTCATACTTAGCCTCCTGGAGATTTGCCATAAAAATGCAGTTTGCATCGATGTCCTCGAGATCTTCTGCATCATCCATAAGAGCCATGAAGTCATTCTCTTCAGCACTCAACTGTAACCCAACCGTTTCCTTCTGTGCCAACAATAATGCTTTCTGCAAATAAGCTGGATCCCTCTTTTTCGACTTATCTGGACAGTTCCTAGCCATATGACCAATACCCTGACAGTTGAAGCACTTCATCATATTACCCTGATTCATATTCCCAGCTCCCTGAGCAGCAACATTCCCAAACTGATTCCCAGCATTGTGATCTCTTTGATTACCAACAACTGTACCCATCTGATTCCCTGCATACTGACCCATCTGATTACCAACATACTGCCCTGCAGTCTGATTACCCAACTGATATCGAGGAGCATATCCCTGCTGATTCCCATATCCCCCAACCATCTGTCCTTGTTGTCCCATGTTGAAAATCAGCTGTGCAATTTGCTTGTTGCGAGTGTTTGATGAGATTCGTTGATTGTTGTTGGTGGGTGTGGAGTAGCGTCCTTGGAATGCTTTTGTTAGGTAAGCAAAAGCTTGAGTCAAAGCAGCAGTTGACTCATCCTGATCATCTTGATCTGGGTGTTGCGGGTATTGTTGTTGTAGGATTACATGTTGTTGTTGTGGGTAGAATGGTGTTTGTGGATTGTATTGTTGTTGCATGAAGTGTTGGGATGAAGATGAAGATGGTTGTGTATTTACTGTTGCAGGTGTAGGTGTTTGGACAATGAGTGCAAGAGGATCATGTGGTTTTGCTAATTTCTCTTTTCTGACTTCATTTGCCTCTGCCTGGTTTTGCTTTAGAAAGTCATAGAGCTGATCATAGTTCACCTCGTGAAGGTTCTTTGTTTGGTTGACAATAGTGACATATCGTCCCCATTCCTCTGGAAGGTTGTTGATGAACTTGATGTTTTGAACAATTTGGGTCGGTGCCAACTTGTTTCTGATCAACTCATTCATTAGAGTACAAAACCGTGTGTAGTAAGATTCAATCTGTTCAGCTGGAGTGGATGTGAACTTCTCCCATTCAGTTAGAAGCTTGTTCTCTATGTCTTGTTTACCAATTTCGGTGCCATGACAGAGCCGTCTAACTCGTTCCCACATATCATAGGCAGTTTCACAACTATCTACAACACAAAATATATGTTGTGGTAAACCGAGTTGGATTAAGTGCATTGCCAAGTCATCCGCTTCAATTTGCTTCCAATCTTCTGGCGTATATTCCGATTCTTCTTGTACCCGGAAGGTTGCTTCGACGGGAGGTGTTGCATCTGGATTTCCAGCTGTTGCTAGAATCTGACGAGGCTTGAATGGACCTTTCTCAATGGATTTAATCAAGAGTCTACCTTGACCTTGAGGCTTGGTTCTCATATAACGAAGCATACGATTCGTCCATGGAAGATAACCACCTTTTTCTAACATTGGAGGTCGGTTTTCTGCACCGGCCGCATGAATGTCTTGTTGAGTAGTCATCTTTGAAATTTTGTATGATAAAGTGGATTGAGGATCGTTTCAACAAAATAGGAGTTGTTGTTGTTGAAGGTTAAACTTGGTTGTTGTAGTGAAGCCTTGGTTTGTTGTTGATGATCGTTGAAGTTGTAAGTTAGATAAACGAAACAAATTAAATAAAGTTACGAAATTTGATTAGAGTATAATTAAGACAAAGTCAAAAGTTTACAAATTCGACAAAGGTTATGCAAATTACAATTTAGATAAAATGACAATTTCTATAGAAATTTTGATTTGACCAAAATTTATACAAATTATGGCAAAATGTCAATTTAGATAGAAATATATCTAATTTATATAAATTGGTAATTTATATAAAAGATCTAACACTCTTATACAAGAGGGTAGATATCCGTTTGTCGAAGTATTTTACACACTTATACAAGCGCGAAAATACCGAGTTCACTTTTGAGTTGACGAAATTACGTTCGAATCAAATCCTTAAAAGTTATTTAACTTTGAAATCGTTTTACACAAGTAAGAGGGCCAAAACTGTCAATTCTGAAAGTTCCCAAAAGCTGCTGGAAATGACAAGGACTGATTCTGCCAAAACTGAAAACTGCTTCTTTGTCCGAGATTTGATTTGCGATAGCTTGTCCGATATCTGAATTTGCTGTGGTGTACGTTATATGGATTGCGATGAAGATCTCGGATAAGACTGATCTGCTTGGTTTGCGATAAACTTCTCAGACCTGAATTGCGATAGAAACAGAAACTTGAATTGCGATAATATCCGTTTCTGAATTGCGATAATTTCCAGTTATTGAATTTCGACAGAATTGTCAATTCCGATACTTATCGCAATCTTATACAAGATTGCGATACCAATGCTGAATTGCGATAAAACGCTGGGTCCTTCTGATTTGCGATAAGTGGCAGTTTCACCTACTCCTTGTCCTTTAGTCACTTGCCCATGCTATGCCCATGCATGTAAGACTTTTCCACTGCCAACTTTCACCAACTTACCAACTCTTACCAACTATTGTCAACTCAAATCAATAATTCAAGAACAATGATTATACACAATAAAAATATCAAATATTGCCAAAAAACAAATCGTATAAACCCTTCTTGGATTTGTGTCGATCTAAGAACTTAGAACACCACAAGAATCCAACCTTGAAATACAAGATTTGAGTGAGTAGCACTTACAACTTCACAAACCAAGTCGATAAACACAAACAAACACAACTTTTTGCTTGATTTTGCGTATGAATCGAATAGAGAAAAACACAAAATGTAACTTTTCTAATGAAAGAGAAGTAACAGTGGGGTGTTTTAATCTTGAGGATCAAACACAAAAATACCTCCTACCTTGAAGATCGGCTCGTAGATACCACTTGTAATGATCGAACTTCTTTTTCTTTATCACACAAACACACGACACAATATGATGATGACACTCACTAGATCTATGTATAGAACAAGAAATGTAGTATGTGGATCGTATGGAATAACTTGGGTCGAATGTTTATTAGCTTTGAAGATAAGGAAATAAACAAAGACAATGAAGAACACACACACACTCTCTTAGACACACAACGAGACACACAAAAGACTTAGACACTTAGGAATGTGAGAGAGAGTGTGTGTTAATATATCGACACAGCCATCACCAAGGGCTTTGGTGGGCTTTGCTTGGGCTTGGTGTGGGCTAATGTTAGCACTACACATATATTTAAGTTACTAACAAAACTAATGCCATTAGCCAACATTCTAGACTAAACATTACAAATGACACTTAAGTTCTAAGTTAACAAATGACCATCACTTCACAATTAATAAATTAATTCCTAACATTTCCTAACAGGCCACCTTTGGTCCTTGTGCTTTAGCAAACTTTTCCAGAACTAGTAAATTCTATCTTTACATCATATTTTGTGTTTTAACAATATCTCCCTATATAATGATAGACTAGATTTGGATCTTCAATGTCTAGACTAGGTGCTAGGCGACATGTCCACATGGGGGACAATATCCCGCAATATCCGGGTGTGGCGGCTCACGCCCGCTCCTTAGCAAGGACCGTCGGATAAAAGAGATTCGTTGGGTAAAAGAGTACTTACCTTCAACACGTGACAATGGCCACGTCATTTAGCCGTTTGCATCTGTTCGACCAAGTTTTCACGCAACGTAAGGTGTGTTTTTGTTATTGTTTTAGCACTATATAAGATTTTTATGCAATATTAAGCCGGTTTAGTTCATTATTGTTTCTTTGTTAACATTTATTTTAAAGTAATATTTTTTTGTCTCCTATATTTCAATATCCTGGCTCCACCACTGATTTTTTGGGGACTAGATAGCTATTGTTATTATATGCAAACTCCATTATGATGTTGAAACGAAATTGATGTTATGTGATAAAAGTAGTATTACTATGAGAATCATGGAAACATGAACTTTGTGTGACGTTAATTAGATTTATAAGCAAATGAGCCATTTCATGAGTGCATGCACTACCATGTATTATGTTTTGTTCAAACAAAAGGTTAAATTGGTAATTTCAAGCAACTCAGATTGCTTGTTTAGAACAATTATCAAACAATCATTTTTGCTCTAAATCAGGTTCACTCAACATATTGAAATCATTCACCGGCTTTGAATCATTCAAAACTAAATCATATATATATATATATATATATATATATATATATATATATATATATATATATATATATTTTATAAAACAACCCCTAAAATTAGAAAAATAAAGTCTTAAATATATTTTATTTAGTACAAGTTGTCATTAAAATACACAAGCATGAAGCACGCACAAATATACAGTATATAATTAATGTAGCTGTATTATCAATCATGCTCCATAATCTGTCTTGTCCCTAGCTAATTACTGTTTAATAATATCAACTTGTGACATATTTGAATGAGAATAGAATGACGAACAGGAATTCTAACTACTAAATAAAATAAGTCTTACAGGGGCATTTCTGGGAACCTAACCAGTGAATCTTGGTCTTAATCCAACTTCTAGTATTTGAGGTCTATAAATATCAACTTAGTCTCAATAAGGTTTACACCTTCTACATTAGTTCAAATTTATTGTAGACAAAGAGTCAAAGTTAAGAGATACGTGCATGGATAACTTTTTTCGTAAGTTTACGAACTTATTGTTGGGTGATCAGAAACATGAGAGCAAGAAGACTACAACGGTTAAAGGGAAAGTGGTGTTGATGAAGAAGAATGTGCTTGATTTCAATGACTTTGGTGCATCGGTTCTGGATCGAGCTCATGAGCTGTTCGGCCAACATATCTCTATCCAA
This sequence comes from Artemisia tridentata subsp. tridentata, assembly GCA_021014915.2. Lineage (NCBI taxonomy): Eukaryota > Viridiplantae > Streptophyta > Magnoliopsida > Asterales > Asteraceae > Artemisia > Artemisia tridentata. Next base: position 303,318,911 of record CP139507.1, on the reverse strand, counting down.
TTCATAAGTGCCACTCGTGCTGATCAGATATCGTCAGGTACGCCACATTATAGTTTCTCCTATATCACTTCATTTTTGTTTATATTTCTCTGTATCCCGTATCTAATTATCATCAAGTAGGAAGGATAATATTATAACTATCATATCGATCTATAAGATAAACAAACACCCACAGATTGTTAGTGATTGAAACAAGCCAAGTGTACCATAGATATAACAAAAAAAAAAAATAAAAAAAAATAAATAAACAAGAAAAAAAAAAAAAAAAAGGAAGAAAAAAAAAGAAGAGAACATCACCAGATGCATGCAGTTGAGATGATCATGCATTTTGCTAAAGGCAAGTGTTTGATTCCTTACAAATATGTTAAAAATTTGGATATCGAGTTGATCTAAGGAATTTTTTCTTAATTGGATAGAGTGGTTAGTGATCCGATCGATCCCCAGCATTGTATGCTTAACTAGCTTCTTGCTAGTCTTTTAATTCAAATCATCATTAAAAAAAATGTTAAAAAATGGTCATTATAAGTTTATAACCATGTACATGTAATCACTAATGAATAGAAGATAACACACAAGGTTATGTCGTGTTATCTTTACTTACGCAAGGGGTAAATTTTAAGGGGATAATTACCAAAATAGACCGGGCAACCAAGTGGTTGGCGGTTTCCGCCCCGAAATCGGAAACTTCTGATATTAGACCAGGGCAACTTGTACTTTTTGGGCAACTGAAATCTGCAAGTGACAAGTGTCACTTTTCTGACTATTTTTTGGGCAACTTGTGTATTTTTTGGGCAACTGGAGGACACTTGTCATCATATGGGTCGAGATGCCCAGTTGCCTGATCTAATATCAGAAGTTTCCGATTTCGGGGCGGAAACCGCCAACCACTTGGTTGCTCGGTCTATTTTGGTAATTATCCCAATTTTAATTATGTAAATTCATGGAGTAAGATAACCTCGATTATGTCGTGATGTTTTTTTACGGTTACTAACAGTATGTGTCGAGAAAAAAACATAAATGATTGTAAATTCATGTACTAGGTCCTCTCATATAACTCTTCCCATACCTGCCAAATTTTAGTGTACTTAGTATAAGATATTCTTATTGCATCATGTAGCTGTGCATTTTCTGTTAATCTTTTCAAACAGACTATTATGGCTTTGAACAGATTAAAGATGACTTGCTCAAATAGCTCTTTTGGTTTTCAGTTCAGTTAACTAGCTGACTCGTATGGCTGAGTTTGCTATACATTTTAATCCATGATCGTATTTGTTTATAAATGACGCTGGCGTGATATACAGTGAACACTGATTAAAAAATAGAAATCAAACTTAATATTCAGCTAGTTTAATAAGACAATAATTCACCTGTATATTTGGTGTGATTGAAATAATAATTAGCCAACTGCAAATACAGATTAAAAAAAAGGCTAATCACTACTCCCTTAATAGTAGCTTTTGTTAAATAGCTGTTCTTATCTATTGATGTCTGCTATGGTCATTGTTTATATACTAGTAATATATTAGCTAGAGACTTGATTAAACCAAACACTATAAAATAATGCACATTAAACAGCTCATTTCTTTTTCATGGAATCTTAGTTCTTAATTATACGACTTTCACAATTTGAAACCAATCATTAATCAAATTTTATCTATATTTGACTTGCCCTATAATTACCAACTTGCATATATATATGTTTATCATTTATCAATATGATTGTCAATATGACCCTTTATGTGGTATGAGAGTCAAGTAAACTCATATGTGGAAATGTATTTATGCCGGCCAGCCTTAGAGCTAGGTTATGAAAGTCGTCAAGGACAATATAATTGAGTGTATGTGTACTTGATCGTTATACAAGTATATTGGGTGGCTTTTGGAAAAGGACAGTTAAACCAACTGCATGGAATTAGATTTCAGAGGTCAGTCCGAATTGGTCTAGCTTAGAATCGGTATAAACTGTATTTGTCTTATAAATTAGAACTTATTAGACACCAACAAGCTAGTCTTGGAATTTTCATTTCGCACAATTACCTGATAAATTACCTAAAGAATACGTCGAGAGTATTTGAAAACTTTTTTTTCGGGTAAAAGGGTTCCCCTCGATAAAATATTATTACTAAAAAAAAAAACAATTAAGTACAACGGATGTGGGTGAGTCCCACATCTCAGCCCAACAAGGCTAACCAAAAGCTCCTACAGTGGTTAAAACCTAAACTAGCATAAGAATGACATGTCATACTTATGCATAAGTGTATTTGAAAACTTGAACGTACGTTTTACAACAAAGAGAATTTGTATCAGTATACAAGAAGCCCCATCGCAAGAAAAGGAAGATACAATATAGATGCAACAAGCATACAGTAATTACATGAAGGTCAAACTTTACAATAACGTCAATTTAGAAGTAAGTCAAAATGATTATTGATGTCAGTGAAGTACATCTAAATGGTCGGATTTTTTACTTTGATTTATCGTAAAAAAGAGTAATAATATAACTAAACAACGAATATGAATAAGAGAATACAAGAACAACTTAACAACGTCCAACATTGGCCATGATAGCCCTAACTTGCAGTCAACAACTGTATATATTTTAATTTAAAGGTATACAAGTTGTTTGGTTTAGGTAATCAAGTGGACTTAATCAATGCTTTCTGCTTCATAATCATATTTTTCATTTTCAAACACATGCATGCAATAATGTTATACCCATTAATTAATACTTTACATCTAAACATTAATTAGACATAAAAGTTAGGACATAATGGGAATTTTACTTCTTAATTAACATTTACAGTTTAGTTTATTTTTAGTATGTTGGATCAATAGTCTCTGCATGCACATTTTGTATTTATTCTTAAAATATCACCTTTTATATATTGTTACAGAAAATAAGACATCTTAATTACTATAGAACTAAAGTATATATGCTAATATAATTTGAGTAGCAAAATCAAATATCCAACTGCATCCATTTAGATAAATCTGATAGAGGTCATGGACCTCTATTAATTAATTCAATAAAAGAAAACTTTAATGAATCATGGGTTTTACATTGTAGATAAAAGGTTGAGAGGCAAGCTTGGAAAACCAGCATTCTTAGAGGACTGGATTAGCACCATCGCCCCTCTAGCTGTTGGTGAAACGGCATATGAAGTCATATTTGAATGGGATGAAAATTTTGGACTTCCAGGAGCATTTGTTGTCAGAAATCTTCATCATAGTGAATTTTATCTTATGACACTCACTCTTGAAGATGTTCCTGGATATGGTCAAATGCATTTTGTTTGTAACTCATGGGTTTACCCCGCGAAAAACTACACAAATGATCGTATATTCTTCACTAATCAGGTACCCTTTTAACACAAGTTTATGGTTTCTTGCATATTCTCAAGTACTGTGGTTGAATTTTTTGAGTTTACTAGACGAGTCATGTAACAATATGATGGTGCAGGCATATCTACCCAGTGAGACACCTGAACTGCTACGTCCTTATAGAGAGGATGAGTTGGTCATCTTAAGAGGAAATGGGACCGGGATGCTTCAAGAATGGGACAGGGTTTACGATTATGACTTGTATAATGACTTGGGGGGTCAGGATGACGAGAAGGACCCACGCCCGGTTATTGGAGGGTCATCTGAGTACCCCTACCCTCGTAGGGGTAGAACTGGCAGACCACTAAAAAAAACAGGTTAGTTCAATTGAAGCTTGTTTGTGTAGGAGAATAATTATGATTATTTAAGTTAAACATATGGTAAATGATTTGTTTTGGGGTTTTGTTAGATCCTAAAATTGAAAGCAGGCTTCCACTTATTGTGAGTAACAACGTTTATGTTCCAAGAGATGAGCGGTTTGGACACTTGAAGAAATCTGACTTTCTGGCTTATGGTTTAGAAGCTTTCCTTAAGTTCCTTCTCCCAGAGTTTGAGGGTCTAGTTGATGACACTGTAGACGAATTTGACACGTTAGAAGATGTCATGAAGCTCTACAATGGAGGATTAAAGCTTCCACGAGGCGCTTCACTCGATAATATTCTAAAAGAGATCCCTTTACAAGTGTTCAAAGAACTCCTTCGATCTGATGGCGAGGGACTTTCCAAATACACAATCCCACAAGTCATTGAAGGTACTATATAATTCTACAAGTCAAAAGTTAGATAGACAACGTATAATGCTTTGATTTTTTAATGGAAGAAGAAAGGAAAATGATTTACACATGATCTCCATATATATATATGATATATTACCATGACAATTTTATGTTCATAACCTCAAGAAGGTTTTGTTTTAAATGGTTGTAATTGATTCTAGCATTCTTTTGGATGTTTTTTATTTTATTTATTTATTTATTATTTTTTTATTTTTTATTTTTTTTAACAGCCGAATTGTCTGGTTGGAGCACTGATGAAGAATTTGCAAGAGAAATGTTGGCTGGAGTCAACCCTGTTTCCATCCAACTTTTGAAAGTAAGTTCTAGCCAAACAAATATCTATCAATTCAGTGAACCTGTGTAACTTGATTATTTTTAAGCCGGTTTCCTACTTCAACAAACAAAATTGGGAAGACCTATGTGTATCAATTCATATATTAACTCAAAAATTTCGCAGGAGTTCCCGCCAACAAGCAAGTTGGATGCTAATGTCTATGGTAACCAAAATAGTTCAATAAGATCACATCACATTGAGGAACATCTTGACGGTTTAGATGTACAAGAGGTAACGTCTTGAGTTTTGATTCTTAATCTAGTAACTTGAAAGTATTTATAACTTACACATCATTTAAATTGTCATATAGTTGGTAAGAGCCAAAAGGCTATTTACATTGGATTATCATGACTCGTTAATGCCATACGTGAGGCGAATAAACGAGACATCCAACAAGATTTATGCTACACGAACTTTGCTTTTGTTACAAAAAGATGGAACTCTAAAGCCAATAGCTATTGAGTTAAGCTTGCCTCATCCCGACAATGATAAGCTAGGTGCCATCAGCAAAGTATGCACTCCTTCAACAGATGGAGTGGAAGCCGGAATCTGGAAGATGGCTAAAGCATATGTGGCAGTGAACGATACAGGAGTTCATCAACTCATTAGTCACTGGTAAACTTCTGTAAAACCCTGCTAATTAATGAAACCCTTCACATATTATAAATTCTGAGAATCTACAATTTAACCATATTCATTGGTATCGAATTCATATACCACAGGTTGAACACACATGCTGTAATCGAACCTTTTGTGATAGCAACAAATAGGCAACTAAGTGTGCTCCATCCCATCAACAAGCTTCTCCATCCTCATTTCCGCGACACAATGAACATAAATGCCACTGCTAGGAATGTCTTAATCAGCAGTGGCGGAGTTATCGATAGAACATTCTTCACCGGAAAATATTCTATTGAAATATGTTCGAAACTATACAAGAATTGGGCTTTTCCCAATCAGGCACTCCCTAAAGATCTTATACGGAGGTAGGTATTCATTCACCATTTTTCAGAAAAACAAAACACTAAAACAATACCATCCTAAAGAGAAGCAAAAACCGCATTACTTATGCTCTAAAGGCAATAAAGAACTGACATCGTATACTAATATATTCATACATGTTTGAAAACTTAGTTACTAAAGTATTGTTTTAATACATAGGGGAATGGCAGTTGAGGACTCAAATTCTCCTCATGGCCTTCGATTAGTAGTTGAAGATTACCCATATGCTGTAGATGGGCTTGAGATTTGGTCAGCCATTAATTCATGGGTTGAGGATTACTGTAAGTATTACTACAAAAATGACGACGTGGTTGTAAACGATACTGAACTCCAGGCATGGTGGAAGGAAATTCGTGAGGAGGGACATGGTGACTTGAAACACGAGCCATGGTGGCCAGAAATTAGATCGGTACAAAACCTGATTGATAATTGCACCATAATCATATGGATATCTTCTGCTCTTCATGCAGCTGTAAACTTTGGGCAATATCCTTATGCTGGCTATCCCCCTAATCGTCCAACTCTAAGTCGAAGGCTTTTGCCTGAACCAAACACTCCGGAGTATGATGAACTAAGAGAAGATCCGAATAAAGTTTTTCTGAAAACGGTTACACCACAACTGCAATCACTTGTTACTGTTTCTTTGATAGAGATATTATCAAGGCATACCTCAGATGAGATCTATTTAGGGGAAAGAGAGTGCCCTGACTGGACCATGGACAAGGAGCCTTTGAAGGCATTCAAAAACTTTTCCACAAAGCTGAAGGAAATCGAGGAAAAAATTGTGAAGATGAACCAAGATGAGACATTGAAGAACAGGTCCGGACCTGTAAAGGTACCATATACACTACTCGTTCCTAGCAGTAAAGAGGGACTTACCGGAAGGGGTATACCTAATAGTGTGTCGATATGAAATGTGTCGTCTGTATTTAAGTTTTGTCCTAATATTGATTTGTACATTGTATCATTCTTTCGACTAGCGTGGCATTTGTATGTAACGAATTGGCACTGTTTTCCAATTCTTGTGTTGTACTCCGTATTATATTGTTTTGTAAATCTTAAACAGTTTGACCAGTGATCAACAACTTTCTTGCTTCAACCACAATACAAATTTCTAATGATGTGGAGGTTGTCTTCCTAATTAGTTTCAGTTGCACATCTCCAACTAGGGATGACCCCGGTATTATACCGGTACTGAATAATGCCGATTTAGACTGTACCGAATTTTTTTGGGTCATTTCGTACGTGCTACCAAAATCGGTATGATTATGCATGCATATAATGTATTATTTATTTACTTTTTTTGAATGGCAATTCATTAAAAACTAGCTAGCAAGATGCTAGAATAATCAAAGAGAAAGAGTTCATACAAGAACATATAGGATTGTCTAACCACTCAATCCAATTAGGTTTCACGATCCTATTACGATTTAAAATCCATGAGTGCGAATGCACCTTTATCTCCTCTTCAAGTGTATCTTCTCTTGGCGGCTTCAAGTCAAAACAAACTCGATTTCTATATCTCCAAATTACCCAGGTTGTGGTTTGAACCACAACGTCAAAGCATGTATTTACTTCATTATTTAAGTTAACAGCTTCCTCCCATTTTAATAGATCATGAACCACTTATGGATAGTCATTCAAACCCCACCATGTCACGATCTTCTTCCACAAATGTGTGGCACTCAACGAATAGATGTTGGGAGGTCTCAATGTTAGCTTTAGTTTTTATAATTTAAAGTGATGGTCATTCACTTAATTAGAACTTTATTAAGTGGGCTTATGTTAGACTTAGTTTATATGTAAAAAGCCTAGCCCATGAGCAAAACCCACTAAAAGCCCACAAGGCAAAGTGCTTGTTGTATTTAAAGCACAAAACTTCTCATTTGAGAAGTGGTTCAGTGTGTGTAATATGTGTGTTTAATAAAGAAAAGCTTAACATCTATATCCATCTCATATCATACGATCCAACATTTACACTTTGTCCCATCATTTCTTGTGCATAACAAAGCATATCTAAGTGTGATAAAGAGTGATTATCGACTATATCAACATTTACACGTTGTTGTTTTCTCTAGCTTCTCTCTAGAAAAACATACACACCCCGCCAGTCAATAAACCGAAAATTCAAAGTTTAATCTTAAGTTCGTGTTTATCATGTTTCCTCCACCTTCTAAACGTGATTCGTGTTTATTATGTGCACCTTCTAAACGTGATTCTAAAGATCAAGATCATGCCATATTTGCTTTTTTAATCCATAATTTCAAACATGAACTTGAAAAGTGCAAAGAGGACAATCACAAAACTAAGCAAACAAACATCTTATTGTCCAAAGAGCTTGAAAAATTAACAAAAAGCAAAGACACTGAAATCTCAAACCTTAAATCTCAAGGTCAGAAATTTGTGGAGAGAAATTTGGGCCCCGCCAACAAAAAGGTCCAAGAACTTTTAAAAGAGAATGGTGAATTAAAAATGAGGTACTCAATGCTTCAGGAAAACACTTCAAATCTTAAGATTGTTAATACAAAACTTGAAAAAGAAAATCAAGAGTTTTCGAAACAAGCAACCAATCTTGAAGTAAAACTTCGAAAAAACAGGCCAAAGTGCTCAAACTCTTCAAATGATGATTCCTAAAGCTGAGAAAGTTTATAAGGGAAAATCAGGAATTGGTTTTGAAAATACAGATCAGGTTGAACATAAATTTTTGCCGACTGATGCTCTGTTCATATCAGAAGAAGATGAAAAATTGGAAAATGAAAAACGCTTAAAAGTCAAACAAAGAAAAAGCCCACTCTCGTACCAAGGCTTTGTGTATGGTTGTATACAATTGTCAGAAATACCAAAACCACCTTTAAAAAGAAAAGAAACAAATGTGAAAAGATTTTTCAAAGAAGTTCAACTTGCTACTTATGATGCTAAATTATGGCAAAATAAAGCAAGGAAACAGTTTTGTAATCTTAAAAATCACATTGAGCACACGTTAAAGGTCATTTGGTCAAAACAACAATACACCGAAAGTGACTACAATCGTCTCATGTCATCAGACGCTTGGCTAAAAAGGGAAGTCTGTAAGTATTTAAAAGATGAGATTGAACCTCTTGTGAAAAACATCAATTTCAGTTTTGAACACTTTGAAAAATTTCTTGTCACTGAAATGAGAGAAGATTTAAAGTACGTTCATTCTCTCGAAGATGAATTTGATGCAAAATGCTTAAATCTTGATATTCAAAAAGAATTTTTCACAAATCAAATTGAGTCACTCAAGTCGGTGTATGTCAATCATGAGCATGAGAATGTGGATTCTGACCATACATATTTTTTGAAATCTGAAAATCTTTGTTTCAAAAGAAAAATCACTGAACTTTCAAAAGAAGTAGCTGAAGTCAAAGAAGAATTGTCAAAAAGAATTGCTTCTTCTAAAAAGGAACAGATTTTTGAAGAAAAGTGTGATGATGCCAAAATCAACTTTGATTTGGACGAAATTGATACAAAAAATATTGAATTGGAACATGCTGTGGCATCATTACAAAAAGAAAATGAGCATTTGAAACAGACTTACAAAAACCTGTTTAATTCAATCAAGCGTTCACGTGTTCTGAATCAAAAATCAAACACGAAACAAAAGGAGTCTGAAGTATTGAAGCCTCAAGTTACAAAAGTTTCCTATCCAAATCCTCTGTTTGATTCTACTTCTTCAGATTTTGAAACAGACAATGCAAATCATGTGTTTCAAACAAAAGTGCTTGAGCTTGAAACGCTTTTAGCTCAACGCACAAACGATCTTGAGGATGCCAAAACTGATCTTTTCAACAAAACGAACAAATTCGAAACATATTTTGAAAAACTTGAAAAAGAAAATATTGTTTTCGAACGAAAATTGGCTCGTAAAATAGATGATTCAAAAGCTGAAAAAGATCATTTTTTGAAACAAATTGCTTCTTTGGAATCTAAATTGGCATCTCAAGATCTTCTTCAAAAAGAATACAGTGATTTGCGATCATCATACAATGCCTTGAAAACAAAGTTTGATGATCTTAACCGTTCAAAAGGAAAATCTCCTGTTTCAACCAAGTTTCCCAAAGAGGGTAGTGTTTCAAAGAAGGTTTACACGGGTGAATCTTCAAGACCAAGACCATTTTCAAAAAAGGTTTCCCAGTTTACAACCTACTCTTTACAAAAAGGAAGGAAGTTTTCAAAGAAACAAATTTTTTTTGAAACACTTACTCCTCAAAAGCTTTCAAGGTCAAACAAGTCTCATGAAGAGACTACAAGATTTCAAACTCCACAATCTCGCTTTACATGGGTAAGGCAAGTGTGGAGACCAAATCAAAGTCCTTCAAACTCTGAAAAACTTCCGCTGCAATACAAGGACTCTGTTTTGAAAAAGGATTTTAAATCTCCGTTGATTCCGCGAGTGTTATTTTCAGATGAAAAACCAGTTTTCAGTCCTCGTTGGAATTCAACTTCTCTGAATCAGATTGACACAACTTACAAATGGATTGCAAAACATGCTAAACCCGTTGGTGCAGTGCTCAAATGGGTTCCAAAAGTTGTTGTCTAATCTGGTCAAAATGGCTTTTGTTCAATTCAGTTCAAAACCCGCGCTTCATTTAATGGCTTTCGTGCACTTCAGTACGAAACCCGGGCTTCAAAGAAAGGAAAGTGCTTATTCAAAAATTTCGAGCACTTATCCTAAAAATCAATGGCTTGTACGTATTTCAGCTTACAACCCGGGCTTCAACGTTTTAGCTTATGCACTCATAACAGTGTATAACCCGTTTTTCAAAGAAAGGACCCTGTTGTACGTTTTAATTGCAACAATCCTATACGATAAGAAGTTTTCATCAAAAGTTTTTCAATCTAAACTTCTTAATCTCAAGCAAAATTTTACTCAAAATTTCTCAAAAGGTTTTTCAAAACTTTTCAAACATTTTGCTTAAGATTTTCAAATTGTTACTCCCCACTTGCTTCAAAATTTACAAAAATGTCACATCCAATGCAAGTTTTGAGGGGGAGTATTTCAGAACAAATTTTGTTCCAAAAAGTTCATGCATATTAATTTCTCCCTATTAGCTTTCCAAAAACAATGATTTTAATCAAACGGTATCAAAAATACCATCGAAATGCTATTTTTGAGGGGGAGAAATGTGTTTAATATGTGATCATGGTTCGAATCTCAAAAAGACTCAGAAAATACCATCGAATTGACGAATCTTAAATGTCAGTAATCGAAAAGACTAGTCCTGGACGGGTAATAATTTCAAGATGGTTACCCATTGATGTAAACGTGTCTCGCAAAGGACTTGTCTGAGTAGAATGTACCAATTCGAGAGATGATCATTGAATATGACCGGGACGGGTAATAATTTCAAGCTAGTCCAACTAGTGATGTAAGCGTGTCTCGCGAAGGTCATGTTCATCGAAAATCGATCATTTCAAAATGTGCTAACTCTACCCAACATGTGCTATTTATTTCAAAAATGCATGAGCATATGTGAAGGGGGAGTATTTCAGAAAATGCAAAACTCTTGAAGTGTTAACCAAAAATGTGTTTTATACATAAACGCTTTGAGAGATTTTCACAAATGGTTTTATGGCATGCGATCAACAAATCTAGGATAATCATGGTGTAATAAGGTGATTATGGTTAGGTAATGTCTAATGATCCGCCAGAACCGGAGGGATCTACCCAAGGACAATTCCAATAGTTTAGAATTAGAAGTCCTTAGGTATGATTGAAAAAAGGAGCAAACGAGAAAGGAGAAAGAAGGGGTTGAAGAATTAAAAAGAAAAGTTTAATGTAAGGGTGAAAAGAAATAGCCCTCCATGAAAACTTAGGAAAGACACCGGGTCAATACATATGCTATCGGTACTCACTAAGGTGATACTGATATTGAAGACAAGACGTCATGGACCCAGTGACGCGGTGCACAAACCCCTCCTAGCCACTCAGATATCTCTTAAAAGATATTTGTTTCATTTCTCACGGAGATCAATGCATAATCTATCGACCTCTCACTCCGAGATGAGTTGATATTGAAAAGGTGGCACTCTGCTCCACGCCTCCGACGACTAAAACCAAAACGCACATAATTGAGTCTAGAGCCATGAGATTCATCAAAGATCTCTTAGGAACACTTCCAATAAAATACACTTGTGTTCACCAAAAGAACATAAGTTGTAAGTGTCATAATGAGATCTGAACCTAGAAAGAGCTGGACGATTTATTGCTAACTGTTTTATGCAGGTACTGAAGAAAGTCCATCGATCATCGTATGTCTCAACATCTACATTGGAAGAACGACGCTGTAAATACATGAAGATGTTGATCAAGGCAAAGATCAATCAAAAGACGATACGATGAAGATCACAATGCATGAAGGAACAAAAAATCACAAAGTTCAAGATGCTGAAGTATAAAGATCTAATCACGTAGTGCATCTTTTGAATGACCATCCCTTAGGGGGAGATTGTTAGCTTTAGTTTTTATAATTTAAAGTGATGGTCATTCACTTAATTAGAACTTTATTAAGTGGGCTTATGTTAGACTTAGTTTATATGTAAAAAGCCTAGCCCATGAGCAAAGCCCACTAAAAGCCCACAAGGCAAAGTGCTTGTTGTATTTAAAGCACAAAACTTCTCATTTGAGAAGTGGTTCAGTGTGTGTAATATGTGTGTTTAATAAAGAAAAGCTTAACATCTATATCCATCTCTATATCATTCGATCCAAACATATACACTTTGTCCCATCATTTCTTGTGCATAACAAAGCATATCTAAGTGTGATAAAGAGTGATTATCGACTATAACATGTTGGGAGGTCTCAATGTCACTATCAAAAATAGGGCATAGAGACGAATTGAGGTCCACCCCACGACTGTCTAAATTGTTTCGCGTTGGTAAACGGTCTAGTAATAGCTACCATGAGTGAATATTTACCTTGATGGGGAGACACATAATGTATATGTAAATTGTTCAATAACCTTTCTCATGAGTGAAAATTTACCTTGATGGGGAGACACTTGTTCCATCTAGTAATAGCCGCATATAATGTATATAGAAACCATAATCAGAAACAAAGATGTAACTTATAGTTTTCGAGTAGGATTTAAAGGATATTGATGATTATGTGCATACATAAAGACGGATAAATCAAAAGAAAAAAAAGAAAAAAAGAAAAAATAAATAAATAAAAAATGTATCATTGCAACATATAGCTCGCGAGCAACATTTTAAACCCCTTTAGCTCCATACGGGAAATAAGGCTCCAAGGTTGAAGTTTTTGTTAGAGTTTATGTATAATTATTAATACATGTATGTCCGGTTTCGAACCCGAGACTCGGGATTGCACACAATACGTGAGAGTTCCAATGGTTTGAATAAATTAAATATATTTTATATTTATATTTATTCATTTCACAAAACAAATACTTAATGACAGTTAGTACTTAACGGAGTTAGAGATAACGGTCGTTAAAGGACTAAATGTGAAACAAGGCAAGAGAAGGATCTAGAACCCCTTTCTTGGGGTGAAAGTTGGCCGACCCTTCCCATAAGGAATTAGGGTTCGGTTTGGTGGAGTAGGGAGCAAGACAAGGAAAACTATAAATACATCCCATTGTGTTTCATTGTTTCCCTAATCTTGAATCCCCTACAAGCCAAACTTCTCTCCTTCTCTTCCCCTCCTAGCTCAAACCGATCGGCCTCTTTTTAATACCACTAGGTATTGCCGATCCAAGTAAAGCTTTCAAAGTGTTTGGTTTGTTTTGTGATTTGAACCTAGTTTTTCCCATTGGAACGCTAGTATTACGTGTGTACAAGAACGAGTGTCAAGCTTATTTTAGCTTGTGTGTTTTGCCCTAGATCGATCCATATAAACCTAATTAGGGTTTATATAATTTTGTTCTTGAAGCACGTGATTCCTTGTTTTTGCTAGGAATAAAAAATGTACGCTTTCTATTTAGTTTTTTTAGTTAATTATATTACATGTTATTGTAGATCTTTCCGCTGCGTGTACTATGATGTTTATGTGTTTATAGTATTTTTATGATTCACATATTCCAACAGTGGCATCATGAGCCCGTTTTTAACATGTAATTAATTACTAAAAACCTTAAAAATTGAATCTTGTTGAGATACATGCAATTAATTTTCTAGGGTTTTTATTTTTTATTTTATAAACCCTAATTTTTTTAAATTGGGTCGACACCCATATTAATTTTTTAGGGTTTTAGTTTTCTAATTAAAACTTGTAGAAACCCTAGGATTGCATGCAATTTTTAGGGATTAATTAATGAGTACCTTATGTGATGTCATTAATTAATTAGATTGCGTATATATATTGACATGATAATATGTGATTACATGATTATATGTGCAATATGGAATCCATGACAAAATCTTGCATATTTTGTCATGGAATGTTTTGTGTTTTATTTGCTACATGATCTTTAAGATAAATCTTAAATTAGGGAAGACCCTAATATATTAATTAAAATTGGTTATGTGCAATGTGGTATCTAGTTAATTAAAACTTACGCGGCCAAGCTATTTGGCGTCTGTGGTCCATTGGGCACAATGAGCTCGAAAACCAATGGGAGTTTTATTGATTAGATACATTAAAATTCACATAGAATTATTAATAGGATTTATCAAAAAGGTTTGCATGTGGCTATATGATATTGATTAATGATCATATACGTGTTATTGAGTGTTTATTTTTTTTAATTACTTGTTCTTTGTGTTTAATTATGATGGATTGTAATAACAAAGAGGGTAATTTTTTCAATAAAAAATAAATGAACCTAATAACTATGAAACCTTTGTAGTAAACCATTTAATTGCCAAGTCTTATGTGCCGACAGTGGTTCGCTTCGCACGGTAATTTGCTCCCAGGCGAGACTAGCAATTAATAATTTACTACATAAATGTTTTAAGCTTTAAATCTTAAAGTTTTAATTGATTTGATGCGACTGTACAAAAGTGGTCGAAGCGGCGGACCTATTATTGACAAACTATAAAGTGGGTATAAGGTTGGTACGCATTAAATTATGACTTTAAAGGGGCGCGTTTTTAATTAGCTTCGGCGGACGTTTGCCCCTCCGCTCGCCTGTGCGTCAATAATAGACTTACCAAGTACACCATGAAAAAGTACGAAGCATCTTAAGGCAATGTTGTAAGTTTCTCAACGCCATCAATTAAATTTTGTTGATTTAAGCTGCGAATGAGTAAACAGTTTTTTCGTAGAAACATATGATACAAAGATGAATGCATGACATCTTTGTACATATTTTTTTGATAACATACATCAAAAATTTAATACCCTTAAATTTAAGTGATATGCCATCCAACTACAAAAGGATACACCTAAGGTTTCATCCTACATCACTAGCAGCCAAAGCTGAATGTGATGTTCAAAGGGTGGTTGTCTAAGGGTAAATTGAGTACTTTCATTGCTAGCAGCCAAAGCTGAATGCAATGAAACGACGTCAATTTACAGTTTCTTAAGTTGGTGAACTTAATTGGGCACTTTCATTACTAGCAGCCAAAGCTGATGTAATGGAACGACGCCAAGGCATAAAAGACTTGGGGATGAAACATGCTTACATTTTGCAACTGATGTTGGCAATATAATGTAAGTCCCATGATTTCTAGGAATTGTAATTAGATATTGGCAATTGGGTGATCCCGTACCTCATTGAGCACTTTCGTTGCTAGCAGCCAATGCTGATGTAATGAAACGGCGTCAATTAGGATCCTAGTTTTTCAGTGAAAATTAAATGGTTATTTAACCAATGGGTGTTTAATTTTCTTGAAAAGTTTAATTATCAAAAATACTAATTTTGAACTTTTTCTGTAGAAATGGCCCAACCCGGAAACACTCCAAACATTACCTCCGCTTTCAAAATGATGATTGAAAAGGAGAAATTGACTGGGACTAAAAATTTCAACGATTGGTATCGTAATCTAAGGCTTGTTCTTAGGATAGCCAAACGTTTTGATTGTCTTAGTGAGCCTCTTCCGGTTGCTCCTCCTGCTAACTCTTCTAATAATGCACTTAGAGAGTATAACGAAGCTTATGACAAGCACAATGATGCGGCTTGTCTCATGCTATCGGGGATGGATCCTCAGCTGGTAAAACAGTTTGAGAATCATGGTCCGATGCAAATGATTGAGGAACTCAAACGCATGTTTGAGAAACCTCCAATGGCTGAGTTATATGATGTACTTGACTCTATAGCCAAGTGCAAGCAGGAAGCAACAACACCCGTAAGTACTCATGTGCTAGAGATGAAAGGATATCTTGACCAATTGGATGCACTTGGATGCGGGTATGTGGAAGATGTTAAATTTGGCCTCATCAATAAATCCCTCAATGAGGAATTGTATGGTGACTTCGTGCGCAACTTCAACATGCATTGCAAGGGGAAGACATTTTCTGACTTGCATGCAATGCTCATTGAAAATGAGAAAGGACTCGCTAAGAAAGCTCCTACACCTGCTGTGATGGCAATTAGAGGTGGTAGGGTAGCTAAGCCCGGTAAACCGCACAAAGTGAACAAGAAGGGCAAAGGGAAAGCTGACAAAGGAAAACAGGTCGTGATCCATCAGCAGAAGCCCAAGAAGCAGAATCCTCCTCCTAAGAAGGATTATCCTAAAAAGGATACGGCTGCTTGTCACCACTGTAACACTCCTGGACATTGGAAGAGGGACTGTCCATTGCTGCTTGAGGAGTGTCGCAAGAATAAAAATGCCAAGGCTGGGCAGGGTGCCAGCACATCAGGTATTTTTATGGTTGAATTATTTTCCTTTCCTCGTAAGCAAAATGCCTGGATATATGATACAGGATGTGGTACTCAAATTTTTAATACATCGCAGGGGCTTAGAGGAGCTAAGAAGCTGAACTATGGGGAGTGCTACTTGTATGTCGGCAACGGTATACGTGCAGCAGTGGAATCCATAGGGACTTTTGATTTACTGTTACCTTCGGGTTTAATTTTAGTATTGAACAATTTTCATTACGCACCGTCTATTGTTAGAGGTGTCGTTTCAGTTTCTTTATTGTTGGATAATGGTTTTGAGCATACTTTTAATAATAATGGAATTTCAGTTTCTTTAAATTCTGTTTTTTATTTTAATACAATTCCATTAGATGGTGTGTTTGAAATTGATATGGATAATCATGCATCCAACGAAAATAATTCTGTGTATAGCATCGGAAATAAGAGAATCAAGTCTAACTTGGATTCGTCTTATTTATGGCACTGTCGTCTTGCTCATATAGGCAAGAAACGCATGGAAAAGCTGCAACATGATGGGCTTTTAAAAAATATCAATGATGATTCAGTTGATAAATGCGAGTCTTGCATATCTGGTAAGATGACAAAGAAACCCTTTCATAGCAATATGGAAAAGGCTTAAGATCTACTTGGATTAATACACACCGGATGTGTGTGGTCCAGTTAGACATGTGTCTAAGCGTGGTGCTAGCTACTTCTTGACCTTCACGGATGACTATAGTCGTTATGGTTATGTTTATTTACTTAAACATAAACATGAAGTCTTTGAGACATTCAAGGTCTTTAAAAATGAAGTAGAATTACAACTAGGAAAGAAGATTAAGGCCCTTCGATCTGATCGTGGTGGTAAGTATTTAAGCCAAGAGTTTAAAGATTATCTAACTGAGTGTGGCATTGTCCAACAACTCACTTCTCCTTATACTCCACAGCAAAATGGTGTATTTGAAAGGAGAAATCGTACCTTGTTAGATATGGTATGATCTATGTTTAATCTTACAACTCTTCCCTTATCCTTTTGGGATTATGCTCTTGAAACAGTTGTTCACGTGTTGAATAGGATTCCAACTAAGAAGGTTGATAAGACTCCATATGAAGTATGGACTGGAAAAGCTCCCAACTTTTCTTACTTAAAGGTCTGGGGTTGTGAGGCGTTTGTTAAACGTGACTCACCTGATAAACTCCAACAAAGATCTGTTAAGTGTATCTTCGTAGGATACCCTAAGGAAACGAAGGGTTACTATTTTTACTTCCCACCAGAAAATAAGGTCATCGTGGCTAGGTATGGCGAATTTCTTGAGGATAATCTAATATCTCAAGAATTCAGTGGGAGAGTATACGATCTTGAAAGTGATCATGAAGATACGTCACCTTCTGAAGGCACTAACACACTTCCTGTGGAACCTGAAAGTTTAGGTCCTCCACCTAAAGTTGAAGTGGTTCCCATCCGTAGATCTTCAAGAACTACAAAAGCTCCTGATCGTCTATGTTTAAACATAGAGGATGAGGATTCTATACTAGTGGATCTCGATGAGCCAACTAGTTATAGGGCTGCCATTAATAGTCCTGAAAAGGATAAATGGCAGGTAGCCATGGATGTGGAAATGCACTCCATGAAAGACAATAAAGTTTGGATTGAAGTAGACCTTCCTCCCAATGCTAAGGTAGTTGGGAGTAAGTGGCTCTTCAAAAAGAAGATGGACATGGATGGCAATGTACACACCTACAAAGCTCGTTTGGTGGCTAAAGGCTTTACCCAAACATACGGTGTTGACTATGAGGAGACATTTTCTCCTGTGGCCGACATTAGAGCTATTAGGATTCTTATAGCCATAGCTGCCTACTATGACTATGAGATTTGGCAGATGGATGTCAAAACCGCTTTTCTGAATGGTCGCCTAGATGAAGACATCTATATGGCGCAACCTGAGGGGTTTGTGAATCCACAATTTCCTGAGCGTGTATGCAAGCTTCAAAGATCCATTTATGGATTGAAGCAAGCATCCAGGCAATGGAATAAGAAATTTGATGAGGAAATCAAGAAGTTTGGATTTACTCAAAATTTCGATGAGCCATGTGTATACCACAAAGTTAGTGGGAGTAACACTACTTTTCTTGTCCTATATGTCGATGACATATTAATCATGGGAAATGATATACCAAGTCTTAATGAAGTTAAGGATTATCTTGGTAAGTGTTTTTCCATGAAGGATTTAGGAGAAGTAGCTTATATCCTTGGAATCAAGATCTATAGAGACAGATCTAAGCGGTTGATCAGTTTAAGCCAAAGTGCTTACATGGATAAAATATTGAAGAGATTCAGTATGCAAAATTCCAAGAAGGGATATTTGCCCATGCAAGTAGAACATGGCTTAAGTAGCGAAATGTGTGCTTCTACACCTGAAGAGGTGGCATACATGAAGAAAGTTCTGTATGCTTCGGCAGTAGGATCTATCATGTATGCAGTTAGATGTACAAGGCCAGATGTGGCATTCGCACAAAATTTAACCAGTCGTTATCAGCAAAACCCAGGGAAAGATCACTGGCATGCTGTTAAGAACATTCTTAAGTATTTAAGGAATACTAAAGATATGTTTCTAGTTTTCGGGGGAAATCCAGATGCAGAACTGAATGTTACAGGTTTCTGCGATGCGTCCTTTCAGACTGATAAAGATGATACGAAGTCTCAGACGGGTTACGTTTTTGTCATAAATGGAGGAGCTGTAGACTGGAAGAGTAAGAAGCAGAGTACAACGGCCATGTCTGCTACAGAAGCTGAGTATATTGCTGCATCGGAAGCTGCACAAGAAGCTGTTTGGATAAGGAAATTTATTTCGGATCTTGGAGTGATGTCGTAAAATAAATTACCTATAAATGTGTATTGCGACAACTCTGCTGCAATCACATTCGCCAATGAACCAGGAGTTATGAAAGGCGCCAGACATTTTCGTATAAAATACCATTATGTTCGAGAACAAGTCAAACTGGGTGAAATCAAGGTACTCAAAGTTCACACAGATGACAATCTGGCTGATCCTTTCACGAAGGCATTACCTAAGGAAACGTTTACTCGACATGCTCGGGGTATTGGTATTCGTATGCCAGATAGTTTCATGTAAATCTGTTGATTTAGTATTTTGGATAGGGACGTGTAAACAATTATTATTTTAATGAAATAAAGTGCGGATAACGTTTATTCTCATTATTAATATTTGTGTCCTATATTTGCATGTTTAAATCCGTGAATAAAATTAATTTATTCTAAATAGTCCGTTGTCAATTAATAATATGGGAATGTTATTAAACTAAGACAAATGTGAGGATTGGTAGAATGTACTATAAGGTTGAGACACTAATGTCACATGATATTCAATATTGGATAAATTGAATATAGGACTTATCTCAATCACATGATTATACTTTATGGATCGTCGTCATTAAGTATATCATGAATATTTATCCTCAGACTTGAGATACCAGGTAACTGCCGAGGATGTAGCTCATTTTCTGTGAGGTAGTCTAACGCTATCCGTAAAAGGTAGTTATAAGGGCTATTTTCGGAAGTGATGCGAAGTTCGAGGGTTATGCTTGTAGTCAATAAAGGATTTGTTCCTTCAACTCTGTGTTGAAGTTTAATACTGCTTGGCCACTCGTAGGATTGACAAGATGTTTGCGTGCGCACGCCCAAAGTCTATCTGGAAGACGTTCAGATGTTTTAGTAATCTTGTTCAATTATGTATAAACGAGAAACTAATAGTTAATTATGGAATGACCAAGATCCATATCCATATTAACGCGGTATTAGAAACAAAAGGATAAGTATGATAATTCATCACATGGTTTTTCCAGGAAAACGATACTCGGATCAAGCTGGGGGCATTGGGATCTGTTAAGCTAGACTAGCCCATGTCATTACTATATTAATAGTTATCCAAGTAGGAGTTGTTAGAGTTTAAGTATAATTATTAATATATGTATGTCCGGTTTCGAACCTGAGACTCGGGATTGCACACAATACGTGAGAGTTCCAATGGTTTGAATAAATTAAATATATTTTATATTTATATTTATTCATTTCACAAAACAAATACTTAACGACAGTTAGTACTTAACGGAGTTAGAGATAACGGTCGTTAAAGGACTAAATGTGAAACAAGGCAAGAGAAGGATCTAGAACCCCTTTCTTGGGGTGAAATTCGGCCGACCCTTCCCATAAGGGATTAGGGTTCGGTTTGGGTGGAGTAGGGAGCAAGACAAGGGAAACTATAAATACATCCCATTGTGTTTCATTGTTTCCCTAATATTGAATCCCCTACAAGCCAAACTTCTCTCCTTCTCTTCCCCTCCTAGCTCAAACCGATCGGCCTCTTTTTAATACCACTAGATATTGCCGATCCAAGTAAAGCTTTCAAAGTGTTTGGTTTGTTTTGTGATTTGAACCTAGCTTTTCCCATTGGAACGCTAGTATTACGTGTGTACAAGAACGAGTGTCAAGCTTATTTTAGCTTGTGTGTTTTGCCCTAGATCGATCCATATAAACCTAATTAGGGTTTATATAATTTTGTTCTTGAAGCATATGATTCCTTGTTCTTGCTAGGAATAAAAAAGGTACGCTTTCTATTTAGTTTTTTTAGTTAATTATATTACATGTTATTGTAGATCTTTCCGCTGCGTGTACTATGATGTTTATGTGTTTATAGTATTTTTATGATTCACATATTCCAACAGTTTTAACATGTGCAAACTTAACTGTAATTAGGAATATTATAACCACAGAACTAATAACTGATAGTATCATACTCAAGAATTACATACTGACCTTAGTTTAGTTTGACTTATTGCAACCTAACAATGTGATACGAACTAGATTCAATTAAGAGATAAAAAGAACAATAACGATAAATAAAGATATGTGATCAATTTTCGAGAGACCGATCTCTCTTCTAATAATGATATTAAATCACTAATTCATTCATAATATTCTCAATAAAAAGATTAAAGCACTAATCATCTTTATATAATAACCCTATTATTATAAAACAAGTAACCTCCTAATCTTTACCTAAATAAAACATATCTAGTAAATTAATAAAATTATTTTAATACTTATCTAATAATCATTCCTTAATTAATTATTCCAGTGATCGTATCACTATTCCGCCATGCAAAAACACCTTGTCCTCAACGTGTTGCTTTGAAAAATCTTGATTCCAAGATCCCATATTTTCCTTTGTGCAAAGATAAGTCTATACTAAACATTTTGCTCTAGCTGCACAACAAAGATCATAGTAGAATAGAATTCCAACCCACTTCTCTTGTAATTGCTTCCTAACCCTTGGACCACCATATCCAGCACATGGTCACATTTTAAGTCATGCTCATACGAAGGCCAATAACTTGGTTTTAGTGCCTGACCCTCCTGTGTCACATCCATGTGTGGTTTTAGATTACAGTAATCAGGTTTGTCATGAATATTTTGCAAACCAGTTTCACTAGCAGGCTGCCAATCAGCTTCTCCTTGTGGCATTAATGAATTTTGTGAAAACGTAGAGGGGGGGGGGGGTGAATACGTTTACCGTTTTAAAACTTAAAACATGTTGTATCAAATTTACATTTAAGCTTGTTCTAATATGAAAGATGTTTGTTGTAGTTTATGACTACCAAGTCACTAAACACAACACAAGCAATCACATAATGCAAACAAGAAAGTAAAGAGATAAGTAAAAGAAAGCGCAAACCGAACACGATGATTTATAGTGGTTCAGTCACGGAGCTCCTCTCCGCCCTACTCCACTCCCCGAGTACCCAAATCGAGAGTTACTTCACTAGATCAACAAGCTCCCTTTCTTAGGCGGAGAAAACCTTTACACGTTGCTTACTTCCTTTTCCGGTACTAAGCTAAACACCGGGTTCTAGTTTGAGGTAGAACCAACCTAACATCGCTTACTTCCTTTTCCGGTACTAAGCTAAACACCGGGTTCTTTCACAAGGGTACAACCACTCCCTACACTCTTTGTATTTTGAGGACTAAAACACTAACCACACTCACTGGTACAAATGATGTTTACAATGATCCATGATATAAATGTTCAATGGATATAAATGACTAATCTATATGAACTTCTTGAATAAGAAGTCTTCAATCATTGAGGATGTCAAGTGGCCTTGAATCTTCATATGTTGGAATGCTATGGATGATGATGAATTCAAGATCTTGAAACCTTCATGGTGGATCAGGAAGTATGCAATGGATGATGACTCATGATCTTGAGCTAGCTTCACAGGATCATAACCAATGTATGCATACAACATAATCAAAGTTAGTAACATTATGATCATTATGTAATGGGGTGATTAATGTATGAATCTACATGTTTTACTACTGATCTAAGTGTGTGAACAAGTGAGGGAATATGTGTTCTTGTTGGATGCTCATATGGGCAAAACTAAGGACTATTTATAGGAAAACTGTTAACATGAAACTATGGGCAAAACCATGGAAATGTTTTCTAATAGCATGAAACAATGGGCAAAACTATGGATATGAAACTATGGGCAAAACTATGGACATGTTTTCTAATGGCATGAGACTATGGGCAACAATGGGCTGGTATGTATAGCCAACAATATTTTTGCCCGGCGGATCCGGCGGATCCCTTAAAAGGGATCCGTCTTTGTTGTTGTTTGGTTCCGCCAAAATGACAGCTAAGTTAATTTGGAAATCTTTCCAAATCTAGTACAATCTATCCATATCTTTGTCAAGTCATTTCATGATCTTTTAAAGTCAACATAGTAACTTGAGAATCTAAACAAAATATTACAAAATCTATCCAAGATATCATTCATGATGCATGCCATGATGTCATCCTAATATTTAACTAATAAAGTTTTCATTTTAAGAAATAAACATGTAAACTTGTATATGTTATTCCTAGTGAACTTTGTAATGTGTATATGTATGTAACATGTATCCTAGTGATCATGTAGCATGTAGAATGAGGTTCTAAGTAGAATGATTAGCCTTTTTAAAATACTTAATTACCTAACCGTATTTTAAACATTCTAAATGGTTTGTTAAGGTTTGATCATAATGCCACATAACAAACATGTACGAACCTGTGTTGTATCATACGAGGACTCGAGAGATGTTGAATGTATGTTGAGACAAGATAAGATTACAAGTAACTTGTACATTTTACGTTATGTATCAAGTTACATGTTTGTCATCAATCAAAACAAATGAGATTGCTTATCATCAATCAAAACAAATGAGATTGCTTACACTAGCAATCTCCCCAACGAGACTGCTTGCAGTAACAAATTTGTTCCATCTTTTTCTGGCTTTTGTTCCATGGTCTCTGAACCTGACCCAAGACCAACACCTTCACCACATTTTTTTGTTGCCAAGGTTTTGGTTGGAACCATAATGATTTTACTTTCCGAATTCTTATCAATCTCATCCTTTATCTCTTTTAACCTTAGTTTTAATAGGACAAGCTGATGTTGAATCTTCACAATATCCTTGTGAGTGTTTGCATGTTGAATCCTCATTCTTGGTTGAGATTCAAGTATGACTCTTTGACCTTCCAATTAGGATCGGATTCATTTGACGTTATTGTCCTTTTCTTCTTGAAACGCGCTCCTGTGTTCCATTGATTCAAGAAATCAAGTATGTATACTCTTTCCTAACAAACAAACATTAATTTCCCCGCTCCGTGAATAGTTCCTCTGATGAACATTGTTCGGATGAACAGTAACTCGATAACCAATTTTTTTTCTCGAAACCCTAGAATCGAACAGCTCTGATACCAATTGATATGAACCGGATTCGATTAAGAGATAAAAAGAACAATAACAATAAATAAAGATTGGTGATCAACTTTCGAGAGGCCGATCTCTCTCCCAATAATAATAGTAAATCACTAATTCATTCATAATATTCTTCATAAAAAGATTACAACACTAATCATCTTTATATAATAACCCTATTATTGTAAAAAAACAAGTAACCGTCTGATATTTACGTAAATAAAACATATCTAGTAAATTAATATATTTTTTTAATACTTATCTAATAATCATTCCATAATTAATTATTTCAGGGATTGTATCACCGTGCCAACAATATATATGAACAGTACATACACGTCTATGAAAAATATAGGGTTAGGGACTTTTTTTTTTTTTTTTTTTTTTTTTTAATAAAAGTTCATTCACATTCTTTCAAATCAAAATTTTGTCAAAGGAGTAATAACTTATAACGTGCAAATATATATCTAAATATGTAACATATAAACGGATAAAGCAATAAAAAAAGATGAATGGTCTATTTTTATGCCACTAGTAAAAACCTAATCTCATACCTACTCCTAGAAAAACACAAAAACATTGGCATTCTATGCTTCTAATTTGACATATAAATACAAGTGATAATTGTTTCTAAATGTAACGAAGTTACCACTTTTTACTAAGTTGTGTATGTATCTTTTAATTTTTCTAAACAATGCGAACAAGTTACTAATCCTACTATTATATGCATAATTTAACATTTGGTTAGAGTTATTTACATAAATCGTCCTTGTGGTTAGGACCAAATTGCAACGTTAGTCCTTATTGTCAGTTAGAGTTATTTATATAAATCGTCCTTGTGGTTAGGCCTAAATTGCAGCGTTAGTACTTATTGCAGGGTCGACACGTGTCATCCTCTGATTGACCAGCTGCCCTACCACCTGTCAGTGCCATGTGGCGGGTCGGGTCAATGGGTCGGATTGGTACTTTCAATTTCTTTTGAACCCTTCCATAACCCATTTAAATTGATAGGCCAAAATGTATTTGAACCTTTATTGTTAATATAAAAGGACCAGTTCAAGTTATAAGTTAAAAGAAATATTTATGTATTACATATAATATGATTGAAGGTATGCTTAGCCCAGTTGGTAAGTATGCCTTCTCCCACCCAAACGACCCATGTTCGAATCCGGTTTGGGGCATTTGTGGGGGTCACTGTAATACCCCGTAATTTTCCAGACGTATTTTTATACGAGATTATCCCTGTTTTTCATTTACGAACCTTTCCAAGCTTGTTTGACTCTAAAACGTAAAGTTATCTCGCGAAACATGGAATTTGCACACAACGCGTACTTGCATAACCAACGATTTGATTTGATTATTTTATTATTTGCGAGAAACGAGGCGTATGAATAGTCATTTTTATCGGAAATATTATTCTGAGCGCGATGGCGTAATTCTCGTGTCTTGAATCAACCATTTACTAGTCTAAACGAGCCCCGAACCTCATTTTGAGAAAGATTGCACAAATTACAACTATGGTCCCTGCAGTTAATATTACCCCGCCGCCCCTGTCCTTGGATATTTACATTCTTGGTCCCTGCCTAGGTATATAACCCCATTTAGGGTTTTCTTATCATAAAAACACACTCACACTTCTCTCTCTAGGGTTTCTAGCCGCCCCATCCCGGACCACTTTTCCGGCCACCTTCCGGTCACGCCGCCACCACCAGCAGCAGCACCTTGCCACCATACACCGCCGTTCAAAACAGAAGAAGTAGGAGATCGTGGAAAGTAAATCGGGTTTAGATTGTGTGTTGTAAAGGGGTGTTTGTCCATGATTCTCGCAGCTGTGGTTCATCACCATCACCACTTATTGGCCAAGATTCGTATAGATCTATTTTAGATCTATCGAGTGTTATTAGCTCGACTTTATAGTAAAGGTCATGACTAGGGTTGTTGTGAGGGTTTATTTTGTTGGCTTGTTGCTGTCACCACTGTCGTGTCGCCGTCACCACGCCACCATCTCCCTCCGCCCCTTTTTCTTGACTTGGTAACCATGAAAACTGTTTGTTATTATTTTTTTTGATAAAACCGGTTAGTGTTGTTGTTATTAGTTTTCGTGGATCTAAATTTATAATAACGAGTTAATAAGTTTTGGTGGATTAAAAATCAGACTAATAACATGTTTAATTTATTTCGTGTGGTTTTGGTAATAAAAATGGTTGTTGTTTGATGATTTTGGTCTCTGTTTGATTTGGATTTTTGCGTATTGACCTTGTTTTGATCTCGTTTAGGACTTGGTTTGGCTTATGTAAGTCCCGGTTCGAATATGTTTCTTATGATTATGCCTTGGTCTCGGCTTACTAAATTGCTTCGTTGGTGATTATTTGATTTCTTTTCTTTTAGTTTTTTTTACTCGGGTTAGCAGTTATAGCACAAGGGTTGTGCTTATTGTTTGTTTTGTTTGGATTTAACGAGAACAGCCACAAACATGTGGATGTGTCTCGCTGCCGTTGGTCGAGAAGAACCACCCCCGTAGGGTGTGTTTGTGTACTCGGTTCAGTAGAAACCCATATAGGGTGCATCTATTCTTGGTTCTCGCTCCACAGTGGTAAAAGTTAAGGGTGCGTTTGCGTGTAGCGTGTGTTTCAGTCAAGATAGGGTGCGTTTGCATTTTATTTTTGGTTTGTGTTTATGCTGGTAACTGGATCTATGAATTGTGTTTGGATTTGGTGTTGGGCCAGTAGCCCAGTTGGGGTGAGTTGGGTTTATTGCGTATTAGGCCTAATAACCTATCAAGCTCAATGAGTAAATTTCTATTATTGGATAGTGTATACTTGTGATGTTATTTTAAAACTGCTTTGATTCATGGTATAGAGTTTGTTTGGTTAAAAATTGTTGTGTCAAAATATATTTGACTAACATGTTTGGTTGATGTTGATGAGGTACTTTTTGGTAAGTTTCGGATATATATTAGGATTGATACATTGGGATACGGATAATTAACGGATTAAATACTTGGATAGTGACTATTATATTTGGACATTTGGACTATTATTGGATCGTTATCGGATTTACGATATTAGATATTGGACATATTGGACATTTTGGGACTTAACGGTGTAATATATTAAACTCGAATAGAATTTAATATATTAGACTCGGACTGAACACAAAATATCCAATAAACCCAAAACTAATAATTACGCGAATGATAACGAAGCATAAAACTTACAAAATATTGTAATTTCAAACTTGGTTAATTAAAGTCACGACGACTTGGGAAAGTTGTATAAATGGACGCGTTATGTCAAAATTTGTAAAATTTTCTAAACTTATAGTTTTTGCTAGCATGTAAACTTATACAAATAATTGGAATTATTGGGCAAACGCCGAGACTTACCAATTGACCTATTCTATTTCCATAGTTGTTCGTTGTCATGTTCTAGATTTTCTTTGTTAGCTTGAGTTTTTGTCAGTATTCTTCACGACTATGTTGATGTCTATTCTCTTTGGCATGAGTTGTGTTTGAGTCTATGTTTTCTTACCACCACACAAAACGTTGATACTAAACTGATATGCATGTGAGTTTCACAACCCCACCTTTACTCGTGAACTGTTTATTGAAACCTTGGGGTGAGAAAGCATTCAAAACTATTTTGAATGGACCTAACTGTTGTTTTTGATTTGCTATAACTTGTTTACTGGCTAAGGTTAGATATGCGTTAGATATTTGTCTTAGACCAGGGTAGCAAATAACCCGGATACCTTTTGCTATAGCGTGTTTCCTGGCTAAGGTCAAATATATCCTAGGACCCTACTGTGTTTTTCAATATGAGAGAGGGCTACCGTGACCTATCATATTGATACTGGATTGGTTGTGTTTGTTGATATATGTGGAATTTATGATTTATATCTATCTTAGTCCAGTGTAGCAAATAACTGTATTATGGTCCAACTGTTATTATTTTTGATTATGATATTATTTGCGGATTTGGTTTTGGAATGGTGATTTAGGCAGTGTGAGCCTACATTGAATTTGACTTGTTTGTGAATGATCATGATGTTTTGAACTTGAAACCTTGTGGTTCAACCATATTGTTTTAAACTAAACCTATGAACTCACCAACCTCGTGTTGACACTTTTAGCATGTATTTTCAAGTTAAGGTGATAGCGTATTTTTTTGGAGGCGTTTGGCAAGGGCACGGTCATAGACGACTCTGATATATATGTTGGGACCGCTTTACTTATTTTATAGGCCTATTGACCGGATCTACACACACTCCTTGTGTTAGATGTGATACTAAGAATTATACGTAGTCTAGCACGCGGAATTTACTAGCTAGCACTTAGAAGACTTTATGTGTTTTGTATGATTTGAATGAAACAACGAATGAACACAGAATAATAACCTTCAACGATTCAATATTATTAGAATAATAATACGAGTGATCTCCTATCACTAGGGTTTACAACCTTGAATCTCTATTAATTAATTCGTACTTCTATATCTTTGTATGTTAACCTAGGCAATCCTTTTATAGACCAAGGATTCCTTTACAAGATAACTATCATTCTAATCTTATACGATATACACAATATATTTTCCATAATTATCTATTACATAAATCATAAACATAAACCGTACTAACTTCTTCACTCAGCAGTCCTAACTGCTCATGTCTTCAAAACTCCTCAGCAGTCTTAACTTCCATCTTCAACAGTCCTAACTGTTACCTTCAACAGTCTTAACTGCTAAAGCTTAATTTCCTAACAATCCTCCCCTAAACTTATGATTTCTATCCAAATCACTAAGTTTCTTCAAATTAAGCTTCTTCTTCTTTTTGTTAGCTTGGTATAGACTTTGGAAAACATTTCTTTGTGAGATTTCAGCTCCTCATTGCTCTTCTTAAGCTCCTCCTCCAAGGTCTTGACTCTGTCAACTAACTTGGTACATATTTCCATCAATTCAGTTTGTGAAGAGCTACCCTCATCACTTCTAGCTGTGTTACCTGCTAGGAGAGGTGAATCTTTGGGCAAGGATCTAGTCACAACCCTAGTTAGACTAGGTTTAGACCTTCTCCTATAAGTGATAGGTGGTTGTTGGGTTGTTTCAAATTCTTGAGTGGATGTGTGATGGGGATCAGTTGGAACTGCTGAACCTTCACCCAACTCAGTTTGAAGCATTTGAGGAAACAATGGAACTGGTTCCCCTTCAAAAAGCCTACTAGCCATAGCCATATTTTGAAAAACCTTTGATTGTAGGCTAGGCGTTGCAAAAGTTTCAGTTGGTTTTGTAAGCAGGTATGTCTTTTTATTTAAAATTGTTTAAACAAACCTGGGATACATTAAAAACTTTGTTTTACTGTCAACATTTGATGCCATACCCTCAAAAATATATTTTGAAAAGTTAAAAACTCTGTTTGTAGACAAGCAAATGAGAGCAATAGCAATATTGCTACTGAACTACTCCCAAGCAGTCTTTTTAGGACTTAAACAACATAGAAAAGTATGTATCAAAAATCTCCATTGAGGTGAAAAACATCCTTTTTAAAAAGTCAATTTATGTTCAGATGTATTATACACCATTTTTTTAAGTTCTTCCCATATTTCAGTATTTAGCATAGTGTGGATACCATCTGAGTCATTTAATTTAAGATGTCTCCTAAGTATAGACTCGGTAACAACAAACTTAATGCCATCTACTTCAGTATGAATTTCTAAGTCTCCGTCATCACTTGTCAAGACAAATGAATTCTGCCAGAACTGTGTGATGTGCGAGACATAAAGAGTAGGAGAAACAGTTAGAGCATACCTTATGTGAGAGTGGTTGAGAAAGTCCATAATCTCATAAAACTTTGGCCCATCTCCTTGCTCTGTTTTCTCTAAAAACGCAACCTGATTGTGATGCTTAACAAAATCCAATTCAACCATTCTTAATGATGAAAAATGAAAGATTTTAGCAATACAATGATCTTGTAAATTGGAATTGAGGTTTACGCAGTCGCTTGGGGTTTATAGGTACTGTTTAGGGTTTTGCGTAATATGCGTATGAGATAAATTATCTTTAGAAAGAGAATAAATGAAATTATGGTAAAAAGATAATTATCGTCTATAAAAATCCTTATAAGTATCCTAAGAATAACGGTTTTACCCCAACGGCTAGAAAATTAATTACTGACAGATTTTTACAACGGCTAGTTGAGCCGTCCCAACTTTGTACTAACCGTACCAACTATTGCAAAATTTTTGTTGAGCCGTACGAATTTGTTGAAATAATTTTTTTTAAAATACCATGGCTCAAACATAGTTTTTAGCAAACTATCAACTATCAACGGATTTGATATGTCTTTACCAATAGCCGTTTGCTTTGGACTAGCCAACTCTTCACATTTAGATATGGTGAGCTGATAACCATACAATTTTTGGTAAATTGTCAACCATCAACGGATTTGATTAGTCTTTACCAGAAACCGTTTGCTCTGGACTAGTTGGTTCTTATGTGGATAAGACATGGTGAACCAATTACCATTTGTTGTATGCAAAGATCACATACTAATCTCCAGAACACCATTTAGTCCAAAACATCAAGCATTCTTAATCCCTTGGTGTTTTCTCTCCAATCCTGCAATTGTTAGTCCAAAAATAAAGAAACAAGATACAAGCATATGACTAACAATGCAAATTACAAGAAAAATTAATTTTCTTGTGGAACCCAAGCCAAAACAGACTTAGGCTTTCCTCTAGCATCAACATAATTCATTCTTTTCAAAACAGTCTTAGCACCATTGGGTTTAATTGGTCTCCATACCCAACATGCTGAAGCATTCACTCCATTACCCATGTTTCCCTTAGCAGTGTTCTTATTCACACCAGTACCAATTACCCTGCTAGCAGTTGGAACTGCTGGCTTGGTAGTTGTTACCTTAGGTTTCCAAACTTGATTTTTTACAACTGCTTTGTGATGAAAGGGTCTATTAACAGTTTTTGGTGCTGATTTGGAAAACATTTTTGCACCTTGACCTGTTAGCCTTGGGTGAATTGGTCTCATAGGTCTGACAGTCTGAACTGCTGGTCTAGCAGTTTGAACTGCTTTAGGTCCATACCTTAAAAGAACTGATCTAGGTATCATCTTATCATTCCTAAGAAAAGATTGAAGTCTTGCAATGCTCAACCTATGATTTGTATATCCAGATACCCATTTATCACAATAATCTGCAAGATGGTCAAAGCTACCATAAGAGTAACAAGCTTTCCTATAGCAAAAAAAATCCTTTCCTAATTGGTGGGATTTGAGGTCATTCCAATTCCTCTGGTTACCTCTTGGCTTGTTTGTGGTTCTATACATTTCTGCATACCTAACTGTTGGTCTAAAAGGTTTGGCATTTGATCTAGGCCTAACAGTCTCAGGTTTAACCATCTTTGGAACTTTTGGTTCCTCCACTTTAGCACTAACAGGCTTAACCACAGCCTGATCATCCTCATCATCAGAAGTCCATTCCTCAATGGTTGGAGCATCTGAGTCCTTAGGTGAGGACCTATCAGAAGACACCTTGTCCTCAGATAGTGATTTATCACTTGCACTTTCAAACACAGGTTTATCAACTACATCCTTCTTGGGTTGAGGACCATAGTTAAGCACTGGTAATTGAAATTCAGGGAGTCCTGTGTGTTCTAAGTCTATGCCTGCGGGTGATGGAATTCCTCTATAGGGAGGTGGAACTGACTTATATCCTAGGCCTGACTTAGCTTTATTAAGAATATGAGTCTCAATTATCTTTTGAACACCTTTTGATGTGTATTCTAGTGTGTCTACACTCATCTGAATGTTCTCCTTAGCTTTCTTAACCTGTTCTAGCTCATGTTTCAACACAGTAATTTCATTCTCCCTAAGCATTAAGTCTCTCTTAACAATAATCATATCATCAGAAAACTTAGACTCATTACTTTGATAATGAACAATTTGTTCTTCTAACACAGCTAAAGCTCTCTTATGATTTGCTAAGCTAAAAGCAGTTTCAACTAGTTATTTTCTCTGATTCTCATATCTTGTTTTAAGTGTTTCTAGATCTTTTAAAGCTTCACAAGATTTAGAACATTTTGAAACTTGTACCTCAGAATCTGAGAATGCCATGAGAGCAACCTCTGTAGATACTTCTGCTTCCTCCTCTGCAATATAGCTCCAGTCAAATCCTAAGCCATCAATGGCAACCATGGCTTTCGAGCTTGAATCAGTAACCTCCACAACCCTTGACTTGTTACCATAACCTCTGCTCTTTCCATCATGTTGGCTTGGTAATCTGCACTCCCTTGAATAATGACCTTTCTTGTGGCAGTTGAAGCACTCAATCTTGGACTTGTCATACCCTGCAACATCATTACTGTTTATGACAATCTTCTTGCCAGTATTCTTCAAAAATCTCCTAGCTCTCAAACTGAGAAGAGAGAGCTGCCACTTAATATCCATCTCTTCAATGTCATCTTCATCAATCTCTTGAAGATCTGAATGAGTCAACATACTTCCATTGTGCTGAGTAGTTAGGAAAGCACAATAAGTATCATCATTCAAAAGTCCACTAGTACTGCTTGAGGTGCTAGCAGTACCAAGGTTTGCACTAGCAGTACCAACTGCTCCACCAACTTGCACTTCTTCATCAGGACTTGAGGAACTGGGAGTTGATACAAAGGCCAAATTCCCTGAGCTTGAGCTTGAACTTGATCCAGCAGACTTCTTAATCTCATGTTCAACTATCTTGAAGTTGCTATAGAGATCCATTAAGCTCATGGAATCTATATCAGGCTTGTTTTTCCATACTACCACATGCATAGCCCATTCAGAAGGTAGACTCCTCAGAAATTTGGAGTTGAGATCTTCCTGAGGCATCTCAATTCCTAGAACAGCCAATTGACTCACCAGCTTTTGAAGTCGATTAAACATATGATCCAACGACTCATTACTTGTTGCAGTAAAGTTCTCAAACTGATGCTTGAGAAGAGTCTTCTGGGTTTTCTTGGTGGCTTCACTCCCACCATATCTTGCAACAATAGCTTCAAAAAGAGATTTAGCACACTTGAACTTACTAAAGTTCAGCAACTGATCATTGGGAATAGTCATCAGAAGCAAACTTCTAGCCTTAACATCATTCTTGTACCTTGCCTTCTCTTCATTAGTGGTTGGCTTTGTCTGAACTGTACTCTCAGATTTACCATCAACAACAGTTGTTGTTGTTACAAGTGTAAAAGAGTTTCCATCTTCAATGATCTCCCACAGTGCATAGTCTTGCACTTGGAAAAACTGCTCAATACGAAGTCTCCACATGTCGAACTCATTAGGTTTAAGCATAGGAAGCTTAGCAGCAATGTTGGTTATGGATGGTGTTGTTTCCATGTCCATCTTTGTTCTTCTCGGATCTTCTAAATCTAAGTATCAGCAAACCTGGCTCTGATACCACTTGACCGGATCTACACACACTCCTTGTGTTAGATGTGATACTAAGAATTATACGTAGTCTAGCACATGGAATTTACTAGCTAGCACTTAGAAGACTTTATGTGTTTTGTATGATTTGAATGAAACAACGAATGAACACAGAATAATAACCTTCAACGATTCAATATTATTAGAATAATAATACGAGTGATCTCCTATCACTAGGGTTTACAACCTTGAATCTCTATTAATTAATTCGTACTTCTATATCTTTGTATGTTAACCTAAGCAATCCTTTTATAGACCAAGGATTCATTTACAAGATAACTATCATTCTAATCTTATACGATATACACAATATATTTTCCATAATTATCTATTACATAAATCGTAAACATAAACCGTACTAACTTCTTCACTCAGCAGTCCTAACTGCTCATGTCTTCAAAACTCCTCAGCAGTCTTAACTTCCATCTTCAACAGTCCTAACTGTTACCTTCAACAGTCTTAACTGCTAAAGCTTAATTTCCTAACACCTATTTCCGCACTATTTTTGAATAATGTAAATTTAACATTTTTTTTGTTAATGAATTTTATTCTAAATGATTGAGGTAAAAACCGTTCTTTGTACTTGTGTTGTGATACCAATTGAGTAACACCCCAATGACATGTATGCTTCCGTTGGACCGGATTTTGGGGGTGTTACAGATTGGTATCAGAGCCTAGGTTATAGAGAACTGGGTATATTTTAAAACCTAGACTTTAACCACTTTTATGAAAACTTAACCCTATGACCGCCACGTGCCTGCCTGCCGAGCTGATGCCTCGCGTATGATTTTCTTTGAGGATATAATTAGATGAGATGTTCATGATATATTTGACGAGTTGTTTGATGAGATACTGGATTATATATTTGTTGAGATGTGTGCCTGACTATTGGATATTTTATATCCGCCTATTTTAGCTGTTAACTATAAGCATTTCCATATGCTTATGCATGCACCGAACCTGTTGCAGAGTTACGCTATTTCCTTGCGTAATCTCATTATTTGATTTTGAGTTTGTACACTCGTCATGGTTTTTCGGAATGATTTTGGATGTAAGGGACATATTGCTAGTATAACTACGCTGAGTAATTCAAAATTCATTGAACCTCGGGTGAATATAGACTGATCACCTATATTCAACCAGGGATAGTGGGACATGGCCTGATCACCTATGTCCGACTCAGAGGTAAATTTTGCGATACTGGGAGTAGTTATAATGGAATTATGTTCGGGTTGGTTTTTGATTTTGTAAATGGAAAAGTTTTGCGTGTGTACACGGGCAATGAATATTATACTATGCACACACGACACACTGGCATCACAACACTGCATGAACCGTAATACCCCTGGCACCACTATACGTCTCCGTTTATATGGAATTCCTGTTCGTCGCCGTCTGATCATGTTTTGCATCAGGACGGGTTAGAACCGGTTGGCACCGTTTGAATCTGAGTTGCTCATTTGTAACTCATCGAGATTGTAATAAGCCCATTTAAGCTTATTGGAGCATTTTGATTTGATTTTGGCTACGTTTGGATTTGATTTTGGCTATGTTAGAATTGATTTTAGTTATGTTAGATTTCGTTTTGGCTATATTTGAATTTGGATTGCTGGATTTTGTGATTTTGGACGTCATTCCGGATTTCGATTTTTTATTCGGGTTTGTTTTGTTGTGGTCTTGTTACAGTCGCCTCTACTCTAAGCCTTGTACTCAATCGAAGTTGTTCAATCAATGTTGTACTTTCCGCTTTAAGTACTATGTACATTACTGATTCAACCGACTGATTGCTAGTAGCAATCAACATCTTCCCTCAGAGTTGTACTCTGAACTCGCTAAACTCACCATTTGGCAGAGATCCCACGCCCAGCAGAAACTTTAAGACCTTAAGGAGTAACCTGAACCGCGTTCCTTGGGACAACCACCTAACTTTTCTCTCGGCCCTCGGGAATACAGTTATCTTTGCTAACCTCTTATAGGATAATAAACTGTTTTGCCATTAATTTACAAACTGCCTTTGATTTTTCTACCGACCATTTGCGGTCATCGTACAAAATGCTTTACTGCTATTTCAAGAAAATCAAAATTTTGATCTTACTACCATTTTATAAATGGTGAACTGCTTTCCAGTTACCCCGTAAACTGTTCTACAAATCGTTTAGCAAAACGATTTCATAAAATGTTTTGCTGCCTTGCTACGATGTTATGAATCAAACTGAAAATCAAAAATTTGACTTTGCTACAATTTTATAAACGATGAATTGTTTTCCTATTATCCTATAAGCCGTTTCACAAATCATTTCACAAATCATTTTGTAAGTTGATTTGCTGTTTTTGCTACTATATCAGAAGCTGGACCTCAGGAGCGAATCCCGCACTTCTACTTGAGTAATCAAGTGTGGCAATGGTTGGGATAGACACCTCCCATTGACCAAGTTATCTTATAACAATACCTACGACTCCAGTATTTCAACGGCACCATATGTAACACCCCGACCCGACAAGGCCAAGATATCACATTATGGTGTCATACAAAGCATACATTAGACAAGCGTAAGTCTTTTAAATAAATAACCAAGTCTCGAACATCAAGACTGGTATCAAAAGATAATCCCAAATGCATAGTGGGTTAACCAAACAAAATCAAGTAAAGAGATAATATTCAAAGTACTGAAAGAAATGAAAGTCCGAAACAATGGACAACGAAATGATAAATAAATAGGTCTCTAATTCCTATGCTCTCTCATTCCCAAGCCCGTCACCCCGCTTATTACCTGCCGCATAAGAAAAGAAAACATGCGGCTGAGCTTAAAAAGCCCAGTGAACAGATATATATAACATAACATAACGGTAAATAAGCACAAGCAACGAAGGAATAAGAATAACAAACGAAAAGCATAATCATGAAAGTCATACGAATCTTAAAGAGAACTAAGAATCAAGAATGCATGAGAACTGAATAATGAATGAATCAAGAGGATAATGAAATAAGGGAAAAGTTCATATAAGGATGTGCCATAGGAACTACATACATAATCCGTCAAATCATACTAAAGCAATACAAGTATACGAAGAGGGGAGACCTCTAAGTAATAAAAGTGTGAGAAGGAGTGTAAGGCACACACCACCTGGTCACCATAATCATATAAACATAAAACCTAGGATGCATCCATACGCTCCCTAACATAAGTATGTATGACAGTACTAGACTGGTCACACATATAAAGTTGCCTAATAGTGCACACAAAATCATAACATAAGGGGGAATGCCGTAGATCTATCACACCTCTATGGGAGTGTCATGCCTAGGGTGCCATCCAAGACATGGTCATGGTACCTCCACAACTAGGTTAGCTCAGGCACAGATCTATCATAGCATACAACAAATATAATCTAACATGGCAAGATAAGCAAAATAGTAACTCAATAAGCATAGCAAAACATAAGCATAGCATGGCAGAGACATTTAAATAAATGTCAGAATGAATCAATAAGAATGACAATCATACAATGAAAGTCATGAGTCAAATAAGGGAATCATATCAGGCATAGGATCGATAGAAATATCCCTACAGAAAAGGGAAAGAATATCTGTACCTTATCAAAGCACACAAATCAAAGCAATACGATGAATGGAAGCAGATGATCACTCCTTCTTCACCCGATCTACATTAATCATAAGTTTATTTATAAGTTTCATAGTTTCATAATCATAAAGGTTTCATTTTAGTTTTCTTTCCATTTTAGGTAACTTTCCATATTTAGCAGGTTTCCATAATTAGTAACTTTCCCAAAGTAGTAACTTTCCATATTTAGTAACTTTCCAAAAATAGTAAGTTTCCATATTTAGTAACTTTCCATATTTAGTAACTTTCCAAAAATAGTAAGTTTAGCCATTTTAGGTTTAAAAGCAATTTAAGGTTTCTAAAAATAGTAAATTGTATTTAAAAAGGTTTAAATAGTCATTAATGTCAAAATTGAGTTTCATATATTAATATAATTATAAAATGATGTCATTTCACAATTTAAAGTTTTACAAGTCAAAATAGGGTTTCCAACTTAAGTAAATGTGAGATTAGGGTTTCTAATTACACAAGTCATTTTAATTGATCATTTAAAGTAATTAAATTCCAATTAGGGTTTCATACATTCAATTAAGTCATAATTAAGTTATATTTCCCGAATTAGCAGTTTTAGGGTTTAATTCATATATTTTGGGTTTCATATTATCATTATTCAAAGATTAGGGTTACAATTGCAATTATGCCAAAGTTAAAGGTTAACATGAAAATTAATCAAAACATTAGTTAAATACCTATAAGATGACAAATAGCTTATTTAGGTTCAAAAGGTGAAGCAATTATGCTTATAAGTGTTCTAAATAAACAACTACTTAAATTCAGCATTACAATTGAAAACAGATCCGAATTTAGCCATTTTTAAAATGCTTTATACGTGCTCATAAAATTATATAATTTTACCCAGATATACCTATATGTATTAACTATTTTACATAATTTTTCTAGATTTTATTAAGTAGTGCAAGTACCAACTAAAAATCGACAACCACAACATGTACCCGAATTGGATCTGCTGGAACACCCCAAAAGTATGTAATTATTTACCCAGGTTAAACATCTCAGAAAAATCTAAAAAAATTACACAACGTAACTCAAATACCAAATTTAATCCTGCAAAATTTCAGGTCTTAATTCGTTATAGATATTAAATTAAAAATCATGAACCGCGATTGAATTTTCATAACCCGAATTACACTTTTGTCATATGAATTTCTAAAAATCAAATGGTTGCCTTATAGACCTCTAAAAATCACCAAACCAATTTTATTTGATCCCTATTTCACTAAATTCAATTTTAGACCAAAGAACCACTAAAATTCATGTTTACATCATTGGTTGGAAATTCGTTTAGTTAGCATAATATTTCCGAGAGATTTGTTTTTTTATATCCATCCGATTTTAAATACATAAATAATCATATTAACACATCTTAATACATATTGATCGAAAGGTATTATTATAGATTGAAGGTTTATGATTACCTCTTATATTAGATCGAATGGAACAAGAATACAAAGATCTCCAAATGATCAAATCGCCAACACCTCTCTTCTTCTTCTTGTGTGATACGAACGAAAGAAAAAAAAATATTATGGATCGATTAGGTTTGATTCATGGACATGTCGAAAAGATTAAATGGTATATTATTTGATTACCTTGTTGTGATACGAATAGAATAAGAACAATGATCACGATCTTGCTTCTTCTTCTTCTCCTTGATGCCGAATGGAATAAGGTTTGCTAGGGTTTTGGTGTGTTTTGTCTTGTGCCGTACAAATGGAGGTAGAGAGGAGAGTTAGGGTTTTCTTTGGAGAGGGTATCTTACACACGGTTTCAAAAATAATATGGGGAGAGTGAATTGCCAAAATTTAGGGATGATTAAATGGTGATTAGCAGCCTTCCATAACAGCCAAATTCTTACTTATCTTTTTATAAATGTTTGGTGTACATATTTTATTTATTTTCGGCCCATAGGGACCTTTTAAACATGCCATATATTATTTATAGAGTCTTTGTATCATTTCGCATTTTACTTTAGGTTATATGTTCATATTGTGTGGTTTTGAGTCATAACATGTTACATAACTCAAGTTTTAATTTATAGCGTATTTTATAAGTCGTATTTAGTTTTGGGTGTTATAATTCTTCCCTCCTAAAAAGAAAATTTCGTCCGCGAAATTGAAATACGAAATCGAAATAGAAGTACGAAATTGAAAGCGGAATCGAAATGCATACGTACCAAGTCACAAAGAGAAATGTGGATAACTGGATCGTATCGATTCTTTGGTCTCCCAAGTAGCCTCGCTCTCAGGATGATTCTTCCAAAGAATCTTTACGAATGGAATTGTTTTAGTTCTCATGACTCTTTCCTGACGCTCCAAAACTGCCTCAGGTTCTTCACTATACGAAAGATCTTCCCGAATCAGATCGAACGGGCAAGACACAACATGAAGCGGATGATAATTATACCCTCGAAGAAGTGACACATGGAAAATGTCATGCACATGCGATAATTGGGGAGGTAGTGCCAAGCGATAAGATACCTCACCAACCCGATCAAGAATCTCAAACGGACCGATATAACGTGGACTAAGCTTCCCTTTCATACCAAAACGCTTTACGCCTCAAAAAGGAGAAACTTTCAAGAAAACACGATCACCAGAGTTAAACACAACATCACGACGATGACGGTCGGCATAGCTCTTCTGCCTATTACGAGCTTCCTTCAACTTTTCTATGGCCACAGCCACCTTCTCGTTAGTAATCTTAATTAATTCTGGTCCCTCAATGAGTTGTTCCCGACCTCATTCCAACAAACCGGCGCCCTACACTTACGTCCATATAACATCTCAAAAGGAGCCATCCTGATACTAGCGTGCCAACTATTATTGTAAGCAAACTCCACCAAACACAAGTAATCATCCCAGTGGCCTGTCCACTCTAAAGCACAAGACCTCAACATATCCTCCAAGGTCTGAATTGTCCGCTCCGACTGCCCATCAGTCTGAGGATGAAATGCCGTACTGAATCTAAGTCGTGTACCCCAAGCTTTATGTAACCCTTTCTAGAAACGAGACGTATAGCGAGGATCACGATCGGACACAATAGAAGATGGCGTACCATGTAACCGAACAATTTCTTGCTGAAAAACCTGAGCCAAACGACTCACAGAATAATCAACACGAATGGGGAGAAAATGTGCAGATTTGGTCAGACGATCAACAACGACCCAAATCGCGTCATGCTTCCGAAGAGTACGAGGTAAACCGGTAACGAAGTCCATAGATATCTGGTCCCATTTCCATGTAGGAATGTCAAGAGGTTGCAAGAGACCACTTGCACGTTGATGTTCAATCTTAACCTGCTGACAAGTCATACATCTAGCCACATGCAAAGCTACATCCTGCTTCATCCCATTCCACCAAAAATGTTGCTTAAGATCATGGTACATCTTAGTCGAACCGGGATGAATAGAGAACGGAGAACTATGTGCCTCAGAAAGCACAGCTTCACGAAGAGTAGAATCATCTGGAACACATAGACGATCACCAAACCAAACAACACCATCCACATCCACACGAAAATCTGACTGCTTACCATCCTCAACATTTTGTACAATAGCCCATAACTCACCATCATCTTTTTGAGCTTCCTTAATCCTCAACATCAAATCAGACTCCACTTTCAAGCTAGCCCAAAAACCATCATGACCCCGAACACACAGCTCAACTTCCATAAGCTCCAAGTCATTAAGAATACTCGGCTTAAAGTCAAGACTAGCAATCATTCCCGACTTACGATTCAAGGCATCAGCCACAGCATTGGCTTTTCCAGGGTGATACTGAATATTAGTGTCATAGTCTTTCAACAACTCCAACCAACGTCTCCGTCGCATGTTCAATTCCTTCTGGGTAAAGATATACTTCAGGCTCTTATGGTCAGTGAATATATCACAACTCTCACCATAAAGATAATGCCTCCAGATTTTTAAAGCAAAGACAACGGCAGCTAATTCAAGATCATGAGTAGGATAGTTCGCCTCATATGGTTTCAACTGTCTAGAAGCATATGCAATCACTTTCCCATGCTGCATCAAAACATAACCCAAAACCCTTCTTCGAAGCATCGTTGTAGATCTGATAACCTCCTGAACCTGATGGTAGAGTAAGAATCGGCACAGAAACAAGTTTCTTCTTCAACTCTTCAAAACTAGCTTCTCTCTCTTCGGTCCATACAAACTTCTCTCCCTTGCGCATAAGCTGAGTCGATGGTAACGACAAACGAGAAAAACCCTCAACAAATCTCCTGTAATAACCAGCCAGTCCAAGAAAACTCCTGATCTCAGTCACATTGGTCGGTCTTGGCCACTTGGTGATAGCCTCAACCTTAGCTGGATCCATGGTGATACCATCTGCGAAAACGACATGACCTAAAAATGCAACATGTCCTAACCAGAACTCGCATTTGGAAAACTTGGCATACAACTTCTTCTACCTCAGAGTCTCCAAAACAACACGGAGATGGTACTCATGCTCCTCCTTAGTCTTAGAGTAAACCAAGATGTCGTCAATAAACACGATCACGAACTTATCTAAGTATTCGTGAAAAATCCGATTAATCAAATCCATGAAAACAGCTAGAGCATTCGTCAACCCAAACGGCATGTCCAAGAACTCGTAGTGGCCATATCTAGTATGGAACGCGGTCTTAGGAATATCCTGCTCCTTCACACGTAGCTGGTGATATCCAGACCTCAAATCGATCTTGGAAAAGAATTTCGCTCCCTGAAGTTGATCAAACAAATCATCTATGCGGAGAAGTAGATAACGATTACGAATAGTGATACGGTTAAGTTCGCGGTAGTCGATACATAATCTCATGCTACCGTCCTTCTTCTTAACAAATAACACCGGAGCACCCCATGGAGAAACACTGGGACGAATAGAACCAGATTCAAGCAATTCATGTAACTGCTCTTTCAATTCCTTCAATTCAACAGGAGCCATACGATAAGGAGCCTTAGAGATGGGTTCAGCACTCGGAATTAAATCAGTCGAGAATTCAACCTCACGCTCAGGCGGCATGCCTGGGAGTTCATCAGGAAATACATCTGGGAATTCACGAACAACCGAAAGGCTCTCCATACTAGGAATCTCCAAAGATGAATCCTTAATCGAAGCTAGAAAACCTTCACAACCATGTGTCAGCAAAGAGTGAGCTTTCATAGCGGATATGATCTTAATAGGTTTACCAAGCCGAGAACCTTGGTAGACAAATTCAGGATTACAAGGATCACCAAAAATCACACGCCTGGTATGGCAGTCAATCGTAGCTCGATGCTCCGACAACCAATCCATACCCAAAATCACATCAAAGTCGTACATATCTAGAGGAAGAAGATTTGCAGAGCGAACTCTATCTTCGAAACGAAGAGGGCAATTCACGTATTCATGAGTAATGGTCACGGAATTTTTTATTGGTGTTGAGATAGATAAAGCATAGTTTAATGGTATTGCGGTTGTATTAATGTGTTTAGCAGATGTAGAAGATATCACAGAATGTGTAGCACCAGTATCAAATAAAGCAAAAATTGGACGATCAAATAAATACAGCATACCCGAGACAGTTCCAGAAGTACCCGAAGCCTGATCTCTGGTTAGTGCAAAAACTCGACCCTTAGAAGCCTGCTGCCCACCATTTCCATTCCCACGGGTGGTGCCACCCGCCTTGGGACAATCCCTAACCCGATGTCCAATCTCACCACAACTGAAACAGGCACCAGTAGCCTTATAACAAGTACGACCAGGATGAGTTTTCCCACACTCAACACAAATAGGAGGAGGTGGAAGCTGTTCCCCCACATTCCTCTGCCCTGCTGAAGAAGCAGTACCACGATTACCCTGCTAAATACCACGACTTTGTTGACCCCTGAACTGTTGGTCACGGCCTGACCGCTGATTCTGCCCACTGTTGTTGTTACCACGCCTGTCATTACCCCGAAACTCATTACCCCTCGAAGTAGCATTCCTCTGATTATTACCCTGAACCTGCTAATGATCACTCTCATGAGTCCTCTTCACTCCACGTCTAGACCTCTCTTGCATCAATTCCTTATTACGGACCGCATTGATAACTTGTGCCACATCAGCAAAATCAGTATTTAGAACACCTTTAAGCAACTCATCACGTAACCCACACTTAAAATGCATCGCCTGCTCCTCCGGAGTCCCAGCCTTCGTACCCAAGAAACCCGCAAGTCTCACAAACCTCTTCATATACTCCGCACTCGACTCCCTATCCAACTGGAAAATATGATGATAGTCACGCTCAAACTTCTGTTTCTCTGATCTAGGAAAGTACTGAAGAAAGAATATCTCCCGAAACTCAGCCCATGATAACCCAGCAACAAACTCATCACCTCCCTTAGCTATCCGATATGCCTTCCACCAACTGAGGGCATCCCCCTCAAACTTGTAACTAGCCAAACGTGCCTTAAACCCATCGTCACAACCAAGTACCTTGAATATCTTCTCAATGTGAGATATCCAATTCTCCGCCTCCACAGGAGAAGTAGAAGCACTGAACGAACGTGGTTTCTGCTTAACAAAATGCTCCAACCACACATGAATCGACACTGGTGGAGCATCACCACCACCACCGCCATTTCCACTACCAC
Organism: Artemisia tridentata subsp. tridentata; assembly: GCA_021014915.2. NCBI lineage: Eukaryota > Viridiplantae > Streptophyta > Magnoliopsida > Asterales > Asteraceae > Artemisia > Artemisia tridentata. The sequence continues at coordinate 303,275,099 of CP139507.1, read as the reverse complement.
CGCCATTACCACTCCCACTAGCGGTGTTCCTCCTAATCTCGTCCGTGATGCGTGCAGTCAAATCGGGAAGTAACGCATCAATAGCTCGCTGCACTGCTGCATCAACATCAGCACCAGAGGGTCCATCATTCCGACGAGTATTCACCATCTGAAAGGTCATAAACGAGAAAAAGGACAAAACAAGCGTAAGGGTCAAAATATGAAGAAAGAGATCGCGTCAAACGAAAAGCCTAGTGTCTACCCAATATCCTCACAGGTCATTTCTAAGGTTCTACAGGTCAAACCCAGTCTCTCTGATACCATAACTGTAACACCCCGACCCGACAAGGCCAAGATATCACATTATGGTGTCATACAAAGCATACATTAGGCAAGCGGAAGTCTTTTAAATAAATAACCAAGTCTCGAACATCAAGACTGGTATCAAAAGATAATCCCAAATGCATAGTGGGTTAACCAAACAAAACCAAGTAAAGAGATAATATTCAAAGTACTGAAAGAAATGAAAGTCCGAAACAATGGACAACAAAATGATAAATAAATAGGTCTCTAAGTCCTATGCTCTCTCATTCCCAAGCCCGTCGCCCCGCTTATTACCTGCCGCATAAGAAAAGAAAACATGCGGCTGAGCTTAAAAATCCCAGTGAACAAATATATATAACATAACATAACGGTAAATAAGCACAAGCAACGAAGGAATAAGAATAACAAACGAAAATCATAATCATGAAAGTCATACGAATCTTAAAGAGAACTAAGAATCAAGAATGCATGAGAACTGAATAATGAATGAATCAAGAGGATAATGAAATAAGGGAAAAGTTCATATAAGGATGTGCCATAGGAACTACATACATAATCCGTCAAATCATACTAAAGCAATACAAGTATACGAAGAGGGGAGACCTCTAAGTAATAAAAGTGTGAGAAGGAGTGTAAGGCACACACCACCTGGTCACCATAATCATATAAACATAAAACCTAGGATGCATCCATACGCTCCCTAACATAAGTATGTATGACAGTACTAGACTGGTCACACATATAAAGTTTCCCAATAGTGCACACAAAATCATAACATAAGGGGGAACGTCGTAGATCTATCACACCTCTACGGGAGTGTCATGCCTAGGGTGCCATCCAAGACATGGTCATGGTACCTCCACAACTAGGTTAGCTCAGGCACAGATCTATGATAGTGTACAACAAATATAATCTAACATGGCAAGATAAGCAAAATAGTAACTCAATAAGCATAGCAAAACATAAGCATAGCATGGCAGAGACATTTAAATAAATGTCAGAATGAATCAATAAGAATGACAATCATACAATGAAAGTCATGAGTCAAATAAGGGAATCATATCAGGCATAGGATCGATAGAAATATCCCTACTGAAAAGGGAAAGAATATCTGTACCTTATCAAAGCACACAAATCAAAGCAATACGATGAATGGAAGCAGATGATCACTCCTTCTTCACCCGATCTACATTAATCATAAGTTTATTTATAAGTTTCATAGTTTCATAATCATAAAGGTTTCATTTTAGTTTTCTTTCCATTTTAGGTAACTTTCCATATTTAGCAGGTTTCCATAATTAGTAACTTTCCCAAAGTAGTAACTTTCCATATTTAGTAACTTTCCAAAAATAGTAAGTTTCCATATTTAGTAACTTTCCAAAAATAGTAACTTTCCATATTTAGTAACTTTCCAAAAATAGTAAGTTTAGCCATTTTAGGTTTCAAAGCAATTTATGGTTTCTAAAAATAGTAAATTGTACTTAAAAAGGTTTAAATAGTCATTAATGTCGAAATTGAGTTTCATATATTAATATAATTATAAAATGATGTCATTTCACAATTTAAAGTTTTACAAGTCAAAATAGGGTTTCCAACTTAAGTAAATGTGAGATTAGGGTTTCTAATTACACAAGTCATTTTAATTGATCATTTAAAGTAATTAAATTACAATTAGGGTTTCATACATTCAATTAAGTCATAATTAAGTTATATTTCCCGAATTAGCAGTTTTAGGGTTTAATTCATATATTTTAGGTTTCATATTATCATTATTCAAAGATTAGGGTTACAATTGCAATTATGCCAAAGTTAAAGGTTAACATGAAAATTAATCAAAACATTAGTTAAATACCTATAAGATGACAAATAGCTTATTTAGGTTCAAAAGGTGAAGCAATTATGCTTATAAGTGTTCTAAATAAACAACTACTTAAATTCAGCATTACAATTAAAAACAGATCCGACTTTAGCCATTTTTCAAACGCCTTATACATGCTCATAAAATTCTATAATTTTACCCAGATATACCTATATGTATTAAGTATTTTAAATAATTTTTCCAGATTTTATTTAGTAGTGAAATTACCAACTAAAAATCAACAACCACAACATGTACCCAAATTGGATCTAATGGAACACCCCGAAAGTATGTAATTATTTACCCAGGTTACACATCTCAGAAAAATCTAAAAAAATTACACAACGTAAATCAAATACCAAATTTAATCCTGCCAAAATTTCAGGTCTTAATTCATTATAAATATTAAATTAAAAATCATGAACCACGATTGAATTTTCATAACCCGAATTACAGTTTTGTCATATGAATTTCTAAAAATCAAATGGTTGCCTTCTAGCCTCTAAAAGTCACCAAACAAATTTTATTTGATCCCTATTTCACTAATTCAATTTTAGACCAAAGAACCACTAAAATTCATGTTTACATCATTGGTTGGAAATTCGTTTAGTTAGCATAATATTTCCGAGAGATTTGTTTGTTTATATCCATCTGATTTTAAATACATAAATAATCATATTAACACATCTTAATACATATTGATCGAAAGGTATTATTATAGATTGAAGGTTTATGATTACCTCTTATATTAGATCGAATGGAACAAGAATACAAAGATCTCCAAATGATCAAATCGCCAACACCTCTCTTCTTCTTCTTGTGTGATACGAATGAAAGAAAAAAAAATATGGATCGATTAGGTTTGATTCATGGACATGTCGAAAAGATTAAATGGTATATTAGTTGATTACCTTGTTGTGATACGAATAGAATAAGAACAATGATCACGATCTTGCTTCTTCTTCTTCTCCTTGATGCCGAATGGAATAAGGTTTGCTAGGGTTTTGGTGTGTTTTGTCTTGTGCCGTACAAATGGAGGTAGAGAGGAGAGTTAGGGTTTTCTTTGGAGAGGGTATCTTACACACGGTTTCAAAAATAATATGGGGAGAGTGAATTACCAAAATTTAGGGATGATTAAATGGTGATTAGCAGCCTTCCATAACAGCCAAATTCTTACTTATCTTTTTATAAATGTTTGGTGTACATATTTTATTTATTTTCGGCCCATAGGGACCTTTTAAACGTGCCATATATGATTTATAGAGTCTTTGTATCATTTCGCATTTTACTTTAGGTTATATGTTCATATTGTGTGGTTTTGAGTCATAACATGTTACATAACTCAAGTTTTAATTTATAGCGTATTTTATAAGTCGTATTTAGTTTAGGGTGTTATACCGTACATGGCACCTTATGGTCGCAAGTGCCGATTGCCAACTTGATGGGTAGAAGTTGGGGATACCGAACTTACTGACCCTGAACTTGTTTATGAGACTACCGAGAAGTTCGCTCAGATCAGAACTGAGTTGCAAGCTGCTCATGAATCGTCAGAAGAGTTATGATGAAAAATGACGTAAACCTCTTGAATTCTCAGTTAAAGCCTAGATTATGCTTAAAAATTCACCATGAGAAGGTGTGATACGTTTAGTAAACGTGGAAAGCTTAATCCTCGCTATATTGATTCTTTTGAAATCCTTGCTAGAGTTGGACCGGTAGCTCACAGACTCGAGCTATCGTCAGGACTCAGCAGTGTTCGCAACGTTTTTATGTGCAATGTGAAGAAATGACTTACCGATGAGGCAGTTGCTATTCCTCTGGGAGAGATCCAGATTGATGAATGTTTAAACCTTGTTGAGAAACCTATCGAAATCATGGACCGCAAGGTCAGGCGACTTTAGTAAAGTCGTACTCCGATTGTCAAAGATCGGTGAACTCTAAGAGAGGTCCTGAGTTCACGTGGGAAAGTATGGATGAGATCAAGCGTAAGTATTCTCATCTCTTTTCAACCGTAACGAGTAACTTGAATTGAATCGCGAGGTCGCGATTCTGTTTAAGGAGGTGAGACTGTAATACCCGATAATTTCCCAGACGTATTTTTATATGAGATTATCCCTGTTTTTCATTTACGAACCTTTCCAAGCTTGTTTGACTCTAAAACATAAAGTGATCTCGCGAAACATGGAATTTGCACACAACGTGTACTGGCAAAACCAACGATTTGATTTGATTATTTTATTATTTGTGAGAAACGAGGCGTATGAATAGTCATTTTTATCAAAAATATTATTTTGAGCGCGATGGCGTAATTCTCGTGTCTTGAATCAACCGTTTACTAGTCTAAACGAGCCACGAACCTCATTTTGAGAAAGATTGCACAAATTAGAACTATGGTCCCTGCAGTTAATATTAAACCGCCGCCCCTGTCCTTGGATATTTACACTCTTGGTCCCTGCCTAGGTATATAACACCATTTAGGGTTTTCTTATCATAAAAACACACTCACACTTCTCTCTCTAGGGTTTCCAGCCGCCCCATCCCCGACCACTTTTCCGGCCACACCGCCGCCACCACCAGCCGTACCTTGCCACCATACGCCGCCGTTCAAAACAGAAGAAGAAGAAGAAGATCGTGGAAAGCAAATCGGGTTTAGATTGTGTGTTGTAAAGGGGTGTTTGTCTGTGATTCTCGCAGCCGTGGTTCATCACCACCACCACTTATTATCCAAGATTCGTATAGATCTGTTTTAGATCGAGTGTTATTAGCTCGGTTTTATAGTAAAGGTCACAACTAAGGTTGTTGTGAGGGTTTATTTTGTTGGCTTGTTGCTGTCACCACTGCCGTGTCACCGTCACCACGCCGCCGTCTCCCTCCGCCCCTTTTTCTCGACTTGGTAACCATGAAAACCGTTTGTTATTATTTGTTTTGATAAAACCGGTTAGTGTTGTTGTTATTAGTTTTCGTGGATCTAAATTTATAATAACGAGTTAATAAGTTTTGGTGGATTAAAAATTGGACTAATAACATGTTTAATTTATTTCGTGTGGTTTTGGTAATAAAAATGGTGGTTGTTTGATGATTTTGGTCCCGGTTTGATTTGGATTTTTGCGTATTGACCTTGTTTTGATCTCGTTTAGGACTTGGTTTGGCTTATGTAAGTCCTGGTTCGAATATGTTTCTTCTGATTATACCTTGGTCTCGGCTTACTAAATTGCTTCGTTGGTGATTATTTGATTTCTTTTCTTTTAGTTTGTTTTGACTCGAGTTAGCAGTTATAGCACAAGGGTTGTGCTTGTTGTTTGTTTTGTTTGGATTTAATGAGAACAACTACAAACATGTGGCTATGTCTCGCTGCCGTTAGTCGAGAAGAACCACCCCTGTAGGGTGTGTTTTGTGTACTCGGTTCAGTAGAGACCCATATAGGGTGCGTCTATTCCTGGTTCTCGCTCCACAGTGGTAATAGTTAAGGATGCGTTTGCGTGTAGCGTGTGTTTCAGTCGAGATAGGGTGCGTTTGCATTTATTTTTGGTTTGTGTTTATGCTGGTAACTGGATCTATGAATTGTGTTTGGATTTGGTGTTGGGCCAGTAGCCCAGTTGGGGTGAGTTGGGTTTATTACGTATTAGGCCTTATAACCCGTCAAGCTCAATAAGTAAATTTCTATTCTTGGATAATGTATACTTATAATACCCTAAAATGTGAATTCTAAAATGCATATTAATTTGAACTTGGAATCGAACCTAAGTAAGTTTGAACTATCTCATGAGAATTTTTAAAACGTAAAAGCCAGATTTTAAGCTACATGAATCGACCACAATACCATTTACCTAAGTCCATATCACACAATACATACTAGTCCAAAATAAATAAAATGTGTACACAACATTTACATAGAAAAGTCTAGAATTTATTTGAAAATTAAAAGATGAAGTCCTGGTCTTTCTACTCCTTATTGATCGGCTATTATCTCCTATAATTTCTCCCCTTCTCCTGTATTTCCAACAGAAACATTCACAATAACAGTACACAGAAAACCCTTGGATAAACTTGTGGTGGCTTCGTTTTTTTTTCTTTCTTCCTGCCGAGTACAAAAGAGGCAACAAAGGGGGTGTTCGATCATAGGTGTTGGGTCCAAAAAGAGTTGTTGTTCAAATCAAATCCTTGGCATACAAAAGGTTCTGTTTAGGGTTCATTCTAGACCCTTTCGTTTTGATTCCAGTCGACTCAAAGGTATCACAATTAATCTTGTTTTCTTCACATAAAATGTTGAACTAATGGTCACATGAAATAGCATAATATAGATATCGATATAAGAGTTATGCATGGTCGTTAAAAATCTGGAATAAGAACATTTGTTTAATCAACATTAGTCGACCTAGAACCCTAGATAAAATATTTGTGAAAGTGTGATAAGACGTCGAGTGATAGATTATATGTTGCATGAAATATAGGTCGATGTTCATGGGTTAAGGCTGCTTTTAAGAATCAGTTTATGAGGCTTGTAAATCTAATATAAAAACATGCATTCAATCACATATAAAATGAGAACCTGGATATTAAATACATGTTATATAGGAATTTATGTATGTGTCGACTAGAAGGTTTTATAGCCTTTAAAAATCAGTTGGTTTGCATGAATATTAGGTCATTATGGCACATGAAAATATGATCAGAATACATGTATACATGGCGCATAACCTGGAATTGGAACATGTGATATAGTGTTGATATAAGGGTGCATAAACTGGATTTTTAAACGTGTAAAAATGTGTTTGTTGGGTCATGTATATGAGGGTGTATCGTGGTCTAGACATGGCATAAACGTGGGTAATATGTGCATGTAAAACAAGGGTGTGAGCTATAATTTTATGTGGTCATATAGTGGTGTATCGAGTGGGTTAAAGCTAAGGTTTTGGTCTGGTTGTGCAAGGGTCTTGTGTGTGTCATGTGGTGGTAAATAGATGTGTCGATAGGGCTGGAAAACTAGGGTTTGTTTGGTTATGTATGTGCACATTTCTAGGTTCAAAATGGGTGCTTGTGGGATGTTCAAAACATGGGGAAAATAGGGTCGAATGGGGGGTTAAACAGTGAGTATAATATGGTTCAAGATGAGTGGTTTTAATGTTGGTTTTAGTGTCACCTATAAACATGTCGGTATATAGTCAAATGTTGGACTATTTGAATCAGGTACTAAGGGCATTACATTAGGTCCATTGTGTGCATGAAATGGGACATATATCTGCGAGGGTACATGCATGTTAGTGTCGTGTGATATAGGTCAAATATGGGGCGTGTACATGGGGTAAAGCTAGGACTTGTTTGATTTTTATTGGTGTCGAATGGTGTGGGTTTGAGTGTGTCGAATGGATGGGAATAAAAAGGATTTTGGTGTGCGTTAAAATGTCAAGTCCAAGTGTGTTCAATTAAGGTCGATTCAAGCTAGGGTTTTTAATAAATGAATTAGGGCTTAATTGCGTGGGATATTTAATGAGATGATTAAATATACAAAATATAAGAAATTTCATAAAATTATGTAATTTACACTTTAGCCCCTGAACTTTAATAAAATGACAGTTTAAACCCTAAACTATTAAAAGTTGTCATATTAACCCTAAACTATAATGTTGATCATATTAAGTCTTAAAGTTTACTTAATTACCATTTATAACCTTAAAAGTCATTAAATCGGGAAACTTACTAATTATAGAAACTTACTAAATATAGAAAGTTACAAAATCGGGAAACTTACTTAATATGACAGGTTACTAAAAATAGAAAGTTCTAAAAATGGAAAGTTACTAAAAGTGGAAAGTTTCTAAAAATAGAAAGAAACCTTAAATGGGAAACTCTAATAACTATAAGTGGTAAACTTGTAAAATGAGCTTCTAAGTAATACGTAATCATTAATTTGTATAGGTGCGGTGAAGAAGGAGTGATTCCCTATTCCGGTGCTTTCTTATTTGGTTGATTTGCATAAGGTACAAATATTCTACCCTTTCTCAGTAAGGGTGTTTCTTCTCATGACTTTGATCTTTGACCTTGATTCGTTTGCTTTGATTTGCTATGATCCCTTTTGATATGAGCTTTGCTATGATCCCATGTATGTAATCCTCTGTTATGATTCAGTTGATATGATCCATTGCTATGATTCCCTTTGATATGATTCTATGATATGATATGCTTTTTTCTGTTGTCGCCCGAGCTAACTAGCCATGGAGGTACCATGGCCATGTCATTGAGGCACCGATGGCATGACACTTTCTATGGAGGTGTGATTGATCCACAGCGTCCCCATTTGATATAATATGATATGATATGTTAGCTCTTGGCCATTTTGATATATGAGTATACTTGTCTAGTACATGGTACGTATATGATTTGTTTTGTGGGGGGCATATGGATGCATCCTAGGCTTATATGATATGATATGTGATATGGTTTGTTTGATGACTGGCTGTGCGTGCCCTACACCCCACTCACTGTTTGGTACTTAGAGGCCTCCCCTCTTCGTACACTTATGATATGTTAGCATTTAATTTATAAATGCAAAAGTGATGGTCATTTGTATCATAAGTAACATGTGTGTTGTATAGTTAGTTTAGTTTAACAAGAGTGGGCTTTTGGTAAGTAAACATGTAAGACTTTATGTTTAAGTCAAGTTCTAAACATAAGCCCACTCCAAGCCCATCACAAGCCCTTTAGGGCGTCCCTCATGGGATATAAATTCACACACTCTCACCACATTAAGTTCTAGTCCTCATAGCAAAAGGTGAGAGTGTGTGTAAGCATGTATATCCATTGTTTGTTTGTTATCTCTTTCAAAGCTAATAAACATTCGGTCCAAACCAATCCATACGATCCATACTTGTATTCCTCTCATCTTTATATTGTTCTTGAGTGTCTCGACATTGTGTTTGTGTGATAAAGAGAGGTTTCGATCTCTACAAGTGGTATCAATCGCCATACAACAAGGTAGGAGGTTTGTGTGTTCGGTTCTTGTTCCAAAAATACCCACTGTCGCGTTTTTAATCTTCAAAAAACGTGACTTTTGGTGTTTTCCTTGGAATCGTACGCTCATATCAAGGTTGAAGGTTGTGTTTGTTAGTGATTAAACGATTTGGTAATTGAAGCTCACATAGTTCTTTGGTCGACTCTTACATTTAAAGCTTGAAATTTTTTGGTGTTCTTCGTGTTTAGATCGACCACAATTAAAGAAGATTGTGTAAACTTGTTTTTGGATATTCATGTTTGCTTTCTTGCGTGTAATTCTAGTAAAGAATTATTGATATGAGTTGGTGAAAGTTGGTAAGATATCACAGTGGATAAAGTCAGTGGATAAGGTACAAAAAGTCAAGAGTTGGTAAGAGTTGGTAGGCTTTCGAAATTGGTGGCTTTCGAAATTGGTTTTCGCAATTGCCACACCTTTTCGCAATTCATCAAGTTTTCGCAATTCTCTACCTTTTTGCAATTCATCAAGTTTTCGCAATTCACTAGCTTTTCGCAATTCATCAAGTTTTCGCAATTCAGAATAGTTTTCGCAATTCAAAAGAGTTTTCGCAATTCAAAAGCTTTCGCAATTATGAGGTTTTCGCAATTGGGTTAGACTTTCGCAATTGCTGCAGTTTTTCGCAATTGAATCAGTTTTTCACAATTCATTTAAACGATTTCAAAGTTAAATAACTTTTACAGATTTGACTCGAACGTAATTTCTTCAACTCCAAAAGTGAACTCGGTATTTTCTCACTTATATAAGTGTGCAAAATACTTCGACAATCGTATATCTACTTTCTTGTATAAGATTGTTAGATTTTTTATATAAATTAGATAAATTCTATCTAAATTAAAATTTTGCCATAATTCTTATAAATTTTGGAATAAATTGAAGTTTCTATAGAAATTGACATTTTATCTAAATTGTAATTTACATAACTTTTGTCGAATTTGTGATCTTTGGATTTTGTCTAAATTATAGTCTAATCAAATTTTATAACTTTATTTAATTTGTTTCGGTTATATAAATTGTAACTTCAACGATCATCATCAACAAACCAAGGCTTCACAACAACAACCAAGTTTAACCTTCAACAACAACAACTCCTATTTCGTTGCAACGATCCTTCAGCAACTTAATCATACAAAACATCAACGATGACTACTCAACAAGACATTCATGCCGCCGGTGCAGAAAACCGTCCTCCAATGCTAGAAAAAGGTGGTTATCTTCCATGGACGAGTCGTATGCTTCGATACATGAAAACCAAGCCTCAGGGTCAAGGAAAACTCTTGATTAACTCCATCGAGAAGGGTCCATTCAAGCCTCGTCGGATTCTAGTAACAGCTGGAAATCCAAATGCAACACCTCCCACTCCAGACACCTTTCGGGAACAAACGGAAGCTGACTACACACCAGAAGATTGGAAGCAAATTGAAGCTGATGACTTGGCAATGCATTTAATCCAACTTGGTTTACCACGAGAAATATTTTGTGCTGTAGACAGTTGTGAAATTGCCTATGATATGTGGGCACGAGTTAGACGGCTTTGTCATGGCACAGAAATCGGTAAACAAGACATCGAAAACAAGCTTCTAACTGAATGGGAGAAGTTCACATCAACTCCAGCTGAACCCATTGAATCTTACTATACAAGGTTTTACACTCTCATGAACGAGTTGATCAGAAACACATTGACACCTGCTCAAATTGTTCAAAACATCAAGTTCCTCAACAACCTACCCGAGGAATGGGGACGATATGTCACTATTGTCAACCAAACAAAGAACCTTCACGAGGTGAATTATGATCAGCTTTATGATTTCCTAAAGCAAAACCAGGAGGAGGCAAATGAAGTAAGAAAAGAGAAGCTCGCAAAGCAACATGATCCTCTAGCACTCATTGTCCAAACACCTACACCTGCAACAGTAAATACACAAACTGCTTCATCTTCCACCCAACACTTCATGCAACAACAATATACTCCACAATCATCATTCTATCCACAACAACAACATGTCATCCCACAACAACGATACCCGCAACACCAAGAATCCGATTTTAATGATCAGGATGAGTCAACTGCTGCTTTGACTCAAGCATTTGCTTACCTAACAAAAGCATTCCAAGGACGCTACTCCACACCTACCAACAACAACCAAAGAATCTCATCGAACACTCGCAACAAGCAAATTGCACAGCTGAGTTTCAACATGGGAAAACAAGGACAGATGGTTGGGGGATATGGGAATCAGCAGGGATATGCTCCTCGATATCAGATGGGTAATCAGAATGCAGGGCAGTATGTTGGTAATCAGATGGGTCGGTATGCAGGGAATCAGATGGGTACAGCTGTTGGAAATCAAATGGGTCAGAATGCTGGGAATCAGTATGGGAATGTTGTTGCTCCAGGTGCTGGGAATTTGAATCAGGGTAATCTGTTAAAGTGTTTCAACTGTCATGGTGTCGGTCATATGGAAAGGAACTGTCCCGACAAGCCGAATACGAGAGATCCAGTTTATCTACAGAAAGCATTAATGTTGGCAAACAAGGAAACGGCTGGGTTACAGTTGAGTGCAGAAGAGAATGACTTCATGGCTCTAATGGATGATACGGAAGATCTTGAGGACATCAATGCAAACTGCATTTTCATGGCAAATCTCCAAGAGGCTAAGTATGACACAGATTCTAAAATACCTCCTGTGTATGACAAAAATGCAGTCTCTGAGGTACCCCCATACGCTACATGTCACAATAATGAAATATTTGATCTGTCGAATCATGATGAACGGCATCCTGCGACTCAAGAATCCACTTATGATACATATATGGACACGCCAAGTTGTAGTAATACAAATATGGCAGCTCCAGATATGGATCTTAATGGCGACTTCGAGTCCCAGCATGTTGAGAATGATGAGGAAACACGTTTGTTTTTTGAATCATTATTGCATAATTGTAGTGTTGAAATTGAGAACGTTAAAAAGGTCAATCGCGATGTTACGGTCGCGAATGAAAAATTGACCGATGAGCTTGAGAGATATAAGGTGAATGAAAGAGCTTTTGATATTCATAACAAACGACAGTCAGAACTTGAAATTGGTTTAAGAGATTCTGTTTTAAGAGAAGAACATTTGCAAATCAAATTTGACACACTTGATGTTAATTTGAACATGAAAATAAAATCCTTAAACACAGAAATTTCTGAATTAACCAACCAACTTTCTAAACAAAAATCAACTTGTTCTGATCTTGAAAAAGAAAAGAAAGAGTTGCATGCAAGGTTTTCAAAACGTGAAAATGATCTTCTTGATGAAATCATTGACCAACAAGAAACCATCAAAAAGTTGGAAGAGTTGCTTGTAAAAATGGGTCAGTCTGCACAAACAATTAATTTTCTTGTAAAAACGGCTGTCGCAAAACGAAAAGTTGTTTCAAAACACCTTTCTAACATCGAACAAATGGCCTCTAAGACCACTTGCAACACAAGTGAAGCTAGACTATATTTGGTCGGTCTTAAACAGGGAATTGAAACACTTCAAAGTATTGTGGCATCCAAAATAAACGGTAACTACAATGTCTGGTCGTCAAGTTTTCATACCGAACAGATAAAGATGTTTGAAACAGAAATCAATCCTCATATCGCTTCAATTTATGCGATAGTTCAAAATGTGGAAAACAATCTTTTGAAAGAATCAGCTGAATTTATCAAGGACCACAAATCCCTGGTAAAGGAAGCGAATGAAAACATTGAACACATCAAAGTTTTGGGAAAACATAATGACATCCTCTCTGAAGTAGCTCTATCGACCGAAATTATGTCCATTATTTATCAAACATATTCTGTGGAAGATGATGAAAGACTCCGAGCTGAGACTTCTGAAATTGTTGTAAAATATGAAAAGGCACTTGCCAAGATTGAAAAACAAAATGTCACATATTTTAAACAACTGGATCGGAAAAAGGAAGAATGCAAGTATGACAAATTGTCGTATGAGCGTTCCTACCACAACATGCAAAAACAAATTGATCTTTTGAAGTCTCAGCTTGAAAGTCAAAAAGAGAAGGATGAGGAAACTAAGAGTATAACACCATCAACCCCCTTGCCTAATGAGAAAGGCAATGAGAAAGCTGTTGTCCAAACAACGAATGTAATAGCGCCTGGCATTTATAGGATTAGTCCCACTACTGCGTCTGCCTCTACATCTAAAACATATAGGGCGATAGACAAAAGTAACAATGATAATCCAAACGAGTCTAGGAATGCTACAACAACATCTCAGGACAACAACATTAATTCTAATGAGTGTGCCTTACCTTCTATAGGATTAGAAAGCAACTCTAGGAGCAGACGAAATCCTAGGAGCAATACCAGGAAAACTAGAGTCTCGCCTGTCTCTGAGAGTGAATGCATGGAAGTAGAAGAACACCCTAGGAATTTATCGCTTTCAAATAAGAAACATATGTCATCTGGATGTAATGTTAAGACTCCTGTTTCTAGTGCATGTAATGACTCTGTTTGTTTAATGTACACGAAATCTTTGTCTGAAAATGCTTGTGATGATATTGTTTCTGATACCATGAATGTGAATGATATGCCTGAACAGAAAAAGGTTCCTTCAGTAAATAGGGCTAAGTCTAGATATATCCGAAGACTAATTGCAAAAGCTAGGAAAACCACTAGTAGCCTATTGCCTAAGGACCATCTTAAGTTTTGTGCATGGAAACCAACGGGTAGAATGTTTACACTTAAGAATGGCAAATTAGAAATTGTTCCCAATGAAAATATGGAAACCTTCTCTAACTGTGATTCACCTATTACCTCTAACCCCATGGAACCAAATGTTAAACGGTTTCCATATACAAAATCATCTGTTCTTTGCAGGTCATTGAAATTTGTCTTTGGATCGTCGACTCGGGTTGCTCCAAGCACATGACCGGGAATCTGAAGTTGCTGATCAACTTTGTATGGCAGTTCATGGGGACTGTACGGTTTGAGAATGATCATGTTGCAGCTATTCTGGGTTATGGAGATCTTCGGTTTGGAAACTACTTGATCACTCGGGTTTACTATGTCGAAGGGTTGGGACACAACTTGTTTTCAGTTGGGCAGTTTTGTGATGCGGATTTAGAGGTTGCATTTAGGAGAAACACTTGTTTTGTTAGGAATTTGGTGGGGGATGATCTCTTAATTGGGGATGGTGGCACCAATCTTTATGCAATTGACATAAACCAAATGGCCTCTTCATCACCAATTTGTCTCATGACTAGGGCAAGCGAAACAAAGTCCTGGTTGTGGCATAGACGTTTGTCCCATCTTAACTTTGACACCATAAACAAACTTGCCAAAGACAACATCGTCAAGGGTCTCCCAAAATTCAAATACACCAAAGAACACTTATGTCCATCCTGTGAGCAAGGAAAGAGCAAAAGAGCAACATATAAACCTAAACCCGTACCCAGTTCGGTGGATAAGTTACATTTGTTGCATATGGACTTATGTGGCCCAATGAGAGTTGCAAGCATAAATGGGAAGAAGTATATTCTTGTAATCGTCGATGACTATTCAAGATATACATGGGTAAAGTTTCTGAGGTCGAAAGATGAAACAACAGGCATCATCATCACCTTTTTGAAGCGGATTCAAGTTTTACTTCAAGCTCCAGTAAGGATAGTAAGAACTGATAATGGCACGGAATTCACAAATCAGGAGTTAAGAACATATTTTGAAGAATCTGGTCTTACTCACCAGACATCAGCTGTTAGAACTCCACAGCAGAATGGGGTAGTTGAAAGAAGAAATCGAACTCTTGTGGAGGCTGCTCGCACAATGCTGATTTATTCTAGTGCACCGTTATTCTTATGGGCTGATGTTGTTGCCACTGCTTGTTTCACTCAGAACCGATCCCTAGTTCATCCAAGATTCAATAAAACCCCGTATGAACTAGTAAACAACAGAAAACCGGATATTTCTTATCTTCATGTATTTGGCGCTTTGTGCTATCCAACAAATGACAGGGAAGATCTGGGGAAGTTGAAAGCTAAGGGTGATATTGGAATCTTCATTGGTTATTCGGAAAACTCGAGGGCATTCAGGGTGTATAACAGGAGAACGAAAAAGATCATGGAGACGATGAATGTGAAGTTTGATGAAATTTCACAAATGGCTTCTGAGAGACTCGTTCTAGAACCCGCGCTTAACCCGATGACTTCTGGACATATCAGTTCAGGACTCGCACCTCAAGGAGCTCAATCAATTCATAACGAACAACCCACAAATCAGGAACTGGATAATTTCTTCAAGTTTATGTATGATGAATACTATGGTGGCGCTTCGTCAAACGCATCTAACCAATGTTCCGTTGCACCCGCTCAAAATCAACAACCACAACCACCACTACCAAATCAAGATGCATCCACAACATTCGAAGCTGACGCACCAACATCCTCCACGTCATCAACATCTACTCCAGCAACTCCAGTAATTGAAATTGTTCTACCAAGAATTGATGAGCAAGAACAAAATAATTCGAAGCTGACGCACCAACTCCCTCCACGTCATCAACATCTACTCCAGCAACTCCAGTAATTGAAATTGTTCTACCAAGAATTGATGAGCAAGAACAAAATAATGCGGTGTTAGACGAAGAACCATTCGAAAACCCGTTTGGAACGGAATCTGCTGAATCACCTTCCAGATTACATGAACCATCTAACACGCATTCGTCCAGTCCAAGGTACCCTTCAACATTACAGTGGACAAAAGATCATCCGATAGAACAGGTTATTGGTGAACCCTCAAGGCCAATTCAGACGAGAAAACAACTAAACACCGATTGTGACATGTGCATCTATGTCTGCTCAGTCAGTCTCATAGAACCTAAGAACATTCGGGAAGCAATGGCAGATAATGCCTGGATTGAAGCGATGCAGGAAGAACTTCTTCAATATCAGTTACATGACACCTGGGATTTAGTTCCAAGACCAATTGACAAACTCGTCATTGATCTTAAGTGGTTATGGAAAAACAAAAAGGATGAAGAAATGACTATCATTCGCAACAAAGCTCGTCTCGTGGCAAAGGGATTTAGACAGGAAGAGGGGATTGATTTTGAAGAGTCATTCGCGCCAGTTGCAAGGCTTGAAGCAGTCAGGATTTTCTTAGCATATGCCGCTCATAAGAACATCACAGTTTATCAGATGGACATTAAGACCGCTTTCTTGAATGGAACTCTGAAAGAAGGAGTGTATGTGAGTCAGCCAGACGGATTCGTGGACAAAGATCATCCAGAATACGTCTACAAGCTAAAGAAAGCTATCTATGGTTTGAAACAAGCCTCACGGGCGTGGTATGACGAATTATCATCTTTCCTACTTCATAATAATTTCACCAAAGGAACAATTGATCCGACCTTGTTTACCAGAAAATTCAAAAATGACATTTTGATTGTTCAGATTTACGTGGACGACATAATCTTTGGGTCCACTAATCCGACACATTCAAAACATTTTGCAAATCTCATAAAAAGCAAATTTGAAATGTCCATGATGGGAGAATTAAAATTCTTTCTGGGTTTACAAATTCATCAATCGCCACGTGGTATTTTTCTAAATAAAACTAAATATACAATTGAGATTTTGAAAAAACATGGAATGGATAATTGTGACTCTGTTGGTACACCAATGGTCACCTCACCAAAAATAGGCGCTGATCTATATGGGAAACCCATGGATCCGAAGAAATATCGGAGCATGATTGGGTCTCTCATGTACTTAACTGCTAGCCGACCAGATATACATTTTGTTGTTTGTTTATTAGCACGGTTTCAGGCAAGGCCTACCGAACTTCACCTCCAAGAGGTTAAACGGATCTTTCGGTACCTACGAAGAACCATCAACATGGGACTTTGGTATTCGAAGGATTCGGAGTTTACACTGATAGCATTTTCAGATGCAGATCACGCCGGTTGCCAAGTTACAGCAAAGAGTACATCAGGCGGAGCACAATTTTTGGGAGAAAAGCTAGTAGGCTGGTCATCAAGGAAACAAGACTGCACTGCACTATCAACTGCAGAAGCCGAGTATGTGTCTCTATCTGCGTGTTGTGCCCAAGTTCTATGGATGAGGACACAACTCACAGATTATGGTTTCTCCTTCGACCACATACCTTTGTATTGTGACTCGAAAAGTGCCATAGCCATCTCGTGCAATCCAGTGCAACACTCGAAGACCAAGCATATTAGAGTCCGCTATCACTTCATAAAGGAACACATAGAAGAGGGTACTGTTGAATTATTTTTCATGAAGACTGAATACCAACTCGCCGATCTATTTACTAAAGCCCTCCCAAAAGAGCGGTTTGACAGCTTAGTTCGTCGAATTGGAATGCGAAGCCTAACTTCCGAAGAGTTAGAAAGTCTTCTCGAATCTTATTAAATTATCTCAAAAAGCTTCGCTGTAAATATTTTTGAAAAACAAAATACAAAATTTGAAAAACCAACAAAAACAAAATATAAAAATAGAAAACTTTCAAAAATTCAAAAACAATATAAAATCAAAAAACCAAAAATATTCTTCTCACGACATGTCTCTCATATAATCGATATTCTGTACGTATCTAGAAATGTCATTCAACAATGATAAGGGCATGTACAGATGCTTGAGCGAGAGTTCATTTAAAGTTTTTCTAAAACATGTCGTTTCTCAAAATTTTCTTCACAACGGCTTTCGTACATTTCAGTACGAAACCTGCGCTACATTGATGACTTCTGATTCTTTCCGATCAGTACTCGTAATGTTAATGGCGAAAAGCAAATCCTTGAGCACATGATCAAGATTTTTCTAAAAAAATTTTCAAAATCTTTCTCAAAATTATGTGCTCAAGATAACTCCCTCTATACCCTTTTCAACTGACTTTAAACTCAAATGTTTAAACCTATGCTTTGTTTAAGGGGGAGTATCAAAAGAAAATGTTCCAATTTTCATGCTAAACTCCGTCTTTATCTCCAAAAATGTTTTGCATTTAATCTCTTGATATCAAAAATATCACTGCGTGCTATTTTTGAGGGGGAGATTGGGTATACGGGAGAGAAGATGTGATTAAAATGTGATCAAAAAGTTTTGTGGTTTGAATCTCAAATGAGCTCTACAAAAAGACTCAGTAGGAACCATCGAATTGACGAAACTCAAATGTCAAATCGAAAAGACATGTCCGGGACGGGTAATAATTTCAAGCTGGTTATCCAGTGATGTAAACGTGTCTCGCAAAGGACTTGTCTGAGTAGAATATACCAATTCGAGAGATGATCTTTTGATATGACCAGGATGGGTAATAACTTCAAGCTAGTCTAACTAGTGATGTAAACGTGTCTCGCAATGGTCATATTAATTGAAAATCGATCATTTCAAAATGTGCGAACTCTACCCAACATGTGCAAATTTATCCTAAAAATGCATGACCACATGTAAAGGGGGAGTATTTCAAAAGCACAAAACTCTCAATGTGTTATCTAAATGTGTTTACTCATAAACACTTTGAGAGATTTTCACAAAGTTTTATGGCATGGGATCAACAAACCTAGGATAATCATGGAGTAATAAGGTGATTATGGTTAGGTTATGTCCAATGATCCGCCAGAACCGGAGGGATCTACCCAAGGACTATTCCAATAGTTTAGAATTAGAAGTCCTTAGGTAAGAATGAAAAAAGGAGTAAATGAGAAAGGAGAAAGAAGGGGTTGAAGAATTAAAAAGAAAAGTTTAATGAAAGGGTGAAAAAAAATAGCCCTCCATGAAAACTTAGGTCAGAAACCGGGTTAATACATCTGCCATCGGTACTCACTAAGGTGATACTGATATTGAAGACAAGACGTCATGGACCCAGTGACGCGTTGCACCACCCCTCCTAGCCACTCAGATATCTCTTAAAAGATATTTGTTTCATTTTTCACGGAGAACACTGCATAATCTATCGACCTCTCATTCCGAGATGTGTTGATATTGAAAAGGTGGCACTCTGCTCCATGCCTCCGACGACTCAAAACCAAAACGCACATTATAGAGTCTAGAGACATGAGATTCATCAAAGATCTCTTAGGAACACTTCCAATGCAATACACTTGTGTTCGTCAAAAAGGATACAAGTTGTATGAGTCTTAATGAGATCTAAAGATCTTGCTTTATGTCATGATGGTAACGTGCTTCAAACGGTCTACAGTCTTGAAGTGATACTCCGGTATACTTCAGAGACTCTCAACGGCCTTGGTAAAGATTAGAGAAAGTTTTCACACTATGCTGATAACGATCTCTAAATCTGAACCTATAAGCGCTGGACGATTTATTGCTAACTGTCTTATGCAGGTACCGACGAAAGTCCATTTATCATCATCATCTATAACGACGACGCATCTGGACAGAAGAAGTAGATCAAGGCAAGAACGACCAAAAGACGATTCTTTGAAGATCACAGTGCATGAAGGAACAATGAATGAAAACTATTATACATCGACACACAAAGTTCAAGACATTGAAGGCAAAGACCAATCACGGAAGCATCATTGAAATGACCATCCCTTAGGAGGAGATTGTTAGCATTTAATTTATAAATGCAAAAGTGATGGTCATTTGTATCATAAGTAACATGTGTGTTGTATAGTTAGTTTAGTTTAACAAGAGTGGGCTTTTGGTAAGTAAACATGTAAGACTTTATGTTTAAGTCAAGTTCTAAACATAAGCCCACTCCAAGCCCATCACAAGCCCTTTAGGGCATCCCTCATGGGATATAAATTCACACACTCTCACCACATTAAGTTCTAGTCCTCATAGCAAAAGGTGAGAGTGTGTGTAAGCGTGTATATCCATTGTTTGTTTGTTATCTCTTTCAAAGCTAATAAACATTCGGTCCAAACCAATCCATATGATCCATACTTGTATTCCTCTCATCTTTATATTGTTCTTGAGTGTCTCGACATTGTGTTTGTGTGATAAAGAGAGGTTTCGATCTCTACATGATATGATATGTATATGTGACTATGTGGTCTATTTGAGTGGCTCGTTTAGACAGGCTCGTGGCTATCTGTTAGGTATCTTTGGTCCGTTCGAGTGGCTCGTTTGGACGCGTTCGTTGTCGTGCTTATTTGATTCTTTGACTCTTAGAGCTATTCTACTCATGATATTTATGCATTTGATTCATTTGATTCGTATTCGTTTATTATGCTTATTACCTTTTCTGCTTTGTATATATATCTGTTCACTGGGCTTTTTAAGCTCAGCCGCGTTTTCTTTTCCATGCGGCAGGTAATAAGCGGGATGTTGAACATTTTATTTCATTTCATTTCTTTTGATATTGTTTAGACTCTTGGGAGCTTGTAATTTGTAAGTCATGATGTTCTTGACTTTACTTTATTTATGAAGTCTTCCGCTTGCGTTTATTTTGTATGTTCTGATAGGCACCATAATGTGACATCTTAACCAAGGTCGGGTTGGGGTGTTACAATACTTGTGTTGTTATTTTAAAACTTCTTTGATTCATGGTATAGAGTTTGTTTGGTTAAAAATTGTTGTGTCAAAATATATTTGACTAACATGTTTGGTTGATGTTGACGAGGTACTTTTTGGTAAGTTTCGGATATATATTGGGATTGATACATTGGGATACGGATAATTAACGGATTAAATACTTGGATCGTAACTATTATATTTGGACATTTGGACTATTATTGGATCGTTATCGGATTTACGATATTAGATATTGGACATATTGGACATTTTGGGACTTAACGGTGTAATATATTAGACTCGTATTGGACCGAACACAAAATATCCAGTAAACCCAAAACTAATAATTACGCGAATGATAACGAAGCATAAAACTTACAAAATATTGTAATTTCAGACTTGGTTAATTAAAATCACGATGACTTGGGAAAGTTGTATAAATGGACGCGTTATGCCGAAATTTGTAAAATTTTCTAAACTTATAGTTTTTGCTAGCATGTAAACTTATAAAAATATTTAGAATTATTGGGTAAACGCCGAGACTTACCAATTGACCTATTCTATTTCCATAGTTGTTCGTCGTCATGTTCAAGATTTTCTTTGTTAGCTTGAGTTTTTGTTAGTATTCTTCACGACTGTGTTCATGTCTATTCTCTTTGGCGTGAGTTGTGTTTGAGTCTATATTTTCTTACCACTACACGAAACGTTGATGTAATACACAAAATTTAAAATCATTCAAAAATTACCAAAATACTCTTGTAACTTAATATTTCACTTAATAATTATATAAAACACCAAATAAATCCCAAACTCTTGGAAATTAGCAACATATGAAGTGAAATAATTTTTGTATGAACATTGTAATACTTTATATGTCCTAAAATTATTTGTCACACATAAAAATGTTACATAGGCCGAACATTTATAAACATATATATTTTATTTCTTTGATAAATATTTAAAATCAAATAAAAAGGAGATAAACATCACAATTAAAAAGGAAATCTTTTAAAATAGGTAAATTGATCCTATCACATCAATATGGACCGGATTTCATGCCCTCCCCTCCCCTCCTTCACACGGTTTCTTATTTATTTCCTTAATATACACTCTTTAACCCTAAAATCAACAAAAAACTCTCTCTACCTCATACGAATTTCTGGAGGCTGGGGCATATTTACCGTGGGTTCTCTCAAGTCTAAGGAAGGTGTGAAAAATAGTTCTAAGGTCGTGGGATCGCTGGTGTATTCGTAGGAGTTTTGTTTGCATCAAATTGTTCTAGCCGAGAGGTACAATTTATCCGCACCTCATCCGATCATTCTAAAACTTATCTGGTATTTTTATAACTCTCTTTACATCACATATGATCTAAATAAAATACTTATAATGATCCATGCATGCTAGATAAATCGTGTAAAAATTATATATCAAAAACGTATGTTAAACCCTATATCGACCATGCGAATTTTTTGGGCATTGTACATATTTTATTTTGATCTTATACATGTCATATAACACTAGAAAAATACTACTTGAATTTTTAGAAGCCTAGATCACCCTTGGTGAATTATGTTTGAAATCGGATTTAAAAAGAAAAAGGTTTAAAAATAAAATATAAATCGTATGAACTAGGGTTAGGGTTTATGATGATAGATCTGGTATAATTAATGTGTTTTAAGGTTGATTTAATGATTGGTAATGATTGGAAAATTTTAGGGTTAGGGTTTATACATTTTTGTCTATACCGATTTGATAATTAAAAGTCTAGGGTGTGTTTTGTAAATCTATAAACTTGTGGGTTATTTTTTGTAACATATTTTAGACCTTGGGTAAGTCGTATAAAATATATATGGGGGTATTATGTGTAAATTTTGTAACTAAAAGGTTTAAATGGTAAGTTATGTAATTATTAAAATCCGATTTGTAAATTAATTAAATGGAGGGACTTGTTTTGTAAATTATGAAAAGAAAAGGGTATTTCGTATAAATGTTAAGGTTAAGGGTGTAAGGTGTAATTTTTGATAATTAAAGGCTTAATGTGTAAATATGAGTATTATAAGGGTTAAATGGTATTTTAATTAATTAAAGGGTTTAAATTGTAATTTAATTTGTTTAAAAGGGTTAACTTATAAAATTGTTAACATTGAAGGATTAGGATTGTAATTATGGAAAACTTAGGGGTTAAAATGAATAACTTGTAATATTTGCACTTTAAACCTTATCTTTGGCATATTTACATTTAAAACCCTAAAATATGGAAAGTTGTCATAATTAACCCTAAACTATTATAACTCGCTAAAATGAACCATATTTCCATAATAATACTTATTTAATGACTTAACCTAAATTATAATATTTAAATCTTTCTAATTATGGAAACTTACTAAATAAGGAAACTTTCTAAAAATGGAAACTTACTAAAATTAGAAAGTTACTTAAAATGGAAAGATAAACTAAAATCAGTAAATAAGAACCAATTGTAATCTTGTCTTCTACTCCTTTAGGTGCGAAGAAGGAGTGATTTGATTCCTGTCAGTATTTGCTACTCTTGTGTTTTTGCTTGCTATTGAATAAGGTACAGATATTCTACCCTTTCTCAGTAAGGGTGTCCTCATGACTTTTGATCTTGATTCACTATAGGATTCCCTAAGCCATTGCTATATTCCCTGATACTTTGATTCGTTCTTCAGGTTTCACTTACATCTTTCTATATTGGTTTGATTATGATCTGAGCCTTCTCTTTGAGGCTTTCCTTATTGAATCTATGCCTTTGCTATGCTCCCTTGATAAATTGAACCTTGCTATGTTTCTTTTGATACTTGATATAAACCGTTCATCACCTTGTACCATGAATATTTAAAACCCTTGGATACCTTGAAGGTTCATAGGATATTATAACCGAATGTGAAAACTTTTCTTAAT
Source organism: Artemisia tridentata subsp. tridentata (assembly GCA_021014915.2). Classification (NCBI taxonomy): domain Eukaryota; kingdom Viridiplantae; phylum Streptophyta; class Magnoliopsida; order Asterales; family Asteraceae; genus Artemisia; species Artemisia tridentata. Next base: position 303,251,532 of record CP139507.1, on the reverse strand, counting down.
TACATATGAAAGTATTTTGAGGAAAACTACTTTTAAAGACTTTTTTTATGAAAACTGTTTTTAAAGATCACTTTTATGAAAGCCATTATTAAAGGATTACTTTTTAACAATTGATATGAACATTTAATATAAACCATTAAATTGAACCTTTGTTATGAACCTTTGAATAAATTGATATGAACCTTCTGATTTGAACCTTTGCTTTAACCCTTGCATTGATCTCCTGTCTCGAACCTTGATATGAAACTTGATATGATACACTTGGTATGAAAACTTGACCTGAACCGCTTGATATGAAACTTGAACTTGGACACTTCACACTCGATACTTGATACTTGATACTTGATCCTTGACCCACAGTTTGAGACTACGAGCCACCACTTGTACACTAGGCATGAGGGTTTCATGTCCCTGTCATTGATGCACCGATGGCTTGACTCTAGGGCAGGAGAGTGATGACCTGTCCCGTCCCTGACTTGACTTGACTTGTTACGTAGAGGTAGACCTTGGCCACCTGGGCGTATGGATGCATCCTAGACTTGTTTCTGTATTATGTTTCTGTATATGATATATTACTTGTTACACTTGGTGACTGATGGTGTGTGCGATACACGTCTTTCACATCCTGGGAGCTCATGACTCCAACCCTTGGAGGTATCCCCTCACCCTGTACTTGGTATGCTGAGGTCTCCCCTCCATACACCCTGATATTTGATATGATTCTGTTTCTGGGCTCGTAGTGGATTTCTGTTTTCCTTTATACTTACCTATTTTATTCCTTAACTCTTGATATATCTGCATGACCTTTATTTCATTTACCTTTCACTATTCTTTATTACTGCTTTGTTATCGTTATATCTGTTCACTGAGCTTTCGTAGCTCAGCCGCATTTCTTTTCCTGCGGCAGGTTTTAGTTTGGAAGCTGGGTATGAGTGGAGAGTACCTTGGACTTAGAAGACCTTGATAGCTATTTATAAATAGAGATGACTAGAAGAACTTATATTTAGACTTAGTAATTATTGTATTTTTCATTTGTAACCTTGTAGTTTCAGATTTTTCCCTTGTAACCATTGGAATTCATTTTGTATTATTTATGTCATATGCTTGTGTTTGATTCTGATATGAAACCATTGTTGTGACATCTCTACCCTTGTCGGGTCGGGGTGTTACAATTTATGGTATCAGAGAGACAGGCTGCGACTCGTAATACATTACCCTTGACCTGTGAGTTTTGGACCATTAGGCTTCCACTGTAAGAACATAGGAGAACCCCTTGAAAACTTGCTTTAGGATTTCTTAATATGAACTTAAGTTTTGACCAGTGAGGAGTGGGTAGACTATAAGGCATTTGTTTAAGTATTATTGCTTCCGCATCACTCTGATTCGTGCCTTGTTTTTGGTTAAAGCCTGTTGAGATCACTTTTGGAAATTGAAAGCTTATGCCTTGCACCACCTAAGTTTTGAAACCTAAATAAATCTTGAAAGCATTGAGAATTGCATAGTAATTGCCTGACACTATTTGATCCTTATCTTCAGATTCCGACTCTGACCTCTGATCCTTTGTTAATCATTTTGATGCCTCTTCGGGCATTTTGAGAATCGCCATGGAGATGACGTACTTGATACATTCTGTTAATTGTCTCTTGCTTTTGATAAACATCTATGAAACTTCCAACGCTATTTGATTTCGTTTTACCCATCTCAGTCCCTATGAGAAGTCTTGTGGTGTTTAACCACGAGTATAAGAATTGTTTCCCTCTTGACTATGACATTTGGTTTTGTTGACCTCTGAGACTGTAGAAGTACTAGGTGGATTAAGATAGGTTGTTTTACTCAACTCGAGATAAAGTATGATCATCATGAAGGCATAGTTATGTGGTGCTAGTATTATGACGCCTGATCAACGTGATAATACTTACACCATATAACGTGCACTCATTGTGGCCATAGGATATCTTGGGGAGTACCTAAGAAGTTTAGAATTTGATCTCCGTTGGATTATCCGTGATTGGTGAGACTTTAGGTTCATTTCTGCCTATGCGTATACCTTGCCTTCGTTCATTAGATATCTGGATGAGTTTGGACTCTCGTTTTGCATTCTGTTGACCTCAGTTATAAATCTTGAACTCCTTGTAGAGCTCTCTACTGTTGATACAGTTAATTTGATTTGAAATCTTGTTCGTATTCCATATGAGCTTTCCAGAAAATTCACCTATCATCCATTTTATGTTGCATGGACCTCTTGATCAAAATCAACTTAATTTGTCTCCTTCTGAGGAATTTAAACTCACTTTGTTTTGATTGAATCATGAGAAACTATTTGGTTTGAAGATCCTTTTTAGAAAAACCTCCCCGGACGTGAGAATGTTTGTGACGACCTTTTGCGATTTGCTACGACTTCGTCTAACCTTGCGACTTCAAATTTCGAGGACGAAAATTTTCTTTTAGAGGGGAAGAAGTTGTAATACCCAAAATTTAAAATCATGCAAAAATTACCAAAATACCCTTGTAACTTAAAATTTCACTTAATAATTATACAAAACACCAAATAAATCCCAAACTCTTGGAAATTAGCAACATATGAAGTGAAATAATTTTTGTATGAACATTGTAATACTTTATATGTCCTAAAAATATTTGTCACACATAAAAATGTAATATAGGCCGAACATTTATAAACATATACATTTTATTTCTTTGATAAATATTTAAAATCAAATAAAAAGGAGATAAACATCACAATTAAAAAAGAAATCTTTTAAAATCGGTAAATTGATCCTATCACATCAATATGGACCGGATTTCATGCCCTCCCCTCCCCTCCTTCACACGGTTTCTTATTTATTTCCTTAATATACACTCTTTAACCCTAAAATCATCAAAAAACTCTCTCTACCTCATACGAATTTCTGGAGGCTGGGGCATATTTTTCGTGGGTTCTCTCAAGTCTAAGGAAGGTGTGAAAAATAGTTCTAAGGTCGTGGGATTGCTGGTGTATTCGTAGGAGTTTTGTTTACATCGATTTGTTCTAGCCGAGAGGTACAATTTATCCGCACCTCATCCGATCATTCTAAACATTATCTGGTATTTTTATAACTCTCTTTACATCACATATGATCTAAATAAAATGCTTATAATGATCCATGCATGCTAGATAAAACGTGTAAAAATTATATATCAAAAACGTATGTTAAACCCTATATCGACCATGCGAATTTTCTGGGCATTGTACATATTTTATTTCGATCTTATACATGTCATATAACACCAGAAAAATACTACTTGAATTTTTCGAAGCCTAGATCACCCTTGGTGAATTATTTTTGAAATCGGATTTAAAAAGAAAAAGGTTTAAAAATAAAATATAAATCGTATGAACTAGGGTTAGGGTTTATGATGATAGATCTGGTATAATTAATGTGTTTTAAGGATGATTTAATGATTGGTAATGATTGGAAAATTTTAGGGTTAGGGTTTATACATTTTTGTCTATACCGATTTGATAATTAAAAGTCTAGGGTGTGTTTTGTAAATCTATAAACTTGTGGGTTATTTTTTGTAACATATTTTAGACCTTGGGTAAGTCGTATAAAATATATATGGGGGTATTATGTGTAAATTTTGTAACTAAAAGGTTTAAATGGTAAGTTATGTAATTATTAAAATCCGATTTGTAAATTAATTAAATGGAGGGACTTGTTTTGTAAATTATGAAAAGAAAATGGTATTTCGTATAAATGTTAAGGTTAAGGGTGTAAGGTGTAATTTTTGATAATTAAAGGCTTAATGTGTAAATATGAGTATTATAAGGGTTAAATGGTATTTTAATTAATTAAAGGGTTTAAATTGTAATTTAATTTGTTTAAAAGGGTTAACTTATAAAATTGTTAACATTGAAGGATTAGGATTGTAATTATGGAAAACTTAGGGGTTAAAATGAATAACTTGTAATATTTGCACTTTAAACCTTATCTTTGGCATATTTACATTTAAAACCCTAAAATATGGAAAGTTGTCATAATTAGCCCTAAACTATTATAACTCGCTAAAATGAACCATATTTCCATAATAATACTTATTTAATGACTTAACCTAAATTATAATATTTAAATCTTTCTAATTATGGAAATCTGCTAATTATGGAAACTTACTAAATAAGGAAACTTTCTAAAAATGGAAACTTACTAAAATTGGAAAGTTACTTAAAATGGAAAGATAAACTAAAATCAGTAAATAAGAACCAATTGTAATCATGTCTTCTACTCCTTTAGGTGCGAAAAAGGAGTGATTTGATTCCTGTCAGTATTTGCTACTCTTGTGTTTTTGCTTGCTATTGAATAAGGTACAGATATTCTACCCTTTCTCAGTAAGGGTGTCCTCATGACTTTTGATCTTGATTCACTATAGGATTCCCTAAGCCATTGCTATGTTCCCTGATGCTTTGATTCGTTCTTCAGGTTTCACTTACATCTTTCTATATTGGTTTGATTATGATCTGAGCCTTCTCTTTGAGGCTTTCCTTATTGAATCTATGCCTTTGCTATGCTCCCTTGATAAATTGAACCTTGCTATGTTTCTTTTGATACTTGATATAAACCGTTCATCACCTTGTAACATGAATATTTAAAACCCTTGGATACCTTGAAGGTTCATAGGATATTATAACCGAATGTGAAAACTTTTCTTAATTAAATATGAAAGTATTTTGAGTTAAACTACTTTTAAAGACTTTCTTTATGAAAACTGTTTTTAAAGATCACTTTTATGAAAGCCATTATTAAAGGATTACTTTTTAACAATTGATATGAACATTTAATATAAACCATTAAATTGAACCTTTGTTATGAACCTTTGAATAAATTGATATGAACCTTCTGATTTGAACCTTTGCTTTAACCCTTGCATTGATCTCCTGTCTCGAACCTTGATATGAAACTTGATATGATACACTTGGTATGAAAACTTGACCTGAACCGCTTGATATGAAACTTGAACTTGGACACTTGACACTCGATACTTGATACTTGATACTTGAACCTTGAGCCACAGTTTGAGACTACAAGCCACCACTTGTACACTAGGCATGAGGGTTTCATGTCCCTGTCATTAATGCACCGATGGCTTGACTCTAGGGCAGGAGAGTGATGACCTGTCCCGTCCCTGACTTGACTTGACTTGTTACGTAGAGGTAGACCTTGGTCACCTGGGGCGTATGGATGCATCCTAGACTTGTTTCTGTATATGATATATTACTTGTTACACTTGCTGACTGATGGTGTGTGCGATACACGTCTTTCACATCCTGGGAGCTCATGACTCCAACCCGTGGAGGTATCTGTTGGAGTATGCTCGTTTCATAATTAATAATTATATGGCTGGACGTATGTGAGCCTTTGGGGTCACACACTTATACACAGAGACATCATATTATAGATTGTAATTATCGTATTTACAGTATATAAACGGCTATGTAACAAGGAAACTATAACGGGCCATAAAGCACTAAGTTAGACTTAGCGTTTTTGAATTGGACCAACAATGGGCAAGCCCATTGTGGGCCCACATATAGTTCGGCCTAAGTATAAGGGGTGGAAGGACTTTAGAAGTTGATTAAGGGTGCTAAGTGTAAATGTAAAGATGATAACATCAATTATAATTAATGGTTATCAATTACATTAACTAACACAATTAATCAAGGAGAAAATCTCTTCTCCTCCTCCCTTCATACCTACGGCACACACACACTTTCTTTAGGGTTTGTGTGTTTTTCCATCTCAATCAATTATACTCATTGTGTGTATCATTCTTTGAGAGTTACAAGGCCAAGACTAGCATCGTGTGGTGATCAAGGACGTGTAGTGTGGACATATCATAGAAGAGATCAACTTCATTGATCTCTTGGGTTTCTTGGTCTAGTCGAACCATAAGTATTGTTGGTGACTCCCGGATCACGCTACAAAGGTATAACTTATGTGTTTATTTTAATTGATTGATCATATGGCACTATGGATCCGTTGAATGGTGATGTTTTCTGCTGCGTGTATTTATTTGATATGTTATTATATTGCTACATCACCTATAGTGGTATCACGAGCCATCATATGTTGTCATATGATCATCATGTATGCGTAAAAATGGCTAAAAACATGTTTTTTTAATGGATTTAAAAGTGGGATTTTAAAACAGCCCCTAGGGCTTATATATTATGAATATGTCGATTTTAATAAGGTCTTAAGATCTGGAATTTTTGATCCTATGGCCATTTGTTATGCATACGTTGTTTGTTTACTTGATCGGTACCCGTAAAATGGCCTAAAAACGCGTTTTTTGGAAGATTTTTAACCCGATTTCAAATCAGCCCATGAGGCTTATTTTTCTGTGGTAAAATGGTTTTAAGAAGGTCCTAACATCAGTGGGGTTTGAGTCTTTGGCCATTTGTCATGTGTACCATTCGGGGTTTTAATTCTTGTTAATTATTTCTTCGATTCGTTGGCTATCAATTTTAATTCTTGTTATTGATTTTGTTTTCCATGGCAAATACATGCATGTTTGTCCATGGAGTTAGCCAACACCATGTAATAATCTTTATTTGAATGTATTATTATGTGTTCATATGCAAAGCCGATGAAAACCTAGACCACTTGTACGTTGTGATTGTGATTGTTGGTTGTTTTTTTCTTGTTTTGGGGTTTGCCATTGTTTCGGCACTTTTGTAATGTAATTCATTTTTGGTGTAGCCAATGTTTGGGCATTTTACAGTAGATATAAAGTAGATTAGTTGTATTTTACTTTATATGTATTGTAAACAAGAGCTTGGAAGCAAATGGCGAAAGATTGAAGAGTTGTAGACTGAAAGTTGCTGCTGGACACCTGTTGGGAAAACGTGATTACCTGCTGATTGGTAAGGTATTTTTTTCTAAAATTTTTGGTGCAGGTCCACAAGACATAGGGCTACAACTTTGTCAACTGGGCCGAATCATGAGGAGGTGATCTTCCTGGGCATTTGGGCCTTGCAAAACAGAAAAACTGGGCTGACAGTAACTGAAGTTCATGTGCATAATGGGATTTTTACATGCTCATGATTGTCTTGGAGCAAGTGGGAGCCCTCCATGTGGTTGTGATATATGTCCCTAGTTGACTCTTGGTTCTTGTGATGGCTCACAAGACCAAGCATAGGATTTTCATCGGTTGAGGCTTTGCATATTGTGGTTGTATGTTTGTTTGGTTGTTTCATGTATGTTGTGACTACATGTAAAACGAAAATTGTTTTCTTAAAACTTAAAACGAAACATAAACCATTTTGAACTAAGTCTTATGATTTAGTTTAACTAAGTTTAAATATGATTTGAAACTTAAAATCATTGTTTTTCAAAATAACAATTAAACTAGTTAAGTTGTTTATTTATTTATTTATTGTATTGTCCAAACTTAATAATCCACTTAGGATTTATATTAGTCTTAAAAATGGACAACTTGACACACATAAATTAAAACAATGATTAGACTATAAGTTAAGAAATTTTTTTAACTTGTGCTACGGAGAATGAATGCATGCTTCTTTCGTACACGTTTTTGATTCACATCAAAATATTTTACCCGTCAAAATTTAAGTCGTGCCGTCCAATTTTGAGGACACTTGCAATTACTTTTTGCCTATGCGTGGGACCTAGGTTGAATTGTAACCCAAGGTGACTATTCTCTATGCGTGAGACCTAGATATATTATCACACGTTTTCAAATTGGATGACTTAATCGAGTTAAGCGGTTAGACCTTGACCCGAGGCAAAGATGGGACTAAACATGCCTACATGACACTAGTTGTTTGACACTAGATGCCATGAGTCCCATAAGGATCTAAGAGTTGTACATGTAATACAATTGGTGATCGTCGCCTACCAATTGAATCTACTATTGCTAGCAGATCAACTGATGTGATAGTAGAAGCACAATGTGGATCTTAGCCTTTTCGTAAATTAATTGTTTTATATTATAAACATGGGGTAGTTAATTTATAAAAGGATAATTATCGAAAATACTAAAATTGAACTTTGTAAATTCAATTAATGAATTAATGCAACACAACCGTAAACAAAAGTTTGTTCTTTTCTTGTTAAAAGTACGAACTGAGTCGCTCTTTCCTTGTAAGAAAGAGACTTGTTCCTATCCTTTTTCTTTATGAGGAAAAGCCATAATAGGAATATTTGAATTTTCCTAATTCTAATCAAACTCAAGGAAAACCTACTCTAGAAATCGTGATGTCTTGTAAAAGTCAAAACGGTTAAGTATGGTTACACATCTTATTCCTTCAACGTTGTTTTATAACCCTTGTTTCGGTTTTGAAACATTGAAGAAATATAAGATATTTGGACAACCAAGAACACGTGCACTTGACTTGACCTCTTTGGTCAGACCTTAGGGCCATTTCAACCCATGGCGAATTTTGCTCATTCGTTAGACCTTTGGCGATATTTGCATGTTCTTGCTTGGTCAACCTATTTCGTACTAGCTACCAAACTAAAATGAGTTTAAATAATTAGAAGACGGAAGTATCAATAAACTGCAATGTGGTAAAGGCAATTACTAGCATGATTACCTAGCAGTTTGCCTTAACCCAATATGCCTACTAAGGTCCTACATACCCTTGTGGTAAAGTAGACCAATTATGGAGGAAATGCATACCTATTTTCAAGTTAAAATAGCAATGATGGCTAACCCATCATCTATATGTTAGAACTTGATGCACTTTCTTGAATACCTAAGTACATGTTTACTAGTCAAAGTGACTCACATTAGCAATAATGTGTAGATATTCAAAGAAAGATGGAAAGTATCAAATCGCTACTCACTCTCCACTGGTGACGTAACACATTGTAATGTTGTCTAATCCAGTGGGAGCTACGTGATTATATTACTGGTGACGTAACACATGTAATGTTGTCTAATCCAGTGGGAGCTGTAAGCTTTATTACTTGCAAGTTGCCCATCTTATTTCCAGATTGTCTTGAAATAATACATTACTTTCCACGTGTTAAGCATCATAGTTTATATAAGAACCATTACATAAGTTTTATATGATAACTTGTCGCGTTCCTGATGTTGCTTCCTGAAATGTTATCTATAAAATTGTTATGCATGATTCATTATTCAAACGATAAAGTTCTACATATCTATATTTTGATTTTTGACTAAAAATCATATGTTATCTTATACATTGTCATATTGCTCATACAAACAAACGAGCGTAGTGTTGTTTGCATGCTCTCACGATGTTGTGCCATGCACAAGTGGGAGAAATCTTAATTGTGTGCAAGGTACAACATATAACAATATGACTAATAGTTTTTCTTGACTGCAAGGTAAGAAACTAAAATTCTACTAGGACTTCTACACATAAAATGTATGTTGCCCTAATTATAACAAATATCAAGATATCATGAAAAGCTACTTCAACATATTCACTGAATTGTTTAGTAAATATGATTATGTTTTCTTGTAAACTCATAATCATGAAGTACAAAATTAACTTGAATATACTATTGAGGCCAAGAGTCGGCGCTCGTAATTACTTTAGTTGAATATGTTTAGGTCTCTTGTAAAGACACAAACATCAATTCCGTTAATTCTTGAAAGACTTATAACGTAAAGTAAGACGTTGATTTGTTATGTCTTCTTGTTAGGACATGTACACTTACGACGTATAATATTAAATGTTTATGTTTTCTAGTCAAAACATACACATGAAGTGAAGTATGCAATAGGCTAAAATTACTATTGATACCATCTGGTTTGACTTGGTTGGTAGATATGTAAGCCCAAAAGTATAAGTTCATCTAATGAGTTGTGTGATAGTCTCACAACGTCAGTCCTCATGGAATACCACAACTTTATGGTATGTCCATCATGGAAAATCAAACACTATTGATATTGTTTGATCTTTGATAACTTAAATTGTTTTACCTCCAAAGCTATCAAGGTTAGAAATTGGATGTGCCATGTGTACACTCAATATGATTCCAACCCAGAAGAAATTTAAGACACCATTGTATTATGGCACAGGATGAATCTCATTATGTCTTAATTGAAGTTCTGAATTTGTTAACTACTTAAGAGTAAGTAATTAACAAACTAGAGTCAAGAACTAACGGTGTATTTTGGATGTCCCACTTGAAAACAATTTATTGTTACTCAAGATGCTTAGTATCTAGAGATTAGTCTCTACATACAAAAGCAAGTGGGAGTACCTTTAGACCTTGAAGTTGTTCAAGAACTAAATACACAACCTTCTGAGTACAGTTGCTAATGTCATACCAAGGTTGAACATGGATATGTTAAACCATAGATTGATATCTCTCATTCATAAATCCACAAGGATACCTCTTGCACCTGAATGATATAGTTTTTATATCAATGCTGAGGGACATAAGTTAGAGGATCATGGTGAACCCGCTAACTACTGAGATGCATTATCAGATATTGTATCTGATGAGTAGCTCAAAACTATGAATGTTAAGATGCAGTCCTTGAAAGACAATCACTCATGGAGTTTGATTGATATCTTACTAATCAGTTAGACTGTGAGGTTAAGAATGAGTTTCTTGATAAGAAGACTCAAAAGGACAAACTTGTACACACATTTAATGCACGTATAGTAAATGGAGTTTACTCATACTCAATTAATTGACTATGATTAAATCTTCCTAGCTACAAACATTAAATGTATAAAGACGATTAATTGTCATACCTGATTTCATGTATATGAAATATGACAATGGGATATCAAAACACTTTTCTTGTTGATTACCTTTGCGAGGACGATGAGTAATCAAAAGGGTTTATGAATCCATGTAATCTTTATTAAGTATACAAGATAAAAGAATCCATGTGTGGATTAGATCATGCATCTAGGAGCAGAGATCTTGTGTTAATCATAAAATCATTAACTTGATTTTGATTAAAAAGATTACTCCTAAGTACACTGAGAGCAAGTTGGAGCATTTTATTTATTTTCTTAAATCTCATATGTCATTGACATATTAGAAACAATATTCCACCTAAGCTAGACTTTAATCCTTAGCTTGGAATGAAGTTTCTCTTGAGGGATTTATAAAATAAAACATATAACCTTGTTATATATATGTTTATTAGAATAAACATAAGCGGTTATTAAGTCTAAACACAATATGACACGTTATTGAGGGGAGTCTCAATGATCAATCTTACTTGATGAGATTGAACACATGATTGGAAATCTTAAGTTTGACTGAAGGATTCATCATGTAAGTCATATTAAGTATTGGACTATATATTTATCATTTGCATGAATGCAAGATAAGTTGATAACAACCAATATCTAAGTGAAAGTCATTAGATAATTGTTAAACGAACATTATATTGGACCTACATAGGACCAAAGATATGTTCAAACGTTTACGAATAATTGAGGAGCTCTGTTTTGTTTGCATACGCTGATGCTTATTTAACTGAGATAATACTCAACCCTAGTCATGGTAGGATGTCATCATGAATGATGACATTGCTGACTAGATGTGCTCGACTGAGAGCATTAATGCGTTATACATTAAAAGAATAAGAATACTTTATAGTTTGAGAAACCATTCAGATGACTATCTAAAGTAGGTGTTTTGCTGGCTTCAAACACCCTATGGAATGTATTGTTGCGATACTCGTCTTGTACTTGAATGTGCACATACAAAGGACAATCATCATTCAAACCTTTCATGAGTTTTGAAACAAGTATTCTCAAAGTTTACTCAGATGACTACTTGTTGTCTTGTACAACATGATTCGATCATGGTGGGAACATCGGATCCCGACCTATGAGTAGTCTTATGCATATCTGTTTTTAGTATGTGGATAATGGAACTGTAAGCAGTCGTGTTATACAATGAATTGATATACCGGGTATGATCGTCTTCATTTATACTACTGTGTTCTATATTTGCATGTTTAATCCATGAATAATTTATTTATTCTAAAATTATCCATTGTCGGTTGACGATACGAGAGTATCATCAAATTAAGACAAATGTGAGCGTGTTGGTGATTTATTTGCCACACTCACATGTTGTTCATTGGGATGAACATTGGATTGACCCAACCTACGAGTATTCACTACATGGATCGTCGTCAATAGTGAATCTCGCAAGAGGTTATGTCTCTTATCCTCAGACTTGAGATGCAAGCAGGTCTTGCACGTGTGGAATTTCATTCCTTGATATGGTTAAACGCTATCCTGAATAAGGTAGTTATAAAAGCCATTATCAGGAGTGATATGAAGCATGTGAATGACACGTGTAGTCAAAATGGGATTTGTTCCTCCACTTGTTTTGGAGTTAGATACTATTGGGCCCCTCGATGATTTGAACAGATGTTTGTATGGCCGTACCCAACTGGGATTAAGATGAATCTTAAATCCACTTGGTAATCTAGTTCAATATCTATATCGAGAAACATAATAGTTGAACAATTAGAATGACTTTTGATCCATGTCTAATGTTCAACACGGTATCTGTAACAAAAGGATAGATGACATATAAACCATCTGAAATGAGACGTTTATGAAACTAACCTCACATATTTCTGGGGGCAGTGGCGTGTTGCTAGACGCTAACCATTGCTTGTATAATTACTTGATAATTATGACGTCGCAAGTGGGAGCTGTTGGAGTATGCTCGTGTCATAATTAATAATTATATGGCTAGACGTATGTGAGCCTATGGGGTCACACACTTATACACAGAGACATCATATTATAGATTGTAATTATCGTATTTACAGTATATAAACGGCTATGTAACAAGGAAACTATAACGGGCCATAAAGCACTAAGTTAGACTTAGCGTTTTTGAATTGGACAACAATGGGCAAGCCCATTGTGGGCCCACATATAGTTCGGCCTAAGTATAAGGGGTGGAAGGACTTTAGAAGTTGATTAAGGGTGCTAAGTGTAAATGTAAAGATGATAACATCAATTATAATTAATGGTTATCAATTACATTAACTAACACAATTAATCAAGGAGAAAATCTCTTCTCCTCCTCCCTTCATACCTACGGCACACACACACTTTCTTTAGGGTTTGTGTGTTTTTCCATCTCAATCAATTATACTCATTGTGTGTATCATTCTTTGAGAGTTACAAGGCCAAGACTAGCATCGTGTGGTGATCAAGGACGTGTAGTGTGGACATATCATAGAAGAGATCAACTTCATTGATCTCTTGGGTTTCTTGGTCTAGTCGAACCATAAGTATTGTTGGTGACTCCCGGATCACGCTACAAAGGTATAACTTACGTGTTTATTTTAATTGATTGATCATATGGCACTATGGATCCGTTGAATGGTGATGTTTTCCGCTGCGTGTATTTATTTGATATGTTATTATATTGCTACATCACCTATAGTATACCCTCACGCTGTACTTGGTATGCTGAGGTCTCCCCTCCATACACCCTGATATTTGATATGATTCTGTTTCTAGGCTCGTAGTGGATTTCTGTTTTCCTTTATACTTACCTATTTTATTCCTTAACTCTTGATATATCTGCATGACCTTTATTTCATTTACCTTTCACTATTCTTTATTACTGCTTTGTTATCGTTATATCTGTTCACTGAGCTTTCGTAGCTCAGCCGCATTTCTTTTCCTGCGGCAGGTTTTAGTTTGGAAGCTGGGTATGAGTGGAGAGTACCTTGGACTTAGAAGACCTTGATAGCTATTTATAAATAGAGATGACTAGAAGAACTTATATTTAGACTTAGTAATTATTGTATTTTTCATTTGTAACCTTGTAGTTTCAGATTTTTCCCTTGTAACCATTGGAATTCATTTTGTATTATTTATGTCATATGCTTGTGTTTGATTCTGATATGAAACCATTGTTGTGACATCTCTACCCTTGTCGGGTCGGGGTGTTACAATTTATGGTATCAGAGAGACAGGCTGCGACTCGTAATACATTACCCTTGACCTGTGAGTTTTGGACCATTAGGCTTCCACTGTAAGAACATAGGAGAACCCCTTGAAAACTTGCTTTAGGATTTCTTAATATGAACTTAAGTTTTGACCAGTGAGGAGTGGGTAGACTATAAGGCATTTGTTTAAGTATTATTGCTTCCGCATCACTCTGATTCGTGCCTTGTTTTTGGTTAAAGCCTGTTGAGATCACTTTTGGAAATTGAAAGCTTATGCCTTGCACCACCTAAGTTTTGAAACCTAAATAAATCTTGAAAGCATTGAGAATTGCATAGTAATTGCCAGACACTATTTGATCCCTATCTTCAGATTCCGACTCTGACCTCTGATCCTTTGTTAATCATTTTGATGCCTCTTCGGGCATTTTGAGAATCGCCATGGAGATGACGTACTTGATACATTCTGTTAATTGTCTCTTGCTTTTGATAAACATCTATGAAACTTCCAACGCTATTTGATTTCGTTTTACCCATCTCAGTCCCTATGAGAAGTCTTGTGGTGTTTAACCACGAGTATAAGAATTGTTTCCCTCTTGACTATGACATTTGGTTTTGTTGACCTCTAAGACTGTAGAAGTACTAGGTGGATTAAGATAGGTTGTTTTACTCAACTCGAGATAAAGTATGATCATCATGAAGGCATAGTTATGTGGTGCTAGTATTATGACGCCTGATCAACGTGATAATACTTACACCATATAACGTGCACTCATTGTGGCCATAGGATATCTTGGGGAGTACCTAAGAAGTTTAGAATTTGATCTCCGTTGGATTATCCGTGATTGGTGAGACTTTAGGTTCATTTCTGCCTATGCGTATACCTTGCCTTCGTTCATTAGATATCTGGATGAGTTTGGACTCTCGTTTTGCATTCTGTTGACCTCAGTTATAAATCTTGAACTCCTTGTAGAGCTCTCTACTGTTGATACAGTTAATTTGATTTGAAATCTTGTTCGTATTCCATATGAGCTTTCCAGAAAATTCACCTATCATCCATTTTATGTTGCATGGACCTCTTGATCAAAATCAACTTAATTTGTCTCCTTCTGAGGAATTTAAACCCACCTTGTTTTGATTGAGTCATGAGAAACTATTTGGTTTGAAGATCCTTTTTGGAAAAACCTCCCCGGACGTGAGAATGTTTGTGACGACCTTTTGCGATTTGCTACGACTTCGTCTAACCTTGCGACTTCAAATTTCGAGGACGAAAATTTTCTTTTAGAGGGGAAGAATTTGTAATACCCAAAATTTAAAATCATGCAAAAATTACCAAAATACCCTTGTAACTTAAAATTTCACTTAATAATTATATAAAACACCAAATAAATCCCAAACTCTTGGAAATTAGCAACATATGAAGTGAAATAATTTTTGTATGAACATTGTAATACTTTATATGTCCTAAAAATATTTGTCACACATAAAAATGTTATATAGGCCGAACATTTATAAACATATACATTTTATTTCTTTGATAAATATTTAAAATCAAATAAAAAGGAGATAAACATCACAATTAAAAAGGAAATCTTTTAAAATCGGTAAATTGATCCTATCACATCAATATGGACCGGATTTCATGCCCTCCCCTCCCCTCCTTCACACGGTTTCTTATTTATTTCCTTAATATACACTCTTTAACCCTAAAATCAACAAAAAACTCTCTCTACCTCATACGAATTTCTGGAGGCTGGGGCATATTTTTCGTGGGTTCTCTCAAGTCTAAGGAAGGTGTGAAAAATAGTTCTAAGGTCGTGGGATCGCTGGTGTATTCGTAGGAGTTTTGTTTGCATCGAATTGTTCTAGCCGAGAGGTACAATTTATCCGCACCTCATCCGATCATTCTAAACATTATCTGGTATTTTTATAACTCTCTTTACATCACATATGATCTAAATAAAATGCTTATAATGATCCATGCATGCTAGATAAATCGTGTAAAAATTATATATCAAAAATGTATGTTAAACCCTATATCGACCATGCGAATTTTTTGGGCATTGTACATATTTTATTTCAATCTTATACATGTCATATAACACCAAAAAAATACTACTTGAATTTTTCGAAGCCTAGATCACCCTTGGTGAATTATTTTTGAAATCGGATTTAAAAAGAAAAAGGTTTAAAAATAAAATATAAATCGTATGAACTAGGGTTAGGGTTTATGATGATAGATCTGGTATAATTAATGTGTTTTAAGGTTGATTTAATGATTGGTAATTATTGGAAAATTTTAGGGTTAGGGTTTATACATTTTTGTCTATACCCATTTGATAATTAAAAGTCTAGGGTGTGTTTTGTAAATCTATAAACTTGTGGGTTATTTTTTGTAACATATTTTAGACCTTGGGTAAGTCGTATAAAATATATATGGGGGTATTATGTGTAAATTTTGTAACTAAAAGGTTTAAATGGTAAGTTATGTAATTATTAAAATCCGATTTGTAAATTAATTAAATGGAGGGACTTGTTTTGTAAATTATGAAAAGAAAAGGGTATTTCGTATAAATGTTAAGGTTAAGGGTGTAAGGTGTAATTTTTGATAATTAAAGGCTTAATGTGTAAATATGAGTATTATAAGGGTTAAATGGTATTTTAATTAATTAAAGGGTTTAAATTGTAATTTAATTTGTTTAAAAGGGTTAACTTATAAAATTGTTAACATTGAAGGATTAGGATTGTAATTATGGAAAACTTAGGGGTTAAAATGAATAACTTGTAATATTTGCACTTTAAACCTTATCTTTGGCATATTTACATTTAAAACCCTAAAATATGGAAAGTTGTCATAATTAACCCTAAACTATTATAACTCGCTAAAATGAACCATATTTCCATAATAATACTTATTTAATGACTTAACCTAAATTATAATATTTAAATCTTTCTAATTATGGAAACTTACTAAATAAGGAAACTTTCTAAAAATGGAAACTAACTAAAAATTGGATAGTTACTTAAAATGGAAAGATAAACTAAAATCAGTAAATAAGAACCAATTGTAATCTTGTCTTCTACTCCTTTAGGTGTGAAGAAGGAGTGATTTGATTCCTGTCAGTATTTGCTACTCTTGTGTTTTTGCTTGCTATTGAATAAGGTACAGATATTCTACCCTTTCTCAGTAAGGGTGTCCTCATGACTTTTGATCTTGATTTACTATAGGATTCCCTAAGCCATTGCTATGTTCCCTGATACTTTAATTCGTTCTTCAGGTTTCACTTACATCTTTCTATATTGGTTTGATTATGATCTGAGCTTTCTCTTTGAGGCTTTCCTTATTGAATCTATGCCTTTGCTATGCTCCCTTGATAAATTGAACCTTGCTATGTTTCTTTTGATACTTGATATAAACCGTTCATCACCTTGTAACATGAATATTTAAAACCCTTGGATACCTTGAAGGTGTTGGAGTATGCTCGTGTCATAATTACTAATTATATGGCTAGACATATGTGAGCCTATGGGGTCACACACGTATACACTGAGGTGCCACTTTATATATTGTGTTTATTGTATTTACGATATATAAATAACCGTACGTAACTAGGAACCGCTATTGGGCTTCTAATGACTAAGTAATAGACTTAATTCATTGGACTTGAACAACAAATTGTTGAGCCCATTGTGAGCCCACTTATGGCCGGCCCATGGAATGGAAAAGGGATAAGATTAAAGTTGAATTTGGTAAATTGCAATCCCATAATTTACTCTAATTATCACAACTAATCACCAACTAATCTCTCCCTCCCCTCCATTCCATCTCACGGCACAAACAAGAAAACCATCTAGGGTTTTCAATTTTTCCATCTCTTCTTTGTTTCTTGATTATTCAAAGAAGTCTAGATCGGTTACGGGGTTTAAGGACTAGCATCAATTGGTATTCGGTGACATGTAGTGTGTTTCACACTTAGAGGAGATCAACCTAATTGATCTCTTGGGTTTCATAAACAACTCGTGGTGGTGATATTGGTGGTGTTACCCGGATCACGCTACAAAGGTATAAAACATGTTTATTTAATTTGTTTTACATTTAGATTGATCATATGGCTATATGGATCCTTGTATGGTGATGTTTTCCGCTGTGCTTGTTTATTTCATATGTTATTTAATCATACATCACCTATAGTGGTATCACGAGCCATCATATGTTGTCATATGATCATCTTGTATGCGTAAAAATGGCTAAAAACGTGGTTTTTTAATGGATTTAAAAGTGTAATTTTAAAACAGCCCCTAGGGCTTATATATTCTGAATATGTCGACCTATATGAGGTCTTAAGATCTGGACTTTTTGATCCTATGGCCATTTGTTATGCATACATCAATTGTTTACTTGATCGGTACCCGTAAAATGGCCTAAAAACGTGTTTTTTAAGAGATTTTTAACCCGATTTTTAATCAGACCATGAGGCTTATTTTTCTGTGGTAAAATGGTGTTAAGAAGGTCCTAATATCAGTGGGTTATGAGTCTATGGCCATTTGTCACGCGTACCATTCGGGGTTTTAATTCTTGTTAATTATTTCTTCGATTCGTTGGCTAACAATTTAATTCTTGTTATTTATTTTGTTATCCATGGAAAATACATGCATGTTTGTCCATGGAGTTAGCCAACACCTTGTCATGATCATAATTTTAATGTATTATTATGTGTATATGCAAAGCCGATGAAAACCTAGACCACTTGTGCGTTGTGATTGTGATTGTTGGTTGATTTTCTTGTTTTGGGGGTTTGCCATTGTTTCGGCACTTTTGTAATGTATTTCATTTGGTTTTGCCATTGTTTGGGCATTTTTATAGTAGATAGAAAGTAGATTACATGTATTTTACTTTATATATATTGTAAACAAAAGCTTGGAAGCAAATGGCGAAAGAATGAAGAGTTGTAGACCGATAGTAGCTGCTGGACACCTGTTGGGAAAACGCAATTTACCGTTGATTGGTAAGGTATTTTTGGCTAAATTTTCTGGTGCAGGTCCACAAGAGATAGGGCTACAACTTTGTCAACTGGGCCGAAGCATGAGGAGGTCTTCTTCTAGGAGATCTGGGCCTCGCAAAACAGAAAAACTGGGCTGACAGAATCAAAGTTTCATGTGCATTATGGGCCTTTACTTGCCCATGATTGTCTTGGGCCAAGTGGGAGCCCTCCGTGTGGTTGTGATATTTGTCCCTAGTTGACTCTTGGTTCTCGTGATGGCTCACGAGACCAAGCATAGGATTTTCATCGGTTGAGGCTTTGCATATTGTGGTTGTGTGTTTGTTTGGTTGTTTTATATATGTTGTGACTATATGTAAAACGGAAAATTGTTTTCTTAAAAACTTGAAACGAAACACAAACCATTTTGAACTAAGTCTTATGATTTAGTTTAACTAAGTTTAAATATGATTTGAAACTTAAAATCATTGTTTTATAAATAACACTTAAACCAATTGAGATTGTTTATTTATTTATTTATTTGTATTGTCCAAACTAAATAATAATCCACCGAGGATATATATTAGTCTTGAAAATGGACAACTTGACACACATAAATAAAACAATGATTAGACTTAAGTTAAGAAATGTTTTTAACTTGTGTTACGAAGAATGAATGCATGCTTCTTTCGTACACGTTTTTGATCCACATCAAAATATTTTACCCGTCAAAATTTAAGTCATGCCGTCCAATTTTGAGGACACTTGCAATTACTTTTTGCCTATGCGTGGGACCTAGGTTGAATTGTAACCCAAGGTGACTATTCTCTATGCGTGAGACCTAGATATATTATCACACGTTTTCAAATTGGATGACTTAATCGAGTTAAGCGGTTAGACCTTGACCCGAGGCAAAGATGGGACTAAACATGCCAGCTTGACACTAGTTGCTTGTTCACTAGTGCCATGAGTCCCATAAAGATCTAAGAGTTGCACATGTAATGCAATTGGTCGACGTTACCTACCTATTGAATTCACCATTGCTAGCAGATCAACTGATGTGATGGTGGAACCTCAATGAGGATCTTAGCCTTTTCGTAAAATTAATTATTTTAATATGCTTAAACTTGGGTAGTTAATTTTAAAAAGGATTAATTATTGAAACTTACTAAAATTTGAACTTTGTTTGTTTTGTAGATGACAACTCCTAATCAAACCATGAACAACTCGTACATCAGATCATTTCTTGAAAGAGAGAAATTGAATGGTAACAACTTTTTGGACTGGTATAAAAACCTGAGGATCGTCCTTGAGGCTACACAAAAGTTTTACCATCTGGAACAACCTTTACCTGAAGCACCTGCTGCCACTGCTACTCTTGCTGTGCGTACCGCCTACTCGCGTAGGGTACAAGAGCAACAAGAAGTGGCTTGTCTCATGCTTGCAAGCATGATCCCTGAGCTCCAAATGGACTTAGAGGACCTTGCAGCATTTGACATGCTGGCAGAACTAAAAACCATGTTTGGACAGCCAACTGAGCAACAACTATTTGACACTGTCATAATGGTCCTAGCTATCAGGCACAGGAATATCCAGAAAAATAACAAGCCAAAGGCACATGGCAAGGGACAAAGTAAGGGCAAGGGTAAGCTTGCTTACGCCCCCAAACCAAAGATCCCCCCACCTGCCAAGAAGGATCATCCGGCTAAGGACTCTCCCTGTCACCATTGTGGAGTGAAGGGGCACTGGAGGCGGAATTGTCCGTCCTACCTAGAAGGGTTGAAGAAGAACAAAGCTAGCGGAGCTAGCACATCAGGTATCTTCACTATAGAAATCTATACTTTTCCTAACACATCCTGGGTATATGATACTGGTTGTGGTACTCACATTTGTAATAATGTGCAGGGACTTAGGGGAAGCAGAAAGTTGAAGCAAGGAGCTTTGAACTTGTACGTTGGTAATGGCAACTGTGCAGCTGTCGAAGCGATAGGGAGCTTTGATCTCATCCTCCCTAATGGTTTAGTTATTGTTTTGAATAATTGCCATTTTGCACCTACTATTACTAGAGGCGTTGTTTCACTTTCTCGTTTGAAGGATGATGGTTTCATTTATACATTTACGGATTTTGGCATTTCAGTTTCTAAGGATAATGTTTTTTATTTTAATGCTATTCCTCGTGATGGTATTTTTGAAATTGATATGCGTGATTCTATTTCAAACGATAGTTCTATATATAATGTTAGCAATAAGAAATCTAAACGTAACTTAGATTCCACTTTTCTATGGCATTGCCGTCTTTGCCACATAAACAAGAAACGCATTACGAAGCTGCAACGCGATGGGCTTTTAGAGTCAACCGACCATGAGTCGTTTGATAAATGCATTTCTTGTATATCTGGTAAAATGGCACGAAAGCCTTTCTCCCATGTTGGAGAAAGAGCTAAAGATCTACTTGGACTCATACATACTGACGTATGTGGCCCATTTAGAACAACGTCTAGGGAAGGAGCTAAGATATGGTTATGTTTACTTGATTAAACATAAACATGAAGTCTTTGAAATGTTCAAAGTCTTTCAAAATGAAGTAGAAAATCAACTCGGCAAGACCATAAAGGCTCTTCGATCCGATCGAGGAGGTGAATATATGAGTCAAGAGTTTTTAGATCATCTAAAAAGGTGTGGGATCGTCTCACAATTCACTCCTCCATATACACCACAACATAATGGTGTATCTGAAAGGAGAAATCGAACTTTGCTAGACATGGTTCGATCTATGATGAGTCTAACAACATTGCCAATGTCCTTTTGGGGTTATGCTCTAGAGTCTGCTGCACGCATTCTCAACATGGTTCCAACCAAGAAGGTAGACAAAACACCATACGAAATATGGCATGGGAAGGTCCCTAATTTGTCTTACTTGAAAGTCTGGGGTTGTGAGGCTCTCGTGAAACGAGACACACCTAACAAACTTGAGCCCAGAGCAATCAAGTGCATCTTTGTAGGGTACCCAAAGGAAACAATGGGTTACTACTTCTACTACCCACCCGAGAACAAAATATTTGTTGTTCGGTATGCTGAGTTTCTTGAGAACAGTCTCATTTCACAAGAAGCAAGTAGGAGCAAAGTAGACCTTGATGAAATTCAAGAGGAAGATGCACAACCTTCTGGTAACACTAGTGAGCATCAAAATGAGATTGAACATGAAAATGTTGAACCTCATCAAGATGTTGCTCCCATTCGTAGATCCGCAAGGATACCTCAAGCACCTGAGCGATATGGTTTCTATGTCGATGCTGAGGAACATGAGTTAGGGGATCATGGTGAACCCGCTAACTATCGAGATGCATTATCGAGTCCTGAACACGATAAATGGATCGAAGCTATGAATGTGGAGATGCAATCCATGAAAGACAATGATGTCTGGGTCGAAGTCGACCTACCTCCTAACGCTAAAACCGTTGGGAGCAAGTGGCTCTTCAAAAAGAAGACCGACATGGATGGAAATGTACACACCTACAAGGCTCGTCTGGTAGCAAAAGGTTTCACTCAAACCTACGGGGTTGACTATGAAGAAACCTTCTCGCCTGTTGCAGACGTTAAAGCAATTAGGATTCTTATAGCCATAGCAGCGTACTATGACTATGAGATTTGGCAAATGGATGTCAAGACAGCTTTCTTGAACGGCCACCTGAACGAAGACGTTTATATGGTGCAACCCGAGGGCTTCGTGAATCCTAAACATCCAACTAAGGTATGCAAGCTTCAAAGATCCATTTATGGATTAAAGCAAGCATCCAGAAGTTGGAATAAGAGATTTGATGAAGAAATCAAGAAAATTGGTTTCACTCAAAATCTCGATGAGCCATGTGTATACATGAAAACTAGTGGAAGTATAGTCGTGTTCCTAGTCTTATATGTCGATGACATATTACTCATGGGAAACAGCATTCCAATGCTACAAGATGTAAAATCCTGGCTTGGAAGTTGCTTTGCCATGAAAGATCTAGGAGAAGCCGCGTACATACTTGGAGTCAAGATCTACCGGGATAGATCAAAACGATTAATCGGCTTGTGTCAAAGTGCATACATTGACAAAATCCTGAAGCGATTTAGGATGCAAGATTCTAAACGTGGAAGTCTTCCAATGCAACCGAATACAGTATTGAGTAAAGCTCAAGAACCCTCTACACCTGCTGAGGTGAAGAGGATGAAAGGAATCCCCTATGCTTCGGCTGTAGGATCCATAATGTATGCAGTTAGATGCACTAGACCTGATATAGCGTTCTCTCAGAACCTAACGAGTAGATTTCAACAGAATCCAGGAGAATGTCACTGGACGGCTGTTAAGAACATATTAAAGTATCTACGAAATACTAAAGATATGTTTCTTGTTTATGGTGGTGATGTCAAGCGTGAGCTCAGTGTTACTTGTTACACTGACGCAGGCTGGGAGACGGATCGTGATGACACCAAATCCCAAACGGGATATGTTTTCATCATGAACGGAGGTGCTGTTGACTGGAAGAGTGCCAAACAAAGCACTATCGCGATGTCCTCTACAGAAGCTGAATACATAGCTGCTTCTGAAGCTGCAATGGAGGCGATTTGGATACGTAAATTCATTTATGGGCTTGGCGTTGTCCCCAGCAATGAACGACCTATGGATATGTACTGTGACAACACAGGTGCCATTATCATAGCCAATGAACCAGGTGTTCAAAAGGGTGCCAAACATTTTCGTCGGAAAGTTCACTACATTCGAGAAGTTATCGAAAGTGGTGATATTCGTCTTCTTAAAGTTCACACAGATGACAACATAGCTGATCCTTTTACGAAACCAATGCCTTGTGCCAAACATGTCGAACATGCTAGGAGCATTGGACTTCGACCAGCTAGTAGTCTCATGTAGATCTGTTTTTTAGTATTTGAATAATTGGAATGTTAAACAGTTTATATTTATAATGAATTGATGTAATGGTTATGATCGTTTTCATTTATATCAACTGTATTCTATATTTGCATGTTTAATCCATGAATGATTTATTTATTCTAAAAATTATCCATTGTCGGTTGACGATACGGGAGTATCATCAAATTAAGACAAATGTGAGCGTGTTGGTGATTTATTTGCCACACTCACATGTTGTTCATTGTGATGAACATTGGATTGACCCAACCTACGAGTATTCACTACATGGATCGTCGTCAATAGTGAATCTCGCAAGAGGTTATGTCTCTTATCCTTAGACTTGAGATGCAAGCAGGTCTTGCATGTGTGGAATTTCATTCCTTGATATGGTTAAACGCTGTCCTGAATAAGGTAGTTATAAAAGCCATTATCAGGAGTGATATGAAGCATGTGAATGACACGTGTAGTCAAAACAGGATTTGTTCCTCCACATGTTATGGAGTTAGATACTATTGGGCCCCTCGATGAATTGAACAGATGTTTGTATGGCCGTACCTAAATGAGATTAAGATGAATCTTAACCCACTTGGTAATCTTGTTCAATATCTATATCGAGAAACATAATAGTTGAACTATTAGAATGACTTTTGATCCATGTCTAATGTTCAACACGGTATCTGCAACAAAAGGATAGATGACATATAAACCATCTAAAATGAGACGTTTAAGAAACTAACCTCACATATTTCTAGGGGCATTGGCGTGTTGCTAGACGCTAACCATTGCTTGTATAATTACTAGATTATTATGACGTCGCAAGTGGGAGCTGTTGGAGTATGCTCGTGTCATAATTACTAATTATATGGCTAGACATATGTGAGCCTATGGGGTCACACACATATACACTGAGGTGCCACTTTATATATCGTGTTTATTGTATTTACGATATATAAATAACCGTACGTAACTAGGAACCGCTATTGGGCTTCTAATGACTAAGTAATAGACTTAATTCATTGGACTTGAACAACAAATGGTGAGCCCATTGTGAGCCCACTTATGGCCGGCCCATGGAATGGAAAAGGGATAAGATTAGAGTTGAATTTGGTAAATTGCAATCCCATAATTTACTCTAATTATCACAACTAATCACCAACTAATCTCTCCCTCCCCTCCATTCTATCTCACGGCACAAACAAGAAAACCATCTAGGGTTTTCAATTTTTCCATCTCTTCTTTGTTTCTTGATTATTCAAAGAAGTCTAGATCGGTTACGGGGTTTAAGGACTAGCATCAATTGGTATTCGGTGACGTGTAGTGTGTTTCACACTTAGAGGAGATCAACCTAATTGATCTCTTGGGTTTCATAAACAACTCGTGGTGGTGATATTGGTGGTGTTACCCGGATCACGCTACAAAGGTATAAAACATGTTTATTTAATTTGTTTTACATTTAGATTGATCATATGGCTATATGGATCCTTGTATGGTGATGTTTTCCGCTGTGCTTGTTTATTTCATATGTTATTTAATCATACATCACCTATAGAAGGTTCATAGGATATTATAACCGAATGTGAAAACTTTTCTTAATTACATATGAAAGTATTTTGAGGAAAACTACTTTTAAAGACTTTCTTTATGAAAACTATTTTTAAAGATCACTTTTATGAAAGCCATTATTAAAGGATTACTTTTTAACAATTGATATGAACATTTAATATAAACCATTAAATGGAACCTTTGTTATGAACCTTTGAATAAATTGATATGAACCTTCTGATTTGAACCTTTGCTTTAACCCTTGCATTGATCTCCTGTCTCGAACCTTGATATGAAACTTGATATGATACACTTGGTATGAAAACTTGACCTGAACCGCTTGATATGAAACTTGAACTTGGACACTTAACACTCGATACTTGATACTTGATACTTGAACCTTGACCCACAGTTTGAGACTACGAGCCACCACTTATACACTAGGCATGAGGGTTTCATGTCCCTGTCATTGATGCACCGATGGCTTGACTCTAGGGCAGGAGAGTGATGACCTGTCCCGTCCCTGACTTGACTTGACTTGTTACGTAGAGGTAGACTTTGGCCACCTGGGGCGTATGGATGCATCCTAGACTTGTTTCTGTATTCTGTTTCTGTATATGATATATTACTTGTTACACTTGGTGACTGATGGTGTGTGCGATACACGTCTTTCACATCCTGGGAGCTCATGACTCCAACCCTTGGAGGTATCCCCTCACCCTGTACTTGGTATGCTGAGGTCTCCCCTCCATACACCCTGATATTTGATATGATTCTGTTTCTGGGCTCGTAGTGGATTTCTGTTTTCCTTTATGCTTACCTATTTTATTCCTTAACTCTTGATATATCTGCATGACCTTTATTTCATTTACCTTTCACTATTCTTTACTACTGCTTTGTTATCGTTATATCTGTTCACTGAGCTTTCGTAGCTCAGCCGCATTTCTTTTCCTGCGGCAGGTTTTAGTTTGGAAGCTGGGTATGAGTGGAGAGTACCTTGGACTTAGAAGACCTTGATAGCTATTTATAAATAGAGATGACTAGAAGAACTTATATTTAGACTTAGTAATTATTGTATTTTTCATTTGTAACCTTGTAGTTTCAGATTTTTCCCTTGTAACCATTGGAATTCATTTTGTATTATTTATGTCATATGCTTGTGTTTGATTCTGATATGAAACCATTGTTGTGACATCTCTACCCTTGTCGGGTCGGGGTGTTACAGTTGAAACTAAGCTTTTGATAAGTATTGAAATTGAGTAATCCACGAAAACTAAGACACGTTTTCTATGTTAGACTTAATTATTGTACGAGCCGTATTTTGAGATAACCGTATACGTATTAGGTCGTGCCGATCTCGTACCGTTGTGCCTGTCTTCTGGATACCGTTGTGATTAGCTCTAGATGCCAGTTGTGATCTTTGCATTGCTGTGGCTAAGGTGAGTTCATGGCCCTTACTTTTACCGGTTTTATAACTATTTTGGGGGAGAATACATGCTTGTTTTTAATTAAACTCAGTGACTGTTTATTTGGAATATGCGAACTGTTTACTCAATATTTGACTGTTTGGATGAAATATTTGATTTGGTTATTTGAAGGCGTTATGTGATTAACTGATATGCATGTGAGTTTCACAGCCCCACCTTTACTCGTGAACTGTTTATTGAAACCTTGGGGTGAGAAAAAATTCAAAACTGTTTTGAATGGACCTAACTGTTGTTTTTGATTTGCTATAACTTGTTGACTGGCTAAGGTTAGATATGCGTTAGATATTTGTCTTAGACCAGGGTAGCAAATAACCCGGATACCTTTTGCTATAACGTGTTGCCTAGCTAAGGTCAAATATATCCTAGGACCCTACTGTGTTTGTCAATGTGAGAGAGGGCTACCGTGACCTATCATATTGATACTAGATTGGTTGTGTTTGTTGATATATGTGGAATTTGTGATTTATATCTATCTTAGTCCAGTGTAGCAAATAACTGTATTATGGTCCAACTGTTATTATTTTTTATTATGATATTATTTGCGGATTTGGTTTTGGAACGGTGATTTAGGCAGTGTGAGCCTACATTGAATTTGACTTGTTTATGAATGATGTTTTGAACTCGAAACCTTGTGGTTCAACCATATTGTTTTAAACTAAAACCTATGAACTCACCAACCTCGTGTTAACACTTTTAGCATGTATTTTCAGGTTAAGGCGATAGCGTATTTTTTTGGAGGCGTTTGGCAAGGGGCACGGTCATAGACGACTCTGATATATATGTTGGGACCGCTTTACTTATTTTATGGGTCTATTTCCGCACTACTTTTGAATAATGTAAATTTAACATTTTTTTTGTTAATGAATTTTATTCTAAATGATTGAGGTAAAAACCATTCTTTGTACTTGTATTGTGATACCAATTGAGTAGCACCCCAGTGACATGTATGCTTCCGCTGGACCCGATTTTGGGGGTGTTACAGTCACCACCTGAGTGGTGCCACGTGGCAAACCGACCCGACATCCGACCCGCTATGCGACCCGACCTGACCCGACTCGACACGTGGCAGTTGTCACGTGGCACCTGACACGTCATCAGGTGGGTCACACAGCCGCCACTTGGCGGCAGCTGACAGTTTCAATAAGGACTAACACTGCAATTTGGGCCTAACCACAAGGACGATTTATGTAAATAACTCTAACTGACTATAAGGACTAACGTTGCAATTTAGTCCTAACCACAAGGACGATTTATGTAAATAACTCTAACCAAATGTTAAATTATGCATATAATAGTAGGATTAGTAACTTGTTCGCATTGTTTAGAAAAATTAAAAGATACATACACAACTTAGTAAAAAGTGGTAACTTCGTTACATTTAAAAACAATTATCCCTAAATACAAAAGCATGTGGATATAGACTATATATAATTGGATTACAATGCATTATCAGCTTTCTCACCAACTACTGTTTACTATTCTCAACTAGCTAGTAACATGTATAACATATCAGAAAGATCAATGCATGACAAAGCTGACTATCATAAAATATAAGACCTCCAAGGAAGATCTCTAAACATGTGGTCAAACACGAAAGAGTCTTCAACAAAACCGTTCACATTGTGCCAAACCTCGGGCCTTCACATATATCCAAACTAATAGACTTTTACATGTATCTCTTACTCGTCACTTATAAAATCATACGTGTAGGTCACTTAACTTATTAAATACAATACTTAGTTAATAAACTTCAAAAATCATACGTTGTGATCACTAAGTTTAATGGTGACATGTTTCCAAGATAGATTAAATAAAAATTCAATAAGTTCAATAACCTAAGTGAATTAATAAAAGTAACATTAGTTAAGAGATACGAAAAAGATAAGTCTGTCATATATCAACTGTAATCAAAGTTGAATGGTATTATTAGGCCACTAATAGAAAACAAAACTCATACCTTTTTAGACACATGTTTATATTAGAGGAGTACGTAGAAGACATGACGTACTTTAAATGCATGAATTCAGATGGAACATCATTATGGAATGTCAAAAGATAAGATAATGAGAGGGTTATTTCTTGGAAGCTTTTACATCATACCCTCAAACCAACTTTCTAATATTCTGGCTTATAAATATCAACTAAGTCCCATTAGCTTTTAAACCACCCAATTCATTTGAAAACTTCATTTGTAAACGTTACACCAACCAGATAAATAGGACAGTTGATAGGAAGTCGAACAGAACACAACACACCTAGTCGTGTACGTTCATGGATAACAATCATAACATGATCAGTAAGTTTGCGAAATTTGTGTTGGGAGAGAATTATGAAAGGAAGAAGATAAATGTGAAAGGGAAAGTTGTGTTGATGAAGAAAAATGTGCTCGATTTTAATGACTTTGGTGCATCGGCTCTTGATCGAGCTCATGAGTTGTTTGGGAAACACATCTCTATTCAATTCATTAGTGCTACTCATGCTGATCACGGATCCTCATCAGGTTTGCATCTTCAAATTTGGTCTTTCTTCTACATATATAACACGTACTTGCAAAAGCATTTGCTTTGATACTAGTATATGTGAGTAGTCACTCATTCCCGTTAATACGAAGGATATGCTACTCCCTTGCTTGTTACGATACCAACACCAAAAAATTATCTTTGATGAAACCAGTTGAGTCTACCATACACATACTAGCAAACCAACCTGCTTATTTACTGTAATCAAACGTAGTACATCAACCATAAAGGTTGTGTATTAAAATCAGTATAGAGACAAGTGTAATTGGTATTTTCCGTTATAAATGTATATATACATGCAAGAAAAACCAATTTAACACCAGCTCCTGCAGCCAATCTAATGTGGATATGAAGTATTTGCTTCCATGAAAATACTAATAAAGGTGGCAATGAACAAAGAAAGGAACTAAACATTTGTACGTGCACTTACCAATTAAACTTTCTTCAGAAATCATGTTCCAAAACCTAAATCGTCCTTGTGGTCAATGTTGAAACCTGAATTAATTAAACCAACAGGTAAATTTCGTTTTAGCCAAAGAGAACTAAAAAATGTGTTACAAGCTGGTGGCCGGTCTTTTAATTTTTCCATCTAATTTCAATTGTCGATGATCTGCATTAAACTCTTTTGCTTTTCATTTAAAGCTTTTTGTAGATGTCATATTTACATAAACAGGACTTATTCGTACTTGTTTTTTAAGGTTAAACTAGAAGTTAAACAGCCATCATTAAAATAAGGGAATTGATTTTTGCACACTCATTTTCTTATTCAATTCATACACACCCATCAGGGCTTTAGACGGTTATATTGTATATACATCTAGCTTTAACCGCTTATACATATGAGTGTGCAAATCCAAATACAATGTGTGCAAATCCAAATGCAAATATCAATTTCCTAATTTTAGTCCATGATCAGCTAAACGACACGTAGTATATATAAATAATCAATGCCTTGTGAGGACGATCCCCACGGATCACATACTAATTAGAACAAATATACAAACGAAGGAATACTGCATAGACAAAAGTGCAACCACAGCTTCTCGTTACTATGTCATGGTGATTGAGGATGGTGTACTAACCTATCTACATCAGCGAAAGTAAACAATACTTAACAACGTACATATTGGCTTGTTTGTCTTAAACTAGTCATGTCTTTTTATCAAAAATTGTTTTCTATTTCAGCAAAATCATTCACAGTTAGTTTCTTTTTCTAAGACACTCAAGTCCTTACAACCTTTAGATAGATGAGCCATTTTGATATTGCTAGACTATAAGCCCACAAAGGGTGTTAAATACGATAAGCGCATAAGTCTATTTACATTTATTTTTATGTGTACAAATCAAATTGGTATGTGTATATATCAATTCCCTAAAATTAAGGAAGGGGGCATAGGAGTCTATTCACAATTGTTTATATGTGTATTAATTAAATTGTTATGTGTAAATATCAATTCCCTTAAAATAATCACAACATTTCAACCAAAGCACTAAGGGAGTAGTTGATAACATTTCAATCAAAACACAATACTTTTTCAGTAGACATGTTCAAAACCACCACTTAATCCTGAAAATAAAGAAACACCCCGAGTCTAAATAAAGAATAGTGCTTTCGTATGCTATCAACTACTCCCTTAATGCTTCGGTTGAAATGTTGTAATTATTTTAATGATGGCTGTTATGGTCACTGTTTATGCAATATAGATGACACTTAAATAGACCCACTACTAATTTATAATTTTGCAACCTGCTAATATATATAGGTACTTCTCATAGTTAATGATTGTTATATTTGTTACCAAATAGTGTTCATGTATGAGTCGTCCTAGAGTGGCAATAGTTTGATATACATATTGAGAAGATTATTTACACCATTAGACAAACAGTCCAAGTTATACCTTCCGCTGTGACGCTGTCATATTACAATTCCAACAACTTAATGTTAGGCTACCTGCAACTTAGGCACATATTTTGTGTAACTGTATATGTATGGTGCACACTATCTAATACACACACACACACACACAAAGTTCATATGGGATGACTGCACTTGAATGGGTTTATCTGATATAGACTTTAATTAGGTTTTTGCGAAATCTTTTATATGTTATAGATCATTTAAAACTCCGGAATTAACAAAGTTATCCTTCAATAATTTCGAAGATGCCCATTTCATTATTTGATGTTATAATTGACAGAAATACTCAAAAAAATAAAAATAAATAATAAATAAATAATTAAAAATTAACATGGACATAAATTGAAAGAATAAAATACAGCTAGAAGACTACCCCAAAGTTTTGTAACCCGGTTTCAAAACCGATTTAATAGAATATCGACCATGACCAGGACTAAAAATAAGATGATGCAATAAAAAGAATTTTGGCTAACAGTTTGTCATCTCATGTCCATGTGAAGATGCATTAACAAAATGCCACTCAAATAATGATTTATATATTTTAGAGAATAAAACGCATAGAAGCTAATTGTTAAAGTTTGGTTTGCAAGTGCATGTGCATGTATAAATAGGACCACCACCAAGTGGTCTTAAGTAACTATTTCTTCTGTAGAATTATACGTATTGAATAGTCATAGATTTTAAGATAGAGAAAGCATTGAACTTTGACAAAGTGAATGGTGTTATGATCTCACATCGGTCAAGTATGAGATTGGTTAGTTGGTTATAAAGTCTAGATGTTCCCACCTCTTTTGAGCTATCTTTTTAGAGTGTGTTTTACACCTGGCTTGCAGCATGATACGACCTAGTATGGGATGCGTTCGTATCGAATGGCTAAATCTAGACTTATTTAAAAAAAAAAAAAAAAAAATATTATTATTTTATTATTATTAACAAAGTTAAATCTAGCTAGACTAATGTAAGACAACAGTTAAAAAGAAGAATCCAAGAGTCAGCTGGAAAACTGTGTTTTATGTCTATAATTTTTAAGTGTTCTTCATAAATTTATGCCAGATCGAAAATAGTTAACAATTCAGATAACTTAACTTTTAGACGAACATATTGTTCTATTCTAATTGGATAGATTGGATATCCTCTTGTATGAACTAATTGTAATTCCTCTCTGACATCTTGCTAGTTTATTTTATTGATTTGCCATTCAAAAGAAATTGGTCTAATGAAAAAAGAAACATGTAACAGAAAGTGTTGGATATAAAAGAGTAGTCCACAAAGCTAATATTTTAAATTTGAGATTATCTTTCTACCGATATGGTATTGTATTTGTACACCAACAGATAGCAACACATATGTTTCCATTGGGCCGGATTGGTGATACATGATCGCCTTGTTAGTACCCATAGACAAAAAGCATTTAGGTAGTACATTTGGATGCTCAAATGAAAAGCATTCATTATCTAAAAAGCACAAAAGGTGTTGCCCTTACTAGTATAACTCATGTTTGTGATTTTAGTGATCACTTATATTTTATTTAATTGTGATTTACTTGAGATCAAGGGCTTAATCAGGTTTAGCTTACAGTCGAGTTAGGAGGTGCGGAGTGCACACTCGTTCTAGTTAGTTTGATGACGCCACGAACAAAAAGCGAGGGTCAAGAGGGCCGCGCCCCTTGCGGGGTCCCGCTTTTCCCTCAAAACCGTTTTTTCCCACCAAAAGACGCACCTTTTCATGAAACGGTGTGACTCTTCCCGCCAACTGTTTTTAACCGAAAATAACTAACTTTCGGTTGGGTTATATACACCAATATTGATCTCTTCCAGACATAACGAATATAACAACTTTCTGTGTATTGCTTTGATTTCTCGTGCCTTAGAAACAAAGTGTTGTTCTCTGTCTTATCCAATTGAGGATTTCGTGATACCCGAGGCATATAGGGTCAAAATACTTCAATCTGAAAGTGATCTCAACACGATTCAGAGAACATATCAGGATTATTATTACCCACACACCACTAAATTCTAACAACTCATTCTTATTAACGTACAGTACTTTTAGTTTTCAGTGTGTAATCTTGTAAGAATAAAATGTTAATTAATCCATTAAGCTAAGTTTTTAAATGCTCATCAAGGTTTATGGGTTTTGTGTTTGCAGAAAAGAGGTTAAGAGGGAAGTTTGGAAAGCCAGCAATCTTAGAGGACTGGATTAGCACCGTTACCCCTCTTACTGTTGCTGAATCAACATATGAAGTCATATTTGATTGGGATGAAGAAATTGGATTACCAGGAGGTTTCCTAATTAAAAATCTTCACCATAGTGAATTTTATCTTATGACACTCACACTTGAAAATGTTCCTGGCCACGGTCAAGTTCATTTTGTTTGTAACTCATGGGTATACCCCACCAAAAGATACACCAAAGATCGTATATTCTTCTCTAATCGGGTACTATACCCTTAACCTGAAAGTATATTTTCATGCATAAGCTTGCATAGTGACAGTTAAGTTCTATTTTTTTATACGTGTCATGTGACGTTTTTGCAGGCCTATCTTCCTAATGAGACACCCGAATTGCTACGTCCTTATAGAGAAGAAGAGATGGTAATCTTGAGAGGAAATGGGATTGGGATGCTTGAGGAATGGGACAGGGTTTATGACTATGCTTTTTATAATGACTTGGGAGATCCTGATGATGAGGAGAAAGTCCGTCCAGTAATTGGAGGGTCGTCTCAATATCCCTATCCTCGTAGGGGTAGAACAGGAAGAGCACCAACTAAACTAGGTTAGTTAGAGTGAAGCCTAGCTTGTCATGTCAATGATATAATGATAATAGATGTTCAAATCAAAGATAAGTTAAAAACATTATTTTTTTCGTTATTACAGATCCAAAAACTGAGACCAGGATACCTCTAATTGAGAGCTTGAAGATATATGTTCCAAGAGATGAGCGCTATGGACACTTAAAGATGTCGGATTTTCTAGCTGAAGGACTAGAAGCAATCCTTAAGTTCCTTCTCCCTGAGTTTGAGGCTCTAGTTGATGATACCCTAGATGAATTTGACTCCTTTGAAGATATCTTGAACCTTTATAATGGTGGAATCAAGCTTCCTGAGGGCCACTTACTTGATAGAATTCTTGAGAACATTCCTTTACAATTTCTTAAAGAACTTCTACGATCAGATGGTGAGGGACTTTTTAAATACTCAACACCGCAGGTCATCGAAGGTACCATTTCTGCAACCCTTATTTGAATGAAATACGAATATATAGCTATTTACATGTCACGTCTATATTAAAAAATCTTTGTGGTTATTGATCCATATATCACATGATGTTCCAACCAGCTAATTTATCTGCTTGGAACACCGATGAGGAATTTGCTAGAGAAATGTTGGCTGGAGTCAACCCCGTTTCGATTCAGCTTCTGAAAGTAATCTCAAGTTAAAAGCTTATTAATTACTTTATTCGTTTATTAGGATTATATGATTAAACATAACCGTTCTCATTATCATCAGCTAGCATAATCTAATTGATCCTGAATTCTTTCAGGAGTTCCCTCCGACAAGCAAGTTGGATGCCAAACTCTATGGTAACCAAAATAGTACAATAAGATTACATCATGTACAGGAACATCTAGATGGTTTAGAATTGCATAAGGTAACTTCCTGAGTTTGATTTCTTAGTCCCTAGTAATCGATCTTAATTAGCTGAAAATTAAATAAATGCATGTGCCATACAGGCAATAGAATCCAATAGGCTCTTTATATTGGATCATCATGATTCATTGATGCCGTATGTGAGGCGAATAAACTCAACTTCCGCCAAGATCTATGCCACAAGAACGATTCTCTTTTTGCAAAACGATGGAACACTGAAACCCATAGCCATTGAGTTAAGCTTGCCTCATCCAGAAGATGACAAAAAAGGCGCCATTAGCAAAGTGTGTACAGTTGCTAAAGATGGAGTGGATGCTGTAATTTGGATGTTGGCGAAAACTTATGTAACCGTGAATGATTCTGGAGTTCACCAACTCATCAGTCACTGGTAGATTTTACTCACTCATAAATAATCCTTGATTATAATATTTAGTCCCTTTCTACATTTATTAACATCAATATGAAATTCATGCTTTTTAGGTTACATACACATGCTGTTATTGAGCCATTTGTGATTGCAACAAATAGGCAACTAAGTGTTCTCCATCCGATCAACAAGTTACTCCACCCTCATTTTCGTGATACAATGAACATCAATGCCACTGCTAGGACTATACTGATCAATAGTAAAGGCATTCTTGAAAGAACCTTTTTTACAGGGAAATATTCAATTGAGATGTCTTCCAGCATATACAAGGACTGGGTGTTCCCCAACCAAGCACTTCCTGTTGATCTTGTACTGAGGTATAGTCACAGTTTGTATATTCTCACTAGGGTTTCCCCGTCGATTTAAACCTTTTGGAGAATTCACTAACACATGCTTTTACTATATAGGGGCATGGCAGTTGAGGACTCAAATTCTGCCCATGGCTTGCGTTTAACGATTGAAGATTACCCATATGCTGTAGATGGGCTTGAGATATGGTCTGCCATTAAAACATGGGTTGAGGATTACTGCAAGTTCTATTACAAAAACGATGACACAGTGCAAAACGACACAGAACTCCAATCTTGGTGGACTGAAATCCAAGAAGAGGGACATGCAGATTTGAAAAACGAGCCATGGTGGCCAAAAATGAATACTGTTCAAGATGTGATTGACAATTGCACCATAATCATATGGGTGTCTTCAGCTCTTCATGCAGCCGTAAACTATGGGCAATACTCGTATGCAGGTTATCCTCCAAATCGTCCCACTTCAAGTCGTCGACTTATGCCCGAACCAAACACTCCTGAATATGAGGAACTAATAGAAGATCCTAAAAAAGGATTTTTGAAAACTGTTTCTCCACAAGTTCAGTCACTTCTAAGTGTTTCTTTAATAGAGATATTGTCAAGGCATCCATCAGATGAGATATACCTCGGACAAAGAGAGTGTCCTGAGTGGACCATGGACGCAGAACCTTTAATGGCATTTGAAAACTTTGGCAAGAAACTGAAAGAAATTGAGAAAGGAATTCTAAAGAGAAACACTGATGAAAGGTTGAAGAATAGGAATGGACCTGTAAAGGTACCATACACCCTACTCTACCCCGGTAGTGAAGAAGGGCTTACTGGAAGGGGCATACCAAACAGTGTGTCGATATGAAGGTCTTTACCTAGTGTACTGTTGTAATATAATTTTGTGTGTGTCTTCGAATGGACTAGTGTTAAAATTAGTAGGTTTCGAATGTTCTATGTTTTTTTTTTCAGATATGTGTAGTCATGTATAAATGTAATGTGCGTAACTCTATCAACAAAGATTGTATCAAGATGACACGAGTATCTCTATCTTCTGCCTTCTTATGTCATAATTAAATAAGCACCTTTGAGTAGCACGTTTATAATTCTGTTGTTGGAAACTTGAAGTGTAAAATTGAGTTTCACCAGCTCCGGAAAGAAATCAATATTGACTCGTGTGATATATGGATAATTATTGGGTTACCTACTCCTAATCAGAGCTTCATATAGTGGTATATAAAATGGAGCTAATGTAAATGACTCATTTGTCTAATGGGCATTGTGCAGAAAGCTTTCTTTCTAGCTAATATGCGACTCAAACCCATGTTCTGCTCAATTGAATAATCCGGGGATCATCCTTGAATCACGTTCTTGGCTAAAGCCAGGAATTTGATTACTAGAAAACCAACAATTGTCGAGAAATATATATTACCACCAACTGATGTTTTTCAAATCAAATTAAATTTAAAATATATGCATGAATGTAAGATAAACAAATAAAATGGACTGAGAAGTGGCCAATATCGGTTGTGTTTTTGCAGATGGGGATTTGTTTCACATCGCGGTGCTGTTAGGTATTCCTTTTCCAGTAAGTCCCTCTTCGCTGGTCGGATAGAGTAGCGTATAAGCTACTTTCGCTTGTCCAGTCCTATTCTTCATTCTTTCGTCATTGTTCATCTCTACAATTTTCTTCTCAATCTCTTTCAGCTTATTTCCAAATTTCTCAAATGCCTTCAAAGGTTCCGCGTCCAGTGTCCACTCAGGACACTCTCTTTGTCCAAGGTACAACTCATCTGATGGATGTCTAGATAATAATTCTATTAGTGCAATCCCAAGAAGCGTTTGTAGTTGCGGAGTAATGGTCTTTAAGAAAACTTTTTCAGGATTCTGTTTAAGTTCATCATACTCGGGAGTATTTGGTTCAGGCATAAACCTACGACTTAGAGTTGGCCGATTTGGGAGAAAACCAGCATAAGGGTATTGCCCATAGTTTACAGCTGCATGAAGAGCAGACGCCACCCATATGAATGTTGTGCAAATGTCTATTAGCGCCTGACAGGAATCCATTTTGGGCCACCACGACTCATGTTTCTTGTCACCATGTCCCACTTCTCTTAGTTCCTTCCACCATGATTGAAGTTCTACGTCTTTCCGGATCATATCATCATTCGTGTAGTAGAATTTGCAGTAATCCTCTACCCATGATTTGATTGCTGACCAAATTTCAAGCCCGTCAACTGCATATGGGTAATCCTCAATAAGTAGGCGAATTCCATGTTGAGAATTTGAATCCACAACTGCCATTCCCCTGAGTTTTCCATTTACCATTAAATACACTTAAAATATATAGTAATAAAAACCTACACGAGTATCTTTGACTTCATATCAGATGCTTACCTTTTTAGAAGATCCGCCGGCAATGCTTGTTCAGGGAAGACCCAATCCTTATACAACACAGAAGACAATTCCATAGAATATTTTCCAGGAAATACTGTTTTCTCAAGGATACCTCCCCCGTTGATCAGGATCTGCCTCGCGAAAGCATTGATATTCATTGTATCACGGAAGTGGGGATAAAGAAGCTTATAAATGGGGTGGAGTACGCTTAGTTGCCTATTTGCAGCAATCACAAATGGCTCAACAACCGCATGCGTATGCAACCTGTAAATTTTATGTAACATAGTTAAAAAAGTTAAAGCAATTCTGCGTCATAAAGTGTTCTTTATAAGGTTGGGGGAATGTACCAGTGGCTGATTAGTTGATGAATCCCCGAATCATTAACGGCCACATATGCCTTTGCCAACTGCCAAACTGAGCCTCCCACTCGCTTTTTAGCTGGGGTGTATACATTGC
The DNA here is from genome assembly GCA_021014915.2 of Artemisia tridentata subsp. tridentata. NCBI lineage: Eukaryota > Viridiplantae > Streptophyta > Magnoliopsida > Asterales > Asteraceae > Artemisia > Artemisia tridentata. The sequence goes on along the minus strand of CP139507.1, from coordinate 303,213,024 downwards.
TAATGGGACCAAAATTATCTCCTTCAGGATGAGGCAAGCTTAACTCGATTGCCAATGGTATTAAAGTTCCATCTTCTTGTAGGAGAAGCAAAGTTCTTGAGGCATAAATCTTGTTCACACCTTCATTTATTCGCCTCAAGTATGGCATCAATGAGTTATGGTGATCCAATATGAACAACCTATTTGCTTTCAATACCTGTTTGTTTCAAATTTTTTAAAAATGATGGTTCGAATATATGTTAGTTAAAAAATTCATTGACCAAAGTTGATTTGGAATGATCGTACCTCCTCTACTTTTAAACCGTTTAGGTTTTGCTCAATATGGTGTCGTTCTATCGAACTATTTTGGTTGCCATAGACTTGGACGTCTAATTTGCTTGTAGGTGGGAACTCCTGCAAAACCAAGTTACTTTGTGAGCATATAAGATAGTCCAAGGATTTCAACACCAATTTTTTTTGTAATGGACGTCGTAATGACCAAATATAATTCCAAAGAAGTTAAAACTCTGTTCCCGAGTTCTTATTTGGAGAGAAGAGAAGAGAAGTGGAGATGAAACTGAAAAAAAATCACGTTCCCGAGTTTTTTTTGGAGAGAAGAGAAGAGGAGAGGAGAGGAAATTATGGCAAAACTTCTCTCATAATATTCTTCCCAAATTGGGATGATTTGGAGAGAAGGAGGTTTTTAAAGCCATTTTTTCTTACATGCCCTTTCTTTTCTCTCCAACTAGGGAACACAAAATTAAAAATCATTTTTTTTTTGCCTCTCCTCTTTTTTTCTCTCTTGTTTCCTCTCTTCATTTCTCTTCTTTCCGTTTTATACTCGGGAACAGAAGAGTTTACTTTTAGACGACTAATTGAAACAGGGTTGACTCCAGCAAGCATTTCCCTTGCGAATTCTGCATCTTCCCTCCAAGCAGACTTGTCATCTGAAAACACGGTAATATCAACCTTTTGTCACAACTCATATTTTCTTGAAATACAAAAAGGTACATTTTTTTGGGGGGATATGTAGCATAATGTTAGTACTTAGTACCTTGGATGATTTGTGGTTTGGGATATTTAGCAAATCCAGTATTGTTATCTGTTTCAAGAAGTATTTTCAACATTTCCAAGTGAATCTTTTCTGTAATGGGATCAATAAAACCTTTAGGTAGCTTGAATCCTCCTTCATAAATCTTCATGACATCTTCAAATGAGTCGAATTCATCAAAGGTACTGTCAAATAGGGCTTCAAACTCGGGGACAAGGAATTGAACGATAGATTTTAGACCATAAGCAAGAAAATCGGACAACTTCAGGTGTCCAAACCGCTCGTCTCTTGGAACATATATGTTTAAGCTCATGACAAGGGGAAGCCTACTCTCAGTATTGGGGTCTGTCATATTATTTAAACCATTATGTCAGTTTACAAACAACCTATATCAAGTGACCAGTTTAGTAGGTAACACTTGAAACCTAGTATAAGAGACCTAGTACATCTTTACCTGATTTGGTTGGTGGTCTGCCTGTTCTACCACGACGAGGATAAGGGTACTCCGATGACCCTCCAAGAACTGGACGGGCATCGTCAACATCCTTATCAGGATCCCCTAAATCATTATAGAAAGCGTAATCGTAAACCCTATCCCATTCTTCAAGCATACCGGTCCCATCTCCTCGCAAGATTTCTAACTCCTCCTGTCTGTACGAACGTAGAAATTCGGGTGTCTCACCCGGAAGAAATGCCTGTGACATTTTTTTTTTAATAAACAAGAGCATATATAGCTTAGCAAGTAATCACAAGAATATACATATCTATAGTATATACTCACACATCACCAAAATTCATAAGGTTTAAACAACTTACATAAATAACTACCATTTTTTTTTTCTTTAAAAGATCAAGAAACCAAAAACAAAAAGATCATTGAAGAACATCACCAATCATTTAAAACAAATTCAAAACAAGCCAATTATGTTTATAAACAAATCTAAGATTTTTAATCAAAAAAAAAAAAAAAAAAAAGGGTAGTAACTTGTTAGACAGCTTTACTAAGTAAACAGTTAATTAACAGTTGGGTTACTGATAGAAATTGACCAAAAGGTTTCTTTTACCAGTAGCTACTCTACTATTCACACATATTTGATTTAAAAATCAAAGTATGACTCTTCATGGTCATATTGGGTTGAGAGTATACCTTATTTGTGAAGAAAACACGATCTTTTGCATAGCGTTTTGTAGGATAAACCCAGGAATTACAGACAAAATGGACTTGTCCATGGCCAGGAACATCATCAAGTGTAAGAGTCTTAAGGTAAAATTCACTATGGTGGTTATTTTGGATAAGAAATGCCCCTGGAGCTTCCATATCTTCATCCCATTCAAATGTTACTTTATACGATGATTCTCCAACCGTCAGAGGAGCAATAGTCTTATTCCAGTCTTCTAATTTCGCCGGCTTCCCTACCTTTTCTCTGGAGCTTCTTTCTTCTGTAAAAAGTATGTTACTGAGTATAACAAATCTGAGTTTTTTTTACGTATTCTTTATTTTGTTACAGTAATGGAAAAAAAAAAAAAAATAAAAAAATCTTGCAATAAGGAATTTAACTATCACATGAATCAGTTCATGATACAGGTACGTAAATTAACGAGGGTAATGAGCTTCTTTGTATCCGTTCATCTATCTTTCATTCATCTAGTTACATACTAGTTACAAAAACTTAAACTTTTCACTTTATACATTTTTATTTGTTAATCTTATACAATAATCAATATTCAGTTAAATGTCACAGTAACTCGTGATTTCATTTTGATATACATAACTCTGTGCATATACATTAATCTAATATATAATGATAATCATATTTATAAATTACAACAACATATAGGTTGTTATATATATATATATAGAAAAGGGGTATTTGTTAAAATTTATAAACTTATTAAAAACTTAGCAATTAATAATTTACTAAAATTCATATAATTTATTTAAAATTTAACAACGAAGGTTTTACTAATTACCTCATCCTTTTTTACTTTTTACTTTTACAAAATCGATATATGTATTTTTATGGACACCCTTAGGGGTGGCGTTTTGGATGAGAAATTTATAAGGATCTTATCAAATTGTTTTAATTTTGACTTTTTATTAGATAATGAGATGGCTTTATTTATTCTACGTAGTAAAATCAAGCTTTTTAATTGACCCAATTAGAAAATGGTCATAAATTTGATTGTCTTTTTAGTACGTTGTCTTGTTATATGAGAGTAAATTACACCGTTCGTCCCTGTGGTTATATCAAAATCACTAGTTTCGTCCCTCAACTTTATTTTTTACATGAACCGTCCTTATCTTGAAAACTTGTAACACCAACGATCCTTATCGATATCGATAAGGACCGTTGGTGTTACAAGTTTTTAATTGATAAGGACTGTTGGTGTTGCAAGTTTTTAACATAAGGACGGTTCATGCAAAAAATAAAGTCGAGGGACAAAACTAGTGATTTTGATATAACCACAGGGACGAACGGTGTAATTTACTCTTTATTATATGAGGAAATGCATTACTCGACTCTTTTGAAATCAGCGTGATCTTCTACTAACATAATTAAATGGAATATTTATTAGTTAACTTGGTTATTTTTTATTCAAATGATATGACGTTAAAAACGAAAAAGACATCCATCAAATGAATTAAATATCAAAGGTTCTGCGAGTGCGATGTGTAGGGACTGGTGTGCGGCAGTAGGATGCCATCAAGATTGAAGCTAGCTCGGGGGTGCAGGCGTGTGAGTGTATGCGCAGACGGAAATATAGAACAATATTTAACAGAAGCATTTAAGAAAGCTAAACGGAAGCCCGAAACACACTAATTTATATGGACCGGGTGCATATAAGAAAAATTAGTCTTATATAAAAAGTAATGTTATGCCTCGAAAATTCATGGGTATCTCCAGACCTACGTTCATGATCGTCCATATGTGTAGGTGCGCATTGTGTGCCCCAGATTTTTCAGGGAAAGAAGCACGAGAAGAACCATTTACTATGGATCTGAGGGGTTGAGATCATGACAAAAAATTGCAAGTAGGTCCTCGAAGCATGACATCTAACATATCACGGACTATTATGTTTTCTAAAATATTACTGGTATTATGGATAACTACTTTTAAAGATGTGTATAACATACTCAATACTTCGTACAATATTTTATGAGGTAATAAGATCATCACAAATCCTTTCCAAAAAGAAAAAAAGATGATCACAAAAATTACACCTGAGAATGGTATTTATCTACAGTGATACTTACAACCTTTTATGATAGTCCTATAGTGACATTTAAGGAGTATAAGTTGCAACCATATCATAAATGTCTACAGCAAATTTAAGGGGTATGTAGCTAATTCGTAAATGCCTGCCACATATATAATTGCATTGACAGATAATTCTTTTTCTGAATAGAAGAATGGTATGTTCACAAAACAAATTAACAAAATAAGTATCACACTGTGTGACAAGATCAATTGTTCATTGAAATAAATATTTTCTTTTATGTAATTGTTTTGATCAGACAAATGATCTTTGTCAAATCATTATGTGAAACTTTTTTTGGGATAGTAACTTTAAAAATCATCATACTTGTCAAAAATACTCTTCTCGGTATCGAACAAATTTTTTTGCTTATCATGTACTTAACTTTCAATTTCGGATTTTTTGAGGTATTAAACTTTCAATTTCGGACTTTTTGAGTTACCTTTGTGACATATTTGCCCCTGGAATTATAATAATTTGAAGGGCAAAAATGTTACAAAATATCTCAAAAAGTCCGAAATAGAAAATTCAGTATCCATATAAGCAAAAAATTTTGTTCGATACCCAGAAGAGTATTTTTGGACAATTATAATGTTTTTTTTAAGTTATATGAATATTATTTTATGAATTTGTTGAAAACTTAGCATTCCTCTTTAGAATATATGAATATTATTCGCATGTTTTTCAAAACGGAGAAGTTATTTATACAAGCATCTTTCTGATCATTATGCAAAATTAAATGCAAACAAAGCTAGGGTTAGTTTGCTATCATAAAACACAGGAAGGCGTATATCATTCAATTTAGATATCTATAATGTTTTGAGAAGTAAGGCTTATTACTACATAAACTAGATTCTAAACATTGTTGTAAATGTGGATTGTAAAAATTGTAATTTTTAAGATACTTTTGTTTAATATTTAAAGAAGACGGCAACCAATACTTATCGTTTTCAATATAACTTTGTGGCGTTTTTTTTTTTTTTTTTTTTTTTTTTTTTTTGATATTATTTAAAATCAACAATAATAAAGGTGATCGATAGCTGCCTTACCCGTCATTGAAACACAACACGCCAATCGAACGGCATGGCTCCATACCTTCGTGATAGGTGAAGATGTGGAAGAAACACCTGTAAAAACATTTATGAGACATTTAAATAATAAATTATAAAATAATATTTTACGCTAGTTATCTAGATGTGAATTTTGTTATATATGTAATCTCGATTATTCACTTGCATAATGCATATTACAATTGCACGTGTTTTTATTGTGATATTTATAAATTAATATTCGATAAATTAATAACCTCGATAAAATTAATAAGTTGTTCAGTCTCAACTTGGGACAGGTACAAATTTGGACCTCAATCGATAAAATAATAAGATAATAATTTTTTTGAAACCCCAGTGTATATATATTGGCCCCAACGAAACTATAAATTAATAATTACTAAAAAAATTCATATATATATACTTGTACAAATTCAATTAAGGTCATACGTAACTAAAAGTTTTCCTAACGAAACTAACTTTTTACTTATTAAAAAACAATGAACTAAACAAATTCAATTAATTTGTGAATGTGAATTCAAAAAATGTTAATTGGAACTTGTTTTTCTAATTTAGTTTTCATCTTCAACTAGTATACATTGTAACTAGTATATTGGACTTGAAGTTTAAAGGTCACACGTAAAATCTCTTTAAATTAATAAATTATTTATTTATCGATATAATAATATCTCGATAAATTAATAAAATATTCCGGTCCCAACACTATTAATTTATAGAGGTTTTACTGTACTTTGGTGACTATTAACAAAGTGCAACCAAATTGCATGTTATGATCTTTTAAATAATTCTGAATAGTTATGTTTAGCCAATTTCTTAAAATAAAGATATGAGCATTCTTTTCACAAATAAAAAAACTCGCCTAAAATGATATGTCACTTTACTTTCCTATAGAAAGGTTTAGGACTTGATTCCTTTTTTTGATCTGCTACTTTGGTGGCAAAGTTGTATGTAAATGGATTATAGCCTCCTGGCTTGTCATGCAATTACAACAATAGTGTTTGGCTAAACGGACTTACAAAAGAATTATTACTTGTTTCAATTTACTAAACTATAATAATTTGCTAAACTATGTTTAGCAAGCCAGCTACATCCTTCTCTTCTTTGTGGGAATTAGAGAAGGATGTGATTGTCTTGCTAAAGCGAATCCGAAAGTTTTCCTTAACTCAAGACATTGGAGCTCGAGCTGGTATTCACATCTCTAGTAGGATTAGTTTTGTGAAAGCTAAAAAAGTTGGGCCCAGATGGTAACTCGACTTCCCATTATTTTTTTTTAAATCTCTTAAATTTTTAATAAAATGATGTTTATAATTAATAATAATAATAAATAATAATATGTCAATTTTGTTATGTTTAATGAATTATTATAATAATAATAATAATAATTATAATAATAATAATAATAATAATAATAATAATAATAAAAGGGTAACCTGAGATTTAACTGAATTATTTTTATCTCGGCTTCACACTACTTTTTTTATACCTAATAATAATAATAATAATAATAATAATAATAATAATGCTAAAATATCTGTACAGTTTAGCATGAAGATTTTCTTTTAGAAATATTACATATTATGATGTATAAAAAAAAGAGTTTGGCTAACATGTGTCCAGTGAGTAGATGTTAGTGTATGCTAAAAAAGAAAGTTTTAGTCAATTAAATACAAAATTGTATTTCATTATCCTAATTTACATGTTTAATACCTGTTTATTATAGGGCAAAACACATATTAGTACCCCGAACTTGGCAAACTGAAACATGTAGTACCCTGAACTTTTAAGGGTGCAGGATAGTACCCGAAACTTGACAAACTGAAATTACTACTACCCTATACCTAATTAACTACATAATTAGTCATTTTTAATTTATGCTAAAAAAATCAATTTACTAGTGCCTAATGTAATATAAATGATTTGTAGTTAAAGTTAGGATAATTAATTATATTTTATTGAAAATTTAGTTTATTTGATTTTTCTATTAATTAATATAATATTATATTTAGTTGTTGAGAATAAATTTATATTTGAAATAATACATTTTAGAAAATAAATTTACCGCACTACTTTGATATATACAGATATCTGTATTATATACTAAGTGTTTGTTTCAAATAAGTTTGAGAACATAACAACTTAACTATTTATTTTTTCATATGCATATGTTAAATTGAAAACTACAAAAACTCATATATAGTTAGTTATAAGTTGATCTAAATATTATTTGGGGTAAACGCCATAGAATAACAACTTACTTTCTCTAATTTGCCGAGTTGAAACACATACTTTTTTTATTACCATACTTACCAACGTACTTTTAAATTTTGTTCCGACTTCACCAATATAACCATTTTATATTAAAGTAATCACTGAAATGACTATAATACCCCTGTCTTCTTCAACAAGCATATTGGTGAGGTCGGAACAAAATTTAAAAGTACGTTGTAAGTAAAGTAATAAAAAAAGTATGTGGGTGAAGTCGAAACAAAATTTAAAAGTACGTTGGTAAGTATGGTAATAAAAAAAGTATGTGTTTCAACTCGGCAAATTAGAGAAAGTAAGTTGTTATTCTATGGCGTTTACCCTATTATTTGAAACAAACATTTAATAATATATTATGAAGATATATTAACAGTAGTGCGTTAGAAATAATTTAGAAATAGATAACACATATATACTTTTTATATTCTAATTAATTAATTAAAATACTATATTAATTTTCAAAATTAAAAATAATTAAACTTAAAGAAAAAATATATTTATCTCGCCAAAGTTTTACTATAAATTATTTATTAAAATGTTTTTTACTAAATTGATTTTAGAAAGAAAAAAATAATTAATTGTTGAGTTAATTAGTATATGGTAGTAGAAATTTTATTTTGTCAAGTTCAGGGTAATATTCTGCACTCTTAAAAATTCAGGGTATTAAATAATACAGTTTGTCAAGTTCAGGGTACTAATATGTGTTTTTGCCTTTATTATATGCGTTTGGTGATATAAAAGAAAAGCATATGTTCATTAATCATGATCTAACATGTGCGCACTAAGCATATATTAACAAAATCAAAAAACACAAAACAAAAGTCAATATCCCACTTGTGAAGGGGCCAAAAAAAAGACTTGGAACTTGGAAGTAACTTAAAAAAAAGCCAATCTTCTACTCCCTTCGTCCCAAAAATAGTGTCCACAAACAAAAAATGAACAAATTATGATATGTGTAACTAAAGCTAGTTTTGATTGATAAAAAATTATTTTTACCCTCATAGTTAATATAGAAATTAGAAATGAGTAATTAATGCAAGTTTTGATTATAAAGGTAAAGTAGAAAAATCATTCATAATTACTGTTTATATATAAAAATTGTATACTTATTTTGTGACAAACATAAATAGTAAGATGGACACTTGTTATGAAACGAAGGGAGTATTTCTTTTTCTATCATTAAACAATATAAAATGCTAAACTTTTATATGTCATTTTGATATTTATATAGGGTAAACATCAATTTTCCCCATTTTTTTTTACATGTGTAATTTAATTTACTTTTTAGATAATTTATGCACTTTTTATATTGTTATAAACGGGTTACAGAGTTTTGACGATTACATAGCATTTCAAGCCACGAAATGAAATTTTAACAAACCAAAACCTAAGCACAAAAAATTTAAAAATTTATAAACGTTCAATAAATCGGTCATTCATAAGTACAAGCTAGTATTGTTGTATAATGTTACACAACATGATATTGGAAGACGAAGGATTCGAAGTGAATTTAAGAGATTTGTTCGTTGATCCAAGGTCGAAAATTCCAGAGACTTGGACCGAAAGATGTGATTTACATGTTAGAAAAAACAAAGAATTTCGAAATAGAAAAGTGCACGACGATCTTCGACAAGACCTTGTGGAGCATGTATGGAACTTTAATTACTAGTTTGTAATTTTTATTTCTTGTTTACGTTTTATGTTTCTATTTTTATTTGACTTTTTTTTATTAATGTAACGTGTTTTTTGTAATTCAATGAAGTTTATTTTAGTTTATTAATATTGTGTATGTTTAATTTTATGTAATTGAAAAAAAAAAAAAAAAAAAAAAATCATATGGCATCACATTTTCTTATGCTAAAGGTAACAGCCAAAATGTGGTGCCATAAAATTTTTGGTGCCATAAAGGTTTTGCTGATGTGGCAGCACTTTTTTGCTATGGCACCAGGTCTACGGCACCAGGGTAATCACCGCTCTAAGGAATGGGTTATAGTTGTTATACTATACAAGCCCCCCCTATGATGTCAAATCATAAGGAGATTCTTTTTATCCTCTTTGACTTTTCAGTATAACACAGTTTTATGGCAGTTTCTGTTCCGTATTTCTGACAGTTTTTAACGTTTGACATATTAAACTTTATATTTTATGTTCCGTACTTTCAGGTTTATAGTTTTTTGATATAAATAAAATTATAAAAAAAAAAAAATCAAAAAAACAAAAAAAAACATAAGGGGGCTTGGATAACAAAAATAAAGAGGCTTGGATAACTTGTCCCCTAAAGAATACTAGTACTTATTGCAATCTTTTACGGAGTACAATAACTATTTGGTGTCATATATAGGCGACGTTAAATGAGTAAGTTGCAACCATATTTTAAATGCGTGCAACATATTTAATGGATGTGTTGCCAAACTATAAATGCCTGCAATTGAATTGTCCGATAAACCCCCCTAGTAGTAAAATAATATTCACATGTTTTTGTTTCGTGCTGGAGATGCATCTTTTTTTTAATGCTTCACTGTCTTAAATTGATAGTTTACGTTTTTATTTTACCATATTACTTTTTATTGAAATTATTATTATAAACTTTAAAGAAGAAATTATTTAAGAGTCAAATTGTCAATTTGTAGTAGGGATGAGCATTTCGAACCGAATCCCGGAACCGAATCGGAACCGTACCAGTACCGTACCGAAATGGTACCGATTCCCGATATACGGTATGGTACCAGTACCACGAAATAAGGCAAAAAAAAATCGGTACCTTTCAAAAACGGTACGGGACTAATTCGGGAAATCCTGATTCGGTACCGAATACAAAAGGTTTTATTTTTTTAGCCTTAACCTACTGAAGTGTTGTACCTACGTAAAAAATAAAGGGTTTTTAAGTTTTTCCTAGGCTAACACTAATCTACTAAAGTATTTAGTATTGCTTCCTTATCAAACCCGAACATATCATCAACCATTAGAATCATAAAGTTTGCATCCATAATTCATCTCAATCATCATCATCATTAAAAAATATCATAATAGGCCATAATTAGTAAACTTTTGTTTAAACGGTTTGCTTGTGATTACTACTGTCGTAATTATGTTATAGATTACCAACATTAATCTACGATTTTTTATTTTTTTTTGTTTAACAAAAAAGGGAAGTACCGTAAAAATGGAGATACGTAGTTTTTTTTTTTGTTCTTTCTCATTTTTATTTTATTTTTTCTTTGATTCATTATCATTAAAAAATATCATAATAGGCCATAATTAGTAAACTTTTGTTTAAACGGTTTGCTTGTGATTACTACTGTCGTAATTATGTTATAGATTACCAACATTAATCTATGATTTTTTATTTTATTTTTTATTTTTTTTTTTTGTTTAACAAAAAAGGGAAGTACCGGATAGGTATCGATTTCCCAGTACCGAGTACCGGTACCCCTTTTCATGCTCGGGAAAAAAACGGTACCACTAATTCGGTACGGGTTCGGTACCATTCTGGTACCGTGCTCATCCCTATAAAACAGTAATTATAGAGGTTTTTTTTTTTTTTTTTTCGGGGATAATTATTTTAGGACCGAAGGAGTACTTGTTTGTATAGCGTTTTGAAAAGTACTAATTAAGAGGCTTATTACATAAAAATTACAAGTTTCATCTTGATCAAAAAACATTCCATTATAAAGTTAGAAATGCATTATGTAATTTAAAGATTTCTATATCTAGTCAAACAAAAAGAGCTACCAAGGCAATCTATTTGCTTAGACGCATCTTTTTTTATGTCTTCTTTTTACACCATTCGTATTACCAAAAATATTATGTCACCTTTTATTTCTGTGGAAAGGTCTAGGGCTCGATTCCTTCTTTGTGAATTGTTACAAGGTGACAAAAGTTGTATAAAAATGGATTTTGATCACCATTTTAACAAGATTATGGGATGTAGCACTTTGGGGATGGACCGCTTCATGGCGGGTATGGATGGCTCCTTCAACTTATCGGTGTTAGCTTATTTATAGGGCTTATAAACATATACGTTTAATCTTTATAAGCTCCATAAATAAACTAACACAAACACCCACTTAAAAATCAAATAACTGAAATTGCAGGTTCGTATTTTTTTGTTTTTAATTTGTACGTTTTTGTTTTTAAAACTGTCACTAAAACGAACCAATAACAAGAACTTTTAAAACCTGCAACAAAGCAAAGTGTTCAATGTTCTCGTTTATGGAAAAACCTACACATCTTTTCAAGTTTAAAGTTACGTTTGCTGAAAAACTTTTGACCAACGGTCCAAAGTATAGATGGGGGACATTTTGTATTTAGAAGATAACAATGAATTTATATTCCAACCATATAAGATATGAAACTATATATTTTTGCATTGCATAAAGCTAAAACTAACCGTTACAGCATATTAACACAAATATAGGTTCAAACCTGATGATTGATGACCAGAACGATATGCACTAATAAGTTGTAGAGTCACTTTTTTTCCCAAAAGCTCATGAACTCCATCCGAAACGGATGCACTCAAATCGTTAAAATCTAACACATTCTTCTTTATTAAAACCACTCTCCCTTCGATAGTCTTTTTTCCAACGTTCGCCATGATTTTGTTTTAGCTTTTTTAACTTTTGTCAGATGTGTTGAGCAATTGTATATATTGAAGCTTCGAAGCACATATATGAGTTGTTGTATAGGAAGTAACATTTGATGTACATAATTATATATATAGAGAGGGGGGCTACCTATCCATGATGGAAAGTAAAGACAAAAAGAAATATACTCCAATAATTAACGCGTTGCGATGGCGGATACCTTGAAATAAAATTTATTATGTTTGGCTGTGCCCGTTCAGGCTCGAGCCCATTTGTCCCGTTGCCCGTTCGGGCTTTAATATTTGCATAATATGTTTTATTATTTGTATTAGTGACATTTAATGCATGAATTATGTTTAAGTTAGTTGTACAATATGTTGGATAATTTGTATTTCTTATGTAAAGGGTATTTTAATAACTGCATTAATTGTATTTATTGAACAGTTAATTAATTGACTACATTAAATATTTTGACCACATTAATAGTGATTTGTATTTTGTACATTAAGCTTTAAGACTTGTAATTTATGCAGTAGAGAAATTATAGGCAAGCCATTTAATTTCTAAGCAAGCTGAATTTTTAAGTATTTTTATTTAAAAAACGACTAAATGCTTTATAAAAGAGTAAGATTATGAAAATGGATTGTTCAATCATACGCTTCATAATTTTAAGGCTGGATGCCATATTCACCACTCACTTATCTTCTACATCAGCGTTGTCTATACTACATATAAAATGAAAATGGTTAAATGTGAAATATTGAAAGTTGAAAATGGTTAAAGATGAGATAACATATATAATAAAAAGAGTAAACTGCAAAATACATCCCTGTTGTTTACACCTTTTGGCACTTTACATCCTTGTCAGAAACTATTGGCAATATACATCTCCCATTAGGCAAACGTTTGCCACATTACATCCCTAAGTTGGATGGGCATTATCTTTCTCCGTTAAGTGTTTGCATCGTTAGTCCCTCCGTTAGTTTTGTTTGCATCGTTAGTCCCTCCGTTAGTATTTTTTACAAAAATTAATTTTTTTTCGAAATTAATTATTTTAGAAAAATTAATTTTTTTTTAAATTACTTTTTTTTTAAAAATAACTTTTTTTTTCGAAATTAATTTTTTTTTTTTAAATTAATTTCGAAAAAAAAAAGCAATTTTTGTAAAAAAATTAATTTCGAAAAAAAAATAATTTTTGTAAAAAAATTAATTTCGAAAAAAAAGTAATTTTTCTAAAAAAAAATTAATTTTTGAAAAAAAAATAATGTCGAAAAAAAGGAATTTTTGTAAAAAAATAATTTTTCTAAAAAAAATTAATTTCGAAAAAAAAATAATTTTTGTAAAAAAATTAATTTCGAAAAAAAAGTAATTTTTCTAAAAAAAATTAATTTGGAAAAAAAATGTAATTTTTCTAAAAAAAATTAATTTCGAAAAAAAAATTAATTTTTGTAAAAAAAGTAATTTTTGTAAAAAAAATAATTTCAAAAAAAAATTATTTTTTCTAAAAAAATTATTTTTTTTTTAAATTAATTTCGAAAAAAAAATTAAGTTTTCTAAAAAAATTAATTTCGAAAAAAAAATATTTTGTAAAATAATTAATTATGAAAAAAAATTAATTTTGAAAAAAAAATAATTTTTGTAAAAAATACTAACGGAGGGACTAACGATGCAAACAAAACTAACGGAGGGACTAACGATGCAAACACTTAACGGAGAAAGATAACGCCCATCCAACTTAGGGATGTAATGTGGCAAATGTTTGCCTAACGGGGGATGTATATTGCCAATAGTTCTTGACAGGGATGTAAAGTGCCAAAAGGTGTAAACCACAGGGTTGTATTTTTCAGTTTACTCTAATAAATAAGTCAAATGTGAAATGTTGAAAGTTGAAAATTGTCAAAGGTGAGATAAATATTTGAAATATTGAATGGGGTTCAAAATTGCATGAAAGTTGTGGTAAATTTGGTAATACATTCATGGCAATGAAAAGCTTGTATATGACTTATATATGGCAAGTACTTTGTCTTCCACTATTTCCGAATAAAAACTCATATATAAGCAATAAATTATATATAAAGTCAAATTGTAAATCATAAAATCATGGGTTAAGAAAAAAAAATTTTACTTTCCTCATATAGCTTCTTATGTATCTGTATGATGAAAAAGCACTTATAAATTTAGTTTATTGAAATAAAAAATATTAATAAATAAAAAATATTACTATTCTTCTTAGATAATAGTTGATCACTTTACTTTTGTTTTACGAACATATCAATGGGTTATGCATAGGTTATATGAAAGAGGCGTATGCATATTGGAGGTTTCAAAAATAACTAGAGGAGTACCTATGCATAGGAACGGGATTTTCTAGCGGTAAACAACTATAATTACACAAAACATTACATAAAACACTTAATCAAAATATCACTATAAATATCTGCCGCTATAAATCCCGTTGCTATGCACGGGTACTCGTCTAGTATTACTAATTAGCACGCCACCACTTGTTTCACTTTTCACCCACCATAGTCACCACTATTCTCACCTTTCAACCTATTTTTAACAAATTTAATTAAAAACTAAAATAAACTTTAATTCATAAATTAAAAATATTATATTGATAATTAAAAATTTGAACGTACGAAATTAAAAATGTAAACTAATAGTCTAAATTGCACTTCGCCTTGATCGCCTCCTTCATTTGTTACACCATTTGTAGAGCTCCTCAAATGTAAACTAATAGTATATTATTCAAGGTTGCAAAAATCGCGAATTAGTAGTCGGGCGGTCGACCCCCCTGTAGCTTGTAATCAGTCTAGGCTAATTGGATTGGCATTTCTAACTAGTTTTATGTATTTTCGGCAAGTTTTTTTTTAAAAAAAAAACATATTGTAATAGATATAAACAACGACTATAAATTATTAAAATAATTTTACGATGAGTTTGGGTATTTCTGACAAGATTTGAAGGTTTTCGGCGAGTTTGATCACCGTTGCCCGTCATTGACCGCCGTTGACCATGGTTGACCGATTTGTTTGACCGATTTACAAAAATCGGAAAGGTTGTGGCCTTGTAGCGCCTAGGCGGTGATTAATCGGCCTTGTAGGCCTTGTTTTGCAACAATGATATTATTGTATATATGAGAGCTCGTGTTTTTGTCGTTGTTCATATTCTTCGTTACCGTACACTCCACAAAATTAAGCCACTTTAGGACGCAAATTCTTCCTTTTCACAATTAACGAATCGTAGGTTCGAGTACCGGTTACCTTCATATTTTTCTCAAGGTAATCTAAACCTTAACCCAAAACCCGGCCTCCTTTCTCTTATTACAAATGTATCTTCGGATACACGAACCCAACCTTTGCACAATGTCACATCTTCTTTAGGGGTCCATGGCATACACCGAGCCTCCTCGACATTTCTAACCGTCCTTTTTTGGTGTCTTTCTGATGGCTTCTTCTTTGGGGTCGTGACTTCTTCGACTTCCTCCTCGACATCAACGGTATAAGTCATAGACGATGCAAATTGAGGTGAGCACATTTGAGTATCATCAAAATTAAACGGATGAATGGGAGACATAGGTGGAAGTTGAGGTCGTGATGAAGATCTGACAATATTTGGTTGAGAAGAACCGCCAATATTTGGATTGTATTGTGGGTATTGTAGGTTTACGTCTTGTGGGTATTGTGGGTTTATGTATTGCGGGTATTGTGCGTTTCCGTATTGTTGTGGAGGTATGAATGGTGGGTTTTGGTATTGTTGCTTTCCGTAAATAAATGATGGGGCTCGAAAGTTTATCAGTGGAGCAGGACCGAGACGAAAATTTGAATTGGGTGTTTCGGCTTTTTGTTGTCGACATTTTGAGGTTTTAGTTTTGGGAGTGTGTTCTTGAGACATTTTGTAAATAATGAGAGAAGGATAGTAAAATGGTATAGTGTAAATAATGAGATAATGAGAAGTTGTGTTTAAAAATGTTGTAGTTTTGGGGTATTTATAAGTAATAAATATAAGGATTTGGTGATCACCAGCATGACCTATAAAACATGCACATCGGAAAGTAAACACACAAAGGCCATGCAGCCAAAACCCTGATAGACAAATCTCTTAAGCAGAGATATAACCTAATCTAACATGTATAAAGAGCGTTTATAGAAGACTTACTTGTTCCTGCAGTTGTGTAATCTTCTTGACCACTTTGTGCGCTCGGAATCACCTTCTTCTTTCTTTTCTTCTTGGTTCGAACAATTTAGGGTTTTATTGGAGAATATCTATACTTGGATCGCATCAGGTATCCACCGGTACTGCACAGGTAGAACTAGGGATTCGAACCTATGAAAGTTGGCAAGTACGAAATTGGCTAAAACCTTAAGTCAACTAGGGTATGTCGACTTTAAGGATTCGATCAACCAAAGGGATTTATCCCTTTGGTTTAGACGATCTGTTGAACAAAAGAAGGAGATGAGGAGGATTTTAGGGTTATGTGTGTGTTATGTGAATCCCTAAGAAAGCCCTGATATTTATAAGGCACCAAGGACTATTCTATAAGGATTAGGAAACATCCATAATTATCCTTTAAGTGATTAGAGTTGGTTTAGGAAACAAACCAACTCCCCCTTCTAGGGGATCGATCGAAAACCCACAACCGCTTAGGGTTTGTGGTTTTACCTTTTAATCACTTATATATTTATCCCAGATATATATTTTAACCTTAGATAATTACCGTTTTACCCCTCAATGAAAATATCATTATATTTTCATTTCCTCACTACTCTTATATCATTTCGTAACTCGTTTCTCATTTCCACTTGCATGTTCTGTTTAGTGTGCACCGGTGTAGCTCTTCGGTATTTCTGTGAAAGTCAGCAATGAAAGTTGTTATTTCTTTGCATGCAATCCTTTCAGACTCCCACTTGTGCAGAGTAACAACGTGAGAACCACTTTCACTGTACCAAGCGGTCACGAGCAATAAATTTAAGTACCCATCTTACAAAATGTGACAAACGGTAAATTTTCAGACTGTTTTTTTAATCAGAAAACTTGAAAAATTGCTTTTCGAACATTTACGGACTAATTTAATTCAAAAACGAGAAGTTATCTCGCTTACTGTGAAAAACGAGCCCGAACGCGTACCGACACCAAACTAGCTATGGTTCGCATCTAATAAATACATTACAGTGTCAATAAACTCATTTTTATATTATTTTCATAAAAACGCTTACAAAATTTTATTTTACGATCGTGTGCTCAAAAACGCCCAATCGACTCACCATTTTTACATTTAAGCTCAAACTGCACACATTATACATCAAGAATTTCAAAATTTGAATTCCCTCTTCCCCCCAATT
The DNA here is from genome assembly GCA_021014915.2 of Artemisia tridentata subsp. tridentata. Taxonomy (NCBI): domain Eukaryota; kingdom Viridiplantae; phylum Streptophyta; class Magnoliopsida; order Asterales; family Asteraceae; genus Artemisia; species Artemisia tridentata. The sequence goes on along the minus strand of CP139507.1, from coordinate 303,195,473 downwards.
TGCTAGTGCATAATGATCTCACATTTTTTGTTCTTATATGCTACATAAACCCTAATACTTCACTACACTCCTCATTACTCACCAAAGCTTTCATTCATCTCTTTCCCTCTCCCTCTTGAGTCGTACGAACCAAAACACACCCTAATCCATCATTTTTTGTTCAATCTTTGAAGAAACAAGTTGTACTTTCGGGTTTAGATCGTGATTTAGTATAGTTCTTGGGTAATTTGGAGGTTCTTGGGTTAACACATCACTCTAGATCTACAAATCTTGCACCAAACTTGTAAGTCTCATGTTTTTCTAAAACAATTGTACTTTTTTGTTCATCTTGGCCTTAATTTTACTAAAGTACATGTTATTGTGTTAATTGGTTTGAAAAACTTAAAAATAAATACATACAAATCGACTACATATATACATGAACCCTAGGTATTTTGTATCACCATACTTGTGCTTATTTTTGCTTAATCTTTACTTACTAAAGTGTTTATGGTTGATTTGCAGTCTAATTCGTAAGTTATTATGTATTATATACTTGATATGGGACTTATTGCAACAAATTGGTGGATGGGAACCCTAGGATAGTTTGAAGTTGTTGAGATGATGAGAAAATTTTAACAATCGGTGGAAGAGGCTAGGTATAGATTGTTGGTGTTGTTTACGGTTGAAAAACTAGTTTAGGTGACGAAATATACACTTTGCGACCCCGTTGTCCCAAAACAGAAAATACACCAAATGAGACTTATAATTTTCAACACTAGGATAAAGAAATAGCAACTAGACACTATAAGCTAAACGTGGTCGCTTGAACCACTAAAAACGGACGTAAAACGAAGAAGTTACGCTATTTTTAAGTTACGACGGAAAATATAGTTTTTACTAGAAAAATACACTATAGGGTGAAATGAGTTTTTATAAACTTAGAAATGATTTTCGAAACAATAGAGATGGGATATGAAAATTTGGTAAAGTACGAACGGGTCATGCCGAAATTTTGTTACAAACTTAGTACTTAGACTATTTTCTTAAAAATGACTATATATAAAAACTAAACCGTCAAGCTAGACTTTTATAAACGGTAAAAACGAATACTTATTATAAACACGCCAAATAGACTTACTTAAGTAATAAAAAAGTTATTATTCTTAAAACCCGACAAAAATACGAAAAACCAACAAAAAGACGAAAACCTGACAAAAAGATGAAAACTGACAAAAAGACGAAATATTTTTATAAACTATAGAAGAGTCTTATTTTGAATACTTAAGATAAAAACAAGATTATTTTCATTACGTAATTATTTAAACTAGTAAACACAGGAATATTTATTAAAGTGTCGAAACGTATATATTTACATAACTTGACGTAAAATGACTTTTTACTTACAAAACTAAAGCACAAACATGTCATGGTGATACAAAGTTTAGGAAATACTTTTAAACTTATTGCATTTCATTTAGTATAAACTAAGTCGAACCATACTTACTTAGGTCGCGTGTCGGAGCCGATACCTTCTATACTTTGACATACTTTTTCCCGGATTTCCTACCTTGCTGAAGTGAGTTTATAGCCTCATTATAATCTTTTATTACTTGTTTTGTAAACTTGGGGTGAGAAACATGTTCGTTTTCCTTTGGACCAAAATACTATGTTAAACTATTACGTGTTATTGATAAGACCTATATTGTTGAATACTTATCACATGTTAATTACTCGTATTGTGCATGTGTATATCTTAATTGATATTTAATTGCCTTAGTTTTCCTATTTCGGTGATTATGGAGCAATATTACAAAAGACACGGAAAGAAGACATGATTTGTAGCTAATTATGATAACTTTGTATGCAAGCTGTAAAGGAGCATACAGTGTATGTAACTCTGGCCATACGCCGTATTGATATCTGGAAGAATTCACTAAGTATTGATGAATATTGAAGCATACGGCGTATTTAACTCTAGCAATACGCCGTATTAGGAAGCTCTACAGTCAAAGCCCAAGTCAACCATTGAAGGCATACGGCGTATGAAACTCTGGTCGTACGTTGTATTGAAGATCTTATCCCCTGTCCAAGTATATCAAGATTTGAAGGTATACAGCGTATTTAACTCTGGCAATACGCCGTATTTAAAAGATAAGCAGAATATGCTTGGAATATGCCTTCTTCGTCATCAATTAAGAAATCCATAATACGCCGTATTCACTATGGAATACGCCGTATTCCAGGCCTGACAGAAGAATATAAATACAAACCCTATACGGGAGTTTTTGATATCATTCACTCACCACTCTCAACCACAGCCGAATTTCACCATTCCAAGGCCCCAAGATCAGTCCCAAGAGCTAGGAAATCAAGGAGAAAAGGTCTCGTATCATCACATTAGGTTTAATCATTCGATTTGCATATCGACTTCATTATGATTTCCAATTTTTTATCGTTTGAATTATCTTCTTGTGATTTTACATATATTATAGGCTAACACCCGTTGGTGTTAGCCATGTTTATGAATATTATATGATGGTTATTTCCGTTTGTTAAGATTTAATGTTTAGTATTGCTTAGTTTATGTGTTTATCTTTCAATACATGCTTGTTTATATGTTTGAGTCTTTTAAGTCTAGTATCACATGGACCAAGTGGGGAAGGGTAGGTATCACATGGACCAAGTGGGTACCATAGATAAATCACATAAATTAGTTGACACGACTTAATGCATGCTTGTAGTCCGATAGGTACATGGACCAAATGGCCTAGGAGATTACCTGTGTAGAGGCTAGATACATGGACCAAGTGGTTTAGTCTAGGTTAGATAGGAGTATGGGAGTATTATCTGGACCAAGGAGATACTTCCCATACATCCTGATGTCACCAATACTTTACAATTGAATCATTGCACTAACAAACGGATAACTAGAATGGAATAGGATTAACATGGCTAGCACTACTTTCTCTTATTGATCACAACAAACGTAGTTTAATTAGTTTAATTTACTTTTCTGTTTTAGTAGTTATAATTATAAATCAAATCAATCAAAACCCGTTTAAAATCTGTAAAACTCACTAGGTTAAGTCTAAGCATACTATTCCTGAGATCGACCTCGTACTTACCCCACTGGCTACATCTGATCGGGTACACTGCCCGTGAAAGTGTGACTTTAATGTATAAGTCCGACATAATATGAATTTAATACTTGAATTAAAAATACCTACAACAAATCACACATCAGTTAGCCTAAGCACTGTAACCCACTATGCCCATTTTCATGACCCATCAGTTCTTGCAGGAAGCGCGAGTGCTATAGATAGATCTATCGGGGTGACTCCCCCGTTCGGTTTGACCAGATAGGCAAAACGAACGTATACCATGTCGAAACTTAAGTGTATAGGGTTAGACACTTACCGGGCCTTTATACTATATGCTTTATGGAATACTATATGCCCGTGAAAGTGTGTCTTTAAGGTATAAGTCCGGCATAATATAAATTTAAAACTTGTATTAAAAATACCTACAACGAACACACATCAAGTTTTTGGTGCCGCTGTCGGGGAATAGTTTAGTTTTAGGTTAATTTAGTGCGTTTTGTATTTTTATTAGTTTAGTTAGGTTTTATTTGAATTCTTAGTGTTTTGTCTTTTCTGTGTTTGTTAACTATTTTCTGTCTCAGGTTGGGTATACGCTGTATTTACTTCCATTGGATACGGCGTATTGCTTGATACTCAAATACGACGTATTGCTTTCCTGCAAACGGCGTATTCATTGCTGATACAGATTAGTGTGTCTAGTTTAAAATTTCATTTTCTTTTTATTTTTAGTTTTTAGTTTTTAATTCAGTAGTTTGTTAATTTTAATTTCTATTAAAATTTTCTAAAAAAAACATAAAATTTTTAAAATTCCTTATTATTTATCTATACGGCGTATTGATTTATTTTGATACGGCGTAGCGGTTTTAGATTTAGTATTCGTATTCTAAGAAATTGGGATACTGCGTATTGTTTTAAGATTGAATACGCCACGGCGTATACAGTTTTCTGTATACGGCGTATTAGATGAACAGTAGCACCAAAAATATTTTATTTTTTGTATTTAGACTTAGCTTTCCATTTTTGTAAGCACTATTTCTTCTGTTAGTTTTTGTATAATTTCAGGAATCATTATGGTGTTCACAATTGAAGAGTACATGGCTCAAATTCGGGAAGACTCTAGCCCAGGAATTGTAAGGCCAACTTTTAAAGAGAATGTTTCATTTGAACTAACTAACCAGATCCTCAAGGAACTTCGTGAGAATAAATTTAGTGGGTCTGAATTAGAAGATGCTAATGAGCATGTGGAAAAAGTGCTAGAGATTGTCAATTTGTTTCACTCACCTTATGTGAGTGAATACCATGTGATGCTACGCGTCTTCCCTAAAACACTTAGCGGTAATGCAAATCAATGGGTAAAGACCATACCAGCTGAGAGCATTACTACATGGGAAGAATTAAAAACCAAGTTTCTAATGAAGTATTGCCTACCTCTGCAAATTGCTAAGAAAATACAAGAAATCAACAACTTCCAACAATATCTGGATGAGACATTGAGTGAGGCATAGGGGAGGTTCAATGACCTACTTTTTGCATGCCCGCAACATGATTTAACTGAAATACAAGAAGTGATAATCTTCTTGATTTGGGGATTGCGAACCTCACAAGTAGTTTTACAATCCTCCTAGGCAGTGTACCTAATCGTTGTAGTGTAGTATAGGTAAGACTCGGGGGATTGATCGTTCTCTAGGGAAATAGTGTCGTTAGGTCAAAGTGTATGTCGAATTAGGTCTAAAGGTGAGGGATGATTCTTTTTGTATTTTTATATTTTATGAAAGCAAGTAAAAATCTCGGGGTTTGGAAGAGTGGGTGGTTTAGCAACTAGCTAACTAAACCAAAACTAATAATAAAACTAATTAAACTAATATGCGAGAAAAGTAAATTGGTAAATTCTTATGATAGAAAAAGTGTGTTCACTTAGATATCCTTACTCCCTATTTATCTCCTACTGATTTGTCGAATTGTCACGTCCTTGTTTTAATTGAAGCGTTGTATTCCTTAATATTGGTCGTGGGGAGGTGCCGAAGTCCCCAACTCTATGAATATTAGTCTCCCCTAAAATCATTAAAGTCTATTAAGTTTTCTAGGACCTACAATCCGCAATTCACGCAATAAGTATAATGAGAAAAACCAATAGCGCACTCTATGGTTGCGTTTTATAAGACGTTCAAGCTAACACATATAAGAAACTAGCCAGATTTCTTATCCTAATGCGAGGCAATCAATTAAACAAGAGACAACAAATCAATATTCAATAACTAGGTTTCATTAGATCTAAGTAAACACTAATTATCTTAAGCTAGCATGTTAAAGTGAAGAAAATAGAAACAAGTAATCAAACAACACATAGACATATTGAATGATTAAAAGGATAATTTATCTTCAATGAAACATGTGTTTTGTACGTGGCTCTGGTCTTCAAAATACACTTGATGCCGTCAGGTTGTAGAGTCTTCAGATTCTTCTGAGGCGTCACTTGTTAATTGTCCACCAAAAATCCATCTTCAGTAACAAGTGATGGCGTCACTTGGTAGAATGTGACGCCGTCAGGACCCCTTTCCTGACAGATTTTGAGACTTGATCATTTTCTTCACTTTTCTTGTCGTTTTAAGCCCAAAACATGTCGATTTCCAGATTTTTCCGTCCCAAGGACCTAAAATGCAAAAAGAAACGATTTAGGGAAATATTTGATCATATTAATACGATTTTGGGCTTAAATGACCCTTTAAAAAGGTACCAAATAAATCCTTATCAAATATCCCTACACTTGGATTTGCTTGTCCCCAAGCAAATATGCTTTTATCCTAATCAATTTATAAGTTAGGGGTCATTTAACATTAATATAAAAGTAATTACAACATACAATCGTTCCACGTTAGTACTAATAAGCGCGAAAATTATACACTAGCACCTCACATAAAGTGTTTGGATTCTCACATCTCTCGGGAGTATAAAGTTATATAACATATGGAAACGGGAAAATAAAACACTCTCTACCTGTCATAGCACATAGATTACCATAGGCTTGAGAACGGATCAAACCTCCACCACTTTGTCGTAAGCACCTAGGATAAACTATCAAAGAGGTCTTTTAAAGGGTTGTAACGTTAGGTGTAAGGGTATGGAAAAACAAGGTTTTGTTGGATATAGGGAATTTTACTGGTGGCAAGTCAATTATCTTAGTCAATTACATGTACAATGAGGCGTTGCTAAGCCAAGACTCGATAACTACTAACTCTTTTTGTATTTTTCTTGACACTATTTTGTCTTAAACAAAAATAAAGGAAACGGGATGGTAGTCCGTATATTTTTTTCTAATCTTTTTTTTTTTTTTTTTTTTCTTGATTTTTTTTCATACACTCTTGCCCTACCATCTAAAATAACATCATTACCAAAGGGATTTCTTGCAACCTCCCACTTGAACTTTTACATAGATAAAAACTAACTAACGACCCAAATTAAGAAAATCAAAACACGTGAAATACTTTAAACATTAACGTACATATGGGGGTAATAACATTGACATTATTCCCCATTACTCCACAATAACAAGTACTTTACCCATGAGTCCCAATTGTCCCAAAACTGTATTTACAATATATGACTCGACTTAGCAACCATGTAACCAACCAGACAATTAACAAAGAGTTTAACACATAATTTGTAACAATAATGCACTAAAAATGAGTGCATACAAGGTAGGCTAAGGCGATTTGGGTGTACATTTGTGGGTGAATTGTAAACAATGCTCTTCATTAATATTTCGGAATCCACCAAAATATTACGAGAACCGCGAAAAGGATAGGCTCTGAGGGGTGTACTAGGGGTATCGTGTACTAAAAATGAGTACATCGCAAGGGTGTGGGGGAATTACTTGACCAATGAAGCCAACGTAATTATAAAACAGGTTTAAAACAAGGGTTATTCTAATGCCTCTTATCATTTAGTTAATCCTAACTACACGAATGTAGTATCACTAGCGATCTCGGGATGCATCACAAAAGCAAGTTCTAGATTCTATATACTACCGGTACACTCATAAGCATTAAAAGTGAATGATTTTTCCTATAGATCTAAAGGCGAACCTCACATTTTTGGGGTGGAAATTTTTGAGTGGTAGGGTTTTTGTGCTAGTTATATAATTTATATCCATGAGACGCTTATTAAAACTAAGGTTTCACTCCTATATGTTGTAAAAAATTTTAAATTTGGTGCTAAAATCACCCTAACAAGTATCTCTTTTAGTTTATTACACATTTACTAGAAAACAAAACAAATATCAAGCGAGTTGTTGATACAAATAATGTATAAAAACGTTATTTCTATTTTTCGACATCTCTACGTTTTGATGATAACAAAATGTAAAACACTTTACGTAAAAATTAATGTAAACAAGTTTTTAGTCGAAATATCTTGTTTCTACGTAAATCACTCTAGGTAAGAACAAACAAATTTACAACTTGACAAATGATCAAAGAAGTGAATTTGTGTTTCAAACTTCACATTTTTAATGTGACAAAACATTTTTTCAAAAATACATTTTACAAATTATTTTTGAATTAAAAAGAAATGTTTTAATTTGAAAAATAAGTTTAAAATCACCAACAACTATTTTTCCCCGCAAATCAGCTCCAAACTTCCCCAAATAAAATTTCACCACTAAAAACAAAATTTGGAGCATCCTTGTATGGGACGGTACCACGGTGAGGGGATCTAAACACACGTGAGTTATGTTGAGGATACTTTGAGTGTATACCAAATAGTATGCTAAATCTACTACTTGATACTTAGAAGATTTATGAATGTAACAGTAATGAACTATATGAACAGTCGATGATTTCACCAAACGCTTCAATATTATTAAGTATAATACGAGTAATCTTGCTTATCACTAGGGTTTACAAACCTTGAAGCTTAACAAAAACATATGTATAAAATCATCTAACCTAGGACCTCCTTTTATAGCACAAGGAGTCATTTACAAGATAAGTATAATATTCTAAACATGCAGAATATTCGTATAATTCTAACTGTATAAGATATACATAAAATCTATTCTATACTTATCTTCTTACGCGTCTTCATAAGCAGTACCATATTCAGTCTTCAAGCAGTCCAACAGTATCAACTTCTATACTAGCAGTACTAACTCAGTCAGTTAGTACTGTTAGTTGTATCTTCAACAGTCTTCAACTTTAACTCTGGCAGTACTAATATTTACACTAGCAGTACTAACTCAGTTAGTACTGATAGTGTTATTCTTCAGCAGTACTAAATCTTCTTTGACAAAACCAAGTACTTGAACATTTAATTCCTAACAATCCTCCCCTAAACTTGTGATTTACCCTAAATCATCAAGTTTCTGAATTAAATCATTACCTTGTGAGGATTCTTTCAAACACTATCTTCTTGGTCTTGTAGTCTTTATCTCTTCTGCTTGTTGATAAATCTTTCTCACTAATTCCCTTGCCATGTCTGATTCCTCATCAACTCAGATCTTTGCAGCTAACATCACAAATAAAATACCAGCTCTTAATGGGTAATCCTTTTCTATCAGCATGTAGACATCCACACCATCTTTTGCAGATACATGGTGAACACCACATGTATCATACAGTCTCCATGTTGTACCAAGGTCATGAACTTAAAACTGCCATAGGTTATCTTCTGGATCAGGTTCATATAACCTCTTTAATTCCACCCATAATTCCTTGTCTTTGTCTTCTATAGGATCTGTAGACCTGAACTTCTCTTGAACCAGACACCATAGTTGATTCAAGTCTTCTCTATCAAATGCCTTAAGCATGTCTTCAAAATACTTGTACATTTCAGAGTGTCCACCTACTCTGATGATCTTCCATGCCTTGACAAATCCATCGGTGTGAACTTCCCAGTCAATGATTGGATGTTTAGCTTGAATTGGATCAACATTCAACACTTCTGGTATTATAACCATCATCTGCTGAAGTCTTTCATCAGTTAACTCCTCTGCTATTTCTTCTTACTCAGTTGCTTATTCTTCCTTTTCTTGCTCAGCTGTAGAAGAACTTTCACCAGTCTTTTGCTTCTTTGAAGATTCAGACTCCAAATCCATACATGCTCTCTTAGCAACTCTGCTAGTCTCATCAGTTTCCATGAATCCTCTTAACAAATGTTGAACTTTCCTATATGCTATGCAGTACAACTTTTCAATCTCTTCATAAGATCTGCCTTTTAATTTTATTTCAGTCCAATGGTCTTGATGTTTCAAGTATTCCTTCATGTACTTCATCTGTTGAGCTTTTGTTGGAGGTTTCTTCTTAGCAGCTGTCTTTTTACTTTGATGCTTCCTAATCTCCTCAAGTAATTCATTAATGGCACTCTCTTGTTCTTCAGTTGTAAAGGTTGATCTCTCTTCCTCTTGCATCTTCAAAGCCAGTTCCCTGTCTGCTTGTTCTTGAGCTGTTTTTTCTTCTTCTTCACTTTGTAACTTTTGTTCAACCAAGAACTTTGCTATTCTTTCTTCTTCTGCTACTCTGGCTTGTTCTTTAGCTTGTATCCTTTGAGCAACCTCATAATCATACTCCATCTGAGCTCGAGTCTTCTTGCTGATCTTCTTAGATGGCTCAGCTTCAATCATGATAGCTTTTCCCTTGTCAATTCTTCTTCTCCTAACATAGATTGCCCCATCAGTACTATCTCATGCACCAGCAGTACCTTCATGAAGAGCAGCAGTACTAACTTGAGTTTCTCCCATATCTTCACCTTACCTCCCCTGAGTGCCTTGCCTCCCCTGAGTGTCAGCACTCTCTTGAACAAGTGAAACATTATGGTCTTCATCAAACTTGGCAATCTTCCTCCCCTATTTGGAAGAATCATCACCCATGTCATCTGAGTCTTGATCATCAGAACTTGAAGAGCTTGAAGATTCCACCACCTGAGCTTTCCTCTTTCTCTTGAGAGACTTGAACTGTGTTTGAAGCTTTTTCACCTTCAAAATTAGCTTTGTGTAAACTCCTCCAAAGACCTTCTTGGTTGCATTGAGTTCATCTTCCAAGCCAGTCACCTTATCAGTCAACCTGGTACAAATTGCCATCAATTCTTTAATTTTGATACTACCCTCAGCACTTCCAGATGTATTACCTTCTGGGAGAGGTGCATCATGGGGCAAAGACTCAGGCTCAACCAAAGGATGAGTATCTGAGCCACCCATTGTTTCCATGTGGCTTGAGATTCCACAACCTGTATCAAGTCCATGAGGGCTAGATACATTAGGTGTTGCCATAGGTTGGGTCTTAGGTATGTTACCTCTGTCCTGCCCAACTTCTAAGCCTGAGACAGTAGTGGCAGCCCTTCCTATACTATCATGGACAACCTCATCTGCTACTAGGGATGTGGTAGGAGCTTTGTGCTGAGGTACACTAGAGTCCTCTCTGGATGTACTCCTAGTTGGTGATGAAATTGGTTGTGAGGCTGATGTTGATGAACTTGTGGGTGTGTGTTGATGAACTTGTGGGTAGTTGATCCTTCACCCTGTACCTGCAACATGTTAGCAAAAAGTGGAACTTCTACCACACTATAACCCTTTGAGGCCATCCTCATGTTACTAAATAATTTTTGTGTAAGGGTTGGAGTTGGATAAACATTTTGATAAGGAAGAAGCAAGCTTTTTCTCATATTCAAAATCATTTGAATAAAACGTGGATACATTAAAAACTTGGATTTGCTATCCACATTTTTGACCATACCATCAAAAATAAATTTTGAAAAATTATAAGTCCTATTTTTTGATAAGCATATGAGAGCAGTTGCAATATTGCTACTGAACTGTTCCCATGAAGTTTTCTTAGGACTCATACAGTGAAGAATGGTATGTATGAAAAACCTCCATTGTTGGGCAAAACATCCTTTTTGAAAAGTTAATGTTTGAGAAGTTGTGTTATACCCCATTCTGGATAGATTTTGAAAGATTTCAGTGTTAGGCAAATCACTAATACCATTGTCATCTGCCAGTTGGAGATGCCTCCTAACAGATGATTCAGTAAAAGTGATGGTCTTGCTATCAACTATTGCAACTAACTCTTTGTCTCCAGTTTCAATAGTATTGACAGTAACAGTCTGCCAAAACTGTTTGATTTGGGAGACATAGATAGTAGGGTTGAGAGTTAAAGCATACCTTATATGGGTAGAGTTTAAAAAGTCTACTATCTAATGGAAGTGTACACCTTCCTCTGTTTTCTCCAAGTATGCCACCATGTTGTGTTTGTCGACAAAAGCTAAATTCGCCATTATGTTCAGTAAAAGTTTGATTTGACTGCTGGGATATGATTGATTAGGTAAGAAAGTAGGTTGAGTAAAGCGAATTGAGATGTTATACAGAATACTTAGGGTTTCTATTGGACCGAATTCAATAAAAGATTTCTTTAGATTGAAGAAAGTGAATAAAGTAGATAAAAAGTAAAAATTATCCAATTTAGGAAACCCTTAAGTAAAGTAATTGACCAGAATTTTCTCAACGGCTATATTCAAAAAGCTGTTATGACTCAACAGTACAAACGGCTATCCAGCAGTACAAAGTTTTGCCTAGCAGTACTAACTTTTGCCTAGCAGTACTAAGTTTTGGAAAAACTTTTACTCAACAGTATAAACTTAATTTTTTATTTAAAGACCAAACTGCATTCAAACATTTTGAAAGGATTAAGTGTAAAGGAAGATACTTAATCAAATATCGGTTGAATTTAACCTCTGGTTGTGTGAGAACCAATAATTTCAGTTATAAAAATTGTCTGTGATCAGATAAACTCATTCAAAGAGCTTTCTTGACAGGGTTTCCAGCTCGTGACAGGTGTTACCTCTAACACAAATGTGTTAGATTCACTTTTGCTCGCTGTTCTCTTTACCAGATGTCCTTGGACTAACTCATTATACTAATAAAAGTATAAAATGGTAAAGAGTGAGTTAGATCAGTTACTATCTAACTAACTATGCCATCAATTCATGTTCACAAATACCATAATTAGATTTCCAGAAAGAAATTTTAAAGAATCTCCCAACTTAGGTGTAAAACCTTTGTCAAGGGATCCCCAAACTCTGTCCATCATCAATCAATCATGCCAGCAAACTTGCCACCACTTTGCTTCTCACACATTGCAAACTCCAAGCATATTGCTTTCATAACCTACAAATGTTAGTCCAAAACCAAGAAAACACAATGCAAAGCATTTGCTTCATAGCAGTATAAAGTATGACTAACAGTTCAAACACAACAGACTTAATTTGCACTAGCAGTAAAAATTATACATAGCAGTACTAATTGACACAACTAGCAGTACAAATCATTTTCTTTTACAAAAACACCAAGATTAAAAACTTTAGGTATTAAGCATTCCAATACTTGCAATCAAGTATTGAAACCTTCCAACATCAAAAGCTTTAGTAAGTAGATCTGCAAAATTGTTATCAGTATGAATTTTAACAACATGAACTAGCTTTTTCTCATTGCAGTCTCTTATAAAATGATGCCTAATCTCTAAGTGTTTTGTTTTAGAGTGTTGAACTGGATTTTTAATAATACAAATTGTACTGCTATTGTCAATGAAAATCATGGTATTCATAAAGTTGTACCCATAGTCAAGCATCTGATTCTGAATCCATAGAAATTGACAACAACAACTAGTACACTACTAGAAAAAGGGCTATCCTTGACTCGCTTTTTATGACCCACGCTACAAGATGACGCGCAAAGAGCAAATTCATAAAATAAGAGTCATAACGAGTAAATTTTCTATTGGGGATGACTCGTTTTCAGAAGCGTCATAACATATGGGTCATAATCAGTAAAATTTAGCCAGCTATCGTGTCCTCTTATATTCTTTGTTATAAGATAATATCAGATCTTATCCTACCTCTCTCTAAAAATCATTCCATTTCTCTCTCTCTCTTAATTATCAATCGATTTATCAATCGATCCTTCTACTCCATCATCACAGCCACTCCACGCCACCATCATCACAAAGACAAGGAGATCAAGATCTTGTGTTTTGAGTTGAAGTTGTAGATCGAGGGTTTACGCAGGAAGAACGAGACGCAGATGCTTGAAGAAGAGGTCCGCGTACTTACCGATTACGGGGTGTTTGCAAGGTATATATTTATATTTATTTATTTGTTTATTATTTTTTCAGATCTACAAGTTTTTTTGTTTAGAAAAGTTGTAGATCTGTGAATTTGAGTAACTGTTTGTTGTTTATATTGTGTTGTAGATGATAGATCTGTTATTATTTGTGTTTTGTTATTGCATTTTTATTTATATATTCAGATCTGTGAGTTTTATCATTTATGAATGATTTATTTATTTATTAATGTATTTTGTGTAGTTTTGATGATGTGGATATTGTTGTTGTTGTGGTCGATTGGTTGGGGGCTGCCGAGATAGAGTGAACCGAGACCACTAGGGTCTCGGCCATGAGGTTATTGATTGTGGTTGGTGTTGATATCGTTGTGGTTTTGTTGTTTTGGCGAAGTTGAGACTTATTGGAAGTGGATTTGTTCGCACAGTTGAAGGATTTGAAAGCTGAACTTGCTCTTCTTCGTGTTGCTAAGGTTACTGGTGGTGCTCCCAACAAGCTCTCCAAGATGTACATTTCTTTGCTCTTATTTCTATAATCTATTTAATTTTTTAGTGTTTGTATGTGTTTATGCTGCTTTTGGTAAATGTGACTGGTTACATGATATTAAAGTTGCAAGTTTAGTACTATATGATCATAAATGGTAACCACATGTCACACTGTATGATTGCGCGAATTGTTCGATTTTTAGTTTGTTATTACTTGTATCTTTTATAGTTCAAGAAAACTTGTTTCAAGCTAGTAAATTGATGTGGGATTAACTTTGTTTTTTATATTCCATTCCGTAATCGTCTACATCTTGGAAGAACACTGTACTTGAATCATTAATCAATAGTTTTATGGAAAAGTGGTATGTTTCGGATGTGTTGATATATATGATAGTTTACATCACTTGGTTGAGAACTCTCATGCGTTAGTTATACGTTGTTTTTTATGGCTACAATTGACCTTTTATTTCCTGCTTGCGCGTATGAATTTGTACTTTCAATGTGTAATTGTACTCTTGAGTTCTTTTTTGACTGGCGAGTCATGGTGCTTATTCAATGTTAGTAGATTCTGATGTAACAAACTTGTTTTATTGCAGCAAGGTGGTAAGGACATCAATTGCTCAGGTGTTGACTGTGATCTCACAGACCCAGAAGTCGGCTCTTAGGGAAGCTTACAAGAACAAGAAGTACTTGCCTCTTGATTTACGTCCAAAGAAAACCAGAGCTATCCGCAGACGTCTCACCAAGCATCAGGTAATGCTCTTTCACTGCTGACATTTGCTTTATTGGTTATTCTTAGCCTCTTGCAAAAAACATCAAAGTCTTAAATATAGACATGACGTAAGTCAGAATTTGATCAATGAGATAGTTATCTGGTATTCAAACTCACCCAATTATATAGCCTTTTAATATCTCAATATTCTTTTTGATATGTAACCATTGCGCTGGCTGAAATTTGAAATTTGGTCTGTTTGACATCGTTTATTGGGTATGCGTTTTACTGATGATTATTCATCTTTGATGTAGGTTTCTTTGAAGACCGAAAGGGAGAAGAAGAAGGAGAAGTACTTCCCACTGAGGAAGTATGCTATCAAGGCGTAATTTGGAAGCTATGAAGGAGGAGATTTAGGTACTTACGTGTGTATATCTCTTTCCAGTTTTGAGTTTTAGTTTTTGAACGACTTGGTCAAAAATCTGAAATCTATGTATTCGATAGTTTTATTGCAATGACTTACAAGACAGTTGATGTTGGAGCTTGTTTCTTGGTGTTGCATACCTATTTGACGATAATAAAAGAAGCAGATATGAAAGTTCAAGGAGAACTCCTGTCAAACTAACTTGTGAATTACTATCGATATGTAATTTTTGTTGTTAATTAACTTGTGACTTATCGTGAATTAGTACTTGAATTAACCTCATTGTTTTGATAATATTATATATAAAATATATATATATATATATATATATATATATATATATATATATATATATATGAAATGCGTTATTTTGATATTTGTTTTTTTAATTTTGTATTATCGGGTTTTTAATTGTCATTTAATAGAAAATTAGGAACTGAAAAAAATTAATTTAAAAAAAAAATTAGGTTATGACACGCAAAAAGGAGAGTCATAAAACGTGGGTCATAAATACGCGTCATAGAGGGATGACGCACATATGCGAGTCATGAAGCTTTATGACTGGTCCTTCCTTGACTCGCATTTGCGCGTCATAAGACCCCTTCTTGACTCGCATTTGGAGTCAAGGATAGCCCTTTTTCTAGTAGTGGTAGCAGCCACATATTCAACTTCAGTTGTTGAAGTGGCCACAATAGTCTGCTTCTTGCATTGCTATGATATCAGCTTGCAACCTAGGAATTGACAACTACCAGTTGTTGATTTCCTATCCAAACTAGCACCAGCATAGTCACTGTCTGAGTATGCCACCAGATCAAAAGGAGATTCTCTAGGATACCATAGACCCAATTTGGGTTGACCTTTGAGGTACCTAAAGATTTTCTTCGTAGCAACTAAATGTGAGGCTTTGGGATTAACTTGAAACCTTGCACATGCACACACAACAAACATAATATCTGGTCTTGATGAAGTAAGGTACATCAAGGACCAAATCATGGACCTGTAGGTGTGTACATCAATATTTTCATCATCTGAATCTTTAAGCAAAGGTTTCTCTGGATCAACATGAGTACTTACTACTTTTGCATTTGTAAACTGAAACTTTCTCAATATCTCAGTTACATATTTATCTTGACTGATAAATATTCCTTCAGCTTTTTGCTTCACTTGTAGCCCCAAAAAGAAAGTGAGTTCACCCATGGAACTCATTTGAAACTTATCATGCATAAGTTTCTCAAATTCAATGCACATCTCCTTCTTTGTGGATCCAAAAATGATGTCATCCACATAGACCTGAACTAGAAGAATATCTCCCTTTTTCTTCTTGATAAATAAGGTCTGATCTATCTTGCCTCTATGAAACCTATTTTCTAAGAGATAAGTAGCTAAGGTTCCATACCAAGCTCTAGGAGCTTGATGCAAGCTATAAAGAGCTTTTGCCACCTTGTATACCTTGTCTGGATGTCCAGGATCTTCAAAACCTGGAGGTTGATAAACATAAACCTCTTCTTCACTAGTACCATAAAAAAGGCACTTTTGACATCCATTTGATATATACCATAAACCCCATGAATGAAACATAAGCTAAGAATAATCTTATAGCTTCAATCCTAGCTAAAAGTGCAAAAACCTCTTCATAATCAATTCCTTCCTCTTGAGTGTAACCCTGAGCTATAAGTCTTGCTTTATTTTTGATCACTATCCCCCTTTCATCTTTATTATTCCTGAAAATCCAATTTGTACCAACAACCCTCATACCCTTAGGCAAATCTACCAGCACCCAAACCTTTTGAATCTTGAACTGTAGAAGCTCTTCTTGCATAGCTTCCATCCAGCTTGAATCATGTAGAGCCTTAAGTATGTTCTTGGGTTCTTCTTGTGAAAGAAAACATACAAACAGACATGTATTTGCATCTTCATGCTTTTTCTCTTCATAAACTGCACTGAGAAAGCCTTGTTAATATGAATTCATTGTCTGCCTTTTTATCTTAACACCAGACTGTATATCTCCAATCACATTCTCCAAGGAGTGATTCTTGTGAACTCTTGTGTGTGGAGTTGTAGGAACTGGATAAGTGAGTGGCATGTTATTAAGATCCACTTCATCCTAAGAGAAATCATCAGCAGTAGTAACTGGTGGGCTAGCAGTATTATCATTTTGCCCAGCAGTACTAACCATATGAAACACTTGCTTCCAAATACTCTAAATAATCTAGGGTAGGTTTTCTACCTTTCGAGATTTCGTATGGTGTTTTTCCTAAGATTCGTCTAATCAAAATCCTATTAAGTATATAAGTTTAGGTGTCTACGGCATTACACCAGAACTTTTGCGGAATAGATTGTTCATTTAACATCGTTCTACTCATCTCTTGTAGAGTACGATTTTTCCGCTCAACTACCCCATTTGATTGTGGAGTGCGTGAAGCCGAGAAATTGTTTGTAATACCATTAGCATCACAATATACTCCAAATTTCACTTCATTATCAAATTCCCGACCATGATCCGTCCTAATCGAGACTATTGTACAACCTAGTTGATCTTGGACTTTCTTACTAAAGATTTCGAATTCCTCGAAAGCTTGTGTCTTATCCTTAAGAAATCTAGTCCAAGTATACCTAGAATAATCATCTACTATTAATAAGGTGTAGTAATTTCCTCCGTAACTTCGTACGGCGGATGGACCGAATAGATCCATGTGAAGGAGTTCTAGGCATCTAGAGGTCGAGACTATGTTCTTAGCTTTGTGACTAGAATGAGCTTGTTTTCCATCTTTACAAGCGTCACAAAAGTGTTTATCAAACTTAAGCTTAGGTAGGTTTCTAACTAGTTCCTTAGACGCTAATGATTGTATTAAACACATATTAGCGTGACCTAGTCTCCTATGCCATAGAGTAAAATTCTCATCTATGGTTGCTAGACAAATATGATCCTGAGGCTTATTTCCTATTTTCATAACAAATAAGCCATTCTTCCTAACTCCTTTGCCTATGGTGTTGCCATTCTTAGTAATCTCACTACCCTCTTCAGAAAATATTACTCTACACTTATTATCAACCATTTGACCAATACTAAGCAAGTTAAACCCTAAGTGATCTACATGCTCAACATTTTTAATAGTAAGGGAGTCTTAAGAGATCGTACCTTTGCCTATGATGTTGCCTTTAATTTTGCTACCAAAAGTAACATTACCTTCGTTGTAAGCCTTGTATGATGAGAAAAGACTTCGGTTTCCCGTCATATGATTAGTGCAACCACTATCCTTGACCCATTCGTCGGGCTCCAAGTCGATTCCCAAGCATATCTATTGAGTAAGACAAGAATTTAAACATTCGGTCCCTAATATCTCATGGGTCCAAAGTTGTTAGTGTTAAACATCTCATGCATTTGTTGCATTTGGTTTAGATGTTGGAACTGAGGACAAATTTCCTATGGCAGGTAACTTCGTTGTTTAAGGTTATTCCAAGTTACGGGATAGTTACTTGGATAACTTTTTCTTCTAAAGTTACGTCTCGGTTGAGGAGTTCTTGACCGAGGTTTAGGAACATTTGTTTTTATAGGTGGAGGAGTCCTTGATCTAGTATCGGGTTTTACAAAGCCAAGCCCAGGAGTTGACAAAGGTTTGTAAAAACTTTTGACCTTCTTTTTACTAGCACCAAGTATTTTAACATTGTTAACTATTATGTGACGTGGTTTAGGAATTAAGTTATTTTTCAGAATCGATCCTGTTCTGATTTTAGCAGCTGACAGTACCACGGTACCACTAAATTTAGTGGTGCCGTCCTCTGCTATTTCAGATTCTCCAGATTTTACAAATTTTACTTGTTTAGTTTCTCTTGTTGATGCTTTATCTGGATCAAAACCTAAGCCCGCTCCGGCATGTTCACCATACCTAATGTTTTCTAGCATATCATTAAGTGCATTTGTTCTTTTTTCAAACTTAATGATTTTAAGAGCATTTTCTTTGAGTTTTTCATTTTCAACTCGAAGACATATGCATGACCTACATCCAATGTCTATTTCTTTATTTTTCTCAAGTCTTTTTACTTGGTCTTTTAGTTCTAAAATTTCCGCTTCGAGTTCATGCAAAGTTACTTTTAGTGTTTTGTTTCTAGTTATGATTTTAGAACTTACTTCATATAGTTTACTATATTCATCATATAGTAAGTTGTTATCTATTGAAGAATTATCATCACTATAGTAAGAAGAATCGGAATGTACCTCATTTGAAGCTTGAGCCATAAGACATGTTTCGTCGCTGGGCTTCTCCTCTTCTTCCTCACCGCTATCACTCCAAGAACCTCCTACGAATGCTCGTTGGTTCTTGGTTCTCAGTGGTTTAGGACATTCTCCGATAAGATGATTTGGATCTCCGCATCTAAAACATTTTCTATCACTCTTTCCTTTCTTTTCATCTCGGTTCTTTTGGAACGAATTCTTTTCATCACGAGGTTGTCTTACAAATCTACCTCTTCTCCTCAAGAACTTCTTAAAGTCTCTAACCGCTAATGCATACTCTTCGTCTTCACTATCGGAAGCCGAACTTTCCTCATCACTAGACTCCTTCTTGGATTTTAGAGCTAGAGACCTTACTTTCTCTCATTTGCCTCAAACTATATCGGAGTCTTTCTTGATTATCATTTCATGAACTTTCAAGTTTCCTATGAGTTCATCAAGTGATAATGTCGCCAAGTTTTTCGACTCTTCAATGGCGGTGACATTTGCTCTCCATTTGGGATGTAGAGCCCTAAGAAATTTCCTAACGTAGTTCTTGCTAGAGTAACCTTCATCAAGAGCTTTAAGACTAGTAATAATGGTATTAAATCTAGCAAAAGCATTATCTATAGTTTCATCTTCCGGAATGGAAAATTGTTCATATTGTTGCACAAAAAGATCGATCTTTTTTTCTTTGACTTGACTATTACCTTGATGAGTGACTAACAAAGTTTTCCAAATTTCTTTTGCCGTGTTGCACATAAAAATTCTTTCAAATTCCTTTTTAGGCAAAGCATTGTAAATCATCATTTTAGCCTCATTGTTTTTGGCTAGTTTTCTCTTAAGATTATTACTTTGTTGATCATAAGGAATAATTTCATCCTTTTTAGTTATCGGATTCATTTCAACAGGTTTAAAGTCACCCTCGGTAATAACATGCCAAAGATCAATATCTTTTGATTTCACATACGTTTCGAATCTTGTTTTCCAATAGATAAAATAATCGGTTTCAAAAAGTGGTGGTCTTTGCATATATTGCCCTTCTTGATATTTGTCGAAATCCATTGATCGATTCAAGTTTTAAAATACAATATATTTTAAAAATCTTGATTGACGTAGCTCTGATACCAATTGTGGAAAATTAGAATGGGGGGTTGAATAGTTTTACTGGTTTTTCGTTAATTATAAAAGTTTACTTGTGAAAAACTTTGATTCGATTGTTTATGAAACCAACTAACAACAATATGAATACTAAACTACACAACTAATCATAAACAATAAAGGTAAAGAGTAAGAGATGGAAAGATCAAACCGAGTCAAAGAGATTTATAGTGGTTCGGTAACGAAGCTTTTCTTTGCCATACTCCACTCCACGAGTACCCAACTCGAGAGTTCTATGCACTATGTGTAATACCCGAAAATCCTAAACATGTAAAATGACCAAATTGCCCTTGGGAATTTAAAACTTAAATAAAACATACGTAAAGCACAAAAAAATTCCAAACTTCTAGCAACGAACAAGTTATGATCCCAAATAATTTTAACAACTTCATTTAACATTTATTCAAGCCATGAAAATTACCAAAATGCCCTTGGGTGCCTAAATTAATTTAAATTCAAAATCTACGATTTAATTATAGTAATTAAAGGAAAATTAAGTACAATTTAAGGGGATAATCAAAGCATTAATACTCCTAATCAATAATCCCAAAATTTAGGCCATGTAACCTCCCTTTTGACTGGTCCTCATTATTAAAATCCAATCACCACATTTTTCTTATCAAACCCTAATTACCGAGTGAAATAAAAACACACAAATAAATCCCTTTTGCCTCCAATCGACACTCTAAAATTCCCAAGCTATTTTTCTGTGTTAAATCATCATCCAAGGAGTCCTAGAAAAATAATACTTCGAATTGTGGTGGCCGGATTCAAAGGTTTTCGAAAATTCTTGTTTAATTCAACCCGAAAGGTAATAATTCCATTTTTGATTCATTCGATCTTGGAAAATTCGTTTCTTATTTTTATGGTGTTCCTCACATCATATGTGACACGTGAAAATTGGTTTCAAGATTTTTAGATCATTTTTGAAGCCGTGGTGAATTCTTGTTCGATTTGCTCATACGCGTAAGGAAACAATTCGTACACCCTATCCACACGTTCGATCTTTGATTTGGTATTTTTCTCAGACCCTATATATGTTATGAACACCAAATAAAATGTAAAAGTCGATCCATGCATGATCTAACAATTATTTGTGAATTAAATCTTAAAAACGTGTATAAACCCTAAATAATTCAATTCGAATTTTTGAGGCTTCATATTTATTTTATTTGGACTCCATATGATCATACTAATCTGGGAAAAATTATATTTCGAATTGTTAAGGCCTAAAATAATTATTCTTGATTTATTTAGTTTTACCGATTTTAAAGAAATTAAAAAGAATAAAAGAAAAATTTTGGGAAAATTATCAAACCGATCGAGCTAGGGTTTTGAGGTAATGAAACCTGGAAATTAACATGGTATAATGATGATAGAATGATGGTATAATGATTTGGATTAATAGGGTTCGATTTAGACAAGATTTTATGTGTAACGATTTGGAAATAATAAGTTAAGGGTGTGTTTTGTAATTTCTAAAACTTGTGGGTCAGTTTTAAAACTTAATTTAGATCATGTACTTGCTGGGAAAAATATAAAAGGAAGGGGTCTAATGTCATTTTTGTATTTTAGAGGGTTAAAATGTTTTTAGGGTTTTATTATGGCTCGAATTATAAAATTATTAAATAGAGGGACTAAACTTGTAATTTCTGAAACTTGGGGCTGTTTTGAGTAATTTAATCTATTCATGGGGTTATGTGTAAATTTGGTGATTTAATGAGTTAATATGAAATTATTAATTATATAAAGTTGAAATTGTAAAATAAGGGTCTAAATATGTAACTTTTGAAACTAAAGGGTATAAAGTGTAAATTGTGAATTCTTAAGGACCTAATATGTAAATGTGATAAGAGATACCCTAATTCCAGAAATAATGATTTAACTAAGAATGTTGATCCAACTTTCTAAATATGGAAACTTTCTAAAAATGGAAACCTGCTAAAAATAGAAAGTTACTTAATATGAACATGGGATCCTTAGTAATTCTGTCTCTACTCCTCTAGGTGTCAAGGAGGAGAAGTTTTATCCGTGTCTGCCATTTCATTTGCTTACTTGATCACTAAGGTACAGATATTCTGCCCTTCTTTAGTAAGGTGCCTTCGTCTCATGTTGATTTCTGATTCACTGCCATGTTCCTTGTTTCTATGAACCTTTGACATTGACCTACTGATACTGAACCTTTCTTATATTGAACCTACTGATATTGAACCTCTGTTACTGAACCATCTGATATGAACTGTCTGTTATACTGAACTGGATATTGACCTATGAAACTAAATTGAATACTGAATACTGATACTTGACCACTGACCCACAGTTTGATACTACGAGCCATAACTAGTCATGAGGGTTTCATGACCATGTCATTGATGCACCGATGGCATGACTCTAGGGCAGGAGAGTGATGACCTGTTCCGTCCCTTTTATGTATTTATTTGGTGTGTTGGGAGGTTTATGGCCACCAGGGGCGTATGGATGCATCCTAGAACTGTTACTGTTACTGTTACTGTTACTGATATATACTTGTGACTGATGGTGTGTGCGATACACGTCTTTCACATACTGGGAGCTAGCTACTCCATTTACTGATTGAGGACTCCCCTCATATTTACTGATTACTGAGAGGTCTCCCCTCTACATGATTATACTGATTACTGTTACTGATTACTGATACTGGGCTCGTAGAGGATTACTGTTTTCCATGCACCTTATAGACTTATGACCTTTACCTTTCATTATTGACACCCTATGACATGATACTGGACTTAACGCTGTACTGGGTTTGGTATGTTTGGGCTTGATGGGATCTTTGATTACTTCACCATTACTCATGATACTATCCAAACTTTCTAGTCTCTCTGTATAAACTTTATATTTCTTCTCATCTATTATTACATCATGTACGATTCCTTTCGTTTTCCCTATTTCATTATTATTGTTGTTACCGTTATATCTGTTCACTGAGCTCGTGTAGCTCAGCCGCGTTTCGTTTTCCGCGGCAGGTATTTAAGCTAGGAGCTGGGGTATGACTTTTGGGAAGAGTGTATCTGAGTGAAGCTTGTTTCAGTTGGATTATTTCACCATTTGGATTTTGTTATGTATTTCATTATTTCTGTCTTACTTTTGTAATTAAGTCTTGATGACTTACTCTTTTGATTTATGTATTGATTTCCGCTGTTTTATTCGAGGATGCTATGTTTATTCTGATATGAAACCATGTACTTGTGACATCTTTGCCCTTGTCGGGTCGGGGTGTTACAATTTATGGTATCAGAGATACAGGCACCCGAAAACCTTCGGCTTAGGCCATTTGACCTGTGAGGATCTGGGTAGACATTAGGTTTCCGTCCGCGCACTCTCTTCCATTGCTTCTGTTATCCTACTTGCTCATGTTGACACCTTTCGTATTCTATTTTGTCATCTATACACTCCTTCTGATCGTTCTGCTAATCGTGTAGATGGTGTCCACGCGCGCTCGAGAGTACTCCACACGGAAAAAGCAACGATGGACTATCGTTTATCCTACCGGCAATATGAAGATTGGGAAGATATGGAGAACGGCAAGGAGGAAGTTAATTCCTGCTAGTATATGGCCGTGTTATATCGAGGAGGAGCTGACCATAGTGAACAAAGATGGAGCAGAAGTGCTAGAGTACTCCACCCAGGTGATCTACAAGGATGGAGCGGTCATTCGGTACGCAGGCAAGTGCCCCAACTTCATTGAGGAGAATGGAGTGGTACGAATCCAGCCTCGCAACGTGGTCAACCTCGAGGATGACAAGAAGGATCCTGCCAATGCGACTCCTGCCTCAGCCTGAAGAGATCGCCTGCATGATTTGTTTCCTTCTGTTTGTTTGAATGATTTGATACACATGTTTCCTTTCCGTTTATGACGCATTGACTTTCTCTTGATTTTCGTACGAATATTTTGGATTTTGATCTAATAATTCCATTCCAAGTTGAATTTTGAGGTTTTGGCTTGATTTGTTTATTCTGAGTATTTTATAATCATGATCCAATGGAAGAAACCAAGTATGTACTTCATTCTGCTCTACCCTGAGAGATTTTACTCTAACCGTTTATCTCCGTCATTCCATGATGAAGTCCGTTATGCTATTCCAAGTCTGCTGCAAGTAACGCTTATCTGATCCGGCATGTTCTGTCTCGTTTCTGTCATGTTCGCTCTTCTATGTCCCTGCAAATTTCGAGGACGAAATTTTTTTGTTAGTGGGGAAGAGTTGTAATACCCGAAAATCCTAAACATGTAAAATGACCAAATTGCCCTTGGGAATTTAAAACTTAAATAAAACATACGTAAAGCACAAAATAAATTCCAAACTTCTAGCAACGAACAAGTTATGATCCCAAATAATTTTAACAACTTCATTTAACATTTATTCAAGCCATGAAAATTACCAAAATGCCCTTGGGCGCCTAAATTAATTTAAATTCAAAATCTATGATTTAATTATAGTAATTAAAGGAAAATTAAGTACAATTTAAGGGGATAATCAAAGCATTAATGCTCCTAATCAATAATCCCGAAATTTAGGCCATGTAACCTCCCTTTTGACTGGTCCTCATTATTAAAATCCAATCACCACATTTTTCTTATCAAACCCTAATTACCGAGTGAAATAAAAACACACAAATAAATCCCTTTTGCCTCCAATCGACACTCTAAAATTCCCAAGCTATTTTTCTGTGTTAAATCATCATCCAAGGAGTCCTAGAAAAATAATACTTCGAATTGTGGTAGCCGGATTCAAAGGTTTTCGAAAATTCTTGTTTAATTCAACCCGAAAGGTAATAATTCCATTTTTGATTCATTCGATCTTGGAAAATTCGTTTCTTATTTTTATGGTGTTCCTCACATCATATGTGACACGTGAAAATTGGTTTCAAGATTTTTAGATCATTTTTGAAGCCGTGGTGAATTCTTGTTCGATTTGCTCATACGCGTAAGGAAACAATTCGTACACCCTATCCACACGTTTGATCTTTGATTTGGTATTTTTCTCAGACCCTATATATGTTATGAACACCAAATAAAATGTAAAAGTCGATTCATGCATGATCTAACAATTATTTGTGAATTAAATCTTAAAAACGTGTATAAACCCTAAATAATTCAATTCGAATTTTTGAGGCTTCATATTTATTTTATTTGGACTCCATATGATCATACTAATCTGGGAAAAATTATATTTCGAATTGTTAAGGCCTAAAATAATTATTCTTGATTTATTTAGTTTTACCGATTTTAAAGAAATTAAAAAGAATAAAAGAAAAATTTTGGGAAAATTATCAAACCGATCGAGCTAGGGTTTTGAGGTAATGAAACCTGGAAATTAACATGGTATAATGATGATAGAATGATGGTATAATGATTTGGATTAATAGGGTTCGATTTAAACAAGATTTTATGTGTAACGATTTGGAAATAATAAGTTAAGGGTGTGTTTTGTAATTTCTAAAACTTGTGGGTCAGTTTTAAAACTTAATTTAGATCATGTACTTGCTGGGAAAAATATAAAAGGAAGGGGTCTAATGTCATTTTTGTATTTTAGAGGGTTAAAATGTTTTTAGGGTTTTATTATGGCTCGAATTATAAAATTATTAAATAGAGGGACTAAACTTGTAATTTCTGAAACTTGGGGCTGTTTTGAGTAATTTAATCTATTCATGGGGTTATGTGTAAATTTGGTGATTTAATGAGTTAATATGAAATTATTAATTATATAAAGTTGAAATTGTAAAATAAGGGACTAAATATGTAACTTTTGAAACTAAAGGGTATAAAGTGTAAATTGTGAATTCTTAAGGACCTAATATGTAAATGTGATAAGAGATACCCTAATTCCAGAAATAATGATTTAACTAAGAATGTTGATCCAACTTTCTAAATATGGAAACTTTCTAAAAATGGAAACCTGCTAAAAATAGAAAGTTACTTAATATGAACATGGGATCCTTAGTAATTCTGTCTCTACTCCTCTAGGTGTCAAGGAGGAGAAGTTTTATCCGTGTCTGCCATTTCATTTGCTTACTTGATCACTAAGGTACAGATATTCTGCCCTTCTTTAGTAAGGTGCCTTCGTCTCATGTTGATTTCTGATTCACTGCCATGTTCCTTGTTTCTATGAACCTTTGACATTGACCTACTGATACTGAACCTTTCTTATATTGAACCTACTGATATTGAACCTCTGTTACTGAACCATCTGATATGAACTGTCTGTTATACTGAACTGGATATTGACCTATGAAACTAAATTGAATACTGAATACTGATACTTGACCACTGACCCACAGTTTGATACTACGAGCCATAACTAGTCATGAGGGTTTCATGACCATGTCATTGATGCACCGATGGCATGACTCTAGGGCAGGAGAGTGATGACCTGTTCCGTCCCTTTTATGTATTTATTTGGTGTGTTGGGAGGTTTATGGCCACCAGGGGCGTATGGATGCATCCTAGAACTGTTACTGTTACTGTTACTGTTACTGATATATACTGGTGACTGATGGTGTGTGCGATACACGTCTTTCACATACTGGGAGCTAGCTACTCCATTTACTGATTGAGGACTCCCCTCATATTTACTGATTACTGAGAGGTCTCCCCTCTACATGATTATACTGATTACTGTTACTGATTACTGATACTGGGCTCGTAGAGGATTACTGTTTTCCATGCACCTTATAGACTTATGACCTTTACCTTTCATTATTGACACCCTATGACATGATACTGGACTTAACGCTGTACTGGGTTTGGTATGTTTGGGCTTGATGGGATCTTTGATTACTTCACCATTACTCATGATACTATCCAAACTTTCTAGTCTCTCTGTATAAACTTTATATTTCTTCTCATCTATTATTACATCATGTACGATTCCTTTCGTTTTCCCTATTTCATTATTATTGTTGTTACCGTTATATCTGTTCACTGAGCTCGTGTAGCTCAGCCGCGTTTCGTTTTCCGCGGCAGGTATTTAAGCTAGGAGCTGGGGTATGACTTTTGGGAAGAGTGTATCTGAGTGAAGCTTGTTTCAGTTGGATTATTTCACCATTTGGATTTTGTTATGTATTTCATTATTTCTGTCTTACCTTTGTAATTAAGTCTTGATGACTTACTCTTTTGATTTATGTATTGATTTCCGCTGTTTTATTCGAGGATGCTATGTTTATTCTGATATGAAACCATGTACTTGTGACATCTTTGCCCTTGTCGGGTCGGGGTGTTACAATTTATGTAATCAGAATACAGGCAACCCGAAAACCTTCGGCTTTGGCCATTTGACCTGTGAGGATCTGGGTAGACATTAGGTTTCCGTCCGCGCACTCTCTTCCGTTGCTTCTGTTATCCTACTTGCTCATGTCGACACCTTTCGTATTCTATTTTGTCATCTATACACTCCTTCTGATCGTTCTGCTAATCGTGTAGATGGTGTCCACGCGCGCTCGAGAGTACTCCACACGGAAAAAGCAACGATGGCTATGTTTATCCTACGGCAATATGAAGATTGAAGATATGGAAACGGCAAGGAGGAAGTTAATTCCTGCTAGTATATGGCCGTGTTATATCGAGGAGGAGCTGACCTTAGTGAAAAAGATGGAGCAAATGCAAGAGTACTCACCCAGGTGATCTACAAGGATGGAGCGGTCATTCGGTACGCAGGCAAGTGCCCCAACTTCATTGAGGAGAATGGAGTGGTACGAATCCAGCCCCGCAACGTGGTCAACCTCGAGGATGACAAGAAGGATCCTGCCAATGCGACTCCTGCCTCAGCCTGAAGAGATCGCCTGCATGATTTGTTTCCTTCTGTTTGTTTGAATGATTTGATACACATGTTTCCTTTCCGTTTATGACGCATTGACTTTCTCTTGATTTTCGTACGAATATTTTGGATTTTGATCTAATAATTCATTCCAATTTGAATTTTGAGGTTTTGGCTTGATTTGTTTATTCTGAGTATTTATAATCATGATCCAATGGAAGAAACACAAGTATGTACTTCATTTGCTCTACCCTGAGAGATTTTACTCTAACGTTATCTCCGTCATTCCATGATGAAGTCCGTTATGCTATTCAAGTCTGCTGCAAATAAGCTTATTTGATCCGGCATGTTCTGTCTCGTTTTGTCATGTTCGCTCTTCTATGTCCCTGCAAATTCGAGGAACGAAATTTTTTTTTAGTGGGAAAGTTGTTAATACCTGAAAATCCTAAACATGTAAAATGACCAAATTGCCCTTGGGAATTTAAACTAATAAAACATACGTAAAGCACAAAATAAATTCCAAACTTCTAGCAATGAACAAGTTATGAATCCCCCAAATAATTTTAACAACTTCATTTAACATTTATTCAAGCATGAAAATTACATAAATGCCCTTGGGTGCCTAAATTATTTAAATTCAAAATCTACGATTTAATATAGTAATTAAAGGAAAATAAGTACAATTTAAGGGAGTAATCAAAGCATTAATGCTCGTAATCATTAATCCGAAAATTTTAGGGCATGTATCCATCCTTGACTGGTCCTCATTATTAAATCCAATCACACTTTTTCTTATCAAACCCTAATTACCGAGTGAATAAAAACACACAAATTAAATCCCTTTTGCCTCCAATCGACACTCTAAAATTCCCAAGCTATTTTTCTGTGTTAAATCATCATCCAAGGAGTCTAGAAAATAATACTTCGAATTGTGGTAGGATTCAAAGGTTTTCGAATTCTTGTTAATTTCAACCGAAAGGTTAATTTCCATTTTGATTCATTCGATCTTGAAAATCGTTTCTTATTTTTATGGTTCCCACATCTTATGTGACACTGAAAATTGTTTCAAGATTTTTAGATCATTTTGAAGCGTGATGAATCTCTGTTCGAATATGCTCATACGCGTAAGAAACAATTCGTTACACCCTATCCACACGTTTGATCTTTGATTTGTTATTTTTTCAAAACCACATATGTTTATAACCAATATATAATTATAAAAAGTCGATCATGCTTGATCTACAAATTATTTGTGAATTAAATCTTAAAAACGTGTATAAACCTAAATAATTCAATTCGAATTTTTGAGGCTTTCTATTTTATTTTTTTGGACTCATTTTATCTTATCTAATCTGTATAAATTATATTTCGATTGTTAAGGCCTAAAATAATTTTTCTTGATTTATTTTTTTTACCGATTTTTAATGAATTAAAAAAGAATAAGGAGAAAAATTTTGGAAATATCAAACGATCGAGCTAGGTTTTGAGAATAATGAAACCTGGAAATTAACATGGTATAATGTGATAGAATGATGGTATAATGATTTGGATTAATAGGGTTCGATTAAACAAGTTTTATGTGTAACGATTTGGACATAATAAGTTAAGGGTGTTTTTGTAATTTCTAAAACTTGTGGTCAGTTTTATTAAACTTATTTAGATCATGTACTTGCTGGAAAATAAAAAGGAAGGGGTTCTAATGTCATTTTTGTATTTTAGAGGGTTAAAATGTTTTAGGGTTTTATTATGGCTCGAATATATAAAATTATTAAATGAGGGACTAAACTTGTAAATTCTGAAACTTGGGCTGTTTTGAGTAATTTAATCTATCATGGGTTATGTTAATTTGGTAATTTAATGAGTTATATGAAATTATTAATTTATAAGTTAAATTGTAAATAAGGGACTAAATATGTAACTTTTGAAACTAAAGGTATAAAGTGTAAATTGTGAATTCTTAAGGACCTAATAGGTAAATGTGATAAGAGATACCCTATTCCAGAAATATAATTTTACTAAGAATGTTGATCAACTTTCTAGATATGGAAACTTACTAAATATGGAAACTTGCTAAAAATAGAAAGTTACTTAATTATGATCATGGGATCCTTAGTAATTCTGTCTCTACTCCTCTAGGTGTCAAGGAGGAGAATTTTATCCGTGTTTGCCATTTCATTGCTTACATGACACTAAGGTACAGATATTCTGCCCTTCTTAGTAAGGTGCCTACGTCTCATGTTGATTTTGATTCATGCCATGTTCCTTGTTTCATGACCTGACATTGACTATGATAATCGAACCTTCCTGTATGAACCTACTGATATGAACCTGTGTACTGAACCATCTGATATGAACTGTATGTCATACTGACTGGATTTGCCTATGAACTAATTGAATACTGAAACGAACTGACACTGACCCACAGTTGATATACGAGCATAACTAGTCATGAGGTTTCATGACCAGTCATTGATGACGATGGATGAACTCTTAGGGCGAGAGTGATACTTTCCGTCCTTTTATGTAATTATTTGTGTGTGGGAAGTTATGCCACAGGGGTATGGATGCATCCAGAATGTTTCTGTTATGTTACTGTTTACATATTTACTGTGACTGATGGTGTGTGCGATACATCTTTCACATATCGGAGAAGCTACTCCATTTATGATTGAGGATTCCCCTCATATTTCTGATTACTAAGAGTCTCCCCAATAAATTATACTGATTACTGTTACTGATACTGATAGGGCTCGTAGAGGATTATGTTTCCATGCACCTTATAGACATTTACTTTACCTTTCATTATTGCACCCCTAGACATGATATGGACTACGCTGTACTGGTTGGTATGTTGGCTTGAGGGAATTTGATTACTTCACCATTATCATGAATACTATCCAAAACTTTCTAGTCTCTGTATAAACTTTTATATTTCTTCATCTATTATTACATCATGTATGATCTTGTTTCCCTATTTCAATATTTATTGTGTTACGATAATATGTTCACTGAGCTCGTGTAGCTCAGCCGCGTTTCGTTTTCCGCGGCAGGTATTTAAGCTAGGAGCTGGGGTATGACTTTTGGGAAGAGTGTATCTGAGTGAAGCTTGTTTCAGTTGGATTATTTCACCATTTGGATTTTGTTATGTATTTCATTATTTCTGTCTTACTTTTGTAATTAAGTCATTGATGACTTACTCTTTTGATTTATGTATTGATTTCCGCTGTTTTATTCGAGGATGCTATGTTTATTCTGATATGAAACCATGTACTTGTGACATCTTTGCCCTTGTCGGGTCGGGGTGTTATGCACTATGTCAACAAACTCCCTTCAGGCAGAGAAAACCGTATAACGTCGCTTATCCCTATTTTCGACACTAAGCTAAATGTCGTGTACTAATCTAGCTAGTACCAATCTCACTCACGATCCACACGATCCTTACTTCTCACACGATCTACACGATCCTTACTTATCACACACACAATCTACTCTTGATCCACTTGATCAACACACTAACACACAAGCTACAAGCGATCTCCAAGATCTCAACAAGATCACAATGACCCACTCACACAATCTAAACAAAAGATGAACAACTTGATGTATGCCTAGATACAACAAGTATGTAACAAATGTTACAAGTGCACTACTCTAACACTACAACACCTTGTATCTTCTTAATACTTTGTGTTATTCTCTTACACTAGTAGAGGAATGAAGGTGATCACTTGGTTGGATGAAAGGATCACTCTTAAACAAAAGAAAACTAACTAAATGATCAAAGGAAAGTGTATGTGATAGAGAGTTTGAACTCAGAAAGTTTTGTGTGAAAAAAGATGCCTAAAAAATGTGGAATGGACTGGTATTTATAGGCAGTGGAAATTTGTCCATTACAGGTGGACGATACCACTAAATGGCCGACGGTACCACTAAATTTAGTGGTACCGTCCCAGACAAGGACGCTCCAAATTTTGTTTTTAGTGGTGAAATTTTATTTGGGGAAGTTTGGAGCTGATTTGGGGTGAAAAATAGCTGTTGGTGATTTTAAACTTATTTTTCAAATTAAAACATTTCTTTTTAATTTAAAAATAATTTGTAAAATGTATTTTTGAAAAAATGTTTTGTCACATTAAAAATGTGAATTTTGAAACACAAATTCACTTCTTTGATCATTTGTCAAGTTGTAAATTTGTTTGTTCTTACCAAGAGTGATTTACGTAGAAACGGGATATTTCGACTAAAAACTTGTTTACGTTAATTTTTACGTAAAGTGTTTTTTACATTTTGTTATCATCAAAACGTAAAGATGTCGAAAAATAGAAATAACGTTTTTAGACATTATTTGTATCAACACCTTGAAAAACCTAAACTAAAAGCAAAGATACCTCTCCTTTCATACTCATCATAACCGGTGGACATTTATCCCTAAAGCCTTAGGGTAGTCGATCTCCAATCAAGAAACAAGAAACCGTGTGTTTCATTGTTTAGTTCGTGAACAAGAACTAGCATTCAAGTATTTTAGCTTGACGTGTAGTGTGCGGGATCATAGAGATCACCTCCTTTGGTGATTTGAAGTGTTTCGTATGAATCATGAAGAAGATCAAGATCCATTGGTTGATTCGTTGATCCGAAAAAAATAACAAGAGGTTAGTAAATAACGTGTTATTTGTGTGTTAATTCATGTACATCAAACGGATCCGTTTGGGACGATCCATCCGCTGCGTACTCATGTTTATAATACTTATATGGTCACAAAATCCAACATATAGGAACCCAAGTTCGAATCTTGCCATACTCTTTTTACATATTTACATATTATCCGATTTTTATCATGTTTGCAATATGCCATGTCATCACAAAATGCTGAGGGGGAACTATAATGTTGCAATGGTGACTTTTCATGCTCTCTTTCCATATATAGTGTGAAGATTAGATCTTCTCTCGTACACTTTTTTAAGATTTCATAATATAGATTTTAAGCAAACACACCTATCAAAGTCTTATGTACAATTAATTTATGCACAACCGCATATATTTAACACCTACAATTAATATAACTAATAGAAACCCCCTACATGAAAAATGTAACTAATAAAACACATGTTACAAACGATGAACGTTGCTAACTAATGTGGTCATCCTTTATTTTACATGGTACAAACCAACCATATGTTTTATAATTTTCCAATCATTTATTATAACCAAAGCGTAATGGCCCTTTAACTAAATTAATATCTTAAAATTTACACTACTTATTTACAAATTGAGATTCAATTTTTAACTTTTTTTTTTTTTTTTTTTTTTTTTTTTTTTTTTTTTTTATTATTTTTATGTCATATTTCCCATCTTCATGTTTTCCTTTCATCAAACACCCTTGTTTTTTTTTTTTTTCATCAAACACCTCTTGTTACATTTATTATCGTAAGAAACAATAGGCGAGTACTTCTTAACTACATAATGTCATCGTCATTCGTTACGAAAAACATACAACCAAAAACCTTATTCGCCGGAAAAATATAATTACATGGTACTCATCGCCGTAACGCGAGAGTACCTACTAATCGGTGTGGAGAGGGTGTGTGAGTGTTTTACCCTCACCACATCAGCTCAATGTCAACAAATTTTCTCTCCACAACTCGATTATTTAAAGCAAGTTTTTTTCTTTTCTTTAAATCTTTAACTACTTGTTTGTTATTAAACATACCTCACATAGCCATACAGAAAACACACAAACGAATAAAGTACCATTTCTCTCTTCTTTGTTGCGGGATTATATTTTCGTTTTGCCACAAGTATCCCCTAAGAAAGGTGTGTGTGTGTTTTTTTCCGCCACCTTTCCCGAACGTTTTCCCGCATCGTAACCTACAGCCTTATATTTACATTTTATGTCTATACTTCAAACTTTTAATTTTGTCTATACTTCAATTAACACATCTTCAGATTTATATATAATTTCCTTTTTTATGTCTATACTTCAAACTTTTAATTTTGAAAAATTAATCTTCTCTGTAATTTTGAGAATCTGTATAAAACAGATGGGCATGCGACTTTGCCTATTGAAAAAGAAAAAATCTTCTCAACATTGTAATCTGTAGATGTCCAAATATATCCATCATAATTTATAGAAAGATATGGATGTGTATAAATATAATAGTTCAAACACCTATAAATTTATTGGAGTTGCATGCGTACGCAATATATGTTTTACACATTAACGTTTCATACTCAAACTAAAATTCCACCTGCCTGTAGCAACTATACAGGCTGGAGTCAACATGCATGTCATCTCTCGAAAGCAAATATACACGGTGCGTTTAGATGTAAAAAAAAAAAAAAAAAAATGTTTTCTATCTCTAGTTTTGTAAAAATCTGGAAGAGAAATTTAGGGTGCGTTTAGTTGGTGAAAAATATTCTATTTTTCTAGGAAAATTTTCTTGTGAAAATTAAAAAATTAAAAATTCGTTTATTCACACTTTTTTCCAACAATTTTCAAAAAAAATGAAATTCTCATTTTCTAAATTTTAACTAAGAAATTAAAAGCGCATTTTACCATTCCCACCTTTTTCTTTCTCATTTTTTTTCTCAACTCCAAAAAAAAAAAAAAAAAAAAAACACATACAACATTCTACTCATAATCTCTCGTGTCATCCTCCACCGCCCACCGTTGCCGCCACCGCCCGCCGTCGCCGCAACCGTCGCAATTTGAGGTAATCTTTTTTATCATTTTAAGAAAAATGAAAATTATAACTTCAACTAAACAGGTTTTCAAAATTCTCAACTCTTCTCTAGAGAAAAAAAAGCCATTCCCTTCTCAAGAAATTTAGAAACGGAAAAAGAGAAAAAAAATTCTACAACTAAACGACACCTTATCTTCATAAAACACTTGAAAATATAGAAAGCGCGTTTAGTTGATGTTTCTATTTTCTATTTTAAAGAAAGGGAAGGAGGGTTGTGGGTTACAAAGAAAAACAAGGAAAACAACTAAAATTTGTTTTGTAGTTTTCCTTGTTAAGTTAGGAAATAAGGGATTTTTTGTTTTTCAAAATATTTTGTTGAAAAACACTGATTTGAATACGATCTTTGTTTTCCTTGTTTTTCACAAAATATTATGTAGAAAACAAAATAAGATGTAATTATCGTGACAATTTATGACGTTTTTCCTAATTATCCTCAAAATATGTAACTAATGAGGTTTCAATTTGAGAATTTTGTAAGAATATCAGGTTATCTTACTATTATACTATTTTGATTATGTGTAGAAAAGAAAAACAATGGTATTACGAGTAAATGTTTAACTATTTCTAACAAGAAAAGGCAATTTTAGGGGCATTAAAAGTCAGATCAAATAGGCTCATGAGGTTGCGTGTTAGGCGAAATGTGGGTTGTTATTTTGTGAACTTTTTTTTTTTTTTTTTTTTTCTTTTTTTTTTTTTTTTTTTTCAAAGGTACCGTCCCAGACAAGGATGCTCCAAATTTTGTTTTTAGTGGTGAAATTTTATTTGGGGAGGTTTGGAGCTGATTTTGGGTGAAAAATAGCTGTTGGTGGTTTTAAACTTATTTTTCAAATTAAAACATTTCTTTTTAATTCAAAAATAATTTGTAAAATGTATTTTTGAAAAAATGTTTTGTCACATTAAAAATATGAAGTTTGAAACACAAATTCACTTCTTTGATCATTTGTCAAGTTGTAAATTTGTTTGTTCTTACCTAGAGTGATTTACGTAGAAACGGGATATTTCGACTAAAAACTTGTTTACGTTAATTTTTACGTAAAGTGTTTTTTACATTTTGTTATCATCAAAACGTAGAGATGTCGAAAAATAGAAATAACATTTTTAGACATTATTTGTATCAACACCTTGAAAAACCTAAACTAAAAGCAAAGATACCTCTACTTTCATACTTATCATAACCGGTGGACATTTATCCCTAAAGCCTTAGGGTAGTCGATCTCCAATCAAGAAACAAGAAACCGTGTGTTTCATTGTTTAGTTCGTGAACAAGAACTAGCATTCAAGTATTTTAGCTTGACGTGTAGTG
The DNA here is from genome assembly GCA_021014915.2 of Artemisia tridentata subsp. tridentata. Lineage (NCBI taxonomy): Eukaryota > Viridiplantae > Streptophyta > Magnoliopsida > Asterales > Asteraceae > Artemisia > Artemisia tridentata. The sequence continues at coordinate 303,159,462 of CP139507.1, read as the reverse complement.
TGCGGGATCATAGAGATCACCTCTTTTGGTGATTTGAAGTGTTTCGTATGAATCATGAAGAAGATCAAGATCCATTGGTTTATTCGTTGATCCGAAAAAAATAACAAGAGGTTAGTAAATAACGTGTTATTTGTGTGTTAATTCATGTACGTCAAACGGACCCCTTTGGGACGATCCATCCGCTGCGTACTCATTATTAAAATACTTATATGGTCACAAAATCCAACATATAGGAACCCAAGTTCGAATCTTGCCATCCTCTTTTTACATATTTACATATTATCCGATTTTTATCATGTTTGCAATATGCCATGTCATAACAAAATGCTGAGGTGGAACTATAATGTTGCAATGGTGACTTTTCATGCTCTCTTTCCATATATAGTGTGAAGATTAGATCTTCTCTCGTACACTTTTTTAAGATTTCATAATATAGATTTTAAGCAAACACACCTATCAAAGTCTTATGTACAATTAATTTATGCACAACCGCATATATTTAACACCTACAATCAAAATAACTAATAGAAACCCCCTACATGAAAAATTTAACTAATAAAACACATGTTACAAACGATGAACGTTGCTAACTAATTTGGCCATCCTTTATTTTACATGGTACAAACCAATCATATGTTTTATAATTTTCCAATCATTTATTATAACCAAAGCGTAATGACCCTTTAACTAAATTAATATCTTAGAAATTACACTACTTATTTACAAATTGAGATTCATTTTTTAACTTTTCTCTTATTTTTTTTCTTTTATTTTTTATTTATTTCATATTTCTCATTTTCATGTTTTCATTTCATCAAACACCCTTGTTTTTTTTTTCATCAAACACCCCTTGTTACATTTATTATCGTAAGAAACAATAGGCGAGTACTCCTTAACTACATAATGTCATCGTCATTCGTTACGAAAAACATACAATCAAAACATTATTCGCCGGAAAAATATAATTACATGATACTCATCGCCGTAATGCGAGAGTACTACTAATCGTGTGGAGAGGTGTGTGAGTGTTTTACCCTCACCACATCACTCAATGTCAACAAATTTTCTCTCCTCAACTCGATTATTTAAAGCAAGTTTTTTTCTTTCTTTAATCTTTAACTTTTTTTTTTTTTTTTTTTGAAATCTTTAATCTTTAACTACTTGTTTGTTATTAAACATACCTCACATAGCCATACAGAAAACACACAAACGAATAAAGTACCATTTCTCTCTTCTTTGTTGCGGGATTATATTTTCGTTTTGCCACAAGTATCCCCTAAGAAAGGGGTGTGTGTGTTTTTTTCCGCCACCTTTCCCGAACGTTTTCCCGCATCGTAACCTACAGCCTTATATTTACATTTTATGTCTATACTTCAAACTTTTAATTTTGTCTATACTTCAATTAACACATCTTCAGATTTATATATAATTTCCTTTTTTATGTCTATACTTCAAACTTTTAATTTTGAAAAATTAATCTTCTCTGTAATTGTGAGAATCTGTATAAAACAGATGGGCATGCGACTTTGCCTATTGAAAAAGAAAAAATCTTCTCAACATTGTAATCTGTAGATGTCCAAATATATCCATCATAATTTATAGAAAGATATGGATGTGTATAAATATAATAGTTCAAACCAGGGCCGTCCCATGAATTGTTAAAATTTTTAAGGGCCCTGAACGAAATTATATAATGTGGCCTTTTGATAAGCAATGTTATATATAAATAGTCACCGTTTATAAGATATAATGCAATTAGTTATTTAAATGTTCTAACATATTAATCATTTAAGATATTTTTCCATCTAAATTCTTTTTTCTTCGTGAAAAATATGTCTACGCATGCATATAATTATAAATAGGACAAATTTTGGTGCCCTTAAAAATCTTTGGGCCCTTTGCAGTCGCTCACCTTGCACACCCTCAAAGACGGCCCTGGTTCAAACACCTATAAATTTATTGGAGTTGTATGCGTACGCAATATATGTTTTACACATTAACGTTTCATACTCAAACTAAAATTCCACCTGCCTGTAGCAACTATGCAGGCTGGTGTCAACATGCATGTCATCTCTTGAAAGCAAATATACACGGTGCGTTTAGTTGTAAAAAAAAAAAAAAATGTTTTCAATCTCTAGTTTTGTAAAAATCTGAAAGAGAAATTTATGGTACGTTTAGTTGGTGAAAAATATTCCATTTTTCTAGGAAAATTTTCTTGTGAAAATTAAAAAATTAAAAATTCGTTTATTCACACTTTTTTTCAACAATTTTCAAAAAAAATGAAATTCTCATTTTCTAAATTTTAACTAAGAAATTAAAAGCGCATTTTACAATTCTCACCTTTTTCTTTCTCATTTTTTTTCTCAACTCAAAAAAATAAAAATAAAAAATAAAAAACAAAAAAACACATACAACATTCTACTTATAATCTCTCGTGTCATCCTCTACCGCCCACCGTTGCCGCCACCGCCCGCCGTCGCCGCAACCGTCGCAATTTGAGGTAATCTTTTTATCATTTTAAGAAAAATGAAAACTAACTTCAACTAAACGGGTTTTCAAAATTCTCAACTCTTCTCTAGAGAAAAAAAGTCATTCACTTCTCAAGAAATTTAGAAACGGAAAAAGATAAAAAAAAATTCTACAACTAAACGACACCTTATCTTCATAAAACACTTGAAAATATAGAAAGCGCGTTTAGTTGATGTTTTTATTTTAAAGAAAGGGAAGGAGGGTTGTGGGTTACAAAGAAAAACAAGAAAAATAACTTAAATTTGTTTTGTAGTTTTCTTTGTTAAGTTAGGAAATAAGGGATTTTTTGTTTTTCAAAGTTTTTTGTTTTTCAAAATACTTTGTTAAAAAACACTGATTTGAATACGATATTTGTTTTCCTTGTTTTCCACAAAATATTATGTAGAAAACAAAATAAGATGTAATTATCGTGACAATTTATGACGTTTTTCCTAATTATCCTCAAAATATGTAACTAATGAGGTTTCAATTTGAGAATTTTGTAAGAATATCAGGTTATCTTACTATTGTACTATTTTGATTATGTGTAGAAAAGAAAAACAATGGTATTACGAGTAAATGTTTAACTATTTCTAACAAGAAAAGGCAATTTTAGGGGCATTAAAAGTCAGATGAAATAGGCTCATGAGGTTGCGTGTTAGGCGAAATGTGGATTTAATTTGTGGGTTGTTATTTTGTGAACTTTTGGATGTTGATAGTAGGGCTGGCAAATCGTGTCCGCCGAAACCTGTTAAGACATGACCTGTTAAGACACGACACGATAAGGGGCAGACACGAACACGACACGATAATTTTTTGTGTCAAATTTTCAAAACACGAACACGACCTGTTTCTTAACAGGTCGACACGAAAAAACCTGTTAAGACACGAAATTTAGTACTCTTCCACTTCCACCAACTGCAATATTCATTTCATTTAGTTCGATGTTGTACAACATTCACAAATAATCACCTAACTGACGGGAACGAATTAAAAAACTTGCAAATTAATAGGCTAATGAAACAAATACCAGTATACCACTAGCTAAATAAGTTTTGATAACTTATAACATATCAATAAATTTTGTATTCATAGTAACTAATCCACTATTCACACCTAATATTCATCACTAAAAATCTATAAACTATAGCTAGTAAAAGTGTAAAACTAATTAAATCAATGTTTATCACCATCTCTTCTAGCAGCCGTCGCAATAATTGTCGGTTTATCAATCACGAAAGGAACAATAATTCCAGTTGGTGTGGAATAATAATTCCAAAGCCTTGCTACAAGATCTCAGTCATTTTCTTTCGTGTGGAATAATAATTCCATAAATCGTTATAGATCAAAACACGAAAGGAACAAACATCATAGATCCTGTTGATCTATACTTCTCTATATATTCGAACATCAAAAGAAAGGAAAATAACAAGTTTGTTACATCCTTCTTTTGTCCAGCGTGGTTGATTATTACAAGTAAGGTACAAGATCTTAACAGAAACAGAAACAATAACAAAGAGGGTATTGTGATTTGTTTTAGTGTGATTGCACCAGTAAGAAAAGAGAGGCGTTTAAAGTGAAATTAGGGTTTGAGTGTGTGAGTAGTTAGTGTCTTTTATATCAAAAGATTAGGGTTTGAGATGGGCTTTGAGTAATAAAATGTGGCTGGACTAATTTGATAGTGGGCTGGACTAATTTAAGCGTGTCTTAACAGGTTAACGGGTTTAGACCTGTTAAGACACGAAACCTGTTAAGGTATTAACAGGTCGACCTGTTAACGACACGAAACCTGTTAAGCCCAAACACAAAACCTGTTAACAAGTCGTGTTTTCGTGTCGTGTTTTCGTGTTCGTGTCAAAATTGCCGGCCCTATTGGATGTTGATAGATTCATCACTTTCTTGGCGGTGGTTAACGAAAATAAAGGGCATCCAATTTTCCAATTTTTTTTTTGTAAGCTACATAATTTTTTTTTCCTATTGTAGAATCTAACTTTTTTAATTTTTTATTCTAGGCATCCAACTTTCCTTAATCATCCTATTGTATGCATCAAACTTCCTTAATTTGTATATTCGTAAGCATCCAACATCTTTAATTTTATTATTGTAGCGTCACTTTTTCCCACTACAGGCCTACAATAGAAAGTTGGATGCTACAATAGGAAAAAAAAAGTATGTAGCTTACAAAAGGAAAATGTGAAAAATTTGATGCCTTTTTAGACCATTTTCCCGAAAATAAATGCTTCATCTCAAAATAATTGTTTATCGACATAAAATAAATAGTTTTAAAAAATATTATAATTACAGCTTTTTTTTCTTACTTTTTGCATAATAACAGTTTTATTATTAATTAATTATTTTATTTATTCTTTAGTATTTTTAATAATAACCTAAAGTGAGAGTAATATGGTAAATTCGATTTAAATTTTTTTATCTATTTAAAAAAAATAATTAATTTGAACAATCGGAAAAAAAATTATGGACGCTAAATTTAAAACGTAAGGAGGAGGAGGCTCATTATCTTAACTACTTATAATGTAAAAATGGTCAAGTGAAAAATGGAAAACTGAAATTTCAGTTAATGCTCATTTTGCCTTTGTCAATGAATGAAAATCGAATGCTCAATGAATGTATGGTCAATGGTGATTAAATGGGAAATATCGAATGTAAAGTATTGATGGTGAGTTCATAGGACGTGTTGGTCCATGTAATTGAGTAAAACAAGAACAGATTCATTGATAATGAACAATTGTTACAAAGATTACTCAAAACCTACTAGACTATATGATAACATCTTCAACTTCTTAAAGGGGATACTTTCGGTAAATATACCCTTTGGGTGACAAATAAACTCTCGTTGATCCAAGCTATGCTTGATGATTCAATGAGATGATGATCCTATCAACTAATACACTTTGTGTATTCTTTTGTTTGTTTAGGAAAACATACTATCTCTATTACAACACAGACAATATATACACAGGTAACTAGACAAAGACATGTGGGGTAGGTATGAGTAGACATCCACTTGTTGTGAGTTGTCATCCACTTGGTGTGAGTTGTCATCCACCAAGTGGTCCCTCTTCTTCTTCCTCTTTTATCTTTGTCTGACTTCTATCTTTTCTTGTAGAAGTTCGCGCCCATATTTATCAGTCTGCTTGTAGAGATAGTATCTTCAGGGTCACTGAGACATTTGTCAATTCTCAGTGATACTGGAGTTGTTTGTAGCTCGTATACTTTACTTACCGACACCGTATCAGTAATCAAAGGGTTTCTTCAACAACGAGCTTTTTACAACACTCACTGATTTCTTTATCAGTGAGTAACCCACTATTTTATCAGTGAGTTAGGCTATTTTATGTTCAAATCTTGTCAGGGTAATTGGGTCAAATTCTTGACCCAACAATCTCCCCCTATTTGAATATACAAATAGCCTGGTTTAAACCTGCTTGTTCAGGGACTTGAGTTTAGTTCCTGAGGTTCAAGGGTTCAGGGACTTAGGTTTAGTTCCTGACGTTCAGGTTCAAGGGTTCAGGAACTTGGGTTTAGTTCCTGAAGGTTCAGTGAGTAGGGTTCAGGGGTTCAATGACTTGTTCAGTGATAGGGTTCAGGGTTCATGGGGTCCTGAGGGTTCACTTTGACAGGTTCATTGTTTGTCTCACTGAGAGGGCTCAGGTTCAGTGACCTGATGGTTCAGTGACTGAGGGTTCAGTCACCAAAGGGGGTTCAGGGTTCAGGTCTAAGGTTCAGTGACCTAGCCGGGAGTTCAGTGTGATAGGTTCAGGGTTGAGTAACCTGGTTCATTGGTCAGTAACCAGGTTTTTTCCACCAAACTTCAGTGTCCTCTTCATATTTACTCAACTTCAAAACTGTTGGTCCCTTTACACGCTTAGAGTTAACTAGAAAGTTAATCTATTTGTGTTAATGACTAATACAATGTTATGATTAATTCTAACAGTTATAAAACGTGAATATAAAAACTCAAGGTAATTTTCAACGTTTAAATTCTTATTAGAAATGAATCAAAGAGTCTATACCCAAGTGTTTTGCGGAATAAACACTTGGGATTGAATAGACAAGGTATGGTGGTGTCTCCTATCTAAACTCAAGTTTTGCTTGAGTGGTAACAATGCGACCTCACTGAGCAATCTCAGGGATGCGTTACTCTTTGTAGGAGAGAAGTTGTTTTGCAAAAGTCTAAGCTTTAATTGTACAAAACACACTCAACTTCTCTCCTTCTCAATCTATTTATACACAAGTAATCTGAGTAAAAGTAATTAAAATATTACAAGTTGTTGAGCAAGCATGTCTGACAATTACAACAGTAATTGTCATTTCCAAGAACCAATAGAAATGGCTTATTAAGTCTTTAGAAGTGGTTGGTCTGACACTCCAAGACTTTAAGCCGTCTTAGGAAGGATTTCTTCCTGACAAGATAAGATTTGATCTTATCTTAAATCCTTCCTAGATATTTCTGCCTTTCTTCTCAGGCACTTAGTTCTTCAGGAAACACTTCTCAGTTATCATTCATAATTACTTCATTGTTGTTGAGGAGACTGGGGTTCAGTGAGTTCTTGTCCAACACTCACTGAACCATCATCTTCTTCTTTGGCTTAAGTGCTACTTCAGGGAGTACCGCCTTCCTGTGTAGTGAATCCTTCTTCTTGAATTCGCCTTAAGCATCCTGAAGATGACTCACTGAGAGGCTGTTCTCTCAGTGACTTGAATTGTTCTCGGTTTAAGTTAACACTTGGTTAATTTGTGTCCAAATCATGTTTTAATTATTCTTGGGTTTTTCATGACCCAACAATCTCTCCCCTATTTGGATATAAATTATTCCTAAGTGTTTTGATCAGTTATGAGTGAGCTAATGACTTCTACTCATACTGAATGTACTAGAATGTAAATAAGGACACTGAAATAATAAAAACATCATCTTATTGATATCATTTACAAGGCCTAACAAGCTAAGTACAAAAAGTGATAGTGGGGGTATTCAGGCAGATCTTTCAGTTCAACTTAATACCAAAGGCTTCAAGCTTGGGCTTCTTTGACTGCAGCTCTTGTTGGTCAGGATGCTCATTGATTTTCCTTTTCAGATCTTGACAAAACTTCACATTTTCAGGACTATTGAGTGGAGAGGCCATCATTAGAAAGCCAAGCATAGCTTTGATCCCTGACAAATCGATATCACTCCACCTTTGGAATGCTTTATCTCCGAACTCATCAATGAAGAACAAACCTCTTTCAGGTTGTTCAATGACCATATTGTTCCTGAAAGGAACACCTTCAGGGAGAGCCCTATTGCAGTCAAGACCAGGAATCTTGATCTCAGGCTCAGCTTCAATCTTCTTTCTTTTTTCTTGAAGAAGACTGAGAAGGTGCTGGTTGTGCTGAATCAGGAAGAAGAGATGGAGTGCCAAGTTCCTGAGGTGCAGCTGCCAATCTTTCGTACCTCAGACTCAAGGACTTCAACAGGCTAGGGACCACAACATTTGATTTCTTTGCTATTAATGGACCCAACTCATCCAATTCTGTGATCCCAAAGTTAGCGAATCTGAAGGGGGTATGAACATCAAAGTTTCTCATGTCAGCCCCTCTGTAGACAGTTACACTGGCAGGATTGGTGTTTCGATGAATATGAACATCAATGATTGGTTCTGGCTTCAACCTGTTTGTCATATACCACTGATATTTCTTAATCCTGTTCTGCCTGATCTCTTCAGCCCTTTTATTCCTTTCCTCCCTTTTCTTCCTGAGATTGATCATTTCCTCAGTCTGAGCTTTTACAAAGGTCATACCACCCTCTCTTCCTGAGAGATCCTTAGCCTCAAGACCAATCTTCTCAGCCTCTTCATGAACAACCTTAATAATAGCAGGCTTGCTCACCTTTTCTTCCTCCTTTAACTTCTTCTTTGCTTCCTCTTCCTCTAGGTAAGAACTGAGTTCATCAGCTGAGAAGTGGTGAAGAACTCCATCAATGTCATACGGGATCCTGGGTGGTGATTCAGGATCTTTTGCTACCGTGATTGGTGCAGGTTGAGGCTCAGGTTCAGTGAGGATGCCTTTGCCTTTATCTTGATGGAGGGAAGAAGCTTCAGGAATCTCCCCCTCAGTGTGAGAAGGAGGAGAAGGAGGTTGTTGGCTTGTTGAAACTTCAGGGACTCCAGTGTCTTTCTCCCCCTCAACTGTTGCTTGAGCCATGGTGATAGCAAAAGTTGGAGTCACTGGAGCAGCAGGACCCTTGAAAGCCTGATAGATCTCAGTCATCATTGATTTGATGTCCGAGGTGTCTTTTTGAAGAGTTGAGATCTGATCCGCTAGAGATGTCTGAGAAGCTTCGATGCCTGGCATCCTTGACCCAAGAGACCATGCCAAAGATGTTGAAGATTGTGCCCAAGTACCCAGATGTTTTTCCTGAAGACCCAAGGAAGTCCTGATTGAGTCCACTGAAGAGGTAAGACCCTGAATCTTAGAATCCTTCAGTAAGCTGAGAAGATCACTGAATTCAGCTGATTGCTTCTGGTAAGTCTCAGCAGCCTGAAGGACCTTCTTGTTGAGTACGAGGTCATCCTTGACAGCTGTTTGAATAGTTCCAAGGCTTTTGGTGATGCCTTCAAGAGTAAGATTGAACTTCTGGAAATGAAGATCAACAGCTGTCAGGGAGTTGTTGGTGTCAGATTGTATCTCGATCACATCATCATGAAAACTTTCAACATCTGCCTTCAGGTTGGCATAGTGAACAGCAGCTTCAGTGTGATGATCGAACAACTCTTCAGTGAGACCATTGTAAAGAGCTCTATTGGTCTTGAGTAGGAATTTGACCAATTTTCTTTCAGTGAGGGGAAGAGAGTCATCATACTTTTGGAGGATGTCCCAAGTATCAGAAGAATCAGAAGATTGAGAATCTGACTCTTCACTTTGGCGTAGAGATGACTGATGTAATTGTTCAGGTTGTTCAGGTTGTTCATCAGTTTCCATATCCTCACCTGCCTCAAACATTTCCTCTTCACTCTCTTCTTTGAGCTCTTCATCAGACTCGATAAGAGCCTGATAGTCCCCCATGGACTCAATACCCAAAAATTCAACCGGCTCCTCTTTATAAAAAGACTCGCCTTTGGTTTGGCCAGGTCCTGACCCCGTTGTCATAATAACTGAGTGGGTTTGCTCAGCCTGACTAGCCATAATAACTGGGGTAACACCAGCCTGGCTTTTGGGGGCAGTTCCTGAGAGAGTTGGGCCGCCTGAGGGGTTTATGGGTTCCGTATCAGCGGGTTGTTTCCTTCCCTCTGAGTCTTTGTCCCCCTTAGCACCTTCAACCACTGATGGGTGTTTTTCAGTGGTATCACTAGGTACTGATTGTGAAAGTTGGTGGACCCCCTTCCCATCAGAATTGTGTTGTCCTTTTGGGAATTTAGGGTCCTTTTTTCCCTGAGATCTTGAGGGTGATTGCTCAGGAACATTAACGGGATGTGAATGTTTGTGGGTCCCCTTCTCAGTAAGGTAGTGCTGCCTTACCGAGGATTTAGAACCCTTTCCTCCCTTGGGAACTGATTGTTTTTGACAGTTCCTTCATCGGGATGTGAGGGGGTGTGGGTCCTCTTCCCAGTAGGGTGGTGCTGCCCTACCGAGGATTCAGGACCCTTTCCTCCCTTGGGCACTGATTGTGATTTATCAGTACCTTCATCGGGATGTAAGGGGGGAATGTTTCCTGATCCCTCTGACTTGTTTATGTCAGTCGAACCATGTGGAAAGGGTGTGCCCGAGGTCACTGAGGATGATTGCTCAGTGACCTCCGTTGGCCTTTGTTTTGAGGTCAAGAGGGTCTCAGAAATGGGTGTCTCAGAGGTCTCGGCCTTTTTCAACCTCTTTTTAAGGTTTAGTTGGTTTTGAGGATCAGTCTCAGTGGCGAGTGGCTTGGGTCTAACCACCTGGCTGGACTGACCCTTCTTTGTCTTCTTCACCTTTTTGGTCGGTGAAGGAACTGGTGAGATAGCGTCGTTACCCTGAATGACTGATTGCATGTATTCAGTCAGGGCAATATTTGTAACCTCACTGATGCTACTAGTGAAGTTTGACTTGTGCAGGACGTCAGGCTTCGTACCTTCTGCATCAGGCCTCACGTAGTCAGAACCAAGTAGGTCCTGAAGCACACAGGAAACAAATCTAGGGTAGGACATATGCTTTTGCCTATGTTTTCCTGAGAGCTTAGCAACAAGGTCTCGGAAGATCATTCCTCCGATGTCAATTTTTGTACCCTCAAGGAGACTGAACAGCATCAATTGTTGTGATGAGTTCAATTGTTCCGTAGAGGATTTATTTCCACCCAGGACCTGAATGACAAATGTCATCAGTATCCTCCAGATAGGATGGAACCACGTTTTGACTACTGGAGCCTTCTCCAATAAGCCTCCCGCAGACGTTGTAGGACGTCTGGGGTCATGGGGTGCTAGAAAGATCAGTTCATTCTTTATGTCCTGATCAGTAGGGTTAGGTGCAAACGCTTCAGCAAAGTCAAGGCCTGTGGCTTTGATGAAGGTTGAGTAGTCAAAGGAGAGGGTTTTGCTCCCATTCATCACCGTGAAGGTGATGATTGACTCTTTGGTGTCTTTGGGGCTGGTAGCCATAGCCGTGCACCAGAATTCCCTCAAATAGTCATGGTAGATGACTGAGGGGGTGTGGGTGAAAGCCTTTGCAAGAAAACAATTACGAAGAAATTTCATAACGTTCTTGTAGGCTGGGTAGTTTTGTGGATAAGAGAAATTTCCTACCACATTGTTCTTTGTTAGGTCAACGTCCCCAGTGAGGAATTCCACATTGGGGGCGTATGCTATAGCATTAGAAGAAGCCATTTGTAGGTAAGTCTGGGTTTGACTAAGGTTTCTGGGTTTCTAAAGCTTAAGAATACACACACAATTTGTTTTTGAGAATTAAAATGGCAGAGTTTTGCTTAAGTTCTATAAAAACGTGTGTGTGTTTCTTTTGGTTGGGTTATTTATAAGAAAGTGGAGATGGGGGTGTTTTAGACATTTGAGTGATCTTAATTTATTCAAAAAGAATTATTGGAAATTGTTTTGAATAATATGTTTTGGGATCCGCATTTAATGCCAACACTCCACTTTCCTGGTTTGGCGCAACAGTCGAAGTGAACAGTTGAGCAGTTTTGCAAAAGTGTAATTTGCAGAGATGAGTCATCACATATTTGTAATGTGATTGGAGAGGCATTTAATGCCAAGTGGGAATGTGGTGGCCCAGAGGTGGAAGCCAGAAAGGCAAAAAGAACAAATATTCTTGAATTAAATATGAGTTCAGTTACCAACCTCGGACATTTACTAACTAGATACTTAGAGCATTTAAGTCAGTATTTAATGTCTCTTTTCAGGGCCTTGAATGACTTTTCATTCAGTGATGGTTTTCAGGGACTTGGGATTAGTCACTGATGATTCAGGAATATGGAATGATTCCTGAGCAACAAGGATTCAGGAACTTGGGTTTAGTTCCTGAACCCTAAAGATTTCAGGAACTTGGGTTTAGTTCCTGAGGTTGAGGATTCAGTGAGATGTTTTCACTGATGTACACATTGAGTCAGGGACCTGATCAGTTGGAAGGAATCAATCAGTGGACTGATTCTCTATATCCAACATTCCTAATTCAGATTTTAACCTTGTGAAAGTTAGTTCATCCAAAGGTTTGGTGAAGATATCAGCTAACTGATATTCAGTAGGGATGAAGTGTAATTCAATGTCACCATTCATGACATGGTCCCTGATGAAATGATATCTGATATCAATGTGTTTTGTTCTCTGATGAAGAACAGGGTTGTTGGATATTGCAATTGCACTTGTGTTATCACAAAAGATGGGTACCATCTTATACTGAATTCCATAGTCACTGAGTTGACTTTTCATCCATAGTACATTTTCACAACAACTAGCTGCTGCAACATATTCAGCCTCAGCTGAGGACAAGGCAACTGATTGTTGCTTCTTAGCACTCCAACAGACTAGTTTCCCACCAAGTATTTGGCAAGAGCCTGAGGTGCTTTTTCTGTCCATGTTGCATCCAGCATAGTCAGAGTCTGAGTATCCTTTAAGATCAAGTCCTGAGCACTTTGGATAGTATAATCCAAGGTTAGGAGTGCCTTTCAGGTACCTGAATATCCTTTTCACAGCAGTGATATGAGATTCTCTTGGGTCAGATTGATATCTGGCACATAGACATACTGAGAATTGGATATCAGGCCTTGATGCAAGTAGATACATCAGTGATCCTATCATTCCTCTAAAGAGAGTTTGATTTACTGGTTTACCAGTGAGATCAGGACCAAGGTTGTTTGGGGGGACCATGGGAGTTTTGACTGAGGCACAGTCACTGAGATCATACTTCTTCAGTAGATTCTTTACATACTTCTCTTGACTGATAGTGGTTCCTCTATCAGTCTGTTTGATCTGTAGACCAAGGAAGTATGTCAGTTCTCCCATCATGCTCATTTCAAACTTCTTTGCCATAAGTTTTTCAAATTGTTTGCAAAGTTTGAAACTTGTTGAGCCAAAGATGATGTCATCAACATACACTTGTACTAGTATGACATCATTATTTGTCTTATAGATAAACAATGTGTTGTCTATCTTGCCTCTGACAAATTTGTTTTGGATTAAGAAGGTTGAGAAAGTCTCATACCATGCCCTGGGAGCTTGCTTTAGTCCATAAAGGGCTTTGTTAAGCTTACAGACATGATCAGGAAACTTATGGCTTTCAAATCCAGGAGGTTGCTGAACATAAACTTCTTCTTTCAGTGAACCATTTAAGAATGCACTTTTAACATCCATTTGGTATACTCTGAAGTTCATGTAAGTAGCAAAAGCAAGGAAGATCCTGATGGCTTCCATCCTTGCTACTGGTGCAAATGTTTCTTCATAGTCAATGCCTTCTTGTTGATTATAGCCTTTGGCTACAAGTCTGGCTTTGTTTTTAATGACTATGCCATTTTCATCAGTTTTGTTTTTGAATACCCGTTTCATGCCAATGACTGAGACATTCTCAGGACATTTGACCAAGGTCATTACCTTGTTTCTGTCAAATTGTTCCAGTTCATCATGCATGGCCTGAACCCAACTTGGATGTGTAAGTGCTTCTTTAACACTTTTGGGTTCAATTGTGGAAATGAAGTCCACAAATAGGCATTCATTGGCTGAGGCTGCTCTTAGACTAGCAGCCATGCTCCTGGTGAGCATGCCTTTAGTAGGCTCTCCAATAATATTGACAAGTTCAATGTCCTGAGACCTAGTCTAACTTTCCTGAGGTCCTGGATATTGATTTGAACTTGTGGAGGCCTGATTGGGTAGAGGGGTTGGTTCTGGAGTAGACACATGATCATTGATTGGATCTTGAGTGTCTACCAGATCATTGAGATTGTTTGGTTCTTGAGCATTTTGAATAGACTGATCAATTTCATCAGTGTTTGCATGTGCCTCAACAAACTCAGTGATGGTTGGGTTGGGTAGGTTGTGAGGGATTATGTAATAGGAGAGGTTAGCATCATCTTGATACTGAGTAGAAGGATTATTTTCAGGAAGATATTCATCAGGAGGATATCTTGAAGAATTATCAATTCCTATCTCTTCTACTGAGGCAGTTGAGAACCTGATTGCATCAGTGCTCTCATCAAAGGTAACATGAAATGTTTCCTCAGTCTGCTGTCTCCTTGTGTTGAACACTCTGAAGGCTTTTGAGACAAGTGAGTATCCCAGGAAGTATCCATCATCAGCTTTTGCATCAAATTTTCCTAAGTGATCCCTGTGATTATGAATAAACACAGGACACCCAAAGACATGAAAGTAGCTGATGTCAGGGATTCTTCCTTTGAATAACTCATATGGGGTTTTCCCATGTCTCTTGACAATGATGGATCTGTTTTGTGTATAACAGGCAGTTTTGACTGCATCAGTCCAAAAATGGTTGGAAAGGACTGATCCACATAGCATTGTCCTAGTAGCTTCAATGATGGTTCTATTTTTCCTTTCAGCAACACCATTTTGTTCAGGTGTGTATGGAGAGGAAAAGTTTTGGGAAATACCTTTCTCATCACAGAAACATTCAAGTTCATAATTTTTGAACTCAGTCCCATTGTCAGTTCTAATCTGTTTGACCTTGATGTCATTTTGATTTTCAATGTTCCTGACAAAGGACATGATTGTTTCAGCTGCCTGACTCTTTTTGATCAGGAAGAATACCCAAGTGTATCTAGAGTATTCATCCACTATGACCAGAGTATACTTCTCATGGTTAGTAGATCTTGGACTGATAGGTCCAAATAGATCCATATGGAGAAGATGTAGGCAGTTCCTGATGGAAAAGTTGGTTTTGGTTTTAAAGGATGCTCTGTGATCATGTTTACCTTTTTCACAAGCTGAGCATGGTTTATCCTTTGAAAACACAAGTGATGGTAAGCCAAGGACCTTGTTTTGTTCTACAAGATTGTTTATGTTTTTAAAGTTCAGGTGGGTGAGTCTCTTATGCCAAAGCCAGTTGAGAGTATCAGTGGCCTTAGCAAAGAGACAAGTTCCATCCTGAGTTAGACTGGACATGTCTAATACATAAACATCTTGTCTTCTTGGTGCAATGAGGACAATTTCCTTATTTGCATTGAAGATGGTTCCTTGTTTATCATCAAACTGAACTATGTATTTTGCATCACATAGTTGACGGACACTTATCAGATTGTACTTAAGATCATTTACATAAGCTGTCCTAGTAAAGACAATACCATTGCAGTTTACTGAACCATAACCCTCAGTGAGACATGTTGAATTATCTGCAAATATCACTTTGGGTCCTGGTTCTTCCACATATTTGTGCAGACACTCCTTAACACCAGTCATGCTCCTTGAACATCCACTGTCTAGATGCCAAATAGGATCCCTGGCATTCTTCTGCACAAATAGTAAACTGGGTCAGTTCTTTCTAGGACTCCATTTCATGGAGGGTTTGGTTTTGTAGGTCTTTATGAAAGTATTAATTGATTCATGGTCAGTGGTTGAGTGGACTGAGCTACCACATGTTTTGCATTTAATTGCAGGGGTAGCCTCAGTAGTCTGAGAGGATTGTTTATTCATTCCTCTTTTTGACTGAATGACCCTCTCTTTTCCTGAGGATTTCTGAGTGGTACTACCACTAGATTCACAGTGTTTGTCATTTTGACAATCCTCAGGATGATGATCATTGAATCCACACAATGGGCAAGGTGGAAAAGGCTTGGCCTTTTGCTTCTGTTTTTGCTTAGAATCAGAAGGGTAGTTCAGGCATTGAGCCTTAAGTCCTGAAAAGTTTGACATGACTGAGCATTTTTTATGATCAGAGGTCCTGTGATCTTCCTTTTTGTAAATCATGCAGTAAAGGACTCTATAGCAGTCATCAGTGAGATGATTTGTATAGTTGCACAGTTCACACTTTTTCAGGGGTTTGGTTGGTTTGGGTTTGGTCTTTGAGGAGGCTAGTTTTTGTTCCTTCTTTAATTGAGAAGGTTTTTCAGAAGATACAATCTTCTCACTTAGCTTCCTGACCATTTCTGTCAACTGATCAATTCTTGGATCAGGACTTTGGGTTGCTACTTCAGAAGGGACTGAAGTTGATGAGTCATCAGTATTTACTGAGACTTCAAGGGGTGGTCTTCTCAGGAGGATTCTACCTTTTCCTGATCTCTCCTTTGGAGAGTGTGGGGAGTAGACCAATGGTGGGAGGTCTGAGCTTGGTACAGCACCCTGAAGGGTATTTAGTGGAGGGAGTGGAGGAGTTGATTCTGATTCAGGCTCACTGATTGGATCAGAAATACTGAGTTGGTCAAAGAGTCCAAGCATACCTTTCAGAGCCTGACTTTCAGGGAGCAAGATGTTTCCAGTCTCAAAGTTTGGCAACTTACTGACTGGGTTGTCCCTGACAATCCAGTCATTTGACTTGGGTTCCATCTCTTGCTCAAAGGATATGCCAGCTGGAACAAAGGTCATTTCACTGGGACTCTCACTGGAGGTTTCAGTGAGGTGGTCAATTCCTATAGTTATCTTAGGAATTAAGCCCACAGAATCAAAGACCTTAGGGTTCTTTTTGGTCCAGCTTTCAATGACAGCTTTTTCTTTCTTAAGTTCTGTTTGAAGGGCTTGGTTTTGTTTCAAAATTTCAGTGTTCTGAATTTGTAGAGTAATAGATTCTAGTTTGGCTTGTTTCAATGCAAGCAGTTCATCTCTACATTTATTCAATTCTGACACAATTTTGTTATATTTTGAAAACAGGTTAAGCCTTTGTTCCTCAACAAACTTTAGATCAACACAGATACCCACTCTCCATTCCTAGCATGGCTTTTTCCCACAGCCACCTGATCCTCTTCAGAAAGTGCCATCAGTGCACTAACTCTTATTTCCTCATCTGAGGAAACCTCTTCTTCATCCCAGTCATATGCTTCAGCTACTAATACCTTGTTCTTTGTCTGAATAGGTTTAGATGTTTGAGCATCCTGAGACAATATGGGGTTAGTTTCAAGAAGTGCAAGTTTAGCTTTGATTTTCCTATATTTTGTTTCAAAATCCTTTTGACCCTTGTTTTGAAATTGTTGGGTGGACTGAAACATTTTAGGTTGAAACTTGCTAGTTCCTGAGGAACTGTTTCCTGAGAACTTGTAAGAGGGTTCTGAGATAGTTTTAGAATAACAGTCCCTAGCAAAATGACCCTTTTTACCACATTTAAAGCATTCAGTGGTCTCATTTGCTTTTGGTTTTGTAAAGTTGGACTGATTTCTTTTGATGAAACGTCTTGAACTAGCAAGGAGTGCCCTTTCTTGGAATTCCAAGTTCAAGTCGTTCAGGTACTCCTCACCAGTCCTTTCATCAATTTCTTCTTCAGAATCCTCTTGAATATCCTGCACAACACCATTAGAATAGAAAGCAGTTGATATGGGTGTGGAGGTTAAGGCCTTTTGGACTCAAGAGCTTTTGAGTCAGGGTATCTCCTTGAGATCAAGTTGTCTTCTAGACAAACTTCCATAAATTTCAGGGACTCAAGGGTCTGAATGTGGTTAGCATTCTCAGGCCTTGTGAGAAGTTGAGCACTTCTCAGGAGACTGTTGACAAAGCCAACATTTGTCTCATGCTTAGACAGTACAACACCATCATTTGATAATTCATTATCAAAGTCTTGTTATCTGTGTAGGTCTGTGAGAGACTTTCAGATCTTTTCCCTGAAAGTATTATACTCAAGTTTAAGGTCCATTGGAAAACTAGAGGGTGAAATTTGTCTTTAAATTTATTGTGAAACTTGTTATTTTAAAATTTGATCGAATTTATGTGATCTCAACTCCTGAAAAATATGAACAATATATATATATATAAATATTTAATATATTTAAATCTATTTATTTATATATATATATATAAGGGGGCTTTATTTTCAGAACTTGTAAGTGGGAACTGCAGAACTCCAATTTGCATTAGAAACATGCATGTTCATATAAACATATGTTTATACACCTATAGCATGCATGTATTAAGTGTATGTAAGAAACATACATGTTTTTATTGAACATGCATGTTTTCTAATGCATAATTGGAGTTCTCGCAGTTCCCGCACTTAAAGGGTTCTTAAAATAAAACCATTTTGCATGATTTGTTGCACTTAAAGTTTTTATTTGAAACATGTATGTTTGCATGTATGTGTATTAAGGTGTATGTAGAAACATACATGTTTTATATGACATGATGTTTCTAATGCAAAATTAGAGTTCTGCAGTTCCGCACTTAACAGGGTTCTGAAAATAAAGATACACTATATATATATATATATATATATATATATATATATATATATATATAATATATATATATATATATATATATATATATATATATATATATATAAGTAAATATAAATAAGTAATGCAAGTAAGTTAATAAAATGAAATGAAAGCTAAAGATGGAAAGATCTAACCGAGAGACAAGAGATTTATAGTGGTTCGGCTACAAGGACACCTTCCTTGCCCTACTCCACTCCCCGAGCACCTAACTCAAGAGTTTTCTTCACTATGTCAACAAGCTCCCTTATGGCGGAGAAAACCTTACACAACTTTGGCTTACACCGGCTTAACGACACAAAGCTAGATGTCGAGTTCTAATCGTAGCTAGAACCAATCTCACAACTTAAACACGACTTAATCACACCTTCTTCTTCACGACTACTTCACGACTACTTCACGACTTCTTCACGACTTCTTCACAACTTCTTCACGACTTCTTCACTACTTCTTCACGACACTTCACAACTAAGCACAACTTATGTACACTTCTACTTCTTCACACCTTCACTACTTACACACCTTAACAACACAACTTGTCTATTTACACACTAACCTATCCTAAACAATTATACACACAACTATCTAACAACAATACACAACTTATATACAAATGTATGATGACACAAACAACTTAGGTATCTAAGTTGCAATACTTCTTCTCTAGTTGTTGAAGGAGTATTCTTCTCTTGCACTTGAATGGAGGAAGCTTGGATCACTTAGAAACCAAAGCTTAAGATTATATGATCAAAGGGTTTTTGAAGATATGAAATGTGATTTAAAACAGAAAGTTTCAGTGTGCAAAAGGTGAGTAAAAATCCAGGGGAAGGCTGGTATTTATAGGAGAAAAATCTGGACAGCTGGAGCCTACTGGAGGGTGGCCGGCCCCCTTAAATAGGGGGGCGGTCCCCTTAATTTTAAGGGGGCCGCCTAGTAAAATTAAGGGGGCCGCCCAAGGTGTCCGTTGCCCAGATTTGTTCTTTTGTGGGGAAGGTTTTTCTGGAACATTTTAACTGATTTTGGTTGAAAATTTGAATTCATATTTTTATAAAAGATTAAACATTTTTATTTAATACCAAAAATGTTTTTCAAAAATATATAAAATGTTTTTGATGTTTTATAAAAAATCTAGTTATTAAGAAAATGTTCCTTTGATCATATAATGCATTAAGCACTTGTTTATTCATACCTTAAGTGATTAAGTTGTAGAAGTGAATATTTACAACTAAATACTTGTTTATTTGATAAGTTTATGTTTAATGAGTTTATATTTTGTGATCATTAAAACATAGAGATATGAATAATGTTTTTAGGCATTATTTATTTCAATAATCTCCCCCTTTTTGATGATTACAAAACTTAAACTTATTAAATCCAAAATTTTATTTTTGGACAAGTATTTAGTGAGTTTATATTCACTTCTCCCCCTTTTTGTAGAATCAAAAAGGTTATGTCGACAAGTTTTAGAAACTAAATTTGTCGGGACGAGAACTCTCCCTTGATGTTTACTCCCCCTCGTTCGAGGGCACCAAGGAGACGAGCTATGGAAATCTTGGCTGCAAAAACAAGTTAGGAGACACAAGATACAAATATATAGCAAAAATATTTAGAACAACCAACTAATTTATTTATGCATTCAAGATGATCATATATAACATATGAATCATCATTACATTACATAAAATACTTAAAACATAATGATTACAGCATAACTAGAAATACTAATAGTCCTCATATTGTTAAAGAGAACGATTGGACTTGCTTGCGACATAAAAGGGCGAGGGATTTTATTTTGAGGCGAAAAGCATGTGGATGGGTTTTAGTTATGTGATGGAGGGGGAAATGGAGCGGATCCATTGATGTTATATCGTTGTAGTGGAGGAATGGGATGAGGACGAGTGAGTAGATATTCGATCCAAGAAATATCTTCACTTAAGTGGAGGATTTGTTTTTGAAGGAAGATGCAACAAGGGCAATAGTGGGTGTGGTTTGTAACTTGATCCAAGTTAAGAGAGTGGGGTAGGCAATTTGAGTAAGGTGAGGATGGAGGTTGTCCCTTGTTGCGTTGTGTGAGGTGCATAGCAAGGAGATCACTAAGATCATAGATTTGGTTAATCTCTTCATGAAGCTTTTGCCTTTCATGAATGGGGATTTGGTTATTTGGTGGAAATGGATGGTATTGGGGTGAAAAGTTTGATGTTTGACCAAGGTGATAAGGGTTTTCAAGGATTCCATTGAAGTTGGTTTGATGTTTAGAGGAGTAGTTTGGAATGAATGTGGATGTTTGGCCAAAATGGTAGGGTTTGTGAAATGGTTCAATGGAATGAGGTTGTGATCTTGGAGAGTAGTTGGGGATGAATGATGATGGAGGTGTTGGTTGTCTAGTTGTGATGGGCTTGTGGTGAGGGTGAGGTTTTCTTTTCCACCCGGGTTTTAAGGTCATCCTTGCTAGCTTTGAGGTTTTTGGTTTTTGGTTGATAGGAAAAGACATGATGGGATGATTGAATGTGGTGAAATATGGGGTTATTTATAGTGGATGATTTGTGTTGTTTAGGAATGGATAGGCTTGTTGGGTGATTAGGACAGAATGTGTTTGTGAATTTGGGGAAGTATAGGATCAAAAGGGCTAAAAAGCAGAAAAAGATTCTGTGAACCCGTCCAGCAGATGGCCGGTCCCTTTAATTATGGGCGGTCCCCTTAATAATTAAGGGGGCCGCCTTATGAATTAAGGGGGCCGCCCATCTGGTACTTTTCTGGGTTCCAGAAATGGGTTTTTCTGCAGAAATAGGTGAGGATGGCTATGTTTTGAGCTTTTGATTTTAGGCAAGTCCCACTCTTTGAGGCAATAGAGAAACATATTAAGTATGCATGGCATATAAGATAAACAAGCAATAAGTTATATCTAGCAATTTAGAGAATTAAGGCAATTAATTATCTAAGGCAAGGGTAATAGATCAAATGCACTAGAAACTAATGGGGAATAGGTGATGGAACAATTGTGAGGATGTGATTAATAAGCTTGTTCTAGTGTGTGCCTATATGCAACAAATGTGGAGATGTGATTGTTTCGACTCCTAAATGCAAAAATTTCCTAAGAAACAATCCAAGGTCTCCTTGATTTAATTTTGCTCAATATATGAATATCAAAGATATATATTAGATTATATATTTTGACAAGTCATGTGAGATCTTATGCATGAAAAAAAATGTTTTTAGCATTATTCAACAATGTAAGGAAAATGGTTTTCATGTGTTGTCCTAGATGTGAGAATGATTTGTAGAAAATAGATTGGGTTTTGTTTACAAATATGTTTATGAAAAAAAAAAATATCCCAATCTTTTATTTTGTGCAAAACAGATTCCTAGACTCAGATGAGAGGATATAGAAAAAAAATTTACAGACAGATGGCCGGTCCCCTTAATGACAAGCCGGTCCCCTTAATAATTAAGGGGACCGCCTTTATAACATTAAGGGGTCCGCCCATCGGGAAAAAAAATGTACCAAAGATGCAGAAAATTTAGTCAATTTGTTCCATCATCCCTAGGCCTAAACGTAAGTGGTTAAAGAGTTCACGCTTAAGGGGCTTAGTGAATATGTGATGAACTCAAATAAGTACATTTTATTATCATCATTTATCCTATTTATTTGACTTGTTTTATTATATTATATATGAGAATTGATACGTTAATGTTTACTTTTGTAATTCTCAGGTAAAAACAAGTATTATGTGAAACTTGGCGATTTTGGACCAATTATGGAGCAAAACAAGCAAGATGTTAAGAGTCTACTGAAATGTACAAGATCAAGATCATTCTGCTCCAGATACGCCGCAACATACTTATTACATACGGCGCATCACTATCAAGATTTCACAAGTTACAATCCAAGACAGCAAAGGACATGCGCCGCATAGAGAAATGGAGTTACGCCGCATCTTAAGGCGGTGTACGAATATTCCTGAATATATTAATCTTGGACCCCACGCGAAGTTAAGTCGATGCGCCGCATCTAACCCTCAGACAGAAACTATAAATACCCCAAGGCCAGACGAATTTCGAGATCCTTTAGACACCGAGCTTAGGTTGGACAGTGCAAGATACCAGACGAATTCAGACGTATTAGCAGCACAAGACACACCCTGAACAAAGATACAAGAGCTGTAAGAAGGTCCTGCATGTATTCAATTCATTAAGTAGTTTTGTTTTATTGTATTAGTACACTTTAATTCATCAGGATTGATGGGCCGATTCCATGTGACTACGGAAAATCATGGGCACCCCTTAAAATTGCTTTCCCATTAATTAAAGTTTATATGTTGATGTCTTTGGTGACTTTTATTAGTGCATTGATAACCTCTGTGTCTAGCTGAGCATTGCTTGGGTCGCCATGCCCCTTCCTCGCCTATCTATTCTAGCGTATACGAAACGTGGGCATCACAAATGCTCAATATTCTAGGATAGTGGGATAGACATAAGTGATCATTAAGGGTTTACTCGCCGATAAGATTAGAGCCAACGAGAAAGGGTTAATTACATACACTTCATATAAAACTAGCAATAAAACAAGTGACAAGCTACTTAATTATCAGGACAGGTCTTCTTATTGTCTCGAGTATCTATCTGTGAACGTGTGTGCTAATCGCTGATTCGTGCTCATTAGTTTAGTTTATATTTAATCATAACCAAACCGTGCCAGTCTCTCAGGCTGAACCCCCTTGCGTTAGATTAGGTTGTACAACTAACTTAAGATATTAAAATACTGATTAGAATAACTAGATAATACGTTCCACTCTTAGTGATCAACACTCTACTTACCATTATATTCATACTGACCGGGTACACTGCTCGTTAAAGTGTGTGTTTTATTGATAAGTCAGCTAAATATAAATTTAAAACTTGAGTAGGCATTAATACTGCTAAAACCACAACGACACATCACGCGTGCACCAAGTCTTTGGCGCCGCTTCCGTGGACATAAAAGAATTAGAGCAATACACACGCACATCAATTTTTTGGCGCCGTTGCCGGGGAGTGAATTGTTATTATCTGTTAATTTGATTAGTATTTTAATTAGGTTTTTCTTTTCTTTTTAATTTTTAGATTCTAACCACTAACCCTGTTGTATATTAGTTAAATTGCATTCATTGTATTATTTGGTACTACGAATGGAATGACCAAATACCATGGGTTTGGGATAAACCATGGGAATTTGAGCATATTAATCACACTTGTAAACCTTTCCGTTTCAAGGATGGAAGTAGTGAATGGCCAACCTGTGATTATAAGAATGATGGAACCTGTAATGGGGGAAGTATAATTGGAATGAAACGGGTTGGAAACGATGTATACTTTGAAGGCGACGATTGGTATGAAAAAGTTGAAGACTGCCCTCGTAAAGCAGAGGCTTTGCAAGAAAAAGGTAGAATCAACTACTTAAAAGAACTTAAGGGAGCATCGGACACTACTTTTTGGGAATGGGTGCATGGACAATTTGATGATTACACAAGGCTTAGTCGACGCTTGCTGATGAGTGTCTAAATACTCATCATTTTTGTCACATTTAGACTGCAAAAACATTTAAAAACATGCAAATATGCTTCAAAATGCAGAAAATATCATTTGATTGTGTTTTTATGTGTTTTATGTGCAAAAGGATTAAAAACAGTTAAAAACGAACATATTTTGCATAATTGTCAACTTCAGTCCTTTAACTTTCAGAAATTGGCAAAAATAGTCCCTGGTGTTAAAAATGTGGAAAATTATCATTCAAGGTCCCTAAATTATTTAACTTTTACAATATTGGTCCTTGGATGAAAGTTTTAAAGAAATGGCATTTTTGGTCCTTCAAGTTTTAAAAATGACATAAAAGGTCCCTGAAGTTTCAGAAAATGGCAATTTTGGTCCCTGAAGTTTAAACAATTCCAAATTCCATTTTTCTAAACCCATTAACCCATTTCTAATCCCCAAAATCCAAAACAACCCTGTTTGACCACCCAAAGTCAACAGCCAGTTTTAAATAAAAGATGGTCAAAGTTGTACAGTAACCCAAAAGTCAAACCAGCCAAATAAACCGCCTTCTTCTTCCACCTCACCAATCCAGCTGCTACTATCCTTTCGACCTCACTACCTATTTCACCAATTGTCCCCTCCACCTCCACAAACATCCAAGATTCCTTAATTGCTACAAACCTGCTATTGATATTTTGGCACAAAAAGGGCAAATGGACGATTGGGATTAATTGAAGACAATGGATAGCTGGGATTTGATCAGAGGGCTGAGAAGAAGCTTTTGGATTGCTATTAAAAGAAATGAAGACCAGAAGATAGAGTTGTCCCAGTTTTTAGACCATTCGTAGTGTAGTTTTTTAATTAATGTCGACTAGTTAGTTTTAATGTAATTTTGTTCTGGGTTTTGTTAAAGTTACAATCTACAAGTAATTTAAGTTATGTTTGAAGTGATCAATTGAAGTAATTCCATGTTTCCAGTTAAAATTGAATTTCCCGCCAAATTTGTTCTTGTTTGTTTTTTATTTTATAAGCTGTAAAAGGTGTTCAAATAAGCTCTGTTAAGCTTATTGGTACTTATTCAAGAAGTAATTAAGGTTCCTGGGTTCTAATTCCAAGTTTGAAGAAAAGTCAACAAAAAGTCAATAAGCTCCAAAAAAGCTGTTCTGGGTTAAATAAGCTGTTCAGGAAGCTTAATTGGGTTTTCTAGCTTGTTTTTGACAAGCTAGATGTGTTCTGATCCATAGTTCTTTTTTCCATAAGCTTCTCAGTTGTAAGCTTGTTTTTTCTATTTTTGCTTTAAATACTAGTTCACTGTACAATAGCTTAATTATAGCTTATTTTCATTATTTTATGCTTATTAATAGTCCTTAAGTATATTTCATCAGTTTCACTAGTAATTAATAGTCTTGTCTATATTTTGCTTAAAAACACTTAAAAAGCCAAAAATAAGCTAGCTTAATTATACTGCTTAATTTTAAGTTAAAGTCAATTTTTATAGCTTAATATAACTAGTTGTTAATTTGTCTTTTCAAATCTTAGCTTAAAATAGCCCTTTTCAGTTCAAAAATACAAAATCAGTCCCATTAAGGGCTGTTTGGTTTAAAAGGTCAAATAGGTTTAAATAAGCTTTTTACTGTGCATTTACCATTTCTCCAACTTTGATCCAGCTTAATTCTGTCCTTATAAGCATTTTCTAAGATTTTTTAAGCTATATAGATAGATTTAGCCTATTTGCATAGGCTGTTGAATTTTCAGTCACTCAAAAGTCCAAATAAGCCATAATAAGCCACAAGCTTATTCTGGCCTTTCCAATAACATTTCTGAGTTCCTACTAGCCTATTTAGAGTAGCCAAAATACTTGGTTTGGTCCCTTGGTCTGCAATCAACTCTGCTCACAAGTCTGCACAGCAGACTTCAAAATTGGTTTTTGTGGCTTCTATAGGACCTTGTCAGATTTTTAGCTAACTCATCTTAGGCCCTCACAAGCTGTTCTCTTGCACAAATAAGCTCACCCAGCTTGTTCCTAAGTTAGTATTTTTGTTTTGATTTTTAGCACTCATATAAGCTCTCAAATCAAGCTTGCAAAAAGGGCAATTTTGCCCTGTGCACCCTGCACATCAGCAGCCTTGTTTTTGATTCTGGCTTATTTGAGCTTTTCTGGCTTATCAGCCATCTTTTCTTGGTCCTTTTCACTTATTCATACTTTATTTTACCTTTTGTTCCAGTTGAGTAGCTTGTGGATAGCTTTTGCAAGCCTAAATTCCAACTGTGAGCTTAACAAGCTCACTGATTAAGCTCATAAGCTCCATACTGCTTATTTTTAAGTTCGAAACCTCTTTTCTTTATTAAAGTTTGTTAATTATCAGTATTAAATAGTTTTGTAAAAAGAAAATCAGAAAATCAACAACATAAAAATAAGTGATAGCTTCTATTTAAGCCATTTGGCTTATTTTCAGCTTTTTCCTTAAGCACTTATCATTTTTATATTTTTCATAGGTTCCTGTACTTATTTAATATTTATATAAAAAGTTTTAGATTTTTCTTTGTTCATTTAGTATTTATTAGAATTTTTATTAGTTTAAAAAGTATTTAAATAGTTTTTAATTAATAATAATTAATCAATAAGTCTAATAAATAATTTTCTTTTTTCTAATAATTTTCTTTTATTATTAGGATTGTAAAAATATAATTTTCATATCCGTAGGCCTTTTATTTATCAAATCTCACTTTTTATTTTGTACGTTTACGTTTATTTAAACGTACGTTTCTAGGTTTCTAAACGTTTTTAAGTAATTTGGTTTCCTGTATTTATTACTATAGCTTGTTTAAAGCTATTCTCTTTTATTTCCTTAGTCTAAATACTCAAAACCCCCCTTTTCCATTCAATATCACCCGATCACAGATACGTTTTACTACAGAATTCACACCTCGTTAGGACTTAATGACCCGGGGATACTCTGTACTCCTTTGGTAAATTGCATTGTGCCCTAGATTGTTTGACTCTTGTTGACCATTTACCTGGTCAATATTAGTTGACTGTTTAGCACCGATCACTTGCAATGGGAATTGAAAAGAGAGTGGGATGAGATTCAAGATTATTATCAATCCTTTAACGTGGTTAATTATGATCCCTATGATAATAACGATGAGTCGCGAGGAGAATTGATTGATGAACTTGATGACTATTTGAATAAGGATCCTTATTTCAAGTTTGTTGATAAAGACGAAGAAGAATTCATCATGAGAAAATGTCGACTACTTGGGATCCCTTATAATGACCCACCCATGATAATTTCTGAAAAATTTAAAGTCATCAAATACTCTTTGGGACCTGATGAGGAATATGTTGCGACGAAGACCAAAAAATTTATTAGATTAAGTAGAACGGAAGAAAATGTTGCGGAGCTATACGGGAACATCTTTCGGATGAAAGAAGAAGGATGGCATGTAACAAGAACATAATAAGGAGCTGAACGTGAATCTAACTTGAAGACTCTGGAATAAAGACAAGTGCTGACCGGGAGACAACCCGGAGAATTTTTACATTCTGTTCTGTGTCGAGTCTGTCAGATCTGCAGAAGATGCGGCGCATCTCCATACTAAGATGCGACGCATCGCCTGCACTGGTCATATCTTATTTAATTTTTTGCATTTTTATTTTTGACTTTAAAACTTTCTGTCAGTTTATTTAATGCGGCGCATCCCTGGTTAAGGATGCGACGCATCTTTTATTCTGATTCGTATTTATTACAGGCTCGATACGGCGGATCTTCTTCCATAAGATACGGCGTATCGACTGACCTGATGATTTTCATTTTTTTTTTTTTTTTTACTAACTACTAATGTATTATGCAAGTTTGAACCCTCTTAATTCAGGTGTGTTAAAGTCTTAATGGTATTATAGATTCCTGCATTCTTGTGGATACATTATCTCTGAAGCTTAAACGTTCTCATCCACAAGAAAGTTGATTTTTGCTCTTATACGAATAATGGAGGATCATACCGAGCAAATCTCAGGGGAGTTTTTCTGTTCTAATTCTTTTATTTTCCAGTTTTTAACCTTTGTAACAAACAACGAGGACGTTGTTTAACTTAAGTGGGGGGATTGGAGAATTAGAACACTTACTTGTCCTAAACTTTTTCAAAATATGCTTAAAATATACTTAATATATCAAAATTTAAAATTTTTTAGCATGTTTTTGTTTAAAGTCTAAATTATATAGCTGCACACATAACATTATTTCCAAAAATTGTGAACTTATCAAAATTCACAAATCTATGAGTGTGCCGGTGACTTGTAAACTTTAGAACTTGGCTTGTATACTATTCGAGACCACCATAATAAGTATTATCTATATAATTTGAATGACTTGTCTAAATTGGTAAATTTCTAGGATTACACCCAAATAGCCTTTATATGTTATGTGATATTAACTAACTATATTGGTTAGTTAACCCCCTTATAAACCCTTTTGTTACTCTCACTTTTAGAGTAAGATACCCCTAGAAAAACACTCAGAGCCATTCCTTTCTTTTCTCAAACCTTTGTTATAATGTTTCGTTACACCCTTACACCTTAGCCTACCCTGTAGATTAAAATCCGTGGTTAATTGCTTTAGGCAAAGTGTGTTTCCTTACATTACCTGTGTTCGCGTGCGTAATTCATTATCTTTGGTTGAGTCAGGAAATTGCACAATGCAATTGGTATGAAAGTAAATATTGTATATCTTTGAGTTTATTTTTCGTGTGTTTACTACTTTCGCTATTACAGTTATTTCTGAAAGTATGAAAAAATTATCCGGAAAAATAGTGATAGAAAAGTTGTGAAATTTTACACATATGTTGATGTCAAAAAAAAAAAAAAAAAAAAAAAAAAAAAAAAAAAAAAAAGGAAAAGTTGGAAGTTTGTTTTAACCAACTTATGTAAAGTTTTGTATTAAGTGGTCGATATCACCACTACTCGTTATATATTATATTTATGGATTGAATGGGAGTTGGCCGTTATGGGAACGCCAACTAAGGTTTATTCTTTGATTGAGATCTTGTTGAGTATAATTTGTGTCTACCTAAAGCGTGTGTTTCAAGTGTTAAAGCGTGAGTTATTCAATGATATGAGTCTTATTCATGGGATGGTTGGGAAAGTAATTTACCACACTTAGGATTTTAATTTATCCGTTTTGTTTATTTTTCATTTTACACCAATTTATATCCCAAATATTATCCATACCCTATATCATTCTTCATCCAAACCTTTGATTTATTGAGATTAGGGATTTGAGCAATCTTAAGTATCGTAGTCGTGGATTCGGCTATGTATTTATGATTTTGTCGCCCTTTTTGATATAATATTATTGGTGAAGATTACTTGGTCCTATCTTTAGCCTATTCGAGTTAAGGATTTGAGCAATTGCAAGTATCGTGGTCGTGGATTCGATCATGTAATTGTGATTATGTCGCCTTTTCTGGAATATGAGATCGATAGAGATTAAGAAGAATGATTTACCCTTAACCAACAAACCCTTTTTACCGCTTTAGACTTGTTATTCCTTAGCTTTAGTGGGGGAGATGCGTATACTTGCCAAGCTTATGATAGAATATTCGTCACGACTGGACAGTTAAACGATTAGATTTGCTTTTATCGAAATATTTTATTTTATTTCTAATTCGTTAAGTGTTTGGTTGTGCAATTATGACAAAACGAATACATGCTTAAATATAAAAATAAATCCTAATATCTTTTAGGATATATTTTCATAAAATTCATTCTAAGGTTTACTTGGAGACAAGTAAAGTTCAAGTGGGGGAATATTTGATGAACTCAAATAAGTACATTTTATTATCATCATTTATCCTATTTATTTGACTTGTTTTATTATATTATATATGAGAATTGATACGTTAATGTTTACTTTTGTAATTCTCAGGTAAAAACAAGTATTATGTGAAACTTGGCGATTTTGGACCAATTATGGAGCAAAACAAGCAAGATGTTAAGAGTCTACTGAAATGTACAAGATCAAGATCATTCTGCTCCAGATACGCCGCAACATACTTGTTACATACGGCGCATCACTATCAAGATTTCACAAGTTACAATCCAAGACAGCAAAGGACATGCGCCGCATAGAGAAATGGAGTTACGCCGCATCTTAAGGCGGTGTACGAATATTCCTGAATATATTAATCTTGGACCCCACGCGAAGTTAAGTCGATGTGCCGCATCTACTTATCCTATGCGCCGCATCTAACCCTCAGACAGAAACTATAAATACCCCAAGGCCAGACGAATTTCGAGATCCTTTAGACACCGAGCTTAGGTTGGACAGTGCAAGATACCAGACGAATTCAGACATATTAGCAGCACAAGACACACCCTGAACGAAGATACAAGAGCTGTAAGAAGGTCCTGCATGTATTCAATTCATTAAGTAGTTTTGTTTTATTGTATTAGTACACTTTAATTCATCAGGATTGATGGGCCGATTCCATGTGACTACGGAAAATCATGGGCACCCCTTAAAATTGCTTTCCCATTAATTAAAGTTTATATGTTGATGTCTTTGGTGACTTTTATTAGTGCATTGATAACCTCTGTGTCTAGCTGAGCATTGCTTGGGTCGCCATGCCCCTTCCTCGCCTATCTATTCTAGCGTATACGAAACGTGGGCATCACAAATGCTCAATATTCTAGGATAGTGGGATAGACATAAGTGATCATTAAGGGTTTACTCGCCGATAAGATTAGAGCCAACGAGAAAGGGTTAATTATATACACTTCATATAAAACTAGCAATAAAACAAGTGACAAGCTTCGTGCTCATTAGTTTAGTTTATATTTAATCATAACCAAACCGTGCCAGTCTCTCAGGCTGAACCCCCTTGCGTTAGATTAGGTTGTATAGCTAACTTAGGATATTAAAATACTGATTAGAATAACTAGATAATACGTTCCACTCTTAGTGATCGACACTCTACTTACCATTATATTCATACTGACCGGGTACACTGCTCGTTAAAGTGTGTGTTTTATTGATAAGTCGGCTAAATATAAATTTAAAACTTGAGTAGGCATTAATACTGCTAAAACCACAACGACACATCACGCGCGCACCAAGTCTTTGGCGCCGCTGCCGTGGACATAAAAGAATTAGAGCAATACACACGCACATCAATATGTCTGCTAAGTTATCTTCCGATGCAACCTTTTCTATAGATATGTTTCCTTTTTGAACATTATCGCGGAGGAAGTGGTGGCGTATTTCTATATGTTTAGTCCTAGAGTGTTGAATGGGATTCTTACTTAAATCTATAGCACCTTTGTTATCACACATAATTGGGACATCATCTAACCTAATGCCATAATCTACGAGAGCTTGTTTCATCCATAGTGCTTGTTGACATGCCTTTCCAGCGCTTACATATTCGGCTTCTGTGGTAGAAATAGCAAGAGTGGTTTGCTTCTTCGAGAACCAAGATGTTAGACAACATCCCATTAACGTGCAAATTCCGCAAGTGCTTTTTCTATCCACGTAGTCTCCCGCATGATCCGAATCCGCATAGACGATGGTTTCTATGCCCGATCCCTTAGGATACCATAATCCTAAGTGTATAGTGCCTTTAATATATCGGAAGATACGCTTAACCGCTTCTACGTGAGAGGTTTTGGGATCCTCTTGGAAGCGAGCACAAAGGCAGACACTAAACATGATATCCGGTCTACTTGCCATTAAGTATAGTAAACTACCTATCATTCCTCTATACTTAGTGTTTTCTACGGACTCACCCTCTTCATCTCTTGTGAGTTTTACTTCCGTAGACATCGGTGTCTTCATGGGCTTAGTGTCTTCTAATCCAAATTTCTTAAGCATTTCCTTAATGTACTTAGATTGATTAAAAAATATTCCATCTTCTAATTGTTTTATTTGTAATCCTAGGAAGAAATTAAGTTCACCCATCATACTCATCTCAAACTCATCATGCATGATTTTGGCGAATTCATCACACATATCCTGAGAAGTCGATCCGAATATAATGTCATCGACATATATTTGGACAATGATGAGATTTGGGCTTTTCTTTTTCGTGAAAAGAGTGTTATCTACCATTCCCATGGAATAATCATGTTTAATAAGAAATGCTTTTAATCTATCATACCAAGCCTTGGGAGCTTGTTTGAGTCCATACAAAGCTTTCTTGAGTTTATAAACATAATCAGGTTTTGCGAAGTCAATGAATCCTGGAGGTTGTGCCACGTATACCTCCTCATTGATAAAACCGTTAAGGAATGCACTTTTCACTTCCATTTGAAATAACTTAAAATCTAGGGCGCATGCATAGGCAAGTAGTATTCTTATAGATTCTAATCTAGCTACGGGGGCATAAGTTTCGTCATAATCTATTCCTTCTTGTTGATTACATCCTTGGGCAACTAACCTAGCTTTGTTCCTAGTAACTATTCTATTTTCGTCTAACTTATTTCTATAAACCCACTTAGTTCCTATGATGGTCATGTTCATGGGATTTGGGACTAGTTCCCAAACGTCATTAGTCTTAAATTGATTTAGTTCTTCTTGCATAGCCATAACCCAACTTTCATCTTTTAATGCCTCATTTATATTTTTAGGTTCTATAGTTGATAGGAAACAAAAGAAGTTATTTTTATCTTGAGCTTGTGATCTAAGGGTTCTTTGATTTAGGTTTCCTATTATATTGTCTAACGGGTGTGATTTGGATTTCTTAACATTTACTATTTCGTTTTCACCTAATATTATATCTTCATTATCATCGCCTAAGGGTTTAATTTTACTAACCTCAATAGCTTCTTCTTCAACTAGATCATCATCTTCTAGGGGCAATGTATTAGGTGGTGGTGGAGTTTCATCAAATGTTACATTTAAGGACTCTTCTACTTTCATAGTGTGTTTATTAAGTATTATGTATGCTTTACTATTTTGCAAATATCCTAGAAAGATTCCTTCGTACGACTTAGGATCAAACTTAGTAAGGTAATCTTTTGTATTGAGAACAAAACATTTGCTCCCGAATACCCAAAAGTAATTTAGATTAGGTTTTCTACCTCTTAATAACTCATATGGGGTTTTACCTAAGATTCGCCAAATTGAGACTCTATTTATTATATATGTCGATGTATCTACAGCGTGACACCAAAATTTTTGTGGGATAGATTGTTCATTTAGCATTGTTCTACTCATTTCTTGTAAGGTTCGATTCTTTCTTTCTACTACCCCATTTGATTGTGGAGTGCGAGGAGCGGAGAAATTGTAAGATATCCCATTTAAATCACAATATTTTCCGAATTGCACTTCGTTATCAAATTCCCGACCATGGTCCGTCCTAATTGATACGATAGAACATCCTAATTTATTTTGAATCATTTTACTAAATATTTCAAACTTATTAAAGGCTTCGGTTTTATCACTTAAAAATCTAGTCCACGTGTATCGTGAATAGTCATCTACAATTACTAAGGTATAACGATTACCTTCGTAACTCCGCACAGCGGTTGGACCAAAAAGGTCCATGTGTAATAATTCTAGGCATCTAGTAGTGGAGACTATATTCTTAGCTTTGTGACTAGCATGTGCTTGCTTTCCTATTTTACATGCATCGCAAAAGTATTGGTCATATCTTAGGTTAGGCAAGTTTCTAACTAATTCTTTAGAGGCTAGGGATTGTATTTGTTGCATATTTGCGTGACCTAATCTTCTATGCCACAATTTAGAGTTTTCATCTAAGGTAGCTAGACATATTTTATCTTCCGGTTTATTTCCTAGTTTCATAACATATACGCCACCTTTCCTAACTCCTCTACCTATGACCTTTCCGTCCTTAACTATTTCGCTATCTTTACTTGTAAAAGTAACCCTACACTTATTATCGCATATTTGTCCTATACTAAGCAAGTTATATGTTAAGTTATCTACATGCTCAACATTTTCAATAGTTAGGGAATCTTGAGAGATCGTACCTTTGCCAATGATTTTTCCACGAAAATCACTACCGAAAATAACATTACCTCCGTTGTATGCCTTGTAGGAGGAGAATAGCTTCCGGTTTCCCGTCATGTGCTTCGAGCATCCGCTATCCTTAATCCATTCGTCGGGCTCTAAATTTATCCCAAGACATATTTCATCGGTGGCTTGAGCTACAAGGCACTTTTCGTCTTTTGCTTTGTCCGCTTCATCTTTGTCGCTATCGCTCCATGTTCCACTAACAAATGCGCTTTCGTAATCATAACCCGGTGGCTTTGGACATTCGTCAATGAGATGGTTTTGGCTTCCACATCTAAAGCACATTCTTTTCCCGTAGTTATCATTTCTATTTCTTTGTAGCGATCTTCTTTCATCTCGCGGTTGTCTCGTGAATCTTCCTCGTCTCTTGAAGAATTTCTTGAATTCTCTAACGGCCATTGCATATTCTTCGTCTTCACTATCGTCACTTGAATCATCGTCATCACTAAGTTTCTTTTTGGCTTTTAGCGCAAGAGACTTTATTTGATCTTTCTTGCTCTTGACCGTTTCCGAGTCCCTCTTTATAATTTCTTCATGAACCTTCAAGTTGCCAATAAGCTCATCAAGTGATAACGTCATCAAGTTCTTTGACTCTTCAATCGCCGTGACCTTCGCGCGCCATTTCGGATGTAATGCCCTAAGAAATTTCCTTACACAATTTTTGCTAGAAAAAGTCTCATCAAGTGCTTTTAAACTTGTGATGATTGTGTTAAATTTAGCAAATGCATTATCAATAGATTCCTCTTCAGGAATTGTAAATTGTTCATATTGTTGCACAAGAAGATCTATTTTATTATCTTTGACTTGACTATTACCTTGGTGAGTGATTAGTAAAGAATCCCAAATCTCTTTTGCGGTTTGACACATAAAAATTCTTTCATATTCTTTGCGTGGTAACGCATTATAAATAACCATTTTAGCTTCATTATTTTTTGCTAGTTTCTTTTTTAAATCATCATTTTGTTTTTCAAAAGGTACAATTTCATCTATTTTAGTTAGGATATTATATTGAATAGGGGGAAAATCACCATAGGTAATAACATGCCAAAGATCAAGATCCTTTGATTTCACATAAGTTTCGAATCTATTTTTCCAATAAAGAAAAACATCACTTTCAAATAGTGGTGGTCTTTACATATATTGCCCTTCTAAATATTTTAAAGATTCCATAGATCGTTTCAAGTTTTAAAATACAGTTAATTTTAAAAATCTTGTTTAACCTGTCTCTGATACCAATTGTGGAAAACTAGAAGGGGGGTTGAATAGTTTTATGTCCTTTTAAATTTTATTGTGAAAACTTTGTTTACTTTTTAAAACTTAGATTCGAATTTATGTGATCTCAACTCCTTGGACAATATGAACAATATGTATATAAGTAAATATAAATAAGTAATGCAAGTAAGGTAATAAAATGAAATGAAAGCTAGAGATGGAAAGATCTAACCGAGAGACAAGAGATTTATAGTGGTTCGGCTACAAGGACACCTTCCTTACCCTACTCCACTCCCCGAGCACCTAACTCGAGAGTTTTCTTCACTATGTCAACAAGCTCCCTTATGGCGGAGAAAACCTTACACAACTTTGGCTTACACCGGCTTAACGACACAAAGCTAGATGTCGAGTTCTAATCGTAGCTAGAACCAATCTCACAACTTAAACACGACTTAATCACACCTTCTTCTTCACGACTACTTCACGACTACTTCACGACTTCTTCACGACTTTTTCACAACCTCTTCACGACTTCTTCACGACTTCTTCACTACTTCTTCACGACACTTCACAACTAAGCACAACCTATGTACATTTCTACTTCTTCACACCTTCACTACTTACACACCTTAACAACACAACTTCTCTACTTACACACTAACCTATCCCAAACAATTATACACACAACTATCTAACAACAATATACAACTTATATACAAATGTATGATGACACAAACAACTTAGGTATCTAAGTTGCAATACTTCTTCTCTAGTTGTTGAGGGAGTATTCTTCTCTTGCACTTGAATGGAGGAAGCTTGGATCACTTAGAAACCAAAGCTTAAGATTATATGATCAAAGGGTTTTTGAAGATATGAAATGTGATTTAAAACAGAAAGTTTCAGTGTGCAAAAGGTGAGTAAAAATCCAGGGGAAGGCTGGTATTTATAGGAGAAAAATCTGGACAGCTGGAGCCTACTGGAGCGTGGCCGGCCCCCTTAAATAGGGGGGCGGTCCCCTTAATTTTAAGGGGGCCGCCTAGTAAAATTAAGGGGGCCGCCCAAGGTGTCCATTGCCCAGATTTGTCCTTTTGTGGGGAAGGTTTTTCTGGAACATTTTAACTGATTTTGGTTGAAAATTTGAATTCATATTTTTATAAAAGATTAAACATTTTTATTTAATACCAAAAATATTTTTCAATAATATATAAAATGTTTTTGATGTTTTATAAAAAATCTAGTTATTAAGAAAATGTTCATTTGATCATATAATGCATTAAGCACTTGTTTGTTCATACCTTAAGTGATTAAGTTGTAGAAGTGAATATTTACAACTAAATACTTGTTTATTTGATAAGTTTATGTTTAATGAGTTTATATTTTGTGATCATTAAAACATAAAGATATGAATAATGTTTTTAGGCATTATTTATGTCAACATCCATGACCCTATTTTCCTTGGTATCTGAGGGACCCTCAAAACTGTTTACCAAGTCATCCCAAGTTTGCTTGGCTGTTAGACAGTTGATGATTGATTCCATTATATCGTCAGGAAGACGTGATATAAGGATGCTTTTCAGGTGTTGGTCTTGATTGACCACTCTCCTCTCATCAATGGTCCATTGGGCCTCAGGCTTGTTTAGCCCTTCGGCTGTCTTAGGGACAAATGGGCCATCCCTGATACAGGTGATGTAGTAGGGTTCCATACCGGTAAGATAGCAAATCATACGCTTCTTCCATTTGCTAAACTTCCCAGCTTCAAGTCTGGGTGCAACAGCGGAGTAGCTGCCACCTTTTTTGTCGACTAGCTGGGGTACATTGATATCAGCCATAGTAGGATCTTGGTTTTAAAAACCTAGAGCACTCTTGGTTAGTTTAAAAAGATTTTATAAACCAGAGGCTCTGATACCACTTGTTGGTCCCTTTACACGCTTAGAGTTAACTAGAAAGTTAATCTATTTGTGTTAATGACTAATACAATGTTATGATTAATTCTAACAGTTATAAAACGTGAATATAAAAACTCAAGGTAATTTTCAACGTTTAAATTCTTATTAGAAATGAATCAAAGAATCTATACCCAAGTGTTTTGCGGAATAAACACTTGGGATTGAATAGACAAGGTATGGTGGTGTCTCCTATCTAAACTCAAGTTTTGCTTGAGTGGTAACAATGCGACCTCACTGAGCAATCTCAGGGATGCGTTACTCTTTGTAGGAGAGAAGTTGTTTTGCAAAAGTCTAAGCTTTAATTGTACAAAACACACTCAACTTCTCTCCTTCTCAATCTATTTATACACAAGTAATCTGAGTAAAAGTAATTAAAATATTACAAGTTGTTGAGCAAGCGTGTCTGACAATTACAACAGTAATTGTCATTTCCAAGAACCAATAGAAATGGCTTATTAAGTCTTTAGAAGTGGTTGGTCTGACACTCCAAGACTTTAAGCCGTCTTAGGAAGGATTTCTTCCTGACAAGATAAGATTTGATCTTATCTTAAATCCTTCCTAGATATTTCTGCCTTTCTTCTCAGGCACTTAGTTCTTCAGGAAACACTTCTCAGTTATCATTCATAATTACTTCATTGTTGTTGAGGAGACTGGGGTTCAGTGAGTTCTTGTCCAACACTCACTGAACCATCATCTTCTTCTTTGGCTTATGTGCTACTTCAGGGAGTACCGCCTTCCTGTGTAGTGAATCCTTCTTCTTGAATTCGCCTTAAGCATCCTGAAGATGACTCACTGAGAGGCTGTTCTCTCAGTGACTTGAATTGTTCTCGGTTTAAGTTAATACTTGGTTAATTTGTGTCCAAATCATGTTTTAAGTATTCTTAGGGTTTTCATGACCCAACAAAAACCCACTGATGAACCTTAACACCCTGATGAATTTTTTTTTCTCACCATCTCTTAAGACTCTTCTTCAGTGACACTA
Source organism: Artemisia tridentata subsp. tridentata (assembly GCA_021014915.2). NCBI lineage: Eukaryota > Viridiplantae > Streptophyta > Magnoliopsida > Asterales > Asteraceae > Artemisia > Artemisia tridentata. The sequence goes on along the minus strand of CP139507.1, from coordinate 303,121,443 downwards.
AGTCTATTTCAGTGACACTGAGTCACATCTTTAATCCTCCCAACTCGCTGAAACTTATCAGGGACCTCATCAGTCACTCCCTGATTCACACTTCTGTCATTTCACTGATTTTCAGTGCCCTGGGTTTAGAGTATCTGTGTTCATGGATTCTTGAGTCCTTTTCAGGCTTGGCCCGAATTACATAATTGAAAGCTTCCTGATGTTGCAGAAAACTTCACTGCGAAAACCTCATTAACCCACCCTGAGTTACCTGTTTCTCTCAGGTACACTGATAAGCATTACAGATTATATTCAGCCACAACATTACTCCCACCTTCCTTCATCACTCCTGATAATCCCATCCGCAACTGATCCGAATCATCAACCAACTCGTAATTTGTCCTTATCCACTTAACAGCTATACTCCCAAAACACAAACTCATATCAAATCCTTTTTACCATCACAGCCACTTACCTTTCATACCCCGAATAACCTTCTATCAAATTTGACCTCACCCGAAATCTGTCATTTATCTGACATGGTTTTGTTGTCATTTTGATAACCGCCGCCGCTTTTTGTGATATCACCATCACAGATCGACAAAGAATCGGGTTAAGTTTAGGTTTCTTGAACAGCTGTGTGGGTTTTATTTTCATTATGATAGTGAATCTATGATTTCGGTTTTCTTGTTTTTGTGTATGTGGATAAGATGAGGACTTTTTGTTTATGATGATAGATCGATTTGGATTTGGAGTGGTGAGGTTTTTGTGTGTTTGTTATTTTTGAGTGAAATCAGAGATGAGGGGTTTTGTGTAGATCGAGAGTTATTAACTCTTGAAGATGTTGATGGTAGAATAGATCTGATCTTTTTTTTTTTTGGTTAATAGGATAAGATTTTTGTGTGGTGTGGGGTGTGTTGGGATTTGTATGGGGATAAGATTTGTGTGGTGGGTATATGTTTTGTGAGGTTCAGGGAGGGTTTTGCTGTTTGTCAGTCACCAATAAATGTGTTTCTCCCCCTAAAAAATTGCTATATCAGTAGCATTTTTTGAAGATTACATTTATTTGTTTTTTTTTTTGAAGAATTTTATCAGCAGTCATACATGGATCTGGCTCATAAGAATGAACCTTAGGCTCTAGTACCACTTGTTGGTCCATGTAATTGAGTAAAACAAGAACAGATTCATTGATAATGAACAATTGTTACACAGATTACTCAAAACCCACTAGACTACATGATAACATCTTCAACTTCTTAAAGGGGATACTTTCGGTAAATATCCCCTTTGGGTGACAAATAAACTCTCATTGATCCAAGCTATGCTTGATGATCAATGAGATGATGATCCTATCTACTAATACACTTTGTGTATTCTTTTGTTTGTTTAGGAAAACATACTATCTCTATTACAACACAGACAATATATACACAGGTAACTAGACAAAGACATGTGGGGTAGGTATGAGTAGACATCTACTTGTTGTGAGTTGTCATCCACTTGGTGTGAGTTGTCATCCACCAAGTGGTCCCTCTTCTTCTTCATCTTTTATCTTTGTCTGACTTCTATCTTTTCTTGTAGAAGTTCGCGCCCATATTTATCAGTCTGCTTGTAGAGATAGTATCTTCAGGGTCACTGAGACATTTGTCAATTCTCAGTGATACTGGAGTTGTTTGTAGCTCGTATAATTTACTTACCGACACCGTATCAGTAATCAAAGGGTTTCTTCAACAACGAGCTTTTTACAACACTCACTAACCCACTATTTTATCAGTGAGTTAGGCTATTTTATGTTCAAATCTTGTCAGGGTAATTGGGTCAAATTCTTGACCCAACCGGACGAATGGAAAGTAATGAATGTCTGCCAATCTTAACTACATATAATGTAAAAATAGTCAAAGGTGAAAAGTGAAATAGTCAATGTTTGTGAAATGTTGAAAAAGTTAATCTTAACTACATACAATAAGTGCATGGTCAAACTTGAAAGTGAAATCTTTAATTTTTGTCAAACATTGAAATACACATTGAAATACAAAGTTGGACAAAACATACACGGATATTCACTAAACATTGATGAAAGGATAACAATACATAATTCGAAAGTATTTTGCACACATGAATGGAAAGTATTTTGCACATACAAAGTTGGTCAATCAACACACTGTATTCGACATATATGAAAGGAAAGTATTTTGCATTCCTGGACAAAATTTCGATTTCAACACACCTTCGTATTCAAAAAATGAAAACTATAGCTGACCTTCCTATTGATGGAAACTATTGATGGCCCTCGAAACAATTTCAGGAAACAACCAGGCGATGTTGAATGTATTGACATAATGGGCTGGCATGAATTTTATATATTACAGGAATGTATTTGCACATTTAATTTACGCGTATCATAGAATAAATGTGCAAATTCAAGAATGTATTATAGGTAACGTTGACAATATCTCTATTACATATAAGTAATGATGATGATTTTAAAAGAATTGTGATTTACTTGTTATAAAATGATACGTGTTTGGTCTATATAAACCACCTTTTACGAACTCCATAAATCAATACAATCGAAATACACGTTGAAGTGATCTTTTGTATATGTATAAGTCCACCTACTCTTGCTTGTTTATCCTCATTATCGTTATTGCAGGATTTTAAAGAATTTTCTTGCAGGATAATCAATGTATAACATTGCCAGTTATTAACGTTTGGCAACAAAAAAAAAAATTAACAATGTTCTTTTTTAACGTTTATATCATACGTTTAATTATATAACCTCTTACTTGGTTTATTTGTTTTACAATTGGAGTTTTGATGGTCCATGCGCAGCAAAGATGCAGCGAGGTGTTGAACCCGAATTCTTGTGACTTTCATGATGATTGTGGCAGGGATTGTTATCTAAAACATAATGGCAATGGACTTTGCCAAGAGTCTCCTGGTGCTGCAGTGACTTAATGATTTTTTTTTTGCACGATATTGTATGAAATTATATATATTTACTTTTGTGTTTGTATTTTCAATTTGTTCTTCATGATATATCTAAGGATACATTGATCTGATTTGAATGTTTACACATTTTTGAGTTGGATATATTTCTGAAGCCAATGTGTATGATGTATTGATCCATTTCTAATAACTTCAATGAATTTTTTGCACGATATTGTATGGAATTATATATTTACGAGTCTATATTATTATATAGTAATTAAGTGTTACAATTTTTGTTGTTTTATCGCTTGGTGATGGATTGAAATTCTACTATACATCAATATACAACTCTTGATGACACTCGATATTACATGTTTAAATTTAACTTCTGGTAACCACGGGTAGGGATAGTACTTATTGGAAATATTTCAAAAGCACATAAGTAATAGGGTCCATCACATGAAACAAGAAAACCAAAGAGCAATAACTCGATAAGCAATTAGTTGAACTTTATAAAAGCGGTGTTTATTCTTAATAAAAGACTTTCCAATGCGCATCCATTTCAATTTTGTTCGAAAGCCCATATTGATTTGAACAAACAATAGCTAGGATTAATCTTTGATTCGCACCAATCTTAACTACTTATAAAACATGGATAAAAAATTCTCAATCTCTTAATCTTAAATTTTGTTCTATAACTATTCCACCTTTGCCAAAAAAAAAAAAAAAAAAAAAAAAAAAAACGCTGATAAAAACACGATTGTTACAACTGGTTTAATACTTTCCAATATTGTTTACATGCATACTTTAAAATGGAAATTAATGGAGCTTAGCACACACACGTTTGTTAACTATATTCATTTGAAAACTAGAAAGCATAAAATGGAAACTTAAATGCAAACTTAACACATACACGTTTGAATATTCGTTTTGTCAACTATATAAAAACATATTTGATACTTTGATCGTCAACTTAAATAATATATAAAAACGTTTGAATATTTGGATATTCTAGCGGCAAACAACTATAGTTACACAAAACACTTAACTAAAATATCACTATAACTATGTGCCGCTATAAATCCCGTTGCTATGCACGGGTACTCGTCTAGTTTTATACTCCCTCCGTCTCAATTTATTTGTCAGGAGAGAGAAAACACAAAGTTTAATAAAAGTGGAGCCATTTTAATTTTCAACCACTAAAATGGAATATTCTTTCACTAGATTCTCTAGTTTTTACTTACTAAATAAGAAAAGTGGATAATTAATTTGAAACATTCATAAAAAGAAATATGGACAACTAAATTGAGACGGAGGGAGTAATATAACTCAATCAATGTGGGTGAATTTTCAGCACGTTTGTTTAAACAATAGGATGCGTGCGTGTCTCGTATTTTGTCCATGAGTTGTTTATGTGTTACAAGTTTTTACACGCGAAGCATGACGGAAATGTTGTCTACTCGTAGGTTTATAGTCAAATTTATTGTAGCTTAATATAAATTGTCTAGGAAACTGGTAAAACTGAATATCTAACGACTAACGTGACTAACTTTACATCATAGTACACACGATTACCCTTGATGATTTTTTAAAACACTCATAACAATTGTAACTGAAGATATATAATTAGGTACTATACCGTTTCCTTTGTTTTATGGATTCACTATCAGTATAGGTTTCGCACATAGTCGGAATAGAAATGGGTAACCACATAATTTATTTATTTATTTATTTATTTTTATTTTTTTCCTTTTTGAAGGAGTTTGAAAAAGAAAAATACGTCTTGATCTAGTAAACTTTGGTGAAGAAATTCGCCAAATGTTCAAAAAAAATACGTGTTGATCTAGTAAACTTTGGTGAAGAAAATCTAGAAATGATTATAAAACGTGGATGCCTTTTTGCAGCTACAAGTAACAATGACGTGTAGAAAATCTAGAGGATCAGTATTTTGTACTTTGACGTGGTCCGAGCGTAAGGCATGTGAAAAGTACTGTACAATCTCATGAAGTGGGAAATAAATGTAAGGCCATGGAACAATTTATGGCCAAACGGTATGCTCATATCGCCGGCGATAAATTTATAGAAAAAATGTTTATTCATCGGCTTGCCAAACCGTTGGCCATGAATTCAAAAGGGAACGTTGGCCATAAAAAGTGAACGTTGGTAAACCAAGAAATTCAAAAAAGATCCGAACATTGGTGGCTTAAAAAATAAAATAAAAATTCCCTATATATATTTTAAACCCCAAAATTTATATTACTTCAACCCAAAACACACACAACAACTTAAAAACTCTTCTTTGGTGTTGGGTTGTCGTTACAGACAGCAACAAACATTGGTTTGTTTGTTCGGTATTCGGATAAAAGTGTGATGATGATGGAGATAATATTGAGGTTGTGATGGGGATGAGATCGGTTTTGTTTGACTGAGTTGAGATGAGCAGATGAAGATGATAATGTTAGGTGAGAGGTTATATGATTTGTGTGGTAGGCAGATTAAACAAGTATGTGTGTGCAGGGATAATGGGATTTTAGTTTAATTATAAAAAAGAAATTTTTTTTTTGGAGGGTTGAGAATTTATCGGGCGCCAGTGAATTAGGTTGGAAGGTATGGGAATTTATGGGAATGAGTTGGCTGAAGCTTATTGGTTGAATTTGAGAGGTATGATAATTTTGGAATCATGACTCCTAGTGCCCTAACATATATGCACTAAGGGCACTCGGAGCGTACAACGGGGTGGCCAGCGGTGTCAATCAAACCGGCGGTAACACCGCTGCCGGTTCCGAATTTTTGCCAAAAATTTATCATTCACGGGTTCAAAGCCCACTCCCCATAAATTCATTTGATCAACATGTGGGGAAAAAAATAGCCGTTGAAAGGCAAAAAAATAGACGTTGGGCAAAGATGGTGGTGAGTTATTGCAAAGATGGTTGGCATGTGGGCAAAAAAAATAGCCTAAGCTTCTTCATTAACGGTTAGATTTTTTATGAGAATTAAGGTTTGTGTTTTGATTAAAGGCGGCGTGACTGTGGATTTCCATGTTTGCAAAGATGGTGGTGAGTTATTGCAAAGATGGGAGTTGTGTTTTTGAGTTTGAGTGTGTTTATTTTTTGTTGCAAGTGGTTGGATGAGATGGGAAAATGTTGAGTTTGTGTTGAGGATTTTCAACTTGTTTGACTCATTGTTTTTTTTTTTTTTTTTTTTTTTTTTTTTTTAATTTAATTATAAAAAAATAATAATAAAAAATTGAGAGGTATGAGAATTTATGCGTCGCCAGTGATTTAGGTTGGGAGGTATAGAAATTTATGGGTATGAGTTGGCTGAAGCTTATTGGTTAAATTTGGGAGGTATGAATTACTTAGTATGACTCCCAGTCCCTAAAGTGGGAAATAAATGTAACAGTATTCTCGACAAAGCCATGTGAAAAGTACTGTACAATCTCATGAAGTTGGTTACAATCGAATACAAATGTGTGTTATCCCAATTAACCAAAGTTTAGTTACGGGTGCTTCTTTTCTTTTTAATGGGAAAAAAAATGTGTGCTCAAATCATTAATGACTGTTAATTATAAGAAATACTGTAGTTTATTTACCAGTGAAATTCATGGGGCCTAAATTTGAAACTGTTGAAAAAGTGTTTATATAAGAAATTGATTTGTGATATTATGTAAACAAATGATATGTTATATACACATATGTATGAATAAAAATTTAAATGATATTGAAACACAATAAAAGACGTTTAATTTTTGATGATATATAATTTTGAAAATATTTCTCTTTGAAAATAGTAAAATAATGTAATAGCAACATAAAATGTGAGATAACTAAAATTACTTTTTATATTAACACTTACAAAATGTGAGATATATGTCTCGGAAATATTGAAAAAGAAAGTTAAGAGTTATTTTTTACATCATATATATCCAAAGCATGCATAAAAACCATTGTACTATCTGCATCAAAAACTTGTACAAAGGATATATATGCAATTATTCACTTTGGGAGGGATATATATGCAATTCTGCCTAAATTTTTAATCTCAATATTAAGGGAAAAAAACTTTATTTTACTTCCGTAATCATTTTCTTTCAATTCTCGAGACTTACAACTGAATAGTTGCACCCCTTGCAGTTTTTGTAATCATTTGTGTATACAACTGAATAGTTTATTGACCCGTGAATTCACGAGATTAAATGAAAAACCGTGACAATGATTGTTTAAAATATGTGAGTAAATAATATGTAAGATGAGAGTGATAAAATAATATAAGTATTATATACTGAACAGATGTATGAAATGATTTGTCATGATACATAAACATAAAATAAATTATATGCATGCTACAAAAATAATAAAATTGTCTTGGTATGTACTTTGTATAAAACAAGGTGAAAGTGCTCGCCGCGTTGCGGCGGGTCTTTTTTGCCTTCCATAAGAGGAAAACATGCAACTCAAGTTCTAATTACAAATTCTAAATGATTTGTAACGAATATCATACAACCAAATCTCAGTTTGCTAGGACAAAGCAGCTTTGACAGTTCCGATTACTCTCTTTGCATTTGTACATGTCACTAGCTTGTCTGCTAGTAGCTTTGAAGCAGGTTCCTGCTTCACATAAATGACGTTCAACTGTTTTCAGCAACCATGGGTCCTTAATGTGGGCCAACTCGAAGGTTCATTTTTCTCATATCTTCCATTAAACTGAGATGACAACAGATTTACAACATCAGAAAAATATTGCTTCTAGTTCCATCTAGTTATTGCACGTGATTATAGATTAGAAGTTATAGCAATTATCTCAAAATATAAATCATTTCAATCATCTTCGCCAACCGTAACACCTTCAAAGTGCTTAGTAGCTTTTGGTGGATACAATCAGTTATTAAGCACTCGACGTAAGCGAACCCAAACATTCCATAATTGTTATTATAGTTACTGTAAAAATGCAGGTTTTGTCAGCTTTTTAGCTAATAAAAACATTTCAACCCTCTGATCTAATAGTCTACTCAAGTAGACTTAATATCAAGATAAAAAGGTTATGTCAAAAGCCATAAAACCTGATTTTGAGACTGAAGAAAATAAAATGATAGGAAAACTTACCACTCTTCCACCTGTCTTAAAACTTTCGTCAAACGCATGATAGCACAGCCCCACCTATTGTAAATATGAGTGGCTGAAGTTGATGTCACTATTGTAAATATGAGTGGCTGAAGTTGATGTCATTTGCCATTGTCCTGTAAAAAAGAAATGAATGAAAGAAATTTTAAAAACTTAAATATGTTCATTATATGTTCTGAGCCTAGACGCAACTTAATAAAGTAATATTTGTACCAAGATATACATGTAGTAAAATCCATAAGTATTATACCAAAAAAAAGGTCATGTGTGAATAAGTAACAGCGCAAGATACAATTACGAACACGATTAACTTTTTCGTACAAAACAATAATAGATAGAAAGAAAAGAAGAACATGTATGCAACCGTAATAAGCTTACAGAGCTATTCTTGAAAATGACGTAAGAGTAAAATCGTGAATAGAAGTCACTGGGTGGAACCTTTTCCATGCACTTGTTATTACCTAACAGTTAAGTGACATCCCATACGCCTTCCTGCACCACAACATAAGCCTGATAAATATGCTAATGCAAACACCCCAAGTAATTAAATAAGGGAGGTTATTAGTGTTTCGAAAATCAAAATAAGCCTATAAAACCGGATAAATAAGCCACCGACTGTTGCCGTGCTTCCTATAGTATGGCTGAGCAATGTCAGTGTTCCCAATTACATATCTGATATGTGTAAGAAATATGAAATATTCTTAAAAGCAAACTTTAATAAAAATAAAAATAAATAAATAAATAAATAAAATCAACCACTATGACAATACTTGTTTAGTATGGTAACTCCTGCACATCATTTATAAAACTACAGATTGTAAGTGAACTTAGCATGAATATTAATGTGGTAATCTAGCAACCAACTTGGCAATAGATACTTACATAAAGCCATAAAGGTTTGGCAATTAGCTCTTATCAGAATTCAGTCCGGACGTTTGTCCTTATCCTTGAAGCCTCAACACGCGTCTTTGCTGAAAAAATGACATTCAAATAGCACAGTCGGCTGCTATTACAATAGCATCACAAATGAGTCAAATAAATTTTATCTTCCATCTATAATATGTTTAAATTTGTATACCTCCTACTCAACCGCACATCGATAAGTGGCTTTCCCAGCTTGTATATGGTATTAGTCCGTGGAGCCTCGTGCCCTCGCTGCACGTAAATAACATTTATTTGCTCTGTTTACAGAGGTTCGTGTATATAAAAGGAAACCTTTATTTGAAAGCACGTCAAAATAAAGTAAAGGAACTTACCAAGGTCGCGTTAGTAGCCACACGTCATGTGCCTACAAAAAAATCAACTTATCAATATATGTTTATTAGTATATGTGTTACGGTAAATAAAAAACTAAAACTTATGATAGTATAGATTATGGTTACCGACCTTAATTCCTCGATTCATTCCGTGGTTCGCGTAACTCTGTTCCTCGTCCTTTGTTGGCCTATATCAGCGTGGATCTGGTGTTGTACCCCCATGATGGCCATTGGCGGGACATAATCGCCATACCTATATCAGCGTGGAACTGGTGCTGTACCCACGTTTCCATTCCCGATATCTAGTAACCATTCTGCAAAGGAAGTCATGCCTGTCAGCTGTTCAGTGGTCATAGATGAATGGTGGAGCTCATGTTACTTCGAAGAAGATGTACCTTAAAATGAGGCCAAATGTATGACTCAGAGATTGAAGATGCAATAATTTCATTCTTGGATACTCTTTTCTTCACCGGTAAAGTTTGGCGAAAATCTGCTCCTAACAGTAAGGGTTTTCCACCAAAGAGAATAGTTGGAGCATCAAGTATATCAGGTAGAGTCCGGTCATCAGCAACACCTCCTAAAACCATAGCTCCAAGGGTTCTTGCTGCGCAGACATCTATTCCTGCTGCTGTTGCTGATGTCGCAGTTATGGTTGCGACTGCTGCTTGATTAAAAGGTGATAAAATCAGTAAATGACTTTGAAGATGACTATAAATAAGGAAAGAAGGCGGTATGCCCTCACGTATGATTCCGGCCCCAAAATCTAGCACAGCTGGTACATATCGCGTTTGTGTACCTGGCATAGAAATCAAGTAGTTATAGCCACATCACCAGCAGTTGCAGATTACGATATACGTAAATGCAGTAAAACCGTAACCTCCGAATAAGGCGACTGATGTACTCCCATTTCCAACAACGTTATCAATCACAGGAATGGCATAATAGGGGAATGTGCCATTGTGTGCGCGCATAATAACAGCTACATATCAGTGGTTTCCAAAACTGTAGATGCCGCGATTATGTTGCTAATCGCGTTTTGGCTTGAAGAGGACATTCAATACTTCGTCTCAAATTTTTACCAACAGGCTGCTACAAATCAACAAACAAACACAATCTTTAAAACAGGAACACATGAAGTGTGCAAAATATAGAATATGAAATACTCACCATTGTTGGGATAGTTGATTGCAGCATCCGGTTACCATGAATTTGTGCTTAGTACAGGCAGTTTGGATAGGTTATTGCAACGGCTTATTAACCATGACTCGTGCTTGTTAGTCTTGCCTCGAAAGCTTATTTAAGCAGATAATAGACCGTCACCTGTTGATATTAGGGGCTTGAGTACCATAATATAAATGATACCGAATAAAATTCACGTCGAGCGTTCGTGAAGAATTTACAAACCCAACCCAAATGCTAACACGGTCGCAAAAGAGATGGCCATATCTTATCCGCTACCCAACCCGCTATTTTGACACCTCTAACTTTTTAAACCCATGGACTGTAAATTGCAACCTATAGAATGGCATCAACAACACAAAGACATAGCTACTGTAATGAAAATAATTGAAAGATACATGTCATGATACCACGAATTACGTGAAACAATCATGTGTATCCGACATTACAACTAATCATTTCAACTTCAATTTGCACTAATTTGATAATCAGTTCCATAACACAGTTCTGAACACATCCATTTTTGCTACCCAAGACGTTTAAACTGAAAAAGAAAAAAAGGCAACAATTAGACTCACCCCGCAACATTTTTGCTATTCAGGGTTCATAGGTTGTTTAAAACTAAAAAGGCTAATAAGCAGACTTTTAAAAGCTAATCAGTTAGTGCTTGCAGTAAATCTTAATATAATTAGTGTATAAATTATTTATATAACAATGCTATTGCATAAGAAAGTAAAATAATTAACAGGATGCTTACCTTCTGATTCTAAAAGGAAACCCTTTTTTCTTCATCGGTAGCCAATCATTTCTCCTATAACAATAGAACAACAAATAATGATCTAAAACCCATATATTTCATGGAGATAACATAATCAATATCATAAAATCGCTACAATCAATAACACGAATTCCCAAACACAACCATATCCAACTCTGTATACCCAATTGACAGTCAAAATCACTATACGTGGCTCCTAAAATATTCAGCGCTACCAAATATTTGAAATAAAGAAAATATGTATCAAAACGAATAAGCTGCATACTGACGTATTTACATAGTAACTATTAGACAGAAAAATTAAAAGCGCACTGAAAAATATACCAGCGTTTTCAAACCCTTTGTCGGCTCTTTTAATTGACTTTAACTCTCCGACAAACTAAAACTTCACACCTATGAACAAAAACAACAACAAAAAGTTTGACTATTCAAGCAACAAAACCCAAATTAAACCCTCACAAACATAATAAAACCCGGCTCCAAAAACACAAATCAAACATAATCAAAGTAAATCGAAAGGCAGAAAACCTACCGACGAATCCTTTGGACTCTGGATCTGTAGAAGAGTGGATGCGTCTAGAATTTGGTGAAGCGGTGGGAATTGGTGGGATATAATACGACACTGGCTAACACTGGGCCTATGGGTTACACGGTTAGGCTTATGACAGCCCAATTAAAAGCCCACCATTTTAATATTTTTTATTAGAGCACAAAGTATATTTTATTAGCACGGAATCCCAAGTCCTCAAGAATTGTTATATAGATAGAATACCATTAAATTTATGAAATATTTTATTTTAACACATATTGAGTTTCCACAGATGTATATTTATCAAAGTTACCAGAAGGTGCTACTTTTATGAATAGAAACGCCAATAAGAAGATCAGACATACCCCTCAAAAAAGAAGATGAGACATACCTGAATACACCACAAAGTACCAAGCTTTTGAAGAACTTTATTGGGAGACACACTTGTTTCATGAAGAGGAATGCTGGAACACCATTGTACCCACATTAAGAAAAAGTTTGTTTTGACCCGAGACTCCTTTAATCTATTACCCAACCTGCTGCCATGACCTCTCATCTTGCCATCTTTATTGAAAATGTACCAAGAGAAATACACCTTAAAGATCTGAGCATATAGCGATCAATCTTAAGCTATTGCAAATTCGCAAGTGTACACCAATTGAAGAAATGTTGAACTCAAAATATAAAGTCTTACTCACCAAATCAAAAGATTTCAAGGGAAAGCTTTCCAGGTGGCGACGTATAACAACATTCCCTTCACGATGAACCAGTGTTATATTCATCAACGACTCAATGTCTAAATCACCATCCATCAGCTTTTGTTCTCTCACGCATTCAATAACTTCGTTAAACATCCATAACTCCGAACCAGGTGCTAAGGAGGCATCCAGTACCTAATAAACATAAACAAAAAACAATTTAAAAGCAAACTTACGAAAAGATAATAAACACAACACCTCGATATTTTCAAAGAATAAGAAGTTAACTGAAAAATAGTATTGGCGAGGGTCACGCAAATATTCTGACATCAGATTCCTAGTGACTTAACCATAATTATATCTTCAATATCTTGTCGCCACCCACATAAAAGTATCTTTTTCTTTGAATTTGGGACAAATAAGGCTTTAGGTAGAATTCCACTCTATACCTGTAGCATTAAGGTAGAATTCCTCTCTATACCTACAGCATTAAGAAATTAGGGGATTTGACTAATAGAACTCACCACAATCATATCCTCATTGTTCATCCAACTGCAAGACAAATGAATACACAATGAAATTGAAGTCATAAGAGCCCAAAATCAGTAATAAATTACTGAGCCAAAGCGATATGAAGTTACTTAATTATTTCTCCTCCCATTCATTATAGAACCTAAAGATTATTTGGAGCTATTTTAGTAGTTAGCAACATCTTATATGAAGTGTAAATCAATATCATTATAAGTATGTAAAAAAAGACAACGAAATATCAATACATATGACATGGAGATTTTTGTAGTTAATTTTCGAAAACAGAGAAGAGTGAGGCTACCCATTTATATTCTTGGTTTAATGCATCATAACCATCATCCTATAATTTCATTAGTAAAGATTATGCAGAAAACACAAAATTAAATAATCAGATTTACATTTCCGGCCTCATAGATATTTCATCAAACAATTAGTGTGCATCGATGTTCCATTGTATATTGTTTTAGTTTAAGTAAAAATTCTAATAAAAATTGGCAAAATGATCGAATAATATATGTTTTACCTCCATACTTATAATAAGGGGGTGTTTGAAAGCCTTTGAATGAGACAATTCAGTGGGTAGATCAAAATCAGTCAGAGGCAAGTTTGTTTGGTAGCAACAATTTAACACACTGAACGATTCCACTTGGTTCTGATTCATTATGGGTCCCAGGCATGCAATACCATTCATCACCCATTCTTTTAACAATATTACCCTTTTTTTCAACCCCTTGCCTCTCAACCGAGAGGTCAAGGGTTCGATCCTCACTCCCTACAAAAGGCCGGGGGTCCTTTTCTACCTTTGGTAGAACCGGAAGCAGCCTCTCTACCTTAGGTAGGGGTAAGACTGTCTACGTCTCAACCTCCCCCATACACCGTCTTCGACGGTATTGGGACCCATAACCCGTGGAAGATGGTATTGGGAGTTACTTTACTTTTTTTTTTTACCCTTGTTTTCAACCGTTGGGTCCTATATCCTTACGTCACTCCCCAAAATACAATACTACGAAGAAAACACAAACAAGATTGGAATACAAAGATCTCAGGTTTTTACTTTGATTGATATTAAAGGATCTTTAAAGATCTTACTAAACCCATCATAGATCTTGACCAACCAACTATTAAAACAAATAACTGCCTTACCCGAGACCTTATAAGAAGATCATGATACCAAAAATCTTCTGGTTCTTTTGTGGGTCTGTGAAAATCGAATGGGAAGGTTAGTGTTTTAGTTATATGTGTTTGTGGTATTCGGATTCAAGCAAAAAGAAATAGAAGCTTTGTAGTTATGTCATTTAGGTTTGGAGATTTGTGGTTACAAGAAGTGATGGAGGAAATAGTTGTGGTTTTAGATGGGGAGATAAGGAAGCTGATGGGTACTGCATGTGATGTATGAGGAGTAATAAGGATGGTTTGTACGTATTTGTCTTGGAGATAAGGATGGTTTGTATTTGTCAGTATTAGTTTTTTGTGAAAGAAAATGAAATTTTAATTAATGAAAAAAAATGAATGAAATTTTAATTTAAAAAAAAATAGTTATGGTTTTCGTTGCGGTCACCATTAGCATATTAGTGTTAGAGATTAGTTTTATAGAGAGAAAGCTGAGGTGGCTCTGAGATGGCAGGGGTGACCACAAAACTTATGGTTACCATTAGCATTGGCCTAAATTTCACAATGTTATGCTTTTTTCGACTATTTTTACCAATGCACCTCTATGACTTATTTATTATTAGCATCGTGGGAATATAAGGGTAAAATGGTATTTTTATGGTATATCGATAAGACTATTTACATTTTTTTATTCCAACATTACTTTCTTTATATTATATTTTTATTTGAGTTAATAATTTTTTTTTATCAAATGGTATATTTTGTTCAATACAAAATCTGACAGAAGGTTAAATTGGTAATTTCAGGTAACTCGGATTGCTCATTCAGAACAAATATCAAACAATCATTTTTACTCAAAATCAGGTTCACTCAGTATCTTGGAATCATTCAACAGTTTTGACTCATTCAGTGCTAAATCATATTTTTTATCAAATAGCCTCTAAGTGTGCTTAGAAGGAAACACATCATTACAAAGTACAAACTCATATCCAAGCACGAAAAATCTGCACATATCAATCATATGAACTCGAACCAAACCGTAATATATTAAATGCAATCCTAAATCGTATAATTGATTATTATATACCTGGACTCCATTCTAAATCATATTTTCGTTGATTCATAACAAAAACCTGAAATTGAGAAACAAAAACATTAGCTCATTAAAAAAATAATGTATAAGAATGAATTTTGAAATGTGCATTGAAAGTTTAGGTTTGCATTGTCCACAATGAAAAAAAAAAAGATAAAATTTTAATCAGGGCAGTCTTGTACTTTTGAGTGGCCCTAGGTAATAATGATAAAGAGGCCTCATTAAACTTGTAAACTAAAGAAAAATTGTATATAAACTTGAACTATATGAATCATATATGTTTAATATTATGCGTACTTAAATGCAAAACTAATAAAAATATGGCCCCTTTTAAGTGGAGGCCCTGTGCGACGGCATCTATTGCACACCCATCCGAGACCCCTCTGATTTTAATTGACAAAAGTTGTACTATTATTCAATCAGTGTTTTATGTAATAATTTTAAAGTAAACTTCCTTTGTATCAAAAAATTGGTTGCATGACATAAACCAATAAAGATATTGCTCAGTTTTGTTTAAAAAAGCACGCCAAGTCACAAATGTTTTCAATATATATGCTAAAAAAACATTATTGTCACTCAATTGAATATTTCTAAGTTTTATAAGAAAGATAGAAAGGTCTTTATTTGCATGCTTTCAATAGCCTTACCTCATATATTCATGTCTTTTGCACTCAATTTCCCACATAGCTACTCGTGTTGTTCCTAGTGGATATCCACTAAAATCATATCATATTAATGTTTGTCATTAGAAAATAATCATTCCAATATATAAATCTAAGAATGAGAGAAGAGCAAGCGTAAAAAGTGAGATACTTTACTTACTGGGAAAAAAAAATCTAAGAAGTGCGTCAAACATAAATGTATGGATGAGTAAAGAAGTCAAATATTCGATTATAATATAATAAATTTAAAGCTCAAATGATATACCTTCCAAAAAGAGCTTCTTTTGAGCTTCCTCATGTCATGTTTGACTTCCTATTTGGCAAAAAGCAAATAAACATACATAAACAAACACACTATTACGTTTATAACATATTTTATGAAAGAGTTGGAGATCAATAAAAAGAGCACCCAAGTTTCAATCTTAAATGGAATCATTAGTAACTTATTTAACTCATAAACTTACCAGGTTCTATAAGCTTCAACTAAGCATCAATCAATTGTTGTGATAAAATTTAGTTCTTGCAATTTCTAAAGTTATTTCTCAATTAATTAAAGTTCACCTCCATCTATTAGACATATCAGCAGACCCCAACTATGCACACCTGCACCAACTAAAAATATGAGTCATCTTTCCACCATTTGATATATTATCTTAAATTTGTTTGAACTTGTGTATATTGAAAATTAGAAAATAATGCGTACAACTTTGCAATGCTATAATTACATAAAAACATTCAAGGAGCTTAATAGCTTTTTAAAAACACAATAAGGTATTAAACTCCTCAAATAAGCTTTGCCAAACACCCGTTTATACACTTTACAAAAGAGATTAAAGAATACATTTAAAGAATGATTGAAATCGATAGAACATAATCCTACCTCTCGATACTAATATCCTTTTTGAATTAGTAATGAAATTCCTTGTTTCCACTTCGTGTATCCTAATCGAGATACTTTTAACCATATCTTTTTTATAATACAAAAAATATGAATAATTAGAAACTAAAGTTGTAGCTATTCATCGCTCATATGCATAATATTATAATCACACTGATCACTAAAACGCACAATGTTATCATCGGTCAAATACAACTATAGCTACAATACGCTTAAAAATGCATATTTGATCATTCAACCTAGAATTTAAGCACATGTACCTCACATTAAAGTTTTTAACTCCATTGATGTTCTAATGAACGTGTTGTCTTCCTCAACATATATAACTCTAAATATTTCTTTCTCTAGTAATCTTTGCAAGCTAAAATATCACAAAATAAAACGTGTATTTAATTTCAATCAATCAGAAGAAAACACAAATACTTACCTTGTTTCAAATATATTTCTTGTTACTCGGTTTGATTCAAGAAAGATGTATGAACAAAATGAAACATCCATACACAAATCCAAGATGAAAGATCTTATTCGTAAACTTGCAAGTTACAACCAAAAAATCAATTATAAACATAAAAAATATATTGATAGAAGTGTCCCATTGAAGATCGTATTTGTTTACCTTTGTAACAAAAAAAAAAGAAGAAATTTATTCACCTACAATATCCTTTGTGTCAATAAAATCCGGAATATTCGAAACTGAAAATATTGTGTTTTTCTGATGATGATGATGATGATGATGATGGCGGGTTAGGGTTCGGATTGATTTTGGGTTTTTGGAATGAGGTGGTAGTACAACAGATGTTTCTTTGCAAACGCCCGGTTAGGATTGGTGAAAGTTAACCGAAAATTAAGAGGCTTTCCTCACAAGCTTTGACTTTTAATGTATAATTTCCTAAATTAATGGAATAATTTAAATTAGTGGTAAAATGACTATTGTAGACACTCTAAAAATTCAACATTTACTTTTTAAAAGGGCATTTAACGTATTTTTGAAGTGATGTATATTAGTAAGTATAGATTAAAGCTTCTATCTACTCAATAAGAGGTTAATTAAGAGTTTTATACGAAACCACTTAATTTGGTAAACACCCCCTTAGAAATTTAGGGCTGTAAAAGAAATGAACGTTTAATGAACATTTCATGAATCGTTCGGTAAAAAGTTCGATTTTGTTTTTGTTTTTATTAAATGAACGAATATAAACAAGATTTTATATTCGTGTAGTTAAATGACCGAATACGAACAAAATTCACGTCCGTTAATATATATTCGTGAACGTTCAATTATGTGTTCGTTAACTTTAGTTTATGTTCATTTATTGTTTTATGTCCGTGTATCGTATCTTTTAATGATATAGTTTTACAAATTGATTTACTTAAACAAAACTTGTAAAACACAATGTTATTTATAATTTGATAAAGTTTATCTTTGTTTTTCTACATTCATTTATGTTCGTCTAGCGTCTTAATGAACGAATATAAACGAACATGAACAATTCATTTTCTTAATAACGAACATGAACAATAAAATTCGCCTGTTTAAGCATTCGTGTCCGTTTATTTACGTCCCTAAAGGCATTATGTTTTTCTTATACACCAAGTCATTTTTTATAATTTATCTTTTATTTTTTCATTTTTGTCTACAAGCTGAAAGATAGAAATGAAAAAAGTGCATTTGTTTTCCTCTTATGTTTGCATGCCGAAAGAGGAAGTGAAAGAAATGTGTTCGTTTTTTCCTCTTATGTCTGCAAACGGTAAGAGGAAGTAAAAGAGTTATGTTTGTTCATTTTTATACATAAGAGGCAAAAACGATTTTTTCCTATTCAATTTTGAAAAAGAGTTTTTTTGTCTGATTATAACTTTTTGTATCTTAAAGCCTCACATTCACCTCTTGTCTCACAGACATGATTTTACAATTTAGACATAAAACATTTGTCACAATCCAAGACTTTTGCAAGTGGTGTGGCCCAACAGATAGCAATTAACATTAAAAAATTTATTTAGGGATTATGTTGGGTCCGCTAGAGCACACGCGTTCATGCAAACCATGAAAGATATAAACAACAGTTTTAGCAAGTGAGGAAACTGATAAAAATAAACATTGTTAAGGTTGGGTTTGCTTGAGAACGACACAAACATGCTAATAACACCATTTGTTTTTTTCAACTTTATAAATCTTATTAGAAATATATCAAATATTTACAAGAGATAGCCTACGGAAAACTACCCCGGTTGATGACAGATTCTCTCCAAACTCAAACAACAAGAGGCAGCTAGCTTTGCGTTTTTGTTTCTAGGAAAGGAGGATCCTAACTATCATACTTTGTATTATTTTTCTGTGTTTGAATCTCTACGTAATTCAATTACAACCTTTGGTTTATATAGAGGGGGAAACAGGGGTTGCACATGGGTCCACAGTAAATTATCCACTTGCTATAGATAGGCACGTGCCTAGTAGGCTAGTCTGAAGCGTACTTTCGGCTTTCCCAATTTGACAACTTATAGTTCCAATGCATGTTTCTTGTATATCGATAAGCACTTGAACTTATCTTCTTAAGAAAGTTTCCCGCCAATGCATTCATAGGTTGAGGTTGTAAAACTGAATCAAGTCTTCAGAGTCATAGAGACATTTGTCAGATCCCAGTAACCCTGGTGTTGCTTTTAGCTCCTTGTAAATCACTCCCTGACACCACATCAATTTGTGAAATGTTTTCTTCAGTTGGTCTTTGACGTCCCTGAAGCCATACAGGTAGTTGAGCTTTATACAACACTTACTGATTTCTTTATCAATGAGTATCACTTTCTGAATAATAATCAGAGAGACATGTTCTCTGATAACTTATTAGGGAGTATCTCACTTTTGATAACTATCAAGTTCACATTGATAGTTATGAAGTGACATTCTCTCTGATCGTTATCAGAGACTTTATGCTCACTGACCTTTAGAAGGTGTATTAGGCTATTTTATATTTAAATAATTGTCAGAGACAATTGGGTCGGTTTTTCAGACCCCACAATCTCCCCTATTTAAATATACAAATAGACTAATTATCAGTAATAAGTGACCATAATGGCTTATTCTTACGTACTGATTTTACAACAAGGAAAAATAACAAATTAGTTATCTTCTGAGTCCTGATTGTTGTTGAATATTGTGACAAATCACAAATTTCAGGTCATTTTCCAAACCTTGACAATTTACTATTCACGAGTTACTATTCACCAATCACTATTCATCATTTTCAGAGTCAGTTTGAGACTTTGAGAAGTCGTAAAAAAAATTACTATTCATGAAACACTATTCATCCTCGGAGGGAAATCACTATTCATGGTTATCATTCATCAGTACGTGAACTAGGTTTACGGGTATTCAAATGCGCGTAACCAATATGGTTTAGCTGCGTATTCATGCATCATCAGTAAGGACACATCATATAGACTAGAGCAATCTACATATCATCCATATCATCATCAGTATATTAGGTCACTGATGTGCTGCGTGTGTCGTTGCGGTTTAGCAGTTTTAATGCCTAATCAAGTTTTAAATTTATATTTAGCCGACTTATCAATAACACACACACTTAACGAGCAGTGTACCCGGTCAGTATGAATATAATGGTAAGTAGAGTGTCGATCACTAAGAGTGGAACGTATTATCTCGTTATTCTAATCAGTATTTTAATATCCTAACGCAAGGGGGTTTCAGCCTGAGAGACTGGCACGGTTTTGTTTGCAATTAAATAATAAACTAAACTAATAGGCACGAATCAGCAAGTAGCATACACGTACACAGATAAATACTCGAGACAATAAGAGGGCTGTCCTTATGATTAAGTAGTTTGTCACTTGTTTTATTGATAGCTTTATATGAAGTGTATGTAGTTAATCCTTTCTCGTTGGTCCTAAGCTTATCGGCGAGTAAACCCTTAATGATGACTTATGTCTAAAAGTTATTCCTAAGTGATCAATTTAGTAATAACCGTGGGAGTGCAACCTTTCCGTTGCCACATTACACAAGCCACTAATAAACACAGAGGTGATCAATGCACTAATAAGTAGTAACCAAAGACATCAACATATAAACTTTAATCGATGGGAAAGCAATTTTAAGGGGAGTTGAAGTGAATGATAACATAACACAAGCCCATCAATCCTGATGAATTAAAGTTTGCTAACACAATAAAACAAAACTACTTAATGAATTAAACACATGCAGCACCTTCTTACAGCTCTTGTATCTTCGTTTGGTGTGTCTTGTGCTGCCTCCTTGACTGAATTCGTCCTAGGGTTCTGCTGCTTCGGTCTTCGGTATTATATGGTACCTACGAAATTCGTCTGGTCTTGGGTATTTATAGTTTCTGTCTGAGGTGAGATGCGGCGCATCTAGTAAGTAGATGCGGCGCATTGACTTAACTTCGCGTGGGGTCCAAGATTATAATATTCAGGAATATTCGTACACCGCCAGAAGATGCGGCGTAACTCCATGATTAGATGCGGCGCATGTCCTCTTGTATCTTGGATCGTATCTGGTGGAATCTTAATAGAGATGCGCCGTATGTAATAAGTGAGATGCGGCGCATCTGGAGCAGATTAGTCTTGATCTTCTTCATTTCAGTAGACTCTTAACTTCTTGCATGTTTTGCTCCATAATTAGTCCAAAATCGCTAAGTTTCACCAAATGCTTGTTTTTACCTGAGAATTACAAAAGTAAACGATTAAGTATCAATCCTCATACATAATATAGTAAAACAAGTCAAATTAATAGGATAAATGATAGTAATAAAATGTACTTATTTGAGTTTATCAAATATCCCCCCACTTGAACTTTACTTGTCCCCAAGTAAACCTTAGAATTTCTCTTATGAAAATGTATCCTCAAAGATGTTAGGATTTATTTTTATATTAAGCATGTATTCGTTTAATTCATAATCACACAACTAAACACTTAACGAATTAGAAGTAAAGTAAAATAAGTTGATAAAAGCAAATCTAATCGTTTAACTGTCCAGTCGTGACGAATATTCTATCATAAGCTTGGCAAGTATACACATCTCCACCACTAAAGCTAAGGAATAACAAGTCTAAAGCGGTAAAAAGGGTTTTTAGGCTTAAGGGTTAATTATTCTTGATCACTATCGATCTCAGATTCCAGAAAAGGCGACAAAATCACAAATACATGATCGAATCCACGAACACGATACTTGCAATTGCTCAAATCCTTAACTCGAATAGGCTAAAGATAGGTCCAAACTTCACCAATAATAATATATCAAAAAGGGCGACAAAATCATAAATACATAGCCGAATCCACGACTACGATACTTAAGATTGCTCAAATCCCTAATCTCAATAAATCAAAGGTTTGGTTGGATAAAGAATAATAAAGGGCATGGATAACATTTGGGATATAAATTGGTGTAAAATGAAAAATAAACAAAACAAATAAATTAAAATCCTAAGTGTGGTTAATCACTATCCCAACCATCCCATGAATAAGACTCATATCATTGAATAACTCACGTTTTAACACTTGAAACACACGCTTTAGGTAGACACGAATTATACTCAACAAGATCTTAATCAAAGAATAAACCTTAATTGGCGTTCCCATAACTGCCAATTCCCATTCAATCCATAGATATAGTACAACAAATAGTGGCCATATGAACCACTTACATAACTTTACATCAGTTGGTTAAAACAAATTTCCAACTTTTCTTTCTTTCTTTTTCTTTTCTCATTTTTTTTTCGATTTTTTTTTTTTTTTTTTTTTTTTTTTTTTTTTTTTTTTTTAACTAAAGATGTGTAAAATTTCACCACATCACTATAACTTTCTTTCCGGATAATTTTTTCATACTTTTCATACTTTCAGAAATAACGGTAATAGCGAAAGTAGTAAACACACGAAAAATAGACTCAAAGATATATAATATTTACTTTCACTCCAATTGCATTGTGCAATTTCCCGACCTAACCATAGATAATGAATTACGCACGCGAACACAGGTAATGTAAGGAAACACACTCTGCCTATAGCAATTAACCAACCACGGATTCTAATCTACAGGGTAGGCTAAGGTGTAAGGGTGTAACGAAACATTTTAAACATAGGTGTAAGAAACGAAAGGAATGGCTCTGAGTTTTTTTTAGGGGTATCTTACTCTAAAAATGAGAGTAACAAAAGGGTTTATACGGGGGTTAACTAACCAGTGTAGTTAGTTAATAACACATAACATATAATAGGCTATTTGGGTGTAATCCTAGAATTTTACCAATTTAGACAAGTCATTCAAATTATATAAATAATACTCATTATGGTGGTCTCGAATAGTATACAAGCCAAGTTCT
Organism: Artemisia tridentata subsp. tridentata; assembly: GCA_021014915.2. NCBI lineage: Eukaryota > Viridiplantae > Streptophyta > Magnoliopsida > Asterales > Asteraceae > Artemisia > Artemisia tridentata. The sequence goes on along the minus strand of CP139507.1, from coordinate 303,098,337 downwards.
AAAGTTTACAAGTCACCGGCACACTCATAGATTTGTGAATTTTGAAAATCACAATTTTTGAAAATAACGTCATGTGTGCAGCTATGCAACTTAGATCTTAAACAAAAACATGCTAAAAAATTTTTAAGTTTGATATATTAAGCACATTTTAAGCATAATTTTTGAAAAAGTATAGGACAAGTAATTGTTAAGTGTTCTAATTCTCCAATCCCCCCACTTAAGTTAAACAACGTCCTCGTTGTTTGTATAAAAGGTTAAAAACTGGAAAATAAAAGAATTAGAACAGGAAAACTCCCCTGAGATTTGCTCGGTATGATCCTCCATTTGTATTAGAGCAAAAATTATCTTTCTTGTGGATGAGAACGTTAAAGCTTCATACTTGATGTATCCACAGGAAATCCAGGAAACTATAATACCACCAACACTTTAAAACACACCTAAGATAAGAAAGGTTCAAACTTGCATAATACATTAGTAGTTAGGAAAAATAAAACTTAAAAATTAAAACTGAAAAATCATCAGGTCAGTCGATGCGCCGTATCTTATGGAAGAAGATACGCCGTATCGAGCCTGGAATAAATACGGATCAGAATAAAGATGCGCCGCATCCTTAACCAGGGATGCGCCGAATTAAGATAAACTGATAAAAAGTTTTAAAGTCGAAAATAAAAATGCAGAAAAATTAAAATAAGATATGACCATTGCAGGAGATGCGTCGCATCTCAGAATTGAGATGCGCCGTATCCTCGGCGGGCCTGACTGACTCGACACAGAAAACAGAATAATAAAAATTCTCCGGGTTGTCTCCCGGTAAGCACTTGTCTTTATTCCAGAGTCTTCAAGTTAGACTCACGTTCAGCTCTTTATTCCAATACTTCAGGTTCAAACTCCACCACCTCGTTCTCATTATCCTCGATTTTATTATCAAAGTATTTCTTCACACGCTGCCCGTTTACTTTGAATATATAACCATTTTTATCGCATATTTCAATAGTTCCATATGGATACACTTTCTTGACAACGAACGGTCCCGTCCACCTCGATTTAAGTTTACCAGGATACATCTTTAATATGGAATTAAATAGCAGCACTTTCTCTCCAATAGTAAACGTTTTATCCCCACGTAACCTCGAGTCATGCCATTTTTTGGTTCTTTCTTTGTAGATCTTAGTATTTTTGTAGGCCTCGTCTCTTAGTTCATGGAGTTCATTAAGTTCCATGAAACGGTTCTTCGTTGCAGCTTCCATATCCATATTACAATTCGTCAAAGCCCAATATGCACTTTGTTCAATTTCGACCGGTAGGTGGCATGCTTTTCCGTATACAAGACGAAACGGAGTGCATCCTGTTGGTGTCTTATAGGCCGTACGGAATGCCCATAAAGCATCGTTTAACTTGTCAGACCACCCTTTTGGATTATATCCAGTCGTTTTTTCAAGAATTCGTTTTATAGCTCTATTGGTTACTTCAGTTTGGCCATTGGATTGAGGATGGTATGCGGTGGAAACACTATGATATACTCCATATTTTTGCAAGGCTCTTCCCAGATGGTGATTACAAAAGTGTGTTCCCCTATCACTAATCAATGCCTTAGGAATTCCAAACCTAGAGAACAAACCTTACAAAAACTTAAGTACTACCTTGCTATCGTTTGTTGGTGATGCTTGTGCTTCGACCCATTTTGATACGTAATCAACAGCAACCAAAATATATTTATTACCTTTAGATTCAGGAAACGGTCCCATGAAGTCCAATCCCCATATGTCGAAAACTTCACATACTTGGATATAGTTTTGCGGCATTTCGTTTCTTGATGTTATATTCCCGGATCGTTGACACGCATCACATCCTTTTATATAGTCTTTTGCATCATCCAACATAGTGGGCCAATAAAATCCCGCATCAAGGATTTTTCTTCTTGTGATGATTGCACCGTGGTGTCCCCCCGTTGGCCCTGAATGGCAATGTGCCAATATTGCTGGGATGTCATCACCATCCACGCATCTTCGTAAAATATTGTCAGGACATAATTTAAAGGCATAAGGTTCATCCCAAATATACTCGCTGGCGCGATTTAGAAACCTTCTTTTCTCGTCGGATGTTAGCCCTTTTGGAATTTCATTAGCAACTATAAAGTTTATAAAGTCGGCATACCATGGTCCATTATTATTGCTCTTAATTCCTACCATCATAAGGTGTTCATCAGGAAAGTCATCAGCAATCTCCCTTTCGTCAAGCACCTCCATATCAGGGTTTTCAAGTCTAGATAAGTGGTCAGCAGCTAGATTCTCCGCACCCTTTTTATCTTTAATTTCAATATCGAATCCTTGGAGCAATAAAACCCACCTAATAAGCCTTGGCTTGGCATCCTGTTTATTGAACAAATACTTCAAAGCAGAATGGTCAGTGTAAACCATAGTTTTTGACAATATAAGATATGATCTAAATTTATCGAATGCAAAAACTACTGCTAAAAGTTCTTTTTCCGTGGTGGTGTAATGTTCTTAGGCATTATTCAATGTTTTGCTAGCATAATAAATTGGCTTAAATTTCTTATCTATCTTTTGGCCAAGTACGGCTCCAACAGCATAATCACTAGCATCACACATTAGTTCAAAAGGCAGATTCCAATCCGGCGAAATTATAATGGGTGCAGAAGTTAGTTTTTCTTTAAGTATATTAAATGCCTTTTTGCAATCTTCAGAAAAATCAAACTTTGCATCTTTTAGCAACAATTGGGTCATAGGCCTAGATATTTTTGAAAAATCCTTTATGAACCTACGATAAAATCCAGCATGCCCTAAAAAACTTCTAACGCCTTTTACGTTAGTGGGGTAAGGTAGTTTGGCAATTACATCAATTTTAGCTTTATCGACTTCTATACCTTTCCCAGAAATCTTATGTCCTAACACAATTCCCTCTCTAACCATAAAATGACATTTTTCCCAATTAAGAACAAGGTTAGTTTCTTCACACCTAGCAAGCATTTTATCAAGTTTAAAGAGACAATCACTAAATGAGTTACCGAACACCGAAAAGTCGTCCATGAAGACTTCCATAAAGTCTTCTACCATATCATGGAAGATAGCCGTCATACAACGTTGGAAAGTAGCAGGGGCGTTGCATAGTTCGAACGGCATTCTCCTATAGGCGAAGGTTCCATAAGGGCAGGTGAAAGTCGTCTTCTCTTGATCCTCGGGGGCAATGGGTATCTGGAAGAAACCTGAAAAACCATCCAAAAAACAATAATAATCATATCCTGATAGTCTTTCTAACATTTGATCAATAAATGGAAGAGGGAAGTGGTCTTTTCGCGTAGCATCATTGAGTTTGCGATAATCGATGCAAACTCTCCATCCAGTAACAGTTCTTGAAGGGATTAACTCATTGTCGTCATTGAGTACTACCGTCATTCCTCCTTTTTTTGGTACGACGTGGATAGGACTGACCCACGAGCTATCAGAAATTGGGTAGATAAGTCCGGAGTCAAGTAACTTCACAATTTCGTTTTTCACCACATCTTGGACTTTTGGATTCAAACGCCTTTGAGGTTGGATAGTTGGTTTGAATTCATCCTCCATAAGGATTTTATGTGTACAAAATGACGGGCTAATTCCCTTAATATCAGACATACTCCACGCTAATGCTCCTCTTCGTTTATCTAGTACCTGCAAAAGAGACTCTTTTTCTTTTGGCGTTAAGTCAGATGCAATAATAACGGGTGAATTAGTATTTCCGTTTAAATAAGCATATTCCAAGGTAGAAGGAAGATCCTTAAGCACAGGTTTAACATTATCAATTTCAGTAGCACTAGCGGAATAAACCTGTTCTTTCATTATATCGCTGCTGTCATCAGATAGATGCGCCGCATCGAGGTTTTCGATGTGCCGTATCGCATTCCATACAATAGAGTCAGCAGCTAAATTATAATCAATTATATTCTCATCAACTTGATCTTCTATAGCAATTGTGTTTTCCAAATTTTTAAGCAGAAAAGAATCAAGCAAATTACTTTTCAACAATTTCTGAGTAAATTGATTAATCGTGTTATCAGAAACATCGATATTATAACATTCATCATCATCGAAATTATCTTTACTCATAGATTGTTCCATGTTAAACTCAACCTCATCTTTTCCTATGGTAAGAGTTATCTTTTTATTAAAAACATCAATTATGGCCCTAGCAGTGGCTAAAAATGGACGTCCTAATATTATAGGAGTTCTAGAATTTTCAGGCATATCAAGGATAACAAAGTCGATAGGTAATTCAAATTTATCAACTTTTATCAATATATTTTCCGCTATTCCTAGTGGGTATTGAATGGACCTATCAGCTAGTTCTAAGCACATCCTAGTAGGTTTTGGTTCACCAAGACCTAATTTATCATACATAGAAGAGGGCATAAGACTTATACTAGCTCCTAGGTCGGCTAAGGCATTTTCAATATGCAAATTTCTAATTTGACAAGGAATAGTGAAACTCCCTGGATCTTTTTCTTTAGACGGAAGTTTGTTGAGCAATGCTGCTGAGCTTCTTTCCCCCATCGTTATGGTGCAAGCCTCTTCGAGTTTAGACTTGTTTGTAAGCAAGCTCTTCAGATATTTAGCATATTTTGGCATTTGCACTAGGGCTTCCATAAATGGTATGCTAAGCTGCAGCTGCTTGAGATTCTCCAGGAATTTCTTTTGATAGGAATCTTCTTTCTCTTTCCTCACCCTATGTGGGAAAGGTAGTGTTGATCGTTTAGGTTCAACAGAAGGTTCTTCTCTAATCACAAGTTCTGGATCAGTCTCTTTTGGTTGCTCTTGCTCAGGTGGTAAAGATTCAGGGGAAATTTTGTTTGTACTGTCATCCTCGGGTGTCTCTCCGATTTGAAAGGTTGACTTTCCACCTCTAGTTGTAATTCCTTTCAGATCGTGCCTTACCAAAAGAACCTTGTTAAGCACTGTTGACAATTGGTGCACTTCAATTGCCAAACCATTGATCATATTGTTTTGTTCCTTTAGTAACAGCTCATGACTGCCTTTGAATTCAGTGATAAAGTTCCTTGCTTCGTGATGTTCTTGTTCATTGGCTTGAGCGATTAGTAGTGCAAACTCTTCCATAGTAAGGTTTCTTTGGGGTCTTCCGAACCAGTTTGGGAAAATATCGAACATTGTTCCTGAAAATTAAAAACAAGAAGATTTCAAAGTAAAAGCTTCCTAGTATAAGGGTAAGTCAGAATATTTTCCGATGAGGCGAAAAGTGTACCGCTTTTAAGGGGTCATTTAAGCCCGAAATCGTATTTATTTGATCAAATATTGCCCTAAATCGTTCCTTTTGTCATTTTAGGTACTTTTGAGGAGAAATCTAGAAAAGGAGGCATTTTGGACGTTTTTGGAGCATTAAAGTGAAGAAAACGGCAAAGTCTCAAGAATCGGCTAAAAGTTACTCTTGACGGCGTCACAATTAACATGGGACGGCGTCATGCCTTGGCAAGAAAAGTTGGATGTGAAATTTACTCATGACGGGCCAGTGAGTTAGCATGAGAATTCTGACGGCGTCACGCTTTAACTAAATCAAGGGCGTCACGGCTTAAATCATAAGGGGACGGCGTCACGTTCATGATCCGACGGCGTCAAGCCTTGATAGGCCAGAATGGATTTTTGAAGAGCTAAAGAGGGACGGCGTCAAGAAGGTCACCCGGGAACCCTAAAAGCGGCGAGGTGACGGCGTCACAATGCATAAGGTGACGCCGTCAGATCCAAAAATCTATATATAGTTTTCTAATTTTTTGTCATTGAGAGAGAGCTTAGTGTGTGGAATTTTGGGATAAAACCCTAAGACGATTTTAGCTACTTTTTCAGGGCTTTTTGCCTTGAGATCTTCCATGTTTCATTGAAAGATAAGTTATCAATTAATCATTCAATATGTCTATGTGTTGTTTGATTCTATCTTATGCTTGTCTTTTGTTTAACATGTTAGGCTAATTTTATCTTGTGTTTGCTTAGATCTAATGAAACCTAGCTATTGATTATTGGTTGTTAGTGTGTTGTTAGTTGTATTGGATGATTGTTTATCTATGTTAGGCTTAAGAAAACTGGCTAACTTCCTATTCGGTAACTTGCTTGAACGTCTTAAGAAACATGAACCAAACGCGTACTAAAGGTTTTTATGGTTGTATTTAATGCACAAGCGAATTCTAGTGATCCCATGTTAGGAGCTTCCTAGCCGGCTCGACATAGGAGTGAAGTAGGAGCTTGTAGAGTTGGGGAAGTAAGTACGCCACCCCACGAATGGTATTAAGGAATACACCCGTCATCCACGCGACTAATACACACTAATTAACCGGTAAAAGATAGTTAGGGAGTAAGGAAATCTAAGTAAACACATTTCTCTACACATAAGTTTCTCACCACTTTTCATTTTTGTTATTTTATTTTATTTGCATTCGTAGTAAATTTTGGGTTAGTTGACTAGCAACTAATTCCGCCCACTCCTTCAAAACCCGAGATTTTACTTGCTTTCATAAAAACTATAAAAACATAAAAAGAATCTTTCTCAACCCTTAGACCTAATTAGAGTAGCCTTTCATACCTAACGAACACTATTCCCTGTGGAGAACGATCAATCCCCCGTACTTACCACTACACTATACTACATCGGTCAGGTACACTGCCTGGTGGGGTTGTAAGCCTCTTGAGATCCCTCGAGAGGTAAAACCTGTTGTAAGGTTACAAAACCACGCAATCAGGGTAAGTCAGAATATTTTCCGTTCGGAAATTAGAAAATAATAAAAGTTGCTGATATCTGCAGACGATGCGCCGTATCCAAAAAGTTGGATACGCCGTATCTTATAATCGTTAAAATTTAATCAGACTTTATCCAGAAAATAGATACGCCGCTTAGAATTTATGAATGCGCCGTATCGAATTAATTAATCAAAAATCGATATTTATTTAAAATTAAATACGTCGTATTAACGAAAGTTAATGCGCCGTATTTTCGTTACGTTTCAAAATACAAGATTTTTGATTCAGTAAGATGCGCCGTATCGACAGAGATCGATACGCCGTATCTGTTTAATAATTCGCAAACTGTTTTTAATTAAAATAATAAATACGCCGTATCTGCTAAAGCAGATGCGTCGTATGGCGTTAACGTTTTTAAAAAAAAAAATTTTTTATCAAAAACAGATACGCCGTATCTGCTAAAGCAGATGCGTCGTATTACTTTATCGCTTAGGAAAAAAAAAATTCTTATTAAAAACAGATACGCCGTATCTTGGGGAAAAGATGCGTCGTATCGAATTAATTAAACGCGTTGTAAAAAAAAATTAAACGCAATACGCCGTATCTGAGAGATCAGATGCGCCGTATCGTTTGATTTAGCACAGTACAACGATAGCAGAACAGAAAAAATACGAAAAATAAAAACAAAAAACACACAACGAAAATAAAACACACAAAAAATAAAAGAAAACAATTAACACACAATACAACAAATATGCAAAATAGTACAATGATGCAATTAATCTAATAAAAAGAAAAACCTAATTAAAATACTAATCAAATTAACAGATAATAACAATTCACTCCCCGGCAACGGCGCCAAAAACTTGATGTGCTGCGTGTGTCGTTGCGGTTTAGCAGTTTTAATGCCTAATCAAGTTTTAAATTTATATTTAGCCGACTTATCAATAACACACACACTTAACGAGCAGTGTACCCGGTCAGTATGAATATAATGGTAAGTAGAGTGTCGATCACTAAGAGTGGAACGTATTATCTCGTTATTCTAATCAGTATTTTAATATCCTAACGCAAGGGGGTTTCAGCCTGAGAGACTGGCACGGTTTTGTTTGCAATTAAATAATAAACTAAACTAATAGGCACGAATCAGCAAGTAGCATACACGTACACAGATAAATACTCGAGACAATAAGAGGGCTGTCCTTATGATTAAGTAGTTTGTCACTTGTTTTATTGATAGCTTTATATGAAGTGTCTGTAGTTAATCCTTTCTCGTTGGTCCTAAGCTTATCGGTGAGTAAACCCTTAATGATGACTTATGTCTAAAAGTTATTCCTAAGTGATCAATTTAGTAATAACCGTGGGAGTGCAACCTTTCCGTTGCCACATTACACAAGCCACTAATAAACACAAAGGTGATCAATGCACTAATAAGTAGTAACCAAAGACATCAACATATAAACTTTAATCGATGGGAAAGCAATTTTAAGGGGAGTTGAAGTGAATGATAACATAACACAAGCCCATCAATCCTGATGAATTAAAGTTTGCTAACACAATAAAACAAAACTACTTAATGAATTAAACACATGCAGCACCTTCTTACAGCTCTTGTATCTTCATTTGGTGTGTCTTGTGCTGCCTCCTTGACTGAATTCGTCCTAGGGTTCTGCTGCTTCGGTCTTCGGTATTATATGGTACCTACGAAATTTGTCTGGTCATGGGTATTTATAGTTTCTGTCTGAGGTGAGATGCGGCGCATCTAGTAAGTAGATGCGGCGCATTGACTTAACTTCGCGTGGGGTCCAAGATTATAATATTCAGGAATATTCGTACACCGCCAGAAGATGCGGCGTAACTCCATGATTAGATGCGGCGCATGTCCTCTTGTATCTTGGATCGTATCTGGTGGAATCTTAATAGAGATGCGCCGTATGTAATGAGTGAGATGCGGCGCATCTGGAGCAGATTAGTCTTGATCTTCTTCATTTCAGTAGACTCTTAACTTCTTGCATGTTTTGCTCCATAATTAGTCCAAAATCGCTAAGTTTCACCAAATGCTTGTTTTTACCTGAGAATTACAAAAGTAAACGATTAAGTATCAATCCTCATACATAATATAGTAAAACAAGTCAAATTAATAGGATAAATGATAGTAATAAAATATACTTATTTGAGTTCATCAGTCACGCACGGGTTTGTGTGATTTTCATTAACGTATGTTCATTTATTTAATCAACGTTACCACTCAGTTATTACTACTAACATTATATCCGATACTCCCATCAGTGATCATAACATATTTTCATACTTAATATAATGATATAAAGATTATATTATTACTTTACCCGGTGTTTTTAAATCAATTGCTATATTTTCTGTTAGGAGCTTATAACTCCGTCGGTTTGCGATATTTCAACCCGATAAACATTCTAACACCCGATTCTTGCAAGGAATATAATTTTACAATTTTTACAACTTCGTCATATTTTATTTTAACTCGTCAATATTTATTTCTAGTTAACTCGGTACCCGGTAACACCTAATGTATACACAAACTAAACTAATACTTGCAACACTTGGACAACAATATTAATGACCCATGTTTCCCTTATATTTTCTTCCATGTGCCGCCCCCCTAGCTCCCTAAGACCATACTTACTTGATTGTCTTGGACTAAAATTAATGCACTAGGAATTCTTGTCTTGGACTTTATTTACCATAACACTTACATACATTCACCAACTAGCTAAACATCAAATTCTCTCTTCCTTTTTCTCTCTGTCTTGCTCGGCCATCATCTCAAGAACAAGGAGAATCCATAAGTCTTTCAAGAACAAGTTATAATCTAGCCTCATTTATACTCCTTGTTAGAATTTTGAAATAAAAATCCCAAGGTTTCTTACATAATCATCTCCAAAACTCTTCAAAGCATCAAGTAAGCTTCAAGTAAAATTTTCAATCTTTTCATACTTTCATTTGATGTATTTTCAAGTTATATTAGTTGATCATGCAATGTACATATGTTAAACATACCACTTAACACTCTTTTTCACTCTAAAGCATAGATCTATAGATATTTAGTGTAACTGATTTGATATTTTTGTAGTACGTTTTTTTTTTTTTTTTTTTTTTCAAGGGTAAAACTCAACGTATGCGTTTTCCCCGGGTCGTGTCCCAACGAAGGTCGAATATCGAGTCTTTGTTTCGGTGTCGAATACGTGTGGTGAATGTGTGCGAAAAAGTGGTGATTTGTGATTTTATACTACTAATAATGAAATAAAAACAACTAATTATGCTAATAGTACAAGTAAACTAAGCATACAAATTTAAAAACGAAAATTTGAATTTAAAAAACGTTACGCGACGAATTATAAAACGTAAATAAAAAGATTTTCTAAAATTTAAAACCTAAAAATATGAAAATAATTTTCCTATATTAAATCTGATAAAAGAAATTTTTTGGAAAAAGAAAAATATTTTTTTGACTTTTTAATAATTTTTTATGAATTAAAAACTAATTAAAACTATTTAAATGATTTAAAAATATTAAAACACTTGGGAAAAATCTGAAAATTTCTGAGTAATTTTAAAATTAAATTTCTAATTTAAGAAAAATAAATTCAGAAACTGATTAAACTCTAATAAGCAGAACAGTCCAAATAAGCACTTATGAATAAGCCAAAAATAAGCAATACAAGTCCAAAATTTATAAGAAGTACAGAGATCATGCACATGACTATATTAAGCTCAGAACAATCAAAATATTTCAAATAAGCATAAGCTTTAAGCTGAAAAGCACTTAATCAGTTGTTATGGTCAGACAGAAAATAAAGCTAAACAGCCCACTTCACACCCAAATTAAGCAGTCTAATTAAGCAGAGAGATTAAGTCTTAAGGGGGCAAAAGTCTCCCAATACTACTGGCTATCCAAAAGTACTTCAAATTCAAACTTTCAATATCAATAGCTTATAGAAATCAGGTCTAGAAAAGAAGCTATTAGACTGAAAATGGAACAAGCAAATAGCAGTCCTGATGCAGGGTATTTCAGACCTGGAAATAGCTATCCAAATAAGCACATAGCTTAAATCCCAGATATCATACCAAAAGCTTATAGTATGAACTAGCTAATTTCTAAAATTGAGGTCCTAAGCTTATCTAAATAAGCCAAAATCACTACTAGATCAGCAGCCAGAAAAAAAATGTTCTGCACTTAACTATTTTGTGACAGCAGAAACTTAAAGTGGCGCAAAAGATGTGCAAATCTTACTCTAAACCAATTCAGTTATTGCAAACTTCTTTTAACAACTTAAAGTACCTCAAAAATGCCAAAAGGAAATTCAGATAAGCTCAGCTGCTATTCAACCAAACACCCCTTAAAAACAGCTTTTGTAATATTAAACTAAACCTATCCTAATTCTGGACTAAAATCTTTGAATCTATTATCTCCTAAAACTATTGTGAATGAAATAAGCAGAGAACAAAGGCAGATAAGCTTAGAATGAAAAAAAAAAAACAGATAACAATAAGCTCAAATAAGTTACTTATAGAAATTGGACTTACAACTTGATTACAGCTGAAACTAAAGGATTCAGAATCCAAAAAGTACCCAGGCTTATGCCACAATCAATATACCCCATATCCAGCTCAACTTTCCATCAGCTTTTTTCACAGCTTATTAAACTTTGACTTTTACTTTGACTTTTTTTTTTTTTTTTTTTTTTTTTTTTTTTTTTTATTTTTTTTTTTTTTTTTTAGATTGAAAATCAGAAAATAATAAACAAAAGATTAAGAAACTTTAATTCAAGAACAATAAACACCCATTGAACCTAAATTAAATTTTTCATTAATCGAAATAAAATTACAAAGAAAAAATTTCGATACAATTTAAACCAACTTAAAATTAAAAAAAATTACAATAACAATAAATTCAAAACATTAAGAAAATTACAAGCCTTCTAACGAGAGGAGAAATCCCTCTATTTATAGCACTCGGCCGATTCTTCTGGAGAGTCCACGCTGGCAATCCTCGTGTGTCCACAGCTATCATCACCCTTAGATCATGCCTTGGCCTCCAATCTTCATTTCCCACCGTTTGATCAGGATTGACGCGTGTTCGGTCCAATAGCCTGCTGCCATGTGTCATTCTCTCTGTCAGGGCCTTCTAGAAGATCCAATCATTGACATTAATACCCTTAATTGCCGTAAAAAATTCGTACGGTAATTCTAGGGTTTTGGTGAATAGTGAAAATGGGGGAGAGGGGTGAAATAGGGTGCGGGGTATTTGTGAGAGAGATAAGTGTGTGTTATTAGTTTTTTTTTTGTTTGACCGAAGATATTTATCTTTTGACCGGGGTGAGGATGGGGTTGACCGGGTATTTTGATGGGCTCGGGTTTGGTGGTTGGGTTGTAAGAGTTAAGGTGGGCTGGGTATAAGATCGAGTGGGTTGGGCTTGGTTTAGAGTAATAAAGTGGGTTTGGTAAATTGTTTTGTTAAATCCGGATGTTGCAATTTTAAGGTTTTAACAATCAAGGACCAAATATGTAAATCCTGAAAATCAAGGGACCGAATTGGCTAATATTCCAAAGTGATCTAAGGGTGATTTCTGACTTGTTGACCAAGCATGACTTTCCCGGTTCTGGTTCTGAGCCTATTCCATATCTCGTGCTCGTTTTCTTGATTTTCGTCTTTTTCTTCGATATCCGTGCCTGCATATGTAAAAACACAAAAACACAATATCTTTTGGCATTATGGTCGGGTTTTTGGTCGTTATGGTCCGGTTTTGGTCGGTAAATGGTATGTGTTTAAGCACATACCAAAATTCCCCCAGACTAAGCTATTGCAATGTCCTCATGCAATGTTATAGGAACACGTTTTTGAAACCGAAAATTTCCAATCTCTTTTTACTAACTTTGAGAAGTAGCAAAATTTTCAAAAGAGATTAAGAAATCTTAAGTTCTAAAAACTCCCCGATTTTCCTTTTATTCTATTTTTGTATTTTTCTTATTATTCATGTGACGGCTTTTGTTGACAATCATTATCTCACGATAACTTTTAGGGTCTTCGAGCAGAAAACACGACTCATAAAGAAGTGACCATACGGATAAAATTCGTCGTCCCTGATTTTTCACGAGCCCCCAAACTAAGCTTAAAAACGAAATCATTGTTATTTACAAGTTAGATTGCCAACACTACTCAGAAAGCTAATTGTGGACTTTTTGTTCCCAAACTCCTATTTTCCTCTATTTATTTTATTTTTGGTGAGAAATGAATTTTTTCAAATTCTCGTTTCGATAATTTTTAATCCGATAAAGATACCTAGTTTAGACGCTAAGTAGTTTCTAAACCTTCCCTCGAAAACCGTTGCATACAAAAATGAGGTCCACATCAAGGTCTCTGATTTAACACGATTTTGAGGATATCCCTTTTATTTGCGACCGAAACAACTCATCTACGAGTCCAGAGACGGAAGCCTTTATTAGGACACCCCCGGAGTCGAAGTTTGGCATTTTTAACATTATTAAGCACATTAACGTATTTGGTCCTTGGCCCTTTATAACAATCACAACATCGGCTGCGAACCGGCAAGATGTGATAGTCTATTATGACCTTGGAATTTTTCCTCTGCCTTTATTAGAAGTCTACAACATCGGCTGCGAACCGGCAAGATGCAGAAACCTTTTTATGGCTTTGGATTATTATTATTATTCATTATTTATTATATATTTTGCCAAATCCCGAGTCCTACGGCTTTTATAACAATCCCAACATCGGTTGCGAGCCGGCAAGATGGAATAGTCTATTACATCGTAACACTGGCAGTACCTTGATGTGTACCCAACTTTCATAAGCAAGGATTTTCTAAGGAAGAAATAAAAACTAATTATCGCCAAAACTAAAATAGCTTTAATTATTCCTAGATTTCTATTTTTAAGGCGAAACAAGCTTATGGGAACAAAAAGCCACAAATAACTTTGATGAGCTCTAAAGAGATCCAACTACTCCACGTTTAGCAATCTAACTTATAAACAACTCTATCATTTCTCGTTCTTCGCAAATTTAAAATCTTAAATAATAAGATCCGCGAATGCTTAGCCAAATAATCAAGCCATGCATATAATAAAGTCAACTACGGGAACTTGCAAAAGACGGAATTTGTTAAAGAAAAATAGATTATAAACGGTTAAGGGGACAAGCTAGGGCTCAACACGCCCGGTCAAGTCAGAATTTTATTCCTACTCTCTCCAGCGGAAAATCAACAAAAATGTCAAAATTTATTATATTTTTGCAAAAATTTTTAAATTTTTCTCATTTTTTTGGATTTTTTCAATTTTTGGAAGAAAAACGGGGTTGCATGAGAAAACGGCAAAAATGCAAGGCAAAAATCAAATCGAAAGATTACCCCCCCAGACTAAAACGAGACATTGTCCTCAATGTCTTAAAGGTAAGGTTCTCCTACAAAAATCTAAGGCCGTTTATTAATTATGCCAAAAGATAGATGTAAAACGATAAGATTTTAGGATATCGGATGAGCAACGAATGATGAAACTCGAGTAGCGTGAAGGAAACTACGAGCACGAGAGTCTTCATCATCGGGCATTCCTGGACACAGCACAGAAAACACGAAACACAGGATACGAAAAAGGGGATCCCTCCGCATGTTTTATTAGAAATAAGATAAGAGGATAGATAGATAATCATGGGGTGCCTCCCACGAAGCGCTTTTTTTGGTAACCGAGTCACATGAGCTTGACTCGACCCCGAATTAATTTGTCCTTGGGGGAGCAAGTGGAAAAGATAATCTCCATCGGACTTTCGTTCAAGATGTTTGGATAAACACTGAAGCACATGAAAGTTCCACTCCAATGAGATACCCGCGGTATTTTAGAAAGAAGAACCAGAAATGGTAATACCGGGGTCAAAGATGGTATCCTCACTCCCAACAGAGTGAAGGATGGGGGAAGCCACAGTATATGTGATGAAGAGCATAAAGATGTTGATGATGATCATAATAAGCTCTTCATCATCAGCAGAAATTTTGTCAAAAGTCTCGGGCGGGAGGGTCGGGATGAAATCTTCATGAGAAGGAACACCTCCCCCCAGACTAGAATCTTCCTCCAGATCAAAATAAAATTTATCATATTCCGGAGGAGATAGAAAGAAAGAAAGTTCATCAGAGAACTTGTCGAGATAAAGATCATTCATATCAAAATGAAATGATTCATATTCGGGAGGAGAGATATGAGCATGAGAAGTGGTACTGCCACTACTCGTCTCCTCCGAATGATCAATATCGAAGAAGAAGGCTTTAAAAGCCGGGATAGAAAGATTGAGATCAGAAGTGGGATTGCCACTAGCCGTGTCAAACGTAAAACTCTCATATTCGGTACAGGCATCCTCGAGCTCGTGCTCTAGAGGATCAAACGGCTTTTCTTCAAGAATAACTTCTTCATAAACTTCCTCCGGGGGAAAGGAAAGGAACGGTTCATCAATTATTTTTAATGAATCATCTTCCCCCGGATCACTGTCAGTCTCAACAATTTCCGGAGAAATTGAAGTTTTATCAAAGAAAACCTCGACCTCTTCCCTAGAGATAACATTTTCTTCCATCGTAGGAGAAAGATGGGAAGAGTCGGAATTAAGAATCTCGATGTGATAAACTTGTTCTGGAGGTGGGACAAGTGGTGTGCTCTTAGAGCTAGCAATTTCCACCGCTTCCGTTGTAGTCTCCGATTCATCTTCATCATCGTCGTCAAGAATACTCTTAGAATTTGCAGCACAACACTCAAACCATTTGCTCGATCCAGGATTGATTTTCATAGCCTTGAGCTCATCACGTTTTTCTGACATGCTCTTGACCGTGAATCTTGAAAGGTTTGGATCAACTCTTTTAGGAGCAATTACGGGATCGGACTTTTGATCAACCGTAGCGACATTGCATTTGTCGGTTTGAGGTTTTGAGTTTGGATTAATATTGAACGTAACTTTTTCCTTATCGACCCGCAAAGTAATTTCTTCACCATAGACATCGATCAAAGCACGCCCGGTCCTCAAGAATGATCTTCCTAGAATGAGAGGAACCCGGGGGTCGGCGTCAAAATCAACTACCACAAAATCTGCTGGAAAATGGAACTGCCCCACCTTTACAAAGACATCCTCGGCTACACCCTTAGGAAGGGTTATGGACCGATCCGCAAGCTCGAGGGTCATGCAAGTGGGGGTAAGTTCGGGCAAAGAAAGTTTCTTCCAGATTGATAACGGCATTAGGTTGATGCTCGCACCAAGATCGGCCAAGGCGTGACATTCAACCTTTCCCGGAAATTCACATGGTATGAGAAATTTTCCGGGATCTCCAAGCTTTTCCGGAAGCTTTTTAAGAATTGCCGCGGAGCAGTTTTCGTTCACTGGAGTTTTTGTCATTTCAAATAATTTTTCTTTATTGCTCAACAAACTTTTGAGTGTGGAAGTGAATTTAGGCATCAAGAGCAAAGCATCCGCGAAGCTTATATCAAAATGTAATTCTTGGAATATTTGAAAGAATTTTTCCATTTGACTCGAAGCTTTATCGCGGAGCTTTTGATCACTCAATCTCGAAGGATATGGAAGTGGGGTCTTAACGGGAGCTTTTTCTTTTGGTTCAACATTTTTCGGTTCAGATGGATGGATGACCGGAGGTTGGACGTCTTCGGTTCCTCCGTTATTAGTAGGAGGTTCCGTGTCCTTGGTCGCCTCGGTCTCACGGACGACTACCTTGGGAGGTAGAGAAGAATCGGTAGTCGGAGCCGTGGGTCCATCATATGAAACACCGCTCCTAGTAGTGATCGCCTTAGCATCGCCCCTCGGGTTGGCGATCGTGTTGCTTGGAAGAGTAGTGGTACCCGAACCCGAGGGTCGATCATTTAAACGTTTGTTCAATTCGGTTATCTGATTAATCATCATTCTATTCATTTCCTCTTGTTTCTTTTGTTGTTGTTGGTTTTGAAGAATGAATTGCTTTAATAACTCATCCGAGGGCGATGGGTTTGGCACAAATCCTTGATTTTGATTGTTTGGAAAATTTGGCCCTCGGTTGTTTTGAACAAAACCTTGATTGTTGTTTTGAAAATTTCCTGATTCGGGGCTTGGTTATAATTCCCTTGGTTTTGATAACCTTGATTGCCCCGATTTTGATTTTGATTATTTGGAACATTACGGTTTTGCACTTGCTGATTTTGATTTGGTGGGAAACCGGGTGGTCCGAGAAAATTTTTAGAACGGTAGCTGAGGAGATTACGGTCTCCTTGAGGTTGGTAACCGTTACCACCTTGATTGAAATTTCCAGAAGCAGCATACACATTCTCTTGAGTGTAGCCACCGGAGGCTGGGCACTCGAAATATTGGTGAGGACCACCACATGTCTCACAACTATGGTTAACAACATTCACTTGATTGTTGTTGTTTTGAGTTGAAATCTGATTTTGATGAATTCTCAAGATAGCCGTAGACAAATCATTCATTTGTTTAGAAAGAGCGGCTATCTCGGAAGTAGATGAATCAGTGCTAGATCTTGTTAACTCATTCCTCTCGGCAGAGGAATCCCAAAAATTATGGTGGGCGGTCATGTTTTCAATAAGATCATAGCACTCTTCGGGTCGACGTTTCATAAACGTACCACCGGCAGCAGCATTAATCGTATCATGGTGTCGTAATGTCAAACCGTTATAGAAGGTATCTATAATAGTGACCAATAACATATTGTGGTTCGGACACCGATCAATCGATAACTTGTAGCGTTCCCATGCCTCAAACAATGATTCATCGGGAAGCTGACGGAAATTGCTAATCTCATTCCTTAATTTCGTCACCATCGACGGTGGGAAATATTTTGCCAAGAACTTTGTAACCATTTCATCGAAACTACGAATGGAGTTCTTGGGAAGACGATCAAACCAAGCGGTGGCATGATGCGTCAATGAATAAGGAAAGAGATATAGACGGAGGGCGTCATCGGAGACCCCATGTTGTTTCATACTTTGGGTGATGGTTATGAATTTATCAAGATGCTTGTTCGCATCATCACCCGGCAAGCCATGAAATTGGCACGAATTTTGGACTTGTTGAATCATATGATGCTTAAGTCCAAAATCGGCGGCTTGAATATTGACGGGGGCAATCGGGCCACCACGTCCGTGCATTGTGGGTTGGCACAGCTCCTCCATCGTTCGGAGATCGGGAGCTGGCATGTGATTATCACCACCCACCGGTGGGTGTTGATTATTTTGGTCGTCGGCCATTTCTTCAACGTTTGAGAAATGAACACGGTGATTATGACGAATAATCCTCTCGGGATTTGATAGTGGTGAAAGAAGAGGGTGAGAAGTAGAAGATCGGGTGTGCATACACCAAAAACAAACACCAAATCAAAAAGAAAAACCAAATTTGAAAAGAAAATATTTTTGGATTTTTATTTTTATAAGAAAAATTAGATTTATTTTCTTTTTGGTGATCGTTAATCAACCGTACTTGTTTCTTTCAAAACTACGCGCAGCGTGGCGGGAGAGAAGAATGGATCTCTCTTCGGTCTGCAATTTAATGTCAAGACCTCCTTAAACCCCGTAATTAGGTTGTAGTAAAGAAATAATCCAAGAAACGTTTAATTTTCCGATCTCTTTTGTTGTTATTTCGGAATGGTTTACAACCGCCCTCCTTCAACGGAAGACCGAGGATGTTTATTAATGGTGAAAACACTTTAGGAAAAGTGTTTTTTAATTATTATATTTTTGTATTTTTATTTTTATGAAAACGAAAACTTCCGAGGAAGGGTCTTCAAAACACGATTCTTATGGCGAAACTCCAACTCTTTTCAAGCCTTCCCCGGCAGCGGCGCCATTTTTTGATTTGATATTTTTGTAGTACGTTTTTTTTTTTTTTTTTTTTTTTTTTCAAGGGTAAAACTCAACGTATGCGTTTTCCCCGGGTCGTGTCCCAACGAAGGTCGAATATCGAGTCTTTGTTTCGGTGTCGAATACGTGTGGTGAATGTGTGCGAAAAAGTGGTGATTTGTGATTTTATACTACTAATAATGAAATATGAAATAAAAACAACTAATTATGCTAATAGTACAAGTAAACTAAGCATACGAATTTAAAAACGAAAATTTGAATTTAAAAAACGTTACGCGACGAATTATAAAACGTAAATAAAAAGATTTTCTAAAATTTAAAACCTAAAAATATGAAAATAATTTTCCTATATTAAATCTGATAAAAAAAATTTTTGGAAAAAGAAAAATATTTTTTTGACTTTTTAATAATTTTTTATGAATTAAAAACTAATTAAAACTATTTAAATGATTTAAAAATATTAAAACACTTTGGAAAAATCTGAAAATTTCTGAGTAATTTTAAAATTAAATTTCTAATTTAAGAAAAATAAATTCAGAAACTGATTAAACTCTAATAAGCAGAACAGTCCAAATAAGCACTTATGAATAAGCCAAAAATAAGCAATACAAGTCCAAAATTTATAAGAAGTACAGAGATCATGCACAGGGACTATATTAAGCTCAGAACAATCAAAATATTTCAAATAAGCATAAGCTTTAAGCTGAAAAGCACTTAATCAGTTGTTATGGTCAGACAGAAAATAAAGCTAAACAGCCCACTTCACACCCAAATTAAGCAGTCTAATTAAGCAGAGAGATTAAGTCTTAAGGGGGCAAAAGTCTCCCAATACTACTGGCTATCCAAAAGTACTTCAAATTCAAACTTTCAATATCAATAGCTTATAGAAATCAGGTCTAGAAAAGAAGCTATTAGACTGAAAATGGAACAAGCAAATAGCAGTCCTGATGCAGGGTATTTCAGACCTGGAAATAGCTATCCAAATAAGCACATAACTTAAATCCCAGATATCATACCAAAAGCTTATAGTATGAACTAGCTAATTTCTAAAATTGAGGTCCTAAGCTTATCTAAATAAGCCAAAATCACTACTAGATCAGCAGCCAGAAAAAAAATGTTCTGCACTTAACTATTTTGTGACAGCAGAAACTTAAAGTGGCGCAAAAGATGTGCAAATCTTACTCTAAACCAATTCAGTTATTGCAAACTTCTTTTAACAACTTAAAGTACCTCAAAAATGCCAAAAGGAAATTCAGATAAGCTCAGCTGCTATTCAACCAAACACCCCTTAAAAACAGCTTTTGTAATATTAAACTAAACCTATCCTAATTCTGGAATAAAATCTTTGAATCTATTATCTCCTAAAACTATTGTGAATGAAATAAGCAGAGAACAAAGGCAGATAAGCTTAGAATGAAAAAAAAAAACAAGATAACAATAAGCTCAAATAAGTTACTTATAGAAATTGGACTTACAACTTGATTACAGCTGAAACTAAAGGATTCAGAATCCAAAAAGTACCCAGGCTTATGCCACAATCAATATACCCCATATCCAGCTCAACTTTCCATCAGCTTTTTTCACAGCTTATTACCTTTGACTTCTACTTTGACTTTTTTTTTTTTTTTTTTTTTTTTTTTTTTTTTTTTTTTTTTTTTTTTTTTTATTGAAAATCAGAAAATAATAAACAAAAGATTAAGAAACTTTAATTCAAGAACAATAAACACCCATTAAACCTAAATTAAATTTTTCATTAATCGAAATAAAATTACAAAGAAAAAATTTCGATACAATTTAAACCAACTTAAAATTAAAAAAAATTACAATAACAATAAATTCAAAACATTAAGAAAATTACAAGCCTTCTAACGAGAGGAGAAATCCCTCTATTTATAGCACTCGGCGATTCTTCTGGAGAGTCCACGCTGGCAATCCTCGTGTGTCCACAGCTATCATCACCCTTAGATCATGCCTTGGCCTCCAATCTTCATTTCCCACCGTTTGATCAGGATTGACGCGTGTTCGGTCCAATAGCCTGCTGCCATGTGTCATTCTCTCTGTCAGGGCCTTCTAGAAGATCCAATCATTGACATTAATACCCTTAATTGCCGTAAAAATTCGTACGGTAATTCTAGGGTTTTGGTGAATAGTGAAAATGGGGGAGAGGGGTGAAATAGGGTGCGGGGTATTTGTGAGAGAGATAAGTGTGTGTTATTAGTTTTTTTTTTTTTTTTTGACCGAAGATATTTATCTTTTGACCGGGGTGAGGATGGGGTTGACCGGGTATTTTGATGGGCTCGGGTTTGGTGGTTGGGTTGTAAGAGTTAAGGTGGGCTGGGTATAAGATCGAGTGGGTTGGGCTTGGGTTTAGAGTAATAAAGTGGGTTTGGTAAATTGTTTTGTTAAATCCGGATGTTGCAATTTTAAGGTTTTAACAATCAAGGACCAAATATGTAAATCCTGAAAATCAAGGGACCGAATTGGCTAATATTCCAAAGTGATCTAAGGGTGATTTCTGACTTGTTGACCAAGCATGACTTTCCCGGTTCAGGTTCTGAGCCTATTCCATATCTCGTGCTCGTTTTCTTGATTTTTGTCTTTTTCTTCGATATCCGTGCCTGCATATGTAAAAACACAAAAACACAATATCTTTTGGCATTATGGTCGGGTTTTTGGTCGTTATGGTCCGGTTTTGGTCGGTAAATGGTATGTGTTTAAGCACATACCAGTAACCCCATGAAATCCACCAATGTTGGTGATGTTTAGGACCTCATGACACCCTAAGAAGGTGTATGGTAGGATTAGATTAGTTGTGGTGTTGATTGAAAGTGGTTTGATCAAGTTTTGAACTAGAAAAATTAGTTTTCACAAACCCTAGAAAAGGTTCTGTCCAAAATCGTGTAATCTGGAAAACTCAGTAACTCAGGGGATATTTTGGCCTTCATATTCAGAAAATACTTTCAAAAACGAAACCGTGGGCGTTGGAATGAGTAAAAACCGACTTACGACGAGAAATATATGATTTTTCTAAGTTTAACGACGAAAAACCCATTTCTGAAAATTTTGCCTGCTGATCGCCGAGGTTCAAAGGACAAAACGAGGTGTTAGACGTGATCTAGAAGAGCCGACCTATTGAAAACATGTTAGTTCATGTTTATACGAAGCCGTGGATATAAAGAACGTAGAAAACGAGCTTATAACGACCGAGATACACGCGTTTGAAACCCGACTACCCATTAAACATTTTGACAGCCCCTATTAGAAAAATATTTCTAAGTATAAAAACTGTTTTTGCACTACACTACATCGAGAGCCGATTTTCTCATTGATCGAGACGCGTATGATCAAAATGACAAATATATGAATTCAAGATAATGTTATAAGATTTCTAAAGACGTCGAGTTTATTCACTAACACTTAACGTACACTACTTCGCAACTAGTTTTGCGAGGCCATTTAGGCTTATTTTCACAAGTCAAGAAAAATAATAAACTACGACGAAAACATTATATTCACCGATAAATCACCAAACGAGGACCATGGAGTATCATTTCAACATACTTACACGAGAAGTGTTAACTAACTTAACGAGACGTCCAAAAATATATTTTCAACGATAAATGTTATTCTCAAAAATTACGAGTGGTATCGATAACATACGTATTTGCATGAGTAGCATCATTTCATTTGCTTACATTA
Source organism: Artemisia tridentata subsp. tridentata (assembly GCA_021014915.2). Taxonomy (NCBI): domain Eukaryota; kingdom Viridiplantae; phylum Streptophyta; class Magnoliopsida; order Asterales; family Asteraceae; genus Artemisia; species Artemisia tridentata. Next base: position 303,076,021 of record CP139507.1, on the reverse strand, counting down.
TATTATATCATTCATAATAGGTCGCGGTTAGAGACCGAGCCTCATTTCATCATACCCATCATTGTCATTATTGCTATCACACCAGGTGAGTTTTCATAGCCCCGCCTTTAAATTAATTATTTAAATTTCTAAATTCTCGGGGGAGAATACATTGCACCATTTTTCATACGGACCAAAGTATCCAAACTCATTTACATTGCTTAAGTTACATCATTTCCCAGATTAAAGTCCCCTTTATTATCATGAACCGTTACTTGTGAGCAAGCGAGAGTGAGTGAATAGATCTATTGAGGGTGACTCCTCCGTTCGGGTTGGTAGCGCCAACTTGTCAAACGAACGCATTTCATTTGATCCATATCAGAGTGTCTGGCAAAACACTCAGTTGGGGAATTTCATTCAGTATAGCTTCGGGGTCATGAGCTTAAGAGCTAATGTATCATTTTTATGTGACAGTTTGTCATACACTTTGTACTTGTGGTTACCGTAGAAATATTTCATTTACATAAACCTATGAACTCACCAACATTATTGTTGACCATTTTTAGCAATGTATTTTTAGGTAAATAAGGTATTCGCATGATTGGCCTGCATATGGACATACCATGGAGTCGCGGTGACGTCGCGTCTCACTTTATTTTTATGCACTTAATTATCGTTTGATTTGTATGAACTTATTTCCGCAAACATGAAACTTCTTTTGGGACCTTGTTTTGTAAACTCTGAATGCTTTAAATAATAAAACGATGTATTTTCTAAACGACACTTTAGGTCGTTCAATATAACTACAACTGTGGTGCTATGATCAGTCACGCCCTCAAGTGTTCCATTCCGCTGCAAATCAGATAATTTGGGGGTGTGACAGATTGGTACCAGAGCAAAGGTTATAGCGAACTAGGTTGTCCATAATACCCTAGACTATAACTACACCATCATAGCATCTCATCATTATAGCATAAGTCTATATTCATTATACATGCGATTTCATACACATATCATTTCATAATAACTCGCATAATGTAACTAGTTATTTACTTCTATTCCACATTGATTGTCACAGAGATGTCTTCAGACACGCATCCTATTGATATCTCCACAGACTCTGAGATAGAGTCAGTTATTTCATCACCACCCACCATTGTGCTAGAGTCGGTTACTTCATCACCACCCACTATCATCCTATCCTCAGTGAACCCTACTCCACAGTCATCACCTATGCTATCTGAGGCTGACACCGAACCCTTCGAGGAGGGCGAGGTGGCACCTACCCCACCTTTGTCACCTGTGATCCGCCGTGGTCCCAGAGTTGTTCCAGTGATTCAGCCAGGGGAGTTCATACCTATTGGTCGGGTTTACCGACTATATCCAGATGGACCGCGCATGAAGCGCACTGCTGCTAAGCGGGTTCATCGTCTTACTGTCTGATCACCAGCTGCTTTTGCACCATTACCATCATCCTCACCATCACCATCCCTACCACCTCTACCACCACTATCCCCAGCCTTACCATCATTATCACCATCTGAGACACCAGCCACTACAGAGACTACAGATACCGCAGAGACTGCACCACCCAGCAGGTTCGAGGTTGGTGAGAGTTCTAGGGCTGCTGCTGCCAGACTACTTACTGCTGCTACACTTGACTCTCGACTAGATCATCTACAGGGACAGATTGACAGGACATTAGGTCATATAGAGATGATTCCATTGAGCCGTGTGGAGGCTATGGAGGAGCAGATTGAGGGACTAGTCTTAGGCAGAGTTTCTATCGATGTTTCATATCAGGGATTAGAGGCCCGACAGCAGGAGAGTTCTGAGCGTATCACCCAGTTGAGACAGGAGATACCGGAGTTATTTGACAGGGCTCAGATGTCTCAGGAGGAGCATCACCGTCAGGCAGGAGAGTTAACTTCAGTTCATGCCAGGATTTCTGCTTTAGAGAGCAGGGAGACCGATCTTCAGCTCCGAGTTCAGCATTTAGAGGAGATTGTGGTCGCCATGACTAGAGATCTCCTGAGGATTAGTCGTCGACTAGGTGGAGCACCAGGAGGTGCCTAGTGTTAGACTTTTATCATGTAGCTTGTACTATTATTATCCTAGTCCCGGGGTGTGGGACATAGTTTAAAGAACTTGTATGTCTTTTGCTTGTAGTACAAACAAATGTATCAAGTGTGACTCTACTATGCAGGATTAGTTGTGCTATTTTATGATATCGGTCCACGTTGGCCAAAATTTTCATGTATTATATTCATGTGTTGTGATTAAATTTATGATAGTTTGTGGTTGTATCTCGTTGTGATTTCATTGTATTTATACATGTTGTGATTGTATTTATACTTGTTGTGGATGTATATACATGGTGTGGTTGTATATATTGTGTATGATGATCATTCTATTGTGAGTTCTCATTGTTGTTATCTTTTGTGATTGTGAAGAATCATGCCACCCAAAAGAGCTATCACACCCCCAAATTACGTGACTTGCAGCGTAATGAAGCATTCGAGGGCGCGACTGATCATAGCACCACAGTTACAGTTATATTGAACGACCTAAAGTGTCGTTTAGAAAATACATCGCTTGATCATTTAAAATATTCAGAGTTTACAAAGCTAGGTCCCAAAAGGTGAAACAAGTTTTCAGAAAACAAGTTTATACAAATTAAACGATAGATAAGTGCATAAAATATAAAGTGAGACGCGTCGACTCCGCGACTCCATGGTATGTCCTTATGCAAGCCAACATGCGATACCTTAATTACCTGAAAATACATTGCTAAAAATGGTCAACAATAATGTTGGTGAGTTCATAGGTTTATGTAAATGAAATGATTGTACGGTAACCACAAGTATAAAGTGTATGACAAAATGCCACATAAAAATAATACATTAGCTCTTAAGCTCATGACCCCGAAGCTAGACTGAATGAAATGCCCCAACAGAGTGTTTGCTAATCACTCTAATATGATTCAAATGAAATGCGTTCGTTTGACAAGTTGGCGCTACCAACCCGAACGGAGGAGTCACCCTCAATAGATCTATCCACTCACTCTCGCTTGCTCACAATTAACGGTTCATGATAATTAAGGGGACTTTAAATCTGGGCAATGATGTAACTTAAGCAATGTAAATGAGTTTGGATACTTTGGTCCGCATATAAAAATGGTGCAATGTATTCTCCCCCGAGAGTTTAGAAGTCAATAAACAATTTAAAACGGGGCTATGAAAACTCACCTGATATGATATAGCAACAATGACAACAATGGATATGATGACAATGAGACTCGGTCTCTAACCGCGACCTATCATGAATGATATGATCCAAGGTAAGCAATGATACAATGCAACACATGCAAATACGTATGTTAACGATACCACTTGTTAGTTTTGAAAATAACGTTTATCGACGAAAAATACATTTTTGATGTCTCGTTATGTTGTAAACTACTTTTCGTGTAATTATGTTGAAACGGTACTCCACGATCCTCATTTGGTGTTTTATCGGTAAATATAATGTTTTTGTCCCAAAAATAGCACTTTTCATTACTTGTGAAAATATGTCCAAAATGGCTTCGTGAAACTAGTCGCGAAATATTGTACGTTAAGTGTTAGTGATTAAACTCGACGTTTTTGAAAACCTTGCAACATAATCTTAATGTCGTTTCATTTGACTTTTGATCAAACGCACCTTGATCAAATAGAAAATCGGCTATCAACTTAGTGACTTGTAAAAATACTAGTTTCTATACTTAGAAACATTTTCTAATAGTGGGCTGTCAAAAATAAACATGGTATGTCGGGCTTTAAACGTGTATATCTCGGTCGTTATAAGCTTGTTTGCTACGTTCTTTATATCCACGGCTTCGTATAAACATGAACTAACATAATCTCAGTAGGTCGGGTCGTCTAGATCACGTCTAACGCCTCGTTTTGTCCTTTGAATCTCGGCGATCAGAAACTAAATTTTCAGAATTTTAGTTTTTGTCGTCTAACTTTGAAAAATCATATCTTCTTCGTTATAAGTCTGTTTTTAGTGATTCAAGCAGCCACGGTTTCGTTTTTGAAAGAAATTTCTGAATTTGAAGGCCAAAATAGTTCAACATTTTCTGAGTTTTCCAGTTTACACGTTTTTGGACAGTAGCTTATATATACTTGTTAAAAACTCATTTTCTTGGTTCTAAACTTGATCATACCACTTCAAATCAACTCCACAAGTTCGCAAATCCTACCATACACCTTCTTAGGGTGTCATGGGGTCCTAAACATCACCAACCTTGGTGGATTTCATGAGATTATTAGTGAAACTTATAGATCTAGTGTTAAAGATAGTTTATGTGCAAAGTGGTATCTAAAACATAAATAAGTTGCATGATTAACTAGTATAACTTGAAAATACATAATCATATGAATTAAATGAAAGTATGAAAAGATCATAAAGATGTTCTTGAAGCTTACTTGATGGTTTGATGAGATTTGGATGAAAATGTATAAGAAACCTTGAGTTTTTATCACAAAACTCTAACAAGGAAGGTAAATGGAGCAAGATTATAACTTGTTCTTCAAAAAGTGATGGATTATGGTGGTGTTCTTGGTCTTGGCCGAACCTAGGAGATGAGATGAGAGGGTTTTGATCTTTTTTTAGCTAGTTGGTTTTGTAAGTGAAGTGTTATAGGAAATAAATTCAAAAGACATAAGAACATAAACATTAAATGTAGTCATGTCTTAGCAAAAGAAAAATGAGGTTTAAAAACATTAAATGTAGTCATGTCTTAGCAAAAGAAAAATCGGGTGTTAGAATGATAATCGGATTGAAATATCGCAAACCGACGGAGTTATAAGCTCCTAACGGAAAATATAGCAATTGGTTTAAAAACACCGGGTAAAATAATAATATAATCTTTATATCATTAAAATTAGTATGAAAATGTATTAGGATCATTGTCGGGAGTATTGGGTATAATGTTAGTAGTAATGACTGAGTGGTAACGTTAATTAAACAATTAAGCATACGTTAATGAAAATCACACAAACCCGTGCATGACCTAATATGATAATGATGTTACTGATGATATGTAGACTACTCTAGTCTATATGATGTGTCCTTACTGATGATGCATGAATACGCAGCTAAACCTAACTGGTTACGCGCATTTGAATACCCGTAAACCTAGTTTACGACATGATGAATGATTCCCATGAATAGTGATTTCCCTCCGGGAATGAATAGTGTCACATGAATAGTAAAATTTTTGACGACTTCTCAAATTCTCAAACTGACTCCGAAAATGATGAATAGTGATATGATAAATAGTGATCAGTGAATAGTAAATGATGAATAGTAACTCATGAATAGTAAATTGTCGAGGTTTGGAAAAATGACCTGAAATTGTGATTTGTGACAGTCGACCACCCTAAAAGGAATTCAGTCCCTGAATTCAGCTGATGTTGGTCTCTGGAGTGGTCTCAGTAAAAAGGTGTGGGTATTTGAGCTGCATCTGGTCTTCTCGTTCCCAAGTAAACTCAGGACCTCTACGAGAATTCCAGCGAACTTCCACGATCGGAATTCGACTTTGCTTCAACTGTTTGAGCTCACGGTCCATAATTTCTGCTGGTTCTTCCGTAAAGTTAAGCTTATCATCGAGCTGAACTTCTTACAATGGGATTACGAGCGTTTCGTCTGAAAGACATTTCTTGAGGTTTGAGACATGAAACGTGTTATGTACACTGCTGAGCTCTGACGGAAGCTCAAGCCTATATGCTACCGGACCAATCCTTTCCAGAATCTTGAATGGCCCAATGTATCTCGGGTTTAACTTCTCGCGTTTCCCGAATCGTATCACGCCCTTCCAAGGAGAGACCTTTAACATGACTTTGTCTCCAACCTGAAATTCTAATGGTTTGCGTCGAACATCGGCGTAACTTTTCTGTCGGCTTCTAGCTGTTTTGAGTCTTTCTCGAATCTGGACTATCTTTTCTGTTGTTTCCCGAACCAACTCTGGACCAGTTAGTTGTACATCACCAACTTCGGCCCAACAAACTGGGGACCGGCACCTTCGACCATACAATGCCTCGAATGGTGCGGCTTTTATGCTCGAGTGATAACTGTTATTGTAAGAGAACTCGATCAATGGCAAATGATTAGCCCAACCATTTCCGAAATCAATCACACACGCCCTGAGCATGTCTTCTAATGTCTGAATCGTTCTCTCGCTCAGACGATCAGTCTGAGGATGATAGGCAGTGCTCATGTCTAATTTGGTTCCAAATTAATCTTGCAATGATTGCCAAAAGTTTGAAGTAAAGCGACTGTCTCTATCGGAAATGATGGAAATTGGTGCACCGTGCCTTGAAACTATTTCCTTGACGTAAAGTCTGGTGAGCTGATCCATAGAATAAGTCTCTTTGATTGGAATGAAATGGGCTGATTTGGTAAGATGATCAACTATTACCCAAATAGCATCGTAACCGCCTGTTCTCTTGGGAAGTTTAGTGACAAAGTCCATTGTAATACGTTCCTATTTCCACTGGGGAATCTCTGGTTGCTGAAGTAATCCTGATGGTTTCTGGTACTCGGCTTTTACTTTAGCACACGTAAGACATTTGCTAACATACGTAGCTATCTCTGCTTTCATATTCGGCCACCAATAAAGCTTTTTGAGATCCTGATACATCTTATCAGAACCTGGGTGAATAGAGTACTTCGACTTGTGCGACTCGTGCATAATCAACTCTCGTATTCCACCATAGAGAGGTATCCAACTTCTATCCTTGAAGCATAGTACTCCGTCTGATCTCCTTACTAAACCGTTTGCATTATCTTGCATCCCCTTAAGTGTCTCACTTGGTAGGTTTTCTTCCTTGAGTGCTTCTACCTGAGCCTCAAGGATTTTTGATGGTAGTGGTGAAATGATTGTCATTCCCAAGGATCTGACTCTCAAAGGCTTGAGTCGTTCCTTCCGACTGAGTGCATCTGCCACAACATTGGCTTTTCCTGGATGATATCAAATCTCACAGTCGTAATCACTAAGCAGTTCCAACCAACGACGTTGCCTCATATTGAGTTCCTTCTGATCAAGTATATACTGTAAACTCTTATGGTCTGTGAACACTACAAACTTGGTTCCATAAAGATAGTGCCTCCAAATCTTGAGTGCAAAAACCACGGCACCCAACTCTAGGTCGTAGTAGTGTAATTCTTCTCATGCTTCTTAAGCTGTCGAGATGCATAAGCTATCACTTTCTCGTTCTGCATTAACACTGCTCGAAGTCCTTTATGTGAAGCATCACAATATACCACAAAGTTTTCAATCCCTTCTGGCAGTGCCAAAATCGGAGCGCTGCAAAGCTTCTGCTTCAATAACTGAAAAGCAGACTCCTGTTTCTTTCCCTATTCGTACTTCTGGTTCTTTTGTGTCAACTTGGTCAATGGTTTAGCTATCTTGGAAAACCCTTCAATGAACCTTCTGTAATATCCGGTAAGTCCTAAGAATTGACGAATTTCTGTAGGAGTCTTTGGCGTTGCCCAACCTTTAACTGCCTCAATCTTTGCTGGATCAACCTGTAGTCCCTGACTATCAATGACGTGACCAAGAAATTTTACTCTGCGGATCTAAAAATCACACTTTGAGAATTTGGCGTACAGTTTCTCTTGCTTGAGCAGTTCTAAGATTGTTCTGAGATGTTCTCGGTGCTCTTCTTCACTCCTTGAGTAAATCAAGATATCGTCAATGAATACAATCACAAACTTATCCAGATATGGCTTGCACACCCTGTTCATGAGGTCCATGAACACAGCTGGTGCGTTGGTCAGTCCAAACGGCATTACATGAAACTCATAATGACCATACCGAGTTCTAAATGCTGTCTTCGAGATATCATCCTCCCGAACTCTAAGCTGATGGTAACCTGATCTTAAGTCGATCTTGGAGTAATAACTGGAACCTTGCAATTGATCAAACAAATCGTCGATTTTGGGAAGTGGATAACGATTCTTTACCGTTAACTTGTTTAACTCTCGATAATCGATGCACATCCTGAAAGATCCATCTTTTTTCTTCACAAAGAAGACCGGCGCTCCCCAAGGAGAGGAACTTGGTCTGATGAAACCTTTGTCTAAAAGTTCTTGCAATTGGTTCGATAACTCTTGCATTTCTGAAGGTGCAAGTTGATAAGGTGCTCGCGCAACTGGTGCAGCTCCTGGCACTAAGTCGATCTGAATTTCCATTTGGCGAGTAGGTGGTAATCCAGGCAACTATTCTGGAAAGACTTTTGGAAAATCTTTAACTGTTGGTACATCTTCAAGTCGTTTCTCATTCGACTTCTTTTCTGTGATATGAGCCAAGAATGCATAACAACCTTTCTTTATGTACTTCTCGGTTTTGATGCATGAAATTATACTGAGTCTGGTTCCACTTCTTTCTCCACGAATGACCAATGTTTCACCGTCGTAAGGAAGATGAACAACTTTTTTCATCACAAATGATTCTGGCATGATGTCGAGATAACCAATCCATACCGATAACAATGTCGAAACTTCCAAGTTCTACTGGCATGAGATCTATATTGAATGGGTGATTTAGAAAATTGAGAGTGCAACCACGAATGATCGTGTCGGTGCCAACTAAAGAACCATTAGCTAGTTCGATGTGATAGGGAGTGTCTAATGTGGTTGGTTCAATGTTGAGTAATGGTGCAAATGCAGCAGAAACAAAACTTCTATCGGCTCCTGAATCAAATAGTATAGATGCATAACGATTATTAATGAGGAATGTACCCGTAACGACATTCGGGTCCTCCCTGACATCTTCACTTCCAAGGACATAAGCTCTTCCTCTAGTTGTTCCACCTTGGTTATTGCTTCCCTGATTCTTTCCTTTTGGACATTTATTCTTGAAGTGTCCGACTTCTCCACAACCAAAGCATGTTACTGGGGGTTTTTGATTATCAACCACAATCGGAGCTTTGCAATCCCTGGTCGAATGACCAACTTTCTTACAGTTCCCACATGGATTTGGACAATTTTCAGGGTTATGGTGGGTTTGACATTTGTTGCACTTGGGTAAAGTACCATTGTAACCTCTTTTCTCTGTTGGACCTGCAACATAGGCCTTTGCAGTTTCCTGTCTCTTGGGTGGTGGTTGAGTAGTATTGCCACTCTGGTTCTTGTCCCGATTTCTTTTGTTGTTGTTGTTGTAATTGGAATTATTTCGGTTGTTGTTATTGTTGTTGTTTCGGTAGTTGTTGTTGGAGTTACGGTTGTTGTAGTTATGGTTACTGTTGGTGTTGCTGTTGTAGCTGTTTGAAGTAGTTTCTTTCTTCACTATCTAAGCCATGAGTTTCTGAGACATTCTGATTGCCTCATCCAATGATTGTGGGTCAAAAGAAATCACATCTCCACGGATGATGTGAGGTAATCCTCCAATGAAATTCTCTAGTAGCTTCTCAGTGTCCGGAACCATTGTCGGACATAATGCTACCAATTCCTGAAACCTCCTGATATATGCCTCAATATCATTACCTGCTGTCACTAGTTCATAAAACTCTGTTTCCATTTTCTTCACTTCAGTTCGTGGGAAAAACTTCTTTGTCAGCAATTTCTTGTACTCTTCCCATGAAAGCTTTTGAGCATTTTCCATTCCCAAGGGTTTTGCATACGAATTCCACCATGACATAGCCTCCTGAACAAGCATACTAGTAGCAAACTTCACTTTGTACTCCTCTGGACAGTTGCATAAGAGAAACACAGATTCAATCTTTTCGAACCAACGAATCATGGCAGTGGCTCCCTCAGTGCCTTTGAATTTTGGTGGATCTCCACTCTTGAAATCTTTGTACGTACATTTACATCCGTTAGTTCCATTAGTATTTGTTCCTGCGGCTTCCGCGGTTTCTGCCCGCGAAGCGGCTTCAGCAGCAGTTGCAGCTACGGCAGCTCTTTCTGTAACCAATGCTGCCTCTATACTGTCGGCAACAAGCTTTCTGATTTTGGATGGTGTCATAGCAGTAGTGGCTCTTTTGGGTGGCATGATTCTTCACAATCACAAAAATAACACAATGAGAACTCACAATAGAAACGATCATCATACATAATATATACAACCACAACATGTATATATAACCACAGCATGTATAAATACAACCACAACATGTATAAATACAATGAATCACAATGAGAAATAATCACGAAATATCTTAAGTATAATCACAACGACATGAATATAATACATGAAAATTTCGGTTCACACAGACCGATATCATAAAATAGCACAACGAAAATTCTGCATAGTAGAGTCACACTTGATATGTTTGTTTGTACTACAAGCAAAAGACAACAAGTTCTAAACTATGTCCCACACCCCGGGGCTAGGATAATAATGTACAAGCTACATGATAAAAGTCTAACACTAGGCACCTCCTCCTGGTGCTCCACCTAGCCTACGGTAAATCCTCTGAAGATCTCTAGACATAGCAACAACAATCACCTCTACGTGCTGAACTCGAAGCTGAAGATCGGCCTCCCTGCTCTCTGATGCAGACATCCTAGCCTGAACTGAAGCAAACTCACTGGCCTGACGATGGTGCTCATCCTGAGACATTTGGGCCCTATCAAATAACTCAGGCATCTCCTGCCTCAACCGGGTAATACGCTTGTTACACCCGTATCCCGAAAAGGTACCATTTATGTAAATATTATGCTATGTAAATATAATTTATGTGTTAGAGATTAAGTGATAACTTAATGTGTGCTCAAAATAAGAAGAATGGGACTTAGAGATATAAACTATATGCAAGTAAATTAATCACTCATGATTATATACCCCAATCCATAGAAAAATCTGGATAAGTCTTGGAGTTTCTAGGGGGTCGACATTTTTTTAGCAAGAAAAAGGAGGGAAGAGCAAAGTTTGCAATTGAGCTCGAATTTATCATCTTGAAGTGATCAAGAAGCTTTAGAGAAGCCTTAATTGTAACCTTCTCACCTTGTAAGTGTTTTCCCCAAATCTTGAAATTAGGGTTCATATGGTGGATTTTGAGTATTATGGCAAAAGGTAGTGAATTGATGGCCTTCTTAGTTTGTTAGTCACTAATTGTAGTTAATCTTGTGATAGGGAGCAATTATAGAAGCCCAATCAAAGCCAAGTAGGAAGCTAGTAGGATTTGAGGTAAGTATATGAGCATAATCCTTGTAAATGTTATGATGTTAATGTTATGTTGGTGTTAATGTGATTTCTATGGAGCTTGTGAATGTATGATTAGCTTGGATCCAATGCTATTTGTGTAAATGCTATATAATTACTTGCCCGGTCAAGGTTCTAGCGGAGGAAGCAAAGGTAAGGATTTGGCTTAGTTGTAGCTTGGAAGTAAGTAGAAGTGTAGCTAGAAGCTAGCCTAGAAGACCATAACCTTTTGGACCGAGCTTATTAAAGTTGGAAGCCCCGAAGAGTCTCTTCGTGTCTTGGTACACTTTATTCTATGTGGTCGTGTTGTTATCAAATGGTCTTGTCGTCGTTTAAGGTCTTTTGTTCATGTATGGGTCATGGGTCAAATATGTATAAGTGTCATGAAGTCTTTATGGTTTGTGGTTAAGGTGGTATTTAGAAGGGTGTTTGGCATTTAGCCAAACTCACCCATTTTGGAAAGCTACGGGTCGAGACTTTGTACCAACAACCTTTCAATATATTAGAAATGTTAACTAAAGTATGCTTTTAAATGGATATGTTGTGGATAGGTGTATTGTGTAAAAGGGTGTAGTTGAAATGGGTCTTAAGGGGGTGTTTGGAATAAGTTAGTCTCTACCCATTTTGGGGTATGAACGGGTCAAGGTTGAATGGGTCAAGTTTGGTATGATAGATTATGTATGTTGGTTAGTTCGGATGAGTCAATGAAGTGGTTTTTGGTGGTTCAAGTGTCAATGGGTCAAAATGGGTAATTGCATAATCCGTCTAATTCTAAGAATAATTTTAAGTTTAGGATCCCCCTTTAGGTTCCAAAGTATGGACCTAAGTGTGGATCCTTGGTTTCAGTTTAGGATCCCCCTTTAGGTTCCAAAGTATGGACCTAAGTGTGGATCCTTAATTTCAGTCTAAGATCCACTTTTAGGTTCGAAATTGTGTACCTTAGTGTGGATCTGAAATGTACTCATCTTGGTTATAAAGTTTCCTCATCTTGGTTATGAGTTAAATGTCCATCTTGGTTATAAAGTTTCCTCATCTTGGTTATGAGTTAAATGTTCATCTTGGTGATGAATGTGGATTCTTATAAAGGGTCAATAGAGTAGCGGAATGTTAAGTCAAGTCAAGCGTTTCCCGTCAAATCCTAAAGTATAATTTTAGTCCTGGATCTTAGTGTAGATCTTCCAGGATCTACTTTTAGGTCCCATAAATCTGGACCTTAATGTGGATCTTCCAGGATCTACTTTTAGGTTCCATAATCTAGACCTTAGTGTGGGTCAGTTTCGGAATGTTACTTTTTGCGAAAAAAATTTTCACGTTTTTGGTCTAATCGGGCACGGGGCGTTACAACGCTCAGAACTCTCTAGCTGACGGGCCTCCAATCCCTGATATGAAGCATCTATAGCAACTCTGCCCAAGACTAATCCCTCGACCTCCTCCTCTATAGCCTCAATCCGGCTCACTGGTATCTCCTCCACATAACCTACTGCCCTGTCAATCTGTCCCTGTAGATGATGTAGTCTCGAGTCAAGTGTAGCAGCAGTAAGTAGTCTGTCAGCAGCAGCCCTCGAGCTCTCACCAACCTCGAACCTGCTGGGTGGTGCATCCTCTGATGTATCTGAAGTGTCTGGTGATGGGATATCAAGCCGTGCCCGCTTCTTGAGCGGTAGGTCGGACATAGGAGTAGGATCCCTGGGATGAACTGGTGCTGATGGTGCATCACCTGGAGCACAATCTGGTAGGGGTGGTAAAGGTGGTGACAATGATGATAGGGATGGTAATGGTGATAATGGTGATGGTGTACTGAATGCCACACTCCTCCTCGCTGTCAAGCGGCGACGGAGTGGATGAGATGAAGTAAGTGATGATGGTGGTGGTAAGGGTACAAAAGCAGCTGGTGATCTGACAGTGAGACGATGAACCCGCTTAGCAGCAGTGCGCTTCATGCGCGGCCCACCTGGATATGTACGGTAAACTCGACCATAGGGTATAAACTCCCCTGGCTGGATCACTGGGACGACTCTGGGACCGCAACGGATCACAGGTGACAGTGGTGGGGTAGGTGCGACTTCCCCCTCCTCAAAGGGTTCTGTCTCAGCCTCTGACATCACAGGTGATGACTGTGGAGTAGGCTCCATAGTTGTCAGAATGATAGAGGGTAGTGAGGGTGATGTAACCGACTCTAGTATGATGGAGGGTAGTGAGGAAATCTCTGCTGACTAAGAGTCCGACGAGATAATAATAGGGTGCGAGTCTGAAGACATCTCTGCTACAATCGATGTGAAATAAATGTAAATAACCATACACACAATGTGGGTTATGATGAAATGATATATGTATGAAATCGCAATCACTACATGTGATATAATGAATATACACTTATGCTACAATGATGGGATGCTATGATGGTGTAGTTATAGTCTAGGGTATAAAGGACAACCTAGTTCGCTATAACCTTTGCTCTAGTACCAATCTGTCACACCCCCAAATTACGTGACTTGCAGCGGAATAAAGCATTCGAGGGTGCGACTGATCATAGCACCACAGTTACAGTTATATTGAATGACCTAAAGTGTCGTTTAGAAAATACATCGTTTGATCATTTAAAATATTCAGAGTTTACAAAGCTAGGTCCCAAAAGGTGAAACAAGTTTTCAGAAAACAAGTTTATACAAATCAAATGATAGATAAGTGCATAAAATATAAAGTGAGACGCGTCGACTCCGCGACTCCATGGTATGTCCTTATGCAAGCCAACATGCGATACCTTAATTACCTAAAAATACATTGCTAAAAATGGTCAACAATAATGTCGGTGAGTTCATAGTTTTATGTAAATGAAATGATTGTACGGTAACCACAAGTATAAAGTGTATGACAAAATGCCACATAAAAATAATACATTAGCTCTTAAGCTCATGAACTCGAAGCTAGACTGAATGAAATGCCCCAACAGAGTGTTTGCCAATCACTCTAATATGATTCAAATGAAATGCGTTCGTTTGACAAGTTGGCGCTACCAACCCGAACAGAGGAGTCACCCTCAATAGATCTATCCACTCACTCTCGCTTGCTCACAATTAACGGTTCATGATAATAAAGGGGACTTTAAATCTGGGCAATGATGTAACTTAAGCAATGTAAATGAGTTTGGATACTTTGGTCCGCATATAAAAATGGTGCAATGTATTCTCCCCCGAGAGTTTAGAAATCAATAAACAATTTAAAACGGGGCTATGAAAACTCACCTGATATGATATAGCAACAATGACAACAATGGATATGATGACAATGAGACTCGGCCTCTAACCGCGACCTATCATGAATGATATGATCCAAGGTAAGCAATGATACAATGCAACACATGAAAATACGTATGTTAACGATACCACTTGTTAGTTTTGAAAATAACGTTTATCGACGAAAAATACATTTTTGACGTCTCGTTATGTTGTAAACTACTTTTCGTGTAATTATGTTGAAACGGTACTCCACGATCCTCATTTGGTGTTTTATCGGTAAATATAATGTTTTTGTCGCAAAAATAGCACTTTTCATTACTTGTGAAAATATGTCCAAAATGGCTTTGTGAAACTAGTCGCGAAATATTGTACGTTAAGTGTTAGTGATTAAACTCGACGTTTTTGAAAACCTTGCAACATAATCTTAATGTCGTTTCATTTGACTTTTGATCAAACGCGCCTTGATCATATAGAAAATCGGCTATCAACTTAGTGACTTGTAAAAATACTAGTTTCTATACTTAGAAACATTTTCTAATAGTGGGCTGTCAAAAATAAACATGGTATGTCGGGCTTTAAACGTGTATATCTCGGTCGTTATAAGCTCGTTTGCTACGTTCTTTATATCCACGGCTTCGTATAAACGCCTCGTTTTGTCCTTTGAATCTCAGCGATCAGCAACTAAATTTTCAGAATTTTAGTTTTCGTCGTCTAACTTTGAAAAATCATATCTTCTTCGTTATAAGTCGGTTTTTAGTGATTCAAGCGGCCACGGTTTCGTTTTTGAAAGAACTTTCTGAATATGAAGGCCAAAATAGTTCAACATTTTCTGAGTTTTCCAGTTTACACGTTTTTGGACAGTAGCTTATATATACTTGTTAAAAACTCATTTTCTTGGTTCTAAACTTGATCATACCACTTCAAATCAACTCCACAAGTTCGCAAATCCTACCATACACCTTCTTAGGGTGTCATGGGGTCCTAAACATCACCAACCTTGGTGGATTTCATGAGATTATTAGTGAAACTTATAGATCTAGTGTTAAAGATAGTTTATGTGCAAAGTGGTATCTAAAACATAAATAAGTTGCATGATTAACTAGTATAACTTGAAAATACATAATCATATGAATTAAATGAAAGTATGAAAAGATCATAAAGATGTTCTTGAAGCTTACTTGATGGTTTGATGAGATTTGGATGAAAATGTATAAGAAACCTTGAGTTTTTATCACAAAACTCTAACAAGGAAGGTAAATGGAGCTAGATTATAACTTGTTCTTCAAAAAGTGATGGATTATGGTGGTGTTCTTGGTCTTGGCCGAACCTAGGAGATGAGATGAGAGGGTTTTGATCTTTTTTTAGCAAGTTGGTTTTGTAAGTGAAGTGTTATAGCAAATAAATTCAAAAGACATAAGAACATAAACATTAAATGTAGTCATGTCTTAGCAAAAGAAAAATGAGGTTTAGGGATGGTGGGGGGGGGGGGGGGGCACACATGAAGAAAAATGGGGAGGGATGGTTTGTTTAATAATGTTGGCTAATAGTTGGAAGTATTAGTGTGTTTGTGTATACATTAGGTGTTATCGGGTACCGAGTTATCTTGAAATAAATATTAACGAGGTGAAATAAAATGCGACGAAGTTGTAAAAATTGTAAAATCATATTCCTTGCAAGAATCAGGTGTTAGAATGCTAATCGGATTGAAATATCACAAACCGACGGAGTTATAAGCTCCTAACGGAAAATATAGCAATTGGTTTAAAAACACCGGGTAAAATAATAATATAATCTTTATATCATTAAAATTAGTATGAAAATGTATTAGGATCATTGTCGGGAGTATTGGGTATAATGTTAGTAGTAATGACTGAGTGGTAACGTTACACTACAACAAAAGTGGCTTTTTAGGACCCTTTGTGTGGGACGCTATGATAATGGAGTCCTAAAAAACTGTTTAATAGGACATATGAGCATTTAGGGTCCTTTTTAAATATTTGCTACTTAGGCAATGTCCTAAAAAGTTATATAATAGGATGGTCGATGATTTGGGGTCCTATTATCATATACCTTAATAGGACGCTTAAAATATGGATCCTAATAAATTACTTTATAAGACATTTAGTTGTTGGTGTCCCATTATGTGATAGTGTAATACGAAACTTGATCACTAGATGTCCTATTATCATATACCTTAATAGGACGCTTAAAATATGGATCCTAATAAATTACTTTATAAGACATTTAGTTGTTGGTGTCCCATTATGTGATAGTGTAATACGACACTTGATCACTAGATGTCCTATTATGACATAACCTTAATAGGACGCTTAAAATATGGATCCTAATAAATTACTTTATAAGACATTTAGTTGTTGGTGTCCCATTATGTGATAGTGTAATACGACACTTGATCACTAGATGTCCTATTATGACATAACCTAATAAGACATAATAGGACACTTGAGTTTTGAGTCATAAGACATCAGTTAGTTAAAACGCTTATTCACAAAAAGTTTTATTATAGCAAAATTTAATAGGACCTTTGACACGTGGGTATTATAACGTTAACCTTTATAGGACGCTTATGTACAATGGTTTTATTATTGTACACCATAATAGGACATTTCATTTTTGAGTCATATAACATCATTTTTTTAATACGATTATTTGCAAAAGTTTTATTATAACAAAACTTAATAGGACCCTTAAAGGATGCATATTCATTATGGCTTTATTACAATACACCATAATAGGACACTTGATACATAAGTCATAAAACATTAATTATTTAGAACGCTTATTCGCAAATGTATTATTAAAACATAAGTTAATATGACAGTTGATACTTGGGTACCATAGATTGATACACCTGAGTTTTGAGTCCTAAGACATCAGTTAGTAAAAACAGACAAAAACATGTAAAAACGGACTAAAACGTGTAAATACTAACGAAAACTTGTAAAAACGGATGAAAAGGTGTAAAAACGGACGAAAACGTGTAAATACTAACAAAAACGTATAAAAACGGACGAAAACGTGTAAAAACGGACGAAAACGTGTAAAAACAGATGAAAAGGTTGTAAAACGAACGAAAACGTGTAAATACGGATGATAACATGTAAAATCGGACGAAAATGTGTAAAAACGGCCGAAAACGTTTAAAAACGAACGAAAAAAGTGTAAATACAGACGAAAACTTGTAAATACGGACAAAAACATGTAAATACGGATGAAAACGTGTAAAAAACGGATGAAAAAAACGTTGTAAAAACGGACTAAAACATGTGAATACTGACAAAAACGTGTAAAAAACAGACGAAAACGTGTAAAAACAGATGAAAACGTGTAGAAACGGACAAAAACGTGTAAAAATGGATGAAAACATGTAAAACCGGACGAAAATATGTAAAAACGGACGAAAATGTGTAAAAAACGGACGAAAACGTGTAAATACAAACGAAAACGTGTAAATACGGACAAAAACGTGTAAATACGGACGAAACGTGTAAAAACGGACGAAAACGTGTAAAAATGGATGAAAACGTGTAGAAACGGACGAAAACGTGTAAAAACGGATGAAAACGTGTAAAATGGACGAAAATGTGTAAAAACAGAAGAAAGCGTGTAAAAACGGACAAAAACGTGTAAAAACGGACAAAAACGTGTAAATACTGACGAAAACGTGTAAAAAACGGACGAAAACGTGTAAAAATGGACGAGATGATATGGTTGCACATGAGATGTTAAACGAATGAGCCGAGCAATCATGGAACTCGTGGTCAACAACAAAGTTCCGCTTATCTTGTTCTAGTTTGAAAGATGCAATTTCTAACTATGGGCCAAGTGTAAAGCAATTTATTAACTCGCCTGTTTCGTTTGATGAATGAGCCGAGTTGTTTCGTTTGCTTGTCTAGTTGTTTCGTTTGATCTGTTTCGTTTGCTTGTCAAGTTGTTTCGTTTGAGTCTTTATGAAATTAGCCGAGATGTTAAACGAATGAGCCGAGATGATACGGTTGTACACGAGATGTTAAACGAATGAGCCGAGATGATATGGTTGTACACGAGATGTTTAACGAATGAGCCGAGATTATATGGTTTTACACGAGATGTTAAACGAATGAGCCGAGATTATATGGTTTTACACGAGATGTTAAACAAATGAGCCGAGATGATGTGGTTGTACACGAGATGTTAAACGAATGACCCGAGATGATACAAATGTACATGAGATGTTAAACGAATGAGCCGAGATGATATGGTTGTACACGAGATGTTAAACGAATGAGCCGAGATGATATGGTTGTACACGAGATGTTTAACGAATGAGCCGATATTATATGGTTTTACACGAGATGTTAAACGAATGAGCCGAGATGATACAAATGTACATGAGATATTAAACGAATGAGCCGAGATGATATGGTTGTACACGAGATGTTAAACGAATGAGCCGAGATGATATGGTTATACATGAGATGTTTAACGAATGAGCCGAGATTATATGGTTTTACACGAGATGTTAAAGAAGATTTGCTTCATTCCTTAATTAGGCAGGGGCATTGTTCGGCATTGACCAAAAGTTCAACATTTCACTTTTCCACTTTTCAACTTTCACATTCTTACATTATCCCTCTTAAAAAATAGAATTTCTCTATCTCATTTTCAGTTGTCCCTCTAAGTTTTCCCAAAAGTCAAATTATCCCTCCTTCCCATCTACTATATTCTTTTAACCTAAAAACCGCCCCCTTTATTTCAAAATCAAGAAACCACCCATTAAAATTGAAATATAGCCTAAGATGTGTTTTCTTACACAAATTAAAATTAAAAAGCTCGATTTATTTGTAAAGATGTGTTTTCTTACACATATTAAAATTGAAATATAGCCTAAGAATCGAATTCGGTTCGATTTCAGCTCGAAAAGCTTGATACATTCATAACTAAGAATCGAATTCGGTTCGATTTCAACTCATTAAACATTTCGAGTTCATTTGATAGGCTTGAGTTTGAGCTCAAAGCTCGATAAAAATCAGATCGAACGAACTCTAGTTACTCGACAAAAGCTCTAAATCATTTACGTCTAATCCTTATCTATTTTACTTAAAAAAAAAAAACTCTTATCTTTTCCCCAAAATTTCAATCTCCCGCTCATGATCCCGCCCCTCTTTTCCCCAAAATCAAAACCCTAACACTAGTCAGATCTATCTTCTCTCTATTCATCTCTTCTCCTTCTCTCTAGAACCGACTCACACCAACGCCACACTTCACCGCCTTATCTCGCCGTCGCTACACCAACCATCGCTCCTCCACGCCATCACCATCATCATGACAAGGGAGGCAAAGGGTGAGTTTGTTAGCTTCGGTTGTTTGGTTCGAGATAACCACCACATCCACCACCATCACAGTCGAGCCACCATCACCCTCATCTCACCTATCCTACTCTCATCATGGGTATGCTCAAACACATATTTAATTTATATTTTTCTTAAATCTATAATCGAATATAAAACGATTTATATTGATCTTCGTGGATTAAAACTAGCCTAAAACATGTTTATGATTGTAAATTCGTGTGGTGGTAATCGTTTATGTTGTTTGATATAATTATTTTGCGAACGTGTTGGGTCAAGGAACCCGTATGGGTTTGGGTCGAGCTCTTTTGGAACCGGTTTTGGATTGGATTTGCTTATTGTCTATGCATATGGCTCATTTGGTTCTTAATAAGCTGTAGTTGAGTCTGATTTTGGGATTGTGTTTGGTTTCGGTTTACAAGAGAAGTGGAGAGAGTGTTTGTTGTTTATTCTTTTTTTTTTGGTTCACGGTATAAACAACAAAGAGAGTGTATGTCTGTTCTCGGCTCTAACCACCCAAGGGGTGCGTCTGGCTTGTGTCTCCGCTCGGTACAGCCACCAACCCAAAGAGGGTGCTTATTTGGTTTGAGTTTGTACCGCGCAACAGCCCTGCTAAGGGTGCGCTTGTGTTTAGTTTGGTGCTCAGTTGCTAACAGCCCACCCCAAGAGGGTTTGGGATTGGTTTTGGTTTCAGCTCGCACCAACGGCACCACAGGGGTGTTTGTTGCTCTCGGTTTAACACCAACGACACAACATTTAAGTTCTTTGTGCCCTATAGAATGCCATGTGACACAAGTTAATGCTACTCAAATTCAAGGATTGTGCATCTGAATTCTTTTACATCTCATGTTCTTCACTTACCATTCTAGGCTTCTGTCTAATTCAATATTATAGAATAATACTTGGGTCTTATACTCTCATGTATGATGTAAATTCCTAAATTTGCTGGCATGACAAGGTTGTATGA
The DNA here is from genome assembly GCA_021014915.2 of Artemisia tridentata subsp. tridentata. NCBI lineage: Eukaryota > Viridiplantae > Streptophyta > Magnoliopsida > Asterales > Asteraceae > Artemisia > Artemisia tridentata. Next base: position 303,055,297 of record CP139507.1, on the reverse strand, counting down.
GAATATGGAGAGTGCAGAAGATGATTCCGAAGTGGTGCCTTCAGCTCCTGGTCCTGGTGGTCTTTCAAGACTGATATCTGGATCTTTTCCACAACCAACCCGGCCCAAAAAGCAATCGTTTAGTGAGATATTACTTAGCAAGTTTGTGCGTCTTCTTCAAAAGTTTGTTTCTACTGCAGAGAAAGGTGGGAATGTGGACAAGTCATCATTCCGTGAAACTTGTTCTCAGGCAACTGCACTGCTCCTCTCAAATCTGGTAAAATTCAGTCTAAATACATAAATTTGAATATCTAATATTGTTGACTAATGTAAGTAAATCTTGTTGTAGAATGGTCATATCTAATATGTTTTGGTACTGACATTCTTGTTTTCTTTGTAATATCCACTAATAGTCATTGGATAATATTTTCAGGCTTCAGATAAAAAACCCAGCGTGGAGTGCTTTTCACAGCTCCTCAGACTTCTTTGCTGGTGCCCAGCTTATATTTCTACACCTGATGCGATGGAGACGGGTATATTTATCGGGACATGGTTAGTTTCGGCTGCTCCTCAATTGGGCTCTGTAGTCCTTGCAGAGCTTGTTGATGCATGGTTATGGACCATTGATACCAAACGCGGACTGTTTGCATCTGAAGTGAGGTTCTTTGGACCAGCAGCTAAGTTAAGGCCCCAGCTCGCACCTGGTGAGCCAGAAGCACCACCCGAGAAGGACCCGGTTCAGGAGATTCTAGCACATAGGCTATGGCTTGGATTTTTCATTGATCGTTTTGAGGTGAGTTTATCTACACAACTTTGATGTTAAATACACTGTAGTAGGAATGTGGGGTACATTTCTTTTTGCTCATGTGCTCCTTCTAATTTTGATTATGTTCGTTGGCATTTATCTATGCTCATCATTGTAGCTCGTCCTAGGAAAAGTTAGAATTAGAAGTGAAAAGGGTTTTTGAGAAAGACGACTTGCTAATTAGAAAGTTTAGCTCTTAAATGCATGCTTATATGCATATAGCTTGGTCCTTATTTCTTTCTATCTAGAAAAGGTTATGTGGAATTGCCAAACTCGTTGCTCAAGTTTTAGAGTCTTTACTTATTGAAATAGACCGCATTATATCATCTATAGGATGAAAGCAAAACATGCTATATAATTCATGTCTTAATATTGGCCTCCAGGAGTCAAACTGGAAGTAATAGGCAGGTAGGGAAAAAGATGTGCATGTTGAAATGGACGGTTGGACGTCAAACACAATGATGTATGGGTAGAAATGGGAATATCTGAAAAAATATTGTTTATACCTAGGGTCGTTAAAATTGGAGATCTTTATTTGTAGAAGGGCACTGGGATTGGTAGAAGAAATAATTTAGTTAGAGTTGGATAATCAAACTTCATGTTTGACATAAAGATAACTCATGAGAGCACGGAACTGCTTCTTTTTATCGATTTTAAAAGATCTGTAGCATGCTTTGTTACTACGAATTTATCTTTGCAAGTCGTTGACATAAAGATAACTCAATAGTTGTAAATACAACATAATTGGTTAAGCTTGTGATTAGCCTTTTGTCCTTAGGTAGATTTTCTCAGAGATAATCAAGTCTAGAGGAAATAGGTGAAAAAGTATACATGGTCTTGTTCCTATGACTTTCTATAACTACCTTTTGGATATTATTTACTCAGTGGAAACACTGTGGACTATGGTCCTTAATAATAAATAAAAAGCATGCTGCTATTGGCCAAGGACTAAAAAGTTAACTAATTTCTCTGACTAGTACTGTTTTTACAGGTAGTGCGACACAATAGTGTGGAGCAACTCTTGCTTCTTGGCAGAATGTTGCAAGGGACTACAAAATTTCCATGGAGATTTTCACGACATCCAGCTGCCACTGGTACATTTTTCACTGTCATGCTGCTTGGACTAATGAACCTAGGCTACAAGCTTATGTATCAGTATTATGATTTAGAATGCTCATTTGCCTTTTAAATTTGTTAACTCAGTTATTAAGGGGTGTTTGGTTCTGTGTTGTTTTCAACTGTGGTAGTTGCCTTTTCACTTGTTTATCTGCACACTCTGACCTCTTAGGTGATATTAGAACCAGTAAAACTATAAAACCAATGTTTGAACTACAGAAAGTCAAAATCAAATTACCTTCACTCTCACAGTCCACTGTTGGGACCTGTGAGGATCAAATCTCACCCACTTGGTCTAAATCTTGTTCATGTATCTTAAATTAGTGTTATCATAGCTTAAATAATCATAATTAGTGCATACGGATCAAAAAAGTTTCATTAAAGTCAAAGTTTAAGTTCAAAATCAAAAAGTCAAAATGGTATGTTAGTCAGAAACTCCATAAACCCGCAGTATTACATCTGTTTAACCTAATACATGTGTGTTAACTATAAATTGATAAATGTTTGTTGAAAACTGAAATCTAGGTCGGGGATGAAGTTGTCCTTAAAAGCATTCTAAACTCAACCGAGACTGTAGCAAAAGGATGGCTGAGGAGCTTGAACCCAAATGATATTGTTGGTAGGTGCAGAGCTTGGACGAGGATGGTGTGAGGTAAACGTTCAAGTACCAACAAAAAGAGATGAAATTTTGGTGAGACCCTATGGGTTATTTACCACAATTGAAGACTGTGTTGGTGCAACCATAGCATGGCCTTGTCCCTTTATCTCGGTATGTCTTTGTTAATCTTGTGATACCAATAATTTTACTAACATGGACCTTAATGCTTATACATGGGTGTTCATTTGTAGGTGGCCCGTGAGGATTGAGAGAGATGATGCATGATGACCACGGACTAAGCTTCTTGTTGCGTTAATGTATTGTTTAATGTTAACAGACTTTATGTTAGATTCTGTCTACCTTATTTATGTTTAGTGCTTTTGTTATGACAATTGGTAATTTGAAATACAATTTCCTTTTATTCATTTAATATTTAGTTGATGTTTTATTCATATCGTAATAATATAGTGTGCATGGTGAAAATAGCGTACTATCATATGACTTGTCAGGACTTTTAAATTGTCCTATTAAACTTATTAACCGTCCTAACAATTAACTTAACATTGAAAAAGCGTCCTAATATGTTGTTATTAGGACGTTATTTAGGTTGTTAATAGACATTTTATACGACCAAAAAATTGGTTTCATAATCTTCTTTGAGATGTTAGAACCCTTTTCTTGGTCCTAAATTAGCTATAATGTTATATGATAAGCGTCCTAACAATTATCTTTTAAGTACGCTTGTATGTGTATCAAAAGATTAAAATTAGGTAACAACGTTTTACAACATTGTAAAAGTGTCCTAATATGTTGTTATTAGGACGTTATTTGCTTGTTCATATACATATTATGCGACCATAAATTTGGTTTCATAATCGTATTTGGGATATTAGGACCCTTTTCTTGGTGTTAAAGTAACTATAATGGTATATGATAACCGTCCTAAGAATTAACATTAAAGGACGCTTGTATGTGTATCAAAAGATTAAAAGTAGGTTACCACATGTTAGAACATTGGAAAAGTGTCCTAATATGTTTTTATTAGGACGTTATTTGTGTTATTTATAGACGTAAAATGCGACCATAAAATTGGTATCATAATCTTATTTGAGTTATTAGGACCCTTTTCTTGGTTGCTAAAATAGCTATGATGTTACATCGTAAGCGTCCTAACAATACTTTTAGGACATTTTTATGTGTTTCAAAAGATTAAAAGTAGGTAATCACATGTTAAAACAATGTAAAAGTGTCCTAATATGGTTTTATTAGGACGCTATTTGTGTTGTTCATAGACATATATTACGACTATAAAATTGGTTTCATAAGGGTTAGGACGCTTTGGACCTATTACAACCGCTCGAGATGAAACGCTTTCATCCTTGGTCCTATTAAATGAAAGGTCCTAAAAAGTACCATTTTATGATGCTTATGGGGGTCCTAAAAAGCCATTTTTCTTGTAGTGTTAATTAAACAATTAAGCATACGTTAATGAAAATCACACAAACCCGTGCATGACCTAATATGATAATGATGTTACTGATGATATGTAGACTACTCTAGTCTATATGATGTGTCCTTACTGATGATGCATGAATACGCAGCTAAACCTAACTGGTTACGCGCATTTGAATACCCGTAAACCTAGTTTACGACATGATGAATGATGCCCATGAATAGTGATTTCCCTCCGGGAATGAATAGTGTCACATGAATAGTAAATTTTTTGACAACTTCTCAAATTCTCAAACTGACTCCGAAAACGATGAATAGTGATTGGTGAATAGTAAATGATGATATAGTAACTCATGAATAGTAAATTGTCGAAGTTTGAAAAAAATGACCTAAAATTGTGATTTGTGACAAGAGCTACTACTGCTATGACACCAGCCGAGATCAGAAAGCTTGTTGCCGACAGTATAGAGGCAGCACTAGTGACTGAAAGAGCTGTTGTAGCTGCAGCCGCTGCTGAAGCCGCTTCTCGGGCAGAAACCAAAGAAGCTACCAATGGTACTAATGGACGTAAATGTACGTACAAGGACTTCAAGAGTGGAGATCCACGAAAATTCAAAGGCACTGAAGGAGCCACTGTAATGATTCGTTGGTTTGAAAAGATTGAATCTGTGTTTCTACTATGTAACTGTCCAGAGGAGTACAAGGTAAAGTTTGCTACTAGTACACTTGTTGAGGAAGTTATGTCGTGGTGGAATACGTATGCAAAGCCCATGGGAATGGAAAATGCTCACAAGCTTACGTGGGATGAATTCAAGAAATTGCTAACTAAGAAGTTTTGTCCACGCACGGAAGTGAAAAAGTTGGAAACAGAGTTTTATGAGCTAGTGACAACAGGAAATGATATCGAGGCATATATCAGGAGGTTTCGGGAGTTGGCAGCGTTATGTCCGACTATGGTTCCGGATAATGAGAAGCTGTTAGAAAATTTTATTGGAGGACTACCTTACAGCATCTGTGGAGATGTGATTTCTTTTGACCCACAAACATTGGATGAGGCAATCAGGATGTCTCAGAAGCTTATGGCTCAGGTTATAAAGAAAGGATCGACTGCAAACAACAACAACAACAGCAACACCAACAGTAACCGTAACCACAACAACAACTCCAGCAACTACCGAAACAACAACAATTATAACAGTAACCAAAACAATTCCAATAATAACAACAACAACAAAAGGAATTGGGACAGCAATCAGAGTGGCAATGCTACTCAACCACCACCCAAGAGACAGGAAACTGCAAAGGCCTATGCCGCAGGTCTAGCTGAGAAGAGAGGTTACAATGGTACCTTACCCAAGTGCAATAAATGTCAAAGCCACCATAACCCTGGAAATTTTCCAAATCCGTGTGGTAACTGCAAGAAGGTTGGTCATTCGACCAGGGATTGCAAAGCTCCGATTGTGGTTGATGATCAGAAACCCCCAGTAACATGTTTTGGTTGTGGAGAAGTAGGACACTTCAAGAATAAATGCACAAAAGGGAAGAACCTAGGAAATGGAAACCAAGGTGGAACAGCTAGAGGAAGAGCTTATGTTTTGGGAGGAGAAGATGTCAGGGAGGACCCGAATGTCGTCACGGGTACGTTCCTCATCAATAATCGTTATGCATCAATTTTATTTGATTTCGGAGCCGATAGAAGTTTTGTTTCTACTGCATTTGCACCTTTACTCAACATTGAACCAACCACACTAGACACTCCTTATCACATCGAACTAGCTAATGGTTCTTTAGTTGACACCAACACCATCATTCGTGGTTGCACTCTCAATTTTCTAAATCACCCATTCAATATAGATCTCATGCCCATAAAACTTGGAAGTTTCGACATTGTTATCGGTATGGATTGGTTATCTCGATATCATGCAAGAATCATTTGTGATGAAAAAGTTGTTCATCTTCCTTACGACGGCGAAACCTTGATCGTTCGTGGCGAACGAAGTGTAACTAGACTCAGTATCATTTCATGCATCAAAACCGAGAAGTACATAAAGAAGGGTTGTTATGCTTTCTTGGCACATATCACGGAGAAGAAGTCGAATGAGAAACGACTTGAAGATGTACCAACTGTCAAAGATTTTCCAGAAGTCTTTCCCGAAAACTTGCCAGGACTTCCACCTACTCGCAAAGTAGAATTTCAGATTGACTTAGTGCCAAGAGCTGCACCGGTCGCGCGAGCACCTTATCGGCTAGCACCTTCAGAAATGCAAGAGTTGTCTAACCAATTGCAAGAACTCTTAGACAAAGGATTCATTTGGCCAAGTTCCTCGCCTTGGGGAGCGCCGGTTTTGTTTGTGAAGAAGAAAGATGGATCTTTCAGGATGTGTATTGACTATCGAGAGCTAAACAAGTTAACGGTGAAGAATCGTTATCCTCTTCCCAGAATCGACGATTTGTTTGATCAATTGCAAGGCTCTAGTTATTACTCCAAGATCGACTTGAGATCAGGTTACCATCAGCTTAGAGTTCGGGAGGATGATATCCCGAAGACAACATTTAGAACTCGTTATGGTCATTATGAGTTTCAGGTAATGCCGTTCGGACTAACCAACGCACCTGCGGTATTCATGGATCTCATGAATAGGGTGTGCAAGCCATATCTGGATAAGTTTGTGATCGTATTCATTGACGACATCTTGATTTATTCGAAGAGCGAAGAAGAGCATAGAGAACACCTTAGAACGATTCTAGAACTGCTCAGGAAAGAAAAGTTGTATGCCAAATTTTCAAAGTGTGATTTTTGGATACGAAGAGTACAATTTCTTGGTCATGTTATTGATAGTCAGGGCTTACAAGTTGATCCTGCAAAGATCGAGGCTGTTAAAGATCGGGCAACGCCCAAGACTCCTACAGAGATTCGTCAATTATTAGGACTTGCCGGATATTACAGAAGGTTCATAGAAGGGTTTTCTAAGATAGCTAAACCGCTGACCAAGATGACACAAAAGAACCAGAAGTATGAGTGGGGAGAAAAACAAGAGTCCTCTTTTCAGTTATTGAAGCAGAAGCTTTGCAGCGCGCCGATTTTGGCACTACCCGAAGGGATTGAGAACTTCGTGGTATACTGTGACGCATCACACAAAGGGCTTGGAGCAGTATTGATGCAGAACGAGAAGGTGATAGCATATGCATCTCGTCAACTTAAGAGGCATGAGAAGAATTACACCACACACGACTTAGAGTTGGGTGCAGTGGTTTTCGCACTCAAGATTTGGAGGCACTACCTTTACGGTACTAAGTGTGTAGTGTTCACAGACCATAAGAGTTTACAGTATATACTTGATCAGAAAGAGCTCAATATGCGATAGCGTCATTGGTTGGAACTGCTTAGTGATTACGACTGTGAAATCCGATATCAATCGGGAAAAGCCAATATTGTGGCAGATGCCCTCAGTCGGAAAGAAAGACTCAAACCTTTGAGAGTCAGATCATTGGGAATGACGATCATTTCACCTTTACCATCAAAAATTCTCGAGGCTCAGGTAGAAGCACTCAAGGAAGAAAACCGACCCAGCGAGAAAATCGATAAAATGCCAGAAAATGCAAATGGCTTTGTAAGGAGAGCAGACGGAGTATTATGCTTCAAGGAAAGAAGCTGTATACCTCTCTATGGTGGAATACGAGAGTTGATTATGCACGAGTCACACAAGTCGAAGTACTCCATTCACCCAGGTTCTGATAAGATGTATCAGGATCTTAAGAAACTTTATTGGTGGCCGAATATGAAAGCAGAGATAGCTACGTATGTCAGAAAATGCCTTACTTGCGCTAAAGTAAAATCAGAATACCAGAAGCCATCAGGATTACTTCAGCAACCAGAAATTCCCCAGTGGAAGTGGGAACGCATTACAATGGACATTGTCACTAAACTTCCCAACACATCAGGTGGTTTCGATGCTATTTGGGTAATCGTTGATCGTCTCACTAAATCAGCCCATTTCATTCCAATTAGAGAGACTTATTCTATGGATCAACGCACCAGACTTTACATAAAAGAAATAGTCTCAAAGCACGGTGCACCAGTTTCCATCATTTCCGACAGAGATAGTCGATTCACTTCAAACTTTTGGGAGTCATTACAAGATTCATTTGGAACCAGATTAGACATGAGCATTGCCTATCATCCTCAGACCGATGGTCAGAGCGATAGGACGATTTAGACGTTGGAAGACATGCTCAGGGCATGTGTGATTGATTTCGGAAATGGTTGGGCCAACCATTTGCCATTGATCGAGTTCTCTTACAATAACAGTTATCACACGAGCATAAAGGCAGCACCATTCGAGGCACTCTATGGTCGAAAGTGCCGGTCCCCGGTTTGTTGGGCCGAAGTTGGTGATGTACAACTTACTGGTCCAGAGTTCGACGCAAACCATTAGAATTTCAGGTTGGAGACAAGGTCATGTTGAAAGTCTAGCCTTGGAAAGGCGTGATACGATTCAGAAAGCGCGGGAAATTGAACCCGAGGTACATTGGGCCATTTAGAATTCTGAAAAGACTTGGTCCGGTAGCATACAGACTTGAGCTTCCGTCAGAGCTCAGCAGTGTCCATAACACCTTCCATGTTTCAAACCTCAAGAAATGTCTCTCAGACGAAACGCTCGTAATCCCATGGGAAGAAATTCAGCTCAACGATAAGCTACACTTTGTGGAGGAACCAGCAGAAATCATGGACCGTGAGGTCAAACAGTTAAAGCAGAGTCGAATTACTATCGTGAAAGTTCACTGGAATTCTCGAAGATGTCCTGAGTTTACTTGGGAGCGGGAAGACCAGATGCGACTCAAGTACCCACATCTTTTCACCAAGTCCACTCCAGAGACCAACACTAACTGAATTTAGGGACTGAATTCCTTTTTGGGTGGGCGACTGTGACAAATCACAAATTTCAGGTCATTTTCCAAACCTCGACAATTTACTATTCATAAGTTACTATTCACCATTTCACTATTCATCATTTTCAGAGTCAGTTTGAGACTTTGAGAAGTCGTCAAAAAAATTTACTATTCATGAAATACTATTCATCCCCGGAGGGAAATCACTATTCATGGTTATCATTCATTAGTACGTGAACTAGGTTTACGGGTATTCAAATGCGCGTAACCAGTATGGTTTAGCTGCGTATTCATGCATCATCAGTAAGGACACATCATATAGACTAGAGTAGTCTACATATCATCCATATCATCATCAGTATATTAGGTTATGCACGGGTTTGTGTGATTTTCATTAACGTATGTTTATTTATTTAATCAACGTTACCACTCAGTCATTACTACTAACATTATATCTGATACTCCCGTCAGTGATCATAACATATTTTCATACTTAATATAATGATATAAAGACTATATTATTACTTTACCCGGTGTTTTTAAATCAATTGTTATATTTTCCGTTAGGAGCTTATAACTCCGTCGGTTTGCGATATTTCAACCCGATAAACATTCTAACACCCGATTCTTGCAAGGAATATGATTTTACAATTTTTACAACTTCGTCATATTTTATTTTAACTCGTCAAGATTTATTTCTAGTTAAATCGGTACCCGGTAACACCTAATGTATACACAAACTAAACTAATACTTGCAACACTTAGACAACAATATTAATGACCCATGTTTCCCTCTTATTTTCTTCCATGTGCCGCCCCCCCCCCCCTAGCTCCCTAATACCATACTTACTTGATTGTCTTGGACTAAAATTAATGCACTAGGAATTCTTGTCTTGGACTTTATTTACCATAACACTTACATACATTCACCAACTAGCTAAACATCAAATTCTCTCTTCCTTTTCCTCTCTATCTTGCTCGGCCATCATCTCAAGAACAAGGAGAATCCATAAGTTTTTCAAGAACAAGTTATAATCTAGCCTCATTTATACTCCTTGTTAGGATTTTGAAATAAAAATCCCAAGGTTTCTTACATAATCATCTCCAAAACTCTTCAAAGCATCAAGTAAGCTTCAAGTAAAATTTTCAATCTTTTCATACTTTCATTTGATGTATTTTCAAGTTATATTAGTTGATCATGCAATGTACATATGTTAAACATACCACTTAACACTCTTTTTCACTCTAAAGCATAGATCTATAGATATTTAGTGTAACCCCATGAAATCCACCAATGTTGGTGATGTTTAGGACCCCATGACCCCCTAAAAATGTGTATGGTAGGATTAGATTAGTTGTGGTGTTGATTGAAAGTGGTTTGATCAAGTTTTCAACTAGAAAAATTAGTTTTCACAAACCCTAGAAAAGGTTCTGTCCAAAATCGTGTAATCTGGAAAACTCAGTAACTCAGGGGATATTTTGGCCTTCATATTCAGAAAATACTTTCAAAAACGAAACCGTGGGCGTTGGAATGAGTAAAAACCGACTTACGACGAGAAATATATGATTTTTCTAAGTTTAACGACGAAAAACCCATTTCTGAAAATTTTGCTTGCTGATCGCCGAGATTCAAAGGACAAAACGAGGTGTTAGATGTGATCTAGAAGAGCCGACCTACTGAAAACATGTTAGTTCATGTTTATACGAAGCCGTGGATATAAAGAACGTAGAAAACGAGCTTATAACGACCGAGATACACGTGTTTGAAACCCGACTACCCATTAAACATTTTGACAGCCCCTATTAGAAAAATATTTCTAAGTATAAAAACTGTTTTTGCACTACACTACATCGAGAGCCGATTTTCTCGTTGATCGAGATGCGTATGATCAAAATGACAAATATATGAATTCAAGATAATGTTATAAGATTTCTAAAGACGTCGAGTTTATTCACTAACACTTAACGTACACTACTTCGCGACTAGTTTTGCGAGGCCATTTGGGCTTATTTTCACAAGTCAAGAAAAATAATAAACTACGACGAAAATATTATATTCACCATTAAATCACCAAACGAGGACCATGGAGTAACAATTCAACATACTTACACGAGAAGTGTTTACTAACTTAACGAGACGTCCAAAAATATATTTTCAACGATAAATGTTATTCTCAAAAATTACGAGTGGTATCGATAACATACGTATTTGCATGAGTAGCATCATTTCATTTGCTTACATTAGATTATATCATTCATAATAGGTCGCGGTTAGAGACCGAGCCTCATTTCATCATACCCATCATTGTCATTGTTGCTATCACACCAGGTGAGTTTTTATAGCCCCGCCTTTAAATTAATTATTTAAATTTCTAAATTCTCGGGGGAGAATACATTGCACCATTTTTCATACGGACCAAAGTATCCAAACTCATTTACATTGCTTAAGTTACATCATTGCCCAGATTAAAGTCCCTTTATTATCATGAACCGTTAATTGTGAGCAAGCGAGAGTGAGTGAATAGATCTATTGAGGGTGACTCCTCCGTTCGGGTTGGTAGCGCCAACTTGTCAAACGAACGCATTTCATTTGATCCATATCAGAGTGTCTGGCAAAACACTCAGTTGGGGCATTTCATTCAGTCTAGCTTCGGGGTTATGAGCTTAAGAGCTAATGTATCATTTTTATGTGACAGTTTGTCATACACTTTATACTTGTGGTTACCGTAGAAACATTTCATTTACATAAACCTATGAATTCACCAACATTATTGTTGACCATTTTTAGCAATGTATTTTCAGGTAAATAAGGTATTCGCATGATTGGCCTGCATATGGACATACCATGGAGTCGCGGTGACGACGCGTCTCACTTTATTTTTATGCACTTAATTATCATTTGATTGTATGAACTTATTTCCGAAAACATGAAACTTCTTTTGGGACCATGTTTTGTAAACTCTGAATGCTTTAAATAATCAAACGATGTATTTTCTAAACGACACTTTAGGTCATTCAATATAACTGCAACTGTGGTGCTATGATCAGTCACGCCCTCAAGTGTTCCATTCCGCTGCAAATCAGATAATTTGGGGGTGTGACAAATATCTCATAGACCCTTAGAATTTGATCTTTCTTTTTCGAAGATCGTGAGTCAATTGTGGTTCAACACTCTAAGTAAATCAGAGACTGTAGGGTCAACATTTCCTACCATCAGTCTCCTACCGTTTAAGTATGGGAATAGCCTAAGATGTAGAGTTTGTGAGTGAGCATAACGGCTTCTGCTTATAAAATCATATACAACAAAGTATTAAAGAAATCAATAAGGCTTTATACTTTTTTGCTCTTGTCTTCAGTGAAGTATCTTAGGGAATACTCCATCTACTGAGTATTTCCTGATGTCATTGTGAGCATAGTCTGAAGACAATACTATCCTTCCCCTGATGTTCCCACTGAATCATCTCTACTGCCTATTCTTTAAACTCCAGAAGCTATAGGTGATGTTGAATATAGATAAACATACTAAACAAATAAAAGCAGCGGAAACATTACCTAGAGACGGATCCATATAGCCATATGATCAATCAAATAAATTAATATAACAATTTATACCTTTAAAGCGTGATCACAGATTCACCAACACACCAATATCACCAAGATGGAATGAGAAACCCAAGGGATCAATAAGGTCGATCCCTTATAAGAGTGTAACACACTACACGTCCTTGATCACCTATTAGATGCTAGTCTTGACCTTGTAACCTCAATACTTGCAACACCTACAATAGAATTATGCAAAGTGGGATCAAGAAATAATAACCCTAGGGGGGGGGTTATGAATGCCGTGAGATGAGAGGGAGGGGAGGGAGAGATTTTCTCCTCTAATGTGGTAAGTTGTAAATTGTGATTGATATGATTCATTGTTGATTGATCTTATCAATTACATATTACACTTAGCACCTAGGAAAAGCACCATAAACCCCTCCATACCCCCTCTATAGGCCGGCCATATGAAGGGCCCACAATGGGCTTGCCCATTGTTGGTATAATCCAAAAACGCTAAGTCTAACTTAGTATTTAATGGCCCGTTATAGATCCTGAGTTACGTAGTCATTTATATATGGTAAATACGATAATTACAATCTATAAAATGATGTCTCTGTGTATATGTGTGTGACCCCATAGGCTCACATATGTCAAGCCATATAATTATTAATTATGACACGAGCATACTCCAACAGCTCCTACTTGCGACGTCATAATAATTAAGTAATTATACAAGCAAAGGTTAGCGTCTAGCAACACGCCAATGCCCCTAGAAATATGTGAGAATAGTTTCTTAAACGTCTCATTTTAAACGGTTTATATATCATCCATCCTTTTGTTACAGATACCATGTTGAACATTAGACATGGATTAAATGTCATGCTAATTGTTCAACTATTATGTTTCTCGATATAGATATTGAACAAGATTACCAAGTAGATCAAGATTCATCTTAATCTCATTTGGGTACGGCCGTACAAACATCTGTCCAATTCATCGAGGGGCCCAATAGTATTTAACTCCATAACATGTGGAGGAACAAATCCTATTTTGACTGCACGTGTCATTCATGTGTTTCATATCACTCCTGAAGATGGTTTTTATAACTACCTTATTCAAGACAGCGTTTAACCATATCAAGGAATGAAATTCCACGCATGCAAGACCTACTTGCATCTCAAGTCTAAGGATAAGAGACATAACCATTTGCAAGATTCACTGTTGACGACAATCCATGTTGTGAATACTCGTAGGTTGGGTCAGTCCAATGTTCATCACAATGAACAACATGTGAGTTTGGTAGATAATCACCAACACGCTCACATTTGCCTTAATTTGATGATACTCCCGTATCGTCAACCGACAATGGACAATTTTAGAATAACCAAATCATTCATGGATTAAACATAGAAATATAGAATACAGTTGATATAAATGAAAACGATCATACCCAGTACATCAATTCATTATAAATATAAACTGCTTAACATTCCAATTATTCAAATACTAAAAAAAACAGGTCTACATGAGACTACTAGCAGGTCGAAGCCCAATTTTCCTAGCATGCTCGACTTGTTTGGTACAAGACATTGGTTTCGTTAAAGGATCAACTAAGTTGTCATCTGTGTGAACTTTGAGAAGACGAATATCACCACTTTCGATAACTTCTCGAATGTAGTGAACCTTTCGACGAAAGTGTTTGGCACCCTTTAGAATACACGGTTCATTGGCTATGACAATGGCACCAGAATTATCACAGTACATATCCATAGATTGTTCATTGTTGGGGACAACGCCAATCCCATAAATGAATTTTCGCATCCAAATTGTTTCCATTGCAGCTTCAGAAGCAGCTATGTATTCAGCTTCTGTAGAGGACATTGCAATAGTGCTTTGCTTGGCACTTTTCCAGTCAACAGCACCTCCGTTCATGACAAAAACATATCCTGTCTGGGATTTGGTGTCATCACGATCCGTCTCCCAGCTTGCGTCAGTGTAACAAGTAACACTGAGCTCACACTTGACATCACCACCATAAACAAGAAACATATCTTTAGTATTTCGCAGATACTTTAATATGTTCTTAACAGCAGTCCAGTGACATTCTCCTGGATTCTGTTGAAATCTACTTGTTAGGTTCTGAGAGAACGCTACATTAGGTCTAGTGCACCTAACCACATACATTATGGATCCCACAATCGAAGCATAATGGATTCCTTTCATCCTCTTCACCTCTGCGGGTGTAGAGGGTCCTTGAGTCTTACTCAATTCTGTATTTGGCTGCATTGGAAGACTTCCACGTTTGGAATATTGCATCCTAAATCGCTTCAGGATTTTGTCAATGTATGCACTTTGACACAAGCAGATTAACCGCTTTGATCTATCCCGATAGATCTTGACTCCAAGTATGTACGCAACATCTCCTAAGTCTTTCATGGCAAAGCAATTTCCAAGCCAGGATTTTACATCTTGTAGCAATGTAATGTTGTTTCCCATGAGTAATATGTCATCGACATATAAGACTAGGAACACGAAAATACTTCCACTAGTTTTCATATATACACATGGCTCATCGAGATTTTGAGTGAAACCAATCTTTTTGATTTCCTCATCAAATCTCTTGTTCCAACTTCTGGATGCTTACTTTAATCCATAAATGGATCTTTGAAGCTTGCATACTTTACTGGGATGTTTAGGATTCACGAAGCCCTCGGGTTGCACCATATAAACGTCTTCGTTCAAGTGGCCGTTCAAGAAGGCTGTCTTGACATCCATTTGCCAAATCTCATAGTCATAGTACGCTGCTATGGCTATAAGAATCCTAATTACTTTAAAGTCTGCAATAGGCGAGAAGGGTTCTTCATAGTCAATCCCGTAGGTTTGAGTGAAACCTTTTGCTACTAGACGAGTTTGATAGGTGTGTACATTGCCATCCATGTCGGTCTTCTTCTTGAAGAGCCATTTACTCCCAACGGTTTTAGCATTAGGAGGTAGGTCGACTTCGACCCAGACATCATTGTCTTTCATGGATTGCATCTCCGCATTCATAGCTTCGATCCATTTATCGTGTTCAGGACTCAATAATGCATCTTGATAGTTAGCAGGTTCACCATGATCCCCTAACTCATGTTCCTCAGCATCGACATAGACACCATATCGCTCAGGTGCTTGAGGTATCCTTGCGGATCTACGAATGGGAGCAACATCTTGATGAGGTTCAACATTTTCATGTTCAGTCTCATTTTGATGTTCACTAGTGTTACTAGAAGGTTGTGCATCTTCCTCTTGAATTTCATCAAGGTCTACTTTGCTCCCACTTGCTACCTGTGAAATGAGACTATTCTCAAGAAACTCAGCATACCGAGCAACAAATATTTTGTTCTCGGGTGGGTAGTAGAAGTAGTAACCCATTGTTTCCTTTGGGTATCATACAAAGATACATTTGATAGCTCTGGGCTCAAGTTTGTTAGGTGTGTCTCGTTTCACGATAGCCTCACAACCCCAGACTCTCAAGTAAGACAGATTAGGGACCTTCCCATGCCATATTTCATATGGTGTCTTATCAACCTTCTTGGTTCGAACCATGTTGAGAATGCGTGCAGTAGACTCTAGAGCATAACCCTAAAAGGACGTTGGCAATGTTGTTAGACTCATCATAGATCGAACCATGTCTAGCAAAGTTTGATTTCTCCTTTCAGATACACCATTATGTTGTGGTGTGTATGGAGGAGTGAATTGTGAGACGATCCCACACCTTTTTAGATGATCTAAAAACTCTTGACTCATATATTCACCTCCTCGATCAGATCGAAGAGCCTTTATGGTCTTGCCGAGTTGATTTTCTACTTCACTTTGAAAGACTTTGAACGTTTCAAAGACTTCATGTCTATGCTTAATCAAGTAAACATAACCATATCTACTGAAATCAACAGTGAAAGTAATGAAGTAGTTAGCTCCTTCCCTAGACATTGTTCTAAATGGGCTACATACGTCAGTATGTATGAGTCCAAGTAGATCTTTAGCTCTTTCTCCAACATAGGAGAAAGGCTTTCACGCCATCTTACCAGACATGCAAGAAATGCATTTATCAAACGACTCTTGGTCGATTGACTCTAAAAGCCCATCGCGTTGCAGCTTCGTAATGCGTTTCTTGTTTATGTGGCAAAGACGGCAATGCTATAGAAAAGTGGAATCCAAGTCACGTTTGGATTTCTTTTTGCTAACATTATATATAGAACCATTGTTTGAAATAGAATCATGCATATCAATTTCAAAAATACCATCATGAGGAATAACATTAAAATAAAAAACATTATCCTTAGAAACTGAAATGCCAAAATCCGTAAAAGTATGAATGTAGCCATCATCTTTCAAACATGAAAGTGAAACAACACCTCTAGTAATAGTAGGTGCAAAATGGAAATTATTCAAAATAATAACTAGTCCATTAGGGAGGATGAGATCAAAGCTCCCTATCGCTTCGACAGCTGCACGGTTGCCATTACCAACATACTAGTTCAAAGCTCCTTGTTTCAACTTCCTGCTTCCCCTAAGACCCTGCACATTATTACAAATGTGAGTACCACAACCTGTATCATATACCCAGGATTTGTTAGGAAAAGTATAGAGTTTTATAGTGAAGATACCTGATGTGCTAGCGCCGCTAGCTTTGTTCTTCTTTAACTCTTCTAGGTAGACCGGACAGTTCCGTCTCCAGTGCCCCTTCACTCCACAGTGATGGCAGGGGGTGTCCTTGGCCGGGTGCTCCTTTTTGGCAGGTGGGGGGACTTTTGGTTTGGGGGCGTAAGCACGCTTACCCTTGCCCTTACCTTGTCCCTTGCCATGTGCCAGCGGCTTGTTATTTTTCTAGATTCTGCCTTGCTTGATAGCTAGGATCACTGGAGCCTTCTTGGGCATGCCATTTTCTGCAAGTTTAAGTGTTATTTAGAAAACAATGATTATTAGCAGTCAATCAAGAACGGATCTGGATTAAGAAAAACCCACCCGCTCTGATACTACTTGTTGCATCCGCTAGAGCACACGCGTTCATGCAAACCATGAAGGATATGAACAACAGTTTTACCAAGTGAGGAAAACTGATGAAAATCAACATTGTTGAGGTTGGGTTTGCTTGAGAACGACACAAACATGCTAATAACACCATTTGTACTTTTCAACTTTATAAATTATGAATCAAAGATTTCCAAGGGATAGCCTTCGAAAAACTACCCCGGTTGATGACAGATTCTCTCCAAACTCAAACAACAAAAGCCATCTAGCTTTGCGTTGTTGTTTCTAGGAGAGGAGGATCCTAACTATAATACTTTGTATTATTTTTCTATGTTTGAATCTATACTTAATTCAATTACAACATTTAGTTTATATATAGGGGAAATGGTGGTTGCACATGAGTCCACAATAAATTGTCCACTTGCTATACATAGGCACGTGCCTAGTTGGCTAGTCTGAAGCGTACTTTCGGCTCTCCCGATTTGACAACTTATAGTTGCAATGCCTGTTTCTAGTATAGCGATAAGCACTTGAACTTATCTTCTTAAGGAAGTTTCCCACCCATGCATTCAGAGGTTGAGTTTGTAAAGCTGAATCAAGTCTTCAGAGTCATAGAGACATTTTGTTGATCCCAAACACACGAGCTTGTATTAGAAACTTTGAGAATACTAAAGAGTATGCGGAATCTACTCTTTAATACTTAGAAGAATATTAATGTAACAATGAACTCTATGAATAATGTAAAACTGTATAAACAATAATTTACTGAAAAGCTTCAATATTATTATGATCAATAATATGAGTACTCTGTGTAGTACTAGGGTTTACAAACAACCTTGAAGCTATGAATAATACGTACTCCAATCTTTAACATCATAATCTAGGAACTACTTTTATACACTAAGGAGTCCTTTACAAGATAACTACAAATCTTCTAAACTATTAAACTTATACGTATCTTTCTAATCAAATAGAATATACACATAATATCTTGATACATATCACTTCACACATCTTTATCTCTTTAGCAGTACTATCTTCATCAGCAGTATTAAGTTAGTCTGGCAGTACTAACTTATTACTCTAGCAGTACTAACTGTTTTGGCTTGACAGTACTAAGTGTTCAGACACTTAATTCCCAACTATCCTTCTCTAAACTTGTGATTTACCTCCAAATCGTCAAGTTTCTTGAATTAAATCTTTGATTCTGAGATGATTCTTCCAAGCACTTAATCTTCTTTCAGCCTGCATAAATATCTTCCTTAGCAGTTCTCTTGCCATCTCAGTATACTTATCCACCAAGAGCTTTGCAGCCAACATCAAAGTGAGTGTACCCCTTGACTGTGGATATTCCTTCTCTACCAACATATAGATATCAGTTCCAGCTTTTGTAGATACATGATGAACACCACGTGTATCATACAATCTCCATTGCAAACCTTGATTTCCTGACTGAAACTTCCATATCTTATCACCCTCATCTGGCTCAAAAATCCTGTTCAATTCTACCCATAACATTCTTTCTTTGTCATCAGTTGGCTCTGTTGAGTTGAATCTTTCTTTCACCAATTCCCATAGCTTCACTAGATCATCCATGTCAAAAGCCTTCAGCACATCATCAAAGAATTGGTATACCTCAGAATGGTTTCTAACTCTTTTTATCTTCCAAAATTTTCCTATGTCATCAGTATAGATCTTCCAGTCTATGATTAGATATTTGGTCTGTAAAGCTTCTACATTCAACCCTTCTTCAGGAACTATGATCATTATCTTATTTAACTCTTCTTCAGTCAACTCTTCTTCTTTCTCTTCTGCTGTGGGTAGGTCTTCACTGACTTTTGTTTCTTAGAAGATTCTGATTCCAAGATTATTCCAACTCTCTTAACTCTTCTGCTTTCTTTCACCAATTCCCATAGCTTCACTTGATTGGGAGATACATCAAGATACATTTGGGAAAGGCCAGAAAATTATCAGAGTAGGAGGACAATCAGAAGTGTATAAGTTCTTTGAAGACTTGATCAAAGCATTTGATAGAGAAGACTTGGATAAACTTTGGAGTTTAGTTCAAGAATGGTTCAAGACTACTGATCCTACTAAAGATAAAGACAAGGAGTTATGGGTGGAGCTGAAAAGGCTATATGAGCCTGACTCAGATGATGTTCTATGGAGATTTCAAGCCCATGACTTGGCTACTACTTGGAGACTATTTGACAACAGTGGTGTTCATCAGGTTTCTACTAAAGCAGGAGCGGTAGTCTACATGTTAGTTGAGAAGGATTATCCACTAAGAGCAGAAATATTACTTGTCATGTTATCAGCTAGGCTTCAAGTTGATGAAGAGTCAGAAATGGCAAGAGAATTTGTGAGAAAAATATTTCAGCAAGCAGAAGACATGAAGGTTAAAAGACTAAGGCTGACATTATAGTATTTGGAAGAATCCTCACAATCCTCATAAGGTACTAATTTAATTCAGAAACATGTTGATTTTGGGTAAATCACAAGTTTAGGGGATGATTGTTAGGAATTAAATGTTGAAGACTTAGTACTGCTAAAGATAACACTAACAGTACAAACTGCTAGTGTAAGTTGAAGACTGCTGATATAGCTAACAGTACAAACTGCTAAGTTAGTACTGCTAGTATTGATAAAGATACTACTGCATGAAGACTACTTCTAGAACACGTGTAGAAGATAAGTATAGAAAAGATTGCATGTATATCTTGTTTAGTTAGAATTATACGGGTAGATACTTATCTTGTAAAGGACTCCTTGTGCTATAAAAGGAGATCATAGGTTAGATGTTGATATATGTGTTTGTTAAGATTCAAGGTTTTGTAACCCTAGTGATATCTAAGATCACTCGTATTATATTTAATAATATTGAATCGTTTGGAGTTATACTCATTGTTCATTGTTCATACAAAGAGTGCATTACTGTTACATCAAACCAACCTTATAAGTATCATCAAGTAGATTCCGCATACTTTGTTGATATAAACTCAAAGTGTACTCAACACATTCTAAGTGTGTTAGATCCTCTCACTTAACCTAATTCTCCCAATTATATAAAGCCTTTTTTTCTTATTTTTTTTCATTCACTTCATTTTTTTTTCACACAGTTACTGTGTGTTTTCCTCCCAACCTGATTCCATCCTTTCCCTCCAAAAAGTAGTTATTCCAATCAACTATTACCGTTTGATCATCACTAGTTGGATCACCATCACCATCACCATTCCAATCACCATCATCATTCTGATCAGCATAACCGTTCCGATCATCATCTCATCATAACCTCCCGATCATTATCATCATTTTTTTATGTCTTCTTTTGATTTGAATGAACCGTTTGTTTTAGAAGCTTATTTGATTGATGTTGTTGCGGTTGATAATGTTGTTGATCGGTTGTTAATTATGTGGATCAATTTGTTTAACATTTCTTTTAATGAAGTTTCACACCAAGTGTTTGATGAAATGTGTGAGTGAAAAATATTTGATAATCTTGTAATTTTACTTATTAATTAAGTTGTTAGTTGAATTTTTGTTTTTAACTGCATTGGAATGCTATTTTTATGTCTGATTGCTGTTTTTGAATCTGCTCTATATCATACGTGTAGTATCACCAGTGATATCTGAAGTTGATGATATTATAATTTTGTTGTTTTATGTGCTTCTCAAGATACAACTATTGGATGAAGTAGAAGCTCTCATGTCTTGGCCAATGCTTATAATGGTGGGCATGGAAGTTTAAATTATGGAAATAAATTAGCTAACCGGAGTTCAGGGCTTTCAGCTCCTGTCTGGCTTGAAACTGGAGATGCAGTCGGTAATGTTTTTCTTATGAAACTTACTGCTTGTTAAGATAGATTCTATTAATGTCTGCGGTGTATGAATGCTTTAACTTTGTCGATATCACAACAAATATGTATTCTGAGATGCGTGGTGAAGCTTGTGATCATGCACGTTTACGCAATTTATGCTTTTAAAACCCCTTTCACCCTATTAGACTAAATTTTCTCTAGATTTATGCTGCAAAACCTGTTGGAAACGTTTACGCAATTGAACCATTTAAGGCCCCTTTCACCCTATTAGACAAGGTAAAATAATTTATGATATCTTTAGTGCCTAGTAAAATGCTTTTGGTTGTTATGCTTGTGGAGGTCATTGCCTAGGTGTTATCTACCTTTACATCTTCGGTCTCGTCTTGAATCGTAAAACATAATTGTTATAGTATGTGCATATCTTTGTGAGTTCATTTCCCAAGAGGATATTTAGTGTACAGTTGGCTAAGATTTTAATGCTCTTGTCATAATGAGGTAGTTATTACACAATGGTTGACATCAGTCTTGGTTTTTGAAGACTGAAATTGAGAGGGAATCAGGAGGGTATAAAAGAGTTACAAATAAACAAAATACTTGCTTTGAACTATAGTTTTGGAGTATCACTTGTGATATTTATAGTATCACTTGTTATATTTGTAGTATCACTTGTAATATTTTATTTTTTTATAGGTTTTGATGTTTACTGTTTAAACTTTATTATATGTCATGCATAGTATCACTTGTGATATTTCATTGTTATTGTTTTATAATCATAGTTCAGGATTTTTATTTTTTTTTAAGTTGTGATGATACCCTATTTACTGTGTGCTTACCTTTGTTTACAGCTTCTAATAGTGTGAAAACTCCTAAGTCGTTTAATCATCATGAGTTTATTGACACTCATGGGGGATAAGTTTTTTGGGTTCCTAGAGTTTCTGCTAGTGGGTTACCAGTATTCTCTAGGCATTGCCCCGGGGGGCGGTGACCCTGGAGACGGTGGGCTCGAAGTCGGTGTTCCTAGAGGCGGCTCCGTTCTGCAGTCAAAGTCTAATTTTACCTTCTTCTTTTTTTAATTTCTTTTGTTTGATGTATCACTCGTGATTCATAGCTTTTCAATTAAAAAATAAAAAATAAAAATAAAAATAATAATAATAATAATGCTCACTTGTAATATTCTGTTAAAAATGATGCAACACTTGGGTTTGATTTTGATGTTTTATATCACTTGTGATATTCTTTTAAAAATAATGCAACACTTGGGTTTGATTTTGATGTTTATATCACTTGTGATATTCTGTTAAATTTGATGCAACACTTTCTTTGATTTTTAGAATATGTCAACTTTTTTATTTTATTAGTTTTGTTTCTTATTTTTATACATATTTGGTATATGTAATTGACACTGTTATATCTTTTGTGATATGAAACATTTTAATGTAAAACAAAATGTTTTAGTTAGCTAAGAGTTATATCACATGTGATACTGTTAGTTTACATACAAATGATCATACAAGTCACTTAGCCATTCCCAAAAGTAGTACAAACTCAGGCACCATGCAATATGGTTCGGGACCTAATAAATACATATTTGGTGTCGAATACGGTGTTAAACCTATCGAAACATGAACACTCTATCAATTAAGAAAATAAATGCATTACAAATCTAACGGAAGCATGTTACAAGCTCAATATCTCTTGTGATTTCTCATATCATCACAACATTCATCACATTATCACAACAATCCATCAATAACTACTAACCACCACACTTTTATTGCCAATTTGTAGTGTATCACATTCTCATGCTGTTCAACTTTTTGGAGGAGACTTTGATATCACAGATGTGTCGGCTTTTTCTATTTGTTGAATCACGTGTGATATTACATGTGATATCATATCACATGTGATATCATATCACCTGTGATATCATATCACCTGTGATATCACAGGTGATATCACACGTAATGTGTAATATCACATGTGATATCACAGGTGATATAACAGGTGATATCAGGTGTGATATCACTTGTTATATAACAGGTGTTTGAGCTTTTTCACTTTGTTTATGAAGATGTTGTGCTTTGTTTAACCATAGCTTCTTTAGCTTGCTGATTCAACCATAAATATTTTCAAATCTTGCTGTAAAACCTATTGAAACATGCACAATTTATCCATTAAACATACAAATCCACCACAAATCTAACATAAAGATCATAATATCTCTGGTTTTTAATTAAATCTAACCTTTAATATCTCATATAATCACAAAAACTAAAAAATCCTCATAAAATTTTTCAGAAATGTCTTCCAAAACACAAATAAAATCAAGAAACAAGAACAAAATCATCACATCGTCACATTAATCTATCAATAAACAACTAAAAATCAACAAAAAAGCACAAAAATCTTTATGAATAACAACAAAAACATAAATAAAATCCATAAATAAGAACAAAATTACAACAAATAGTTAAATAACAACTAAATAAAGAATTGGAAGCACCGTACGATCATCTTGAGTTTGATTCGGTTCATTTTGAGTCGTCTTTTCTCCCAGATCTGGTTCTATATGCGTCAATTGTTCCATTTTTGTGTGTTTTATTTGATTTTAATGGTTGATTTTGATGTTTTGTGGAGGTTTTTGATCTTTTAGAGAGAGAGAGAGGGAGAGTGTGTGAGTTTGTTGTGTGTCTGGGGTGAGGTGTTAGGGAGAGAAAGTGTTTGTGATAGTGAAATTTGATTGGGGTGAGGTGAGTTAGTTGTTTCATATATTTACACAAATGGTCCCTCCGTGTTTTTTGTTATTGAAAGTTGTCTTTTTGATCCAACGGTGGGGATCAGTCACTTGGTAAGTAGGGAAATATAGGTAAGCAAAATAAAGCGACTCTATCTAAATTGAGAATACACTTGATTGAGAAAAGTCTTGCCATGATTGATAAAAATTAAATTTGGAAATCTATTGAAAGAAAACTTGTGAAATTGAAATAAGCTTGAGTCGATCTTGCTTGAACTTGAATCTTTGATATTTTCCTTGCACCTGAACTAAAATGTTGATGTTGTTGCTCTTAAACCTGAATCTTTGGTGTTGCTTTCTATTGGATGACCTATCTTGGACTTGACTTTTTTTACATTGTTTGGAAGCTTAAACCATTGAAAAAATGCTTTGTTGCACATGACACCAAGGCTAGTTACGATGGAGGGTAATGTCCACTAGGGGCAGCAATTTCTGACCCGACATGAAACCCAACCTGAAATCGACATGAAAATTAACATGTTCGGGTTAAGTCTAAATAGATTTTGGTTCGGGTTTGGGTCGACCCGCTAACCCGTTTAAGATTTTTTTTTCTTAAATTAAAAATTATTTATATTTTATTATACGAGTTAAATAGGTTAGACGGGTCGACCCACAAACCCATTTAACCTATTTAACCCGTTTAATGTGCCACCTATAGTATATAAACGGGTTACATGGGTCAACCCAAAACCCGTTTAACCTATTAAACACGTGTAACCTATTTAACCCGCCAACCCAAGTATATATACGGGTTAAATGGGTCATGTTCGTGTAGGATCGATACATGTGTTGATTATTGTAGGATTCGGGAGGTCTTGGATTATGGAAGAACAAATCCATGATGGAGTTAAAGAGAGAGTAGAGAGGGAACTTGAGAGAAACTGGAAATTTATTAGCTTGAAATGAAAGTGAAGTTCCAACCCTTCCCATGTGTGGGAAGGGGTCTATATACTACAAGGTTTAGGTGCCCCTAGCGGGCTGTGGAGTGAGCTGACAGTGGGTAAAGACCCGACCCACTCCACAAATACTAATATAACTAAACTAATACTATTAATACTAATAATCCTACGAGCTACATAAATGCTAAATAGATACTCGGGGTGACCGAGTCTTCAAATGAATATTTATATTCCTAACAATCTCCCCCCAAGGGAGGTCACCCCGGAAATAATATTTTGAATTCTAGCATTCTTTCATATGAATTTGACTTCATAGCTCGTAGTCTTTGATTCTTCAAATTCATTAGTCTTTGTACATTCAGCAGTGAACTTTTGATGACCGTTCTTCTGTCTTGGATGATCTTTGGTGATTCTTTGATGTCTTCATCCAACGTATGTCTCCAAGTCATCTTTTAGCAGTATGTCTCCATGTGATGTGGTACTCTTTGAGCCGACATGCTCACACTATTCTGGGTCATGATTTTTAGCATCAAAGTTTGCAGAAGCAGTGTTGAAGGTCTTTTAATTTATCATGACTTCTTTGAATACGATGATGGTGTAGTGTGAGCATGTGGTAATGGATTGGCATCTTTTCTGCAATCAGCTACAACCGCTAGGAATTCCTGCATACGACAGTTAGCAATAAAACGTCCGGTACTTACATGTTCGGACTTCGAGATTGTTAACAGCATAGTGTGAAAACTCTCTCTAATCCTTACCAAGGTCATTCCTAAATCGAAAACCCACAGAGAGCTTACAAGATCTACCGTAGTAAATCAACGATTAGGTGAGTCGCTGGAGTTCACTCCACGACTGTAGATCGTTTGAAACCGCCGCGACCACTAAGCGTAATCCACAAGGAATTACCAAAGTGACCTGCTTTCAGGGCTGTTTGATGTTGACCCTGGCAGGAATTTCCATTCAATCACTAAGAATTACATTTGTAAATTCCCTCATAAATGTTCTGGCAGATTGCTAAGATCTGCGTAGGACTCATAAGTTTACAACTGGTGTCCTTAATGTTGAACAACCAGTGTAGAAGTAACATGTGTTCCTATTGAGATCTTTTGATGCATCTCTTGGCTCTAAACTCAATAAGTGCATTTTTGGTAGTCGGAGACTGGAGCGGTGTCTCCTGTTTCAATATCGACATAACTCGTAATGAGCAGCCGATAGATTATGCAGGGTTCCCCGTGAGAATGAAACAAGTTCTTTTAAGAGAACTTGAGTGGTTAGAAGGTTTAGTGCGGTGCGTCACTGGGTCCATGACGTCTTGTCTTCAATACCGGTGTTACCTTAGTAACAACCAGTAGCATATGAATTGAACCCGGTTTCTACCCTAAGGTTGAATAATTGGAGGGCTATTTCTTTTCACCCTTTTTCATATCATTTCTTTTTAATTCTTCAACCCATTCTTTCTCCTTTTCTCATATTACTCCTTTTTTTTCATAATCATACCTAAGAACTTTCTAATACTAACTATTCGGTATTGTCCTTGGGTAGATCCCTCTGGCTCTGGCAGATCATAGGATGGTTTTCCTAACCTTAGCCACCTTATAACACCATGACTATCCTATGTTGCCATAAACCATTTATTTGAAAAATCTCTCAGAGTGTTTATAATTAAGAAACACATTTTGCTAACACTTTGAGAGTTTTGAAATTTTCAAATGCTCCCCCTTAACATGTGCTCAGATGTTTTTATTATAAATTTGCACATTTTATAATTAAGAAACACATTTTGCTAACACTTTGAGAGTTTTGAATTTTTCAAATGCTCCCCCTTAACGTGTGCTCAGATGTTTTTATTATAAATTTGCACATGTTGTGTAGAGTTTGCACTATTTGAATTGATCCACTTTCAGTGAACATGACCACTTCTAGACACGCTTACATCACTAGTTAGACTAGCTTGAAATTATTACCCGGCCTGGTCAAGTCCACAGAAAGTTTCTCAAAATGGTACACTCTAATCAGACATATCCTCTTCGAGACACGCTTACATCACTGGTTAGACCAGCTTGAAATTATTACCCGGCCAGGACATGTCCTTTCGATTAATGACAATTTTTGTTTCGTCAATTCATTGGTGAAGTCTGAGTCGCGCTCACATGAGATGCCACATCCTTTTTGCTGTCACAAGCCATTTGCTCCCCCTCAATATGTGCATCGATATACGAAAGAGTTTAGCACATATGGGAGAGCTTACATTAAGATCCAAAACATCACATTTTTATCAGATTGCATATTTAAATCACATTCTCTCCCCCGATCAAAAATTTCAAACCTTTTGAGATTTGGATCCCAATTGATTTAAATGAGTTTAGAAAATGTGGTCAGGTTTAATATATGCTGATAATGAAATATACTATGCTCCCCCTCAATCTATGAGGGAGAATGTTAGTGTCAGGTATGATATGGTTGGACGATTGGATTTTAACAACAACATCATACACTGACACATAACAACCACATTTTATTCACTGCTTATTGTGTACAAAGTTACTTGTTTTTGATGATATAGAATTTTGAAAATCATCACTCTCCCCCTCAATCGATGACCCGTCTTCTATTGGAATAGCTGTAGTCATTGATTGAGTGATAGATTTTTTATGAAAAATTCAATTTTGATTGATATTCAAAAATCATGGTACCACCAAGTTTTCATACAAATACTTTCCTGAAGAATCATAGATTGGAAAGTACCTGCGATGTAAAGAATACTTCTCTTCTTATACGAGGAATGATGCACTGAAACGTACATCAAATCGAAGAAACATGGATATAAAGTAATCCATGCCCAGGTGAACATCACCCAGTTGGAGGAACAGCCGTCTTTTTGGCGACATGCTTTCCCCATAATAATGCACGGGTTGCAGTCTGAAGTAACTGCAAGCCGATAAGACATGTTTTAACCACTTAGTATAACTTCTGCTCAAGCTTCATTTAAAGACCCGTGTTATTATTGAATGACATTTCTAGGACCGTAAATGTTATCGATAAACAGAAGACATGCCTAGAAGAACTATTTTTTTTTTGGTATTTTTTGTGTTTTTATTTTTATTTTTATGGTTTTTATAGGTTTTATATTTTTCTCTTTTCTTTTTGGTTTAAAATATATACAAAGAATATATATATACAAGGATATACAAAGCAAGTCCGTTACTCCTCAGCTTCCTGAATCTTCTCAGCTGCCATCACTTTACTTGCTGAAGAACAATGTGAGCACATTTAATTAGGGATTAAATCTGGCTTTTCACTGTTCCCTAATTAGTGCTCTCCCCCAAACTGACACCCTTTCTGATGAATGCCCAGAATATGAAGAAGTCTTTTGATAATCAAATGCATGCCGTCTTTAGTCTTCTAACACACAGCTGAAAATGTAGAACAGACTGTAGACTTGACCTTCTTCAAGATTTTCCATTTGGGGTACAGAATATCAGCATCTGCATCTCACCAAATGCATTCCAGTAATCTTGCTTATAACTCATCAGCTCGTAATGTACACATGAGATGATAACACCAAAGTAACAAGTTGAAACAATGATCATCTTTAATTTGTATCATGAGATATTAAGCCCGATCACGTGAACTTGTTGTACGTCTTTGATGTACACATTTCTCTCCCCTGATGGTTACGATTAATCGGCCCGTGACGTACACATGAAATGATAATACCAAGATAACAAGTTGAAACACTGATCATCTTTAATTTGTATCATAAGACATTAATCCTGATCTCATGAACTTGTTGTGCGTCCTTGGTGTACACATTTCTCTCCCCTGATGGTTACGATTAATCGGAATCATCATAATGATGTGTACGTGAAGCATAATGATGTATACATGAAGCATTTAACTAGAAGCACTTTATCACTGATTATATCAGCCCGTGAGAAGATGTCGAAGGGTCGGGAGGTAGAATTCCATGAACTTGTTCTTCAACACCTTGATGAATGACTAAAGATATGCTTTCATGAGTTGTTGGAGAAGTACTAACAGATGGTACTTCTTGAACTATTGTGGTTCAAGAATGAGTACCGGTTGTATCAGCAGATATCTGTGCATCAGCGGGAAACATAGGAGATACAACACTTGATTGAGCTGAAAGTATTCTTCAAACCAATGGTTGAAACATCATATCTTCTTTCTTCATGGATGATGGAACATATAGTGTTGAAGAAACTTGGTTTGCACGACTCCTGAACTGATGTATTCAGGAGTCTTATGACCATTTCTCAAACATCAATCAACATGTAGATTATTCACCCTCCCCCCCCCCTCAAAAATTGCATACGACTGCCATTTTTGATTGAACGAGTGAATAAGAATACCATCAACGGTAAGTAGATCCACTTGATAACTGACATTTTGTTTATTCACCCTTCCCCCCCCCCCCTCAAAAATTGCATATGACTGCCATTTTTGATTGAACGAGTGAATAAGAATACCATCAACGGTAAGTAGATCCACTTGATGACTGACATTTTGTTTATTCACCCTTTCCCCCCCTCAAAAATTGCATATGACTGCTATTTTTTATAGAACAAGTGAATAAGAATATACTCCAGTGTACGTTGATCCACTTGATGACTGAGTGAGCATGGGAAGAGCATGAAACTTGTTGATGAGAATGGTCATAAACAAGAAGATTTCTCTTCTTCCGAAGATAAAGCGCACTTAAGCGTACACCTTTCTTTTCTTTGAGGAACGGGGCCTGGAGTGTTTTCAGCAGACGCCATAATGTTGACATTGAGACCCGAGGCTTGAACTGCAGTGTTCAAACGTCATTGACGTTGAAGAACGAGGCCTGAACTGATGTGAACAGACGTCATCTCTCTCTTTTCTACTTCTCTCAGCTAACTCGTTACCAACCCCATTATCATTCTGTCGGCTTGATGCCGTGACTACTGATGGAGAAAAACCCAATACGATGAACTTGAGACTGAAGTAACATAACCCGAACTTATGACTTAAACTTGCATTAATGAGTGACTAAGAGCGGTGTAAAGAGTTCGTTCAACTTTGAATCCCTAAGTACTCTATACTCTTCAACCAACCAACCATCAAGTATAAGACGTACATCACCTCTTGGATATCCACAACTTCGTGTGACACTGAGCACTACAACGTAACTCCTTAAAGTGATAGTTATTTTGTGGTAATAGAGAGTAAGAATCACAAAAATAACTAGATATCCAAGTCTTCGTCATTGTAAAGGTTAAACGCTCGAACAAGGATCTCGAAGAATCTTCATCCAACCAACCCCGATATCTTTAGACACTAAGTACACGCACCCGTGAAATTTCACTTCAACCTCAAATAAATAATAGTGAATTAACGCCGTAGTCACATCTTGTGGTTTAAATGCCCAGATCTAGCCCCTTTTGATGTTTTAAATGAACTTTGATAATGGTTTTATCCCGATCTTTGTCAAAAGCGCATAACCCTGTGAAACTTTGTTTTAACCAAAATGCCATAAAGTATATAAAAAAAAATCATCCAATACATGAAGTACACACATTATCCCGTCTTCGAAGTTGAAACCGTAGCACCAGAATCAATTAAGATCCGGAAATGCACTTTTCTTTCTCCAGGATAGTTCCATCATCACGGGATTTTATAAAATCAACAAAAGAAACCTTAAGATATTGATTACTTGAGTGTGATATGATGATGTTATCAAATCACAATGAATAGCCAAGAGTAAATTGCAATACTGGTCTTCAAAAATCAAGTCACAGAAGTCAAATCGCAACTGATCAAATTGCAACAAGCCAAGTCACAATTAGTCAAATCGCAACAAGTCAAATCGCAATTAACCAAATCGCAATAAGTCAAATTGCAAGTATCAACTCGCAACGTCAAATCGCAACTGGTCAAATCGCAATCAGTCAAATCGCAACTAGTCAAATCGCAACTTGTCAATTCGCAATTAATCAAATTGCAATTAGTCAACAACGACTCAAATTTCAAAGATCAAATCGCAATGACTCAAATCGCAATCAACTCTTTAACCAACTACGTTATTCTGTCGGCTATTTCTGTGACCACTTGCTGAAGTAAACCCGATATACCCAACTTAAAAAATGAAGTAGAATTCCTCAAATTAGTTACTTAAGCTTGCACTGTTGTTGGAAGAACGTTGTAGAGAATTTGTGCACCATGCAAATCTCTAAGTACTCAATACTATCCTGACAAGGTATGAGACTTTCATCACCTCTTGCGATTATCCACATCATCTTATGTGTGTGACACTGAGTACTATAATGTAACTCCTTTAAGTGATAGTTAACCAGGTCTTCAACCATCCACCCCGACTTCTGGAAACTAGATAGACCAAGTCTTCAACTTAAATCTTAAGCACGAGCAAGTTATCATTGAAGTTCATGCATCCAACCATCCCCGACTTCAATATAAAATAAGTACGCGCCTTCGTGAAATTCCACTTCAATCTCAAATTGGTAATACCAAATCAACCCCGTAATCACTTTGACATTCATATACCCAAATACTAGCCGTGGCGTGTGTATCTTCGTGAAATTTTTGTAGATCCAAACGTACCACACTTTTTTGCCAAATAATTA
Source organism: Artemisia tridentata subsp. tridentata (assembly GCA_021014915.2). Taxonomy (NCBI): domain Eukaryota; kingdom Viridiplantae; phylum Streptophyta; class Magnoliopsida; order Asterales; family Asteraceae; genus Artemisia; species Artemisia tridentata. The sequence continues at coordinate 303,023,764 of CP139507.1, read as the reverse complement.
TACCAAAAATTTAGCACTTTGTATTAAAAAAATTCATTTGAATAATTTAAAATTCAGTCCAACCATTTTTGATAAATAATTCGGATCCAATCATAACCCAAATGATCAGTTATAGTCAAAAACACCCAAATTCAATATACAATCAGTAACCAACATCCTTGCTCGGGTTTCAACTCGGCCCAACATCCATAATTTGAATCCAGCCCATCAATCCCATGAGTAAGCCCAATCCACATCCTACATATCCTAATTTTTCGGGTATTAAATCAACACTTAACCCTAAGTAATTTTTATTTTCACTAACCCTAGTCACTGTCCGCCTACCACACATAGATACGCCTCACACCAAACTTCATTATCCCCAATTGATAACCCTAATCACATCTTTCATCATAAACTAATCCGCCCCATCTATTCTCTTCCAACTGCTTATCAATCACGCAGATAAATCACCACAAATCCAGTCAACTCAAGACTTATCTCATCTCATCTCATCTTGATCAAGCCTCATCTCAAATCCATCATCACTCGAAGACAAACACAAATGAATAATATGAAAACAATATCTACCGAACCTAAATCATTTCATTTTTAGCTCGAATCGAATCAAGAATGTATCTTTAGGGCTTCAAGATCCTTTGGAGGGTCATGGTAGGTTCTAGATACGTGTTGTCTTTTGTTCATGAGTAAACCGAATAGAGAGATAGATGATAACAAATTTGTTATTGTCTTTTTCTTTTTACGATTCGGATATAAAAGAGAAGCAACGCTTCAACAGAGACCAGTGATGTGAGATGCTTATCGTGAATTGATCTTTGAAGATCTTTGGTTTGTTATACCTCACGATAAAATTGTCTGAGGTCTTGTATTAATTATCTTTTATGTTTCGAGTCGTAGTTTTGTTCGATTGGAGATGGAGGTTTGGATTATGAGTCGTGGTTGTTGACTGGATTGTGAGTCTTAGGATAGATATAGGATTTGATGGTGCTAGTAGTGGTTGTGTACGAATTTTTTGAATAGGATAAGGGTTGTTTGAAGTTTGTTATGATTAATTTGATTCTGGTCTTCCCTTCTTCTTGAATTTCTTTTTCATTTAATTTTTGTTTAAGCTTTGAAACTTGGACTGATGATGGTTATTGACTGAGTTTGTGATAGTTGGTTGTGGTCTGGTCCAATGACTTCTTAGGTAAACCGAAAGTCATTTGGTCAAAGCGCAACATTCATTTGGTCAAACCGCAACTTTTGAAGGAAAATTGACAGTATAACGTTTCATAAAAATTAACAAAAAAAACTTCAAACCGCAATAACTTGTATGCCAAACCGCAATGCTGGTCATCAAACCGCAGTTGACCAGTCAAACCGCAGATGACCAGTCACTTTCGTACCAGTTTGTCTTTTTCCCACTTTGGCTAAAAACCAAACAGCAGAACTGTAACAAAGGCAAACCGCAGCCAAGAACTTCTCATTTTGACACAAACCGCAACCAAGAATCTTCAATCATCGACCACAATATTCACGGGTTTTCTGGTACAAAAGTCTCAGCATGATATATATAAAGTTAACAAAAACTCCTTATAAAGACAAGAACACAAGCAGTTTTTGAAGACCAGTACATAAAGCAATACTTTGACCAGTATTTGATAAACTGATAGGAAGTATTCCAGCAGCTAAAAGCAGGTAAGAAACAAACAGCTAAAAACTGGTAAAAAAAAACAAACAGCCCCGCTTCAAAACATGATTCGACCCACAGAAAATCAACACAACTAAGAACCTTGGCTCTGGTACCAATTGTAGGATCGATACATGTGTTGATTATTGTGGGATTCGGGAGATCTTGGATTATGGAAGAACAAATCCATGATGAAGTTAGAGAGAGAGTAGAGAGGGAACTTGAGAGAAACTGGAAATGTATTAGCTTGAAATGAAAGTAAAGTTCCAACCCTTCCCATGTGTGGGAAGGGGTATATATACTACAAGGTTTAGGTGCCCCTAGCGGGCTGTAGAGTGAGCTGACAGTGGGTAAAGACTCGACCCACTCCACAAATACTAATATAACTAAACTAATACTATTAATACTAATAATCCTACGAGCTACATAAATGCTAAATAGATACTCGGGGTGACCGAGTCTTCACATGAATATTTATATTCCTAACAGTTCGAGTTATGTGTAAACAGGTTAGGGTTGACATAGCTGACACGATTATTTAAATGGGTCAGGTTCGGGTTGGGATTTTCTGACCCGCCAACCCGAACCCGACCCGAATTGCCACCCCTAATATTGTCCACCAACATGACCACATTACCATTATTTTCTACATTTAATGGTGACCACTTTCACAATTATATTCTTTTTTGAGTGTGTGCGGGGTATTTTGTATGATATATTTGTATAAAATGGGTATTTTTAACGGTGATTGGTATGTGTTAAATCACATACCTTTTCTTTATCAAATACGGATTTAAAAGACCAAAAACCGACCATAAATGCCAAATATATGCTTGTTTTTGTGTTTTTGTATGTGACGGTAAAGGATATTAGAAAATGACAAAAAGAAATACAAAACAGCCGAAAACGAGCACGAGAATGAAAAGAGTGAGAAAAGCCGAGGCGAGGGATGTGATTCTATAGTTTTTATCTGCCAAAAAACCCAAAATCCCAAAACCAAAGCCTTAATGGTAAATCATTTTCACCAAAAATCCAAAATCATTTTTCAGTTCTACCTTAACAATTTGCATAGTTAATCCTAAAACTAACTATTGTTAAGTTCTTATTACTAAAAATCCTTATTAATAAAAATCCAATCTAGCCCAACATTTAAGTCCATAACCAGCCCACACCAACTTATAACCCGGATCCCCTTATAACACGACCATCCATCCCAGGTCAAAGCAATAAAAAAACCGGGTCAAACATAAAGAATGGCGCCAATTACTGTTCATGCATCTTCTTCCTTTTACCTAACCCCTCTTGTACTTACCCACCTCACTTAAGTACTTTAACCCCTTCTAGAAGGATGAATAGGCTGATATGAGCTCATTAATTGTCCACCATGGCAATTTCCAAGCATCCTATTGGTGGAAGCTATGTGGCAGTCAAATCAAGGGCTGAGATTGAGGTTTGATGTCGACATCATGGATTCAAGGGCTGGGATTTGTTGATAGAAACCCTAGAAGGCTCCTTGGACTCCTATAAATACAAGGCTCTTCACCAAGCATTAGAAGTTTTAGTTTTTGTCTTAATTTTCAGTCATTGTAGCTTATTACTGCTTATTTCTTGTCTTTTAATTCAGTATTGTAATAAGTTTTTCATTATTAATAAAAGTCAGTTTACATTATTGCTTTGTCTCCTTTACTTTTGTGTTAAAATGCTCTTAAAAGGTTAAAATAAGCTATAATAAGCTCTCAATAAGAACTTTACTTAATTACTGTTTAGATCTCAAATAAGCTGTTCCATAGCTTACTTTGAGCTTCTATAATCATTACTTGAATTGTACTACATTGTGATTCAAATTACCTTTACTTAAGGAAGAAATAAGCACTTGGATGATAAGCCGGATTGGGAAGGGCTTATTGGACTATACCAGCTTGTCTTTAACAAGCTGGAGCTTGCATTTAACAAGCTGGAGCTTACAGATCAGCTCTTGGAGCAATTATAAGTCCTTGTTTGAGCAAAGGACAAAGTGAGATCCATTTTTCCTATTTTTGCTTTTCAAACTGCTTATTATTTCATTACTGCTTATTTTTATGCTTATTTGTGTTCATTTGTCTTATATATGCTTAATTGAATTAGATTTAATGTTTGGTAGGCTTATTTCCTAGTGTTTCATCTATTTGTGCTTATTAGTGTTTTTGTGGTCATTATAGCCAATAAGCTTAGCTTATTGGCTAAGTGCTTATCACCTGTTAACTTGTGCTTAAAATCCTTCATAAACACTTAATATTGACGTATTTTCACAAAAAGTTGAGTTTTGAATCTTAAATAAGCTTAAAAATCAGTTTGAGACATTTAAAGGGGTGTTTGGATTTATGATTTTTATCAGTCAAAAGGCTGTTTACATGAGTTTTATCTATTGGTTCAACTTGATTTAGTTCTATTTGAGTCAAATAAGCTGAATTTAAGGTGTTTAGAGCTTTTATTAGTAGATTTGTAGTTTTTAAAGTGGATTTCAAGTTTTTGAGGTTTAAAGTAGTAGTTTTAGCTTAAATTTGCTTAAATCAGTGATAAGGCCTTGTAGTTGTAGTTTTTTCAGTCTAATCAGTATTTAAAGTTGTTTTCATTGTGTTGGTAAAGTTTCATATGGTATTGAGTCCAATTCTTCATTTTTTGTTCAAATCTGTCATAGTTTCAAAAAAAAAAAAATGTTTGAAAATGGTATTGAGTCCAGTCTTAGTAGGCTTTTCTTAGTTCATTTTTAGAGCTTATTTTTAATTCAAAATGTTTGAAAATCATTTTACAAGTTATTTAGTTGTACCTTAATGTTGTTTTATAATTTTTAGTTCTATTCTCAGCTTTTTGTTAGCTTATTGGTAACCTTAAAAGTACTAGATCAGTGTTGCATACTATATTACATCAGTACTGAATTGGGCCTGATCAGCTTCCTTATAAGCTGATTTATAAGCTTTAAATAAGCTCTATTAGGTCTGCATCTCATTTTTTAAGCTCTTTAGTGTATAAGCTTAATCTGTTTTCAGTTTTTGTGACTTGGCTTATTGATTTAAGTGCTTATTTTATAGCTCATAGTTGCCTCTTCAGGCTGTTTGATCTGCAGTTTACCTTATTTGCTTATTATTGAATCTGAGCTTATTTCATGTTTAGAACTGCTTATTTAGGTTTAGGACTGCTTTTTAGAGTAGCATTTAGGATTTAGAAGTTTCTTTGGATTTCACACAAGCTTATATAAGCTTGTGTGAGTGCATACAGTTAGGCCTTTAACCTTAGTAGTCTGTTTGCTTATTAAGTACTTTTCCAGCTTATTCTTTAAGTATTAAAAATTTTGTTTCCACAAAAGTTTTCCATTTTTAGCTTATTAATAAGTTCCAAAAAGAATAATTGCAAAAAAAATAAAAAGTGGGAAGTTGGGAAGCCCAGGGTGAGCCTAGGCTCGAACCCTAGACCTCTACCAACCTCAACCACCTTAACACACACACCACAACCAACTGCGCCCTTGGGTCTTTCCCGACCAAGGTTGCAGTGGTTATTTATTTAACCCTTTTTCCCCCTTAAGCTTATTTCCCTAAATTGCTTAATAACTGCTTATCCTAATAAGTTGTGAACCTGTTTTTATTTTTCCTAGAATCTTTATAACTTTAAGTAGTTTTCTAGGAAATTTTCATAATTTTTCACATTAATTTAGTATTTTTTATATTATTTTTAATCTAAAAGTGTTTTTTATTCATAAAAAATAAAATAAATAGCAAAAAAATAAAAATCTGTTTTCTAAAATTCTTTTTAATCATTTAGGACTTTTAGGAACCAAATTTGCACATCTAGAGTAGATTTTTGAGTTTTAGGTTTTCTTAGCCCGTTTATAGACCCGTAAAAGCCCGTTTTTTAGTTTTAATTGCGTTTTTGATTATTTGTGCTTTGCTTATTCATTTTTTTATGCTTTTTTAGTTAGTTGTTAGTTTATGATTTCAATTTTTATATATAATCCCAAAATTCCTCACTTAATCAAATCATTCGATCACAAATGAAATTCACCGTTCCATTCACACTTCATCGGAATCTCACGACCCGGGAAAATTCAATACTTCCGGAACTATATTTTTTTTGAATTTCTTTGACCTCTCGTTATATTCAATCTTGTTAGAGAAAGAATTCACCCTTTGATCAGATTTTCCTACACTTATATATATAATATATATATATATACTTGTGAACACACACCAAGTTTTTGGCGCCGCTGCCGGGGAATTTTTGAAGTGAATATCGAGTTACGTTTGAAGATTAATGATTTGAAGATCCTTCCCCGTGAAGTTACCATTTTATTTTGTAAATATTTTATTTTCTTATATTATTATAAAAACCAAAAAAATTAAAAAAAATAAAAAAAAAAAAAAAAAAAAAAAAAAAAAATCACGAATACTTTTCCTAAAGTATTCATAATACCAAAAAAAAAATTAAAAAAAAAATAAATAAATAAAAAATAAAAAAAATCGTGAAATCAATTGTTACGTCAGCTCTCCTTTAGATTACAACCTATAAGAGGGGTTTAAGGAGGATTGACATTAAATTGTCGAACCGAAAGAAACGGGTTTTTAATTAGCATTTATTGCGGACCTTTGTTTCTCCGCCACTTTGCGAGTAATTCTAGAGAGCTACCGAGCCCCGGTTGACGAATCGATTAACAAAAATATTTGTTTTTAAATTTTTCTAAATATAAAAACCCAAAAATATTTTCTTTTTCAAAATTTATTTTTCTTTTAAATTTTGTGTTTTTAGTGTATGCTCACTCTTTCTAAATCAAATCTAATTGATAAATCTCCTACAATACCGACTCAACGTTATCGTCGACGCAACAAACGAGTAAACGTACCCGAGATACGTACTCTTGCTGAAATTCCCATTACCGAAATGGCGGATACGCGAACTATGTCTGAGTTGCTCCAAGCACCCACCGAGGGTTACGGAGATGCTATTGTTTTACCACCGCTTTTATCCGAGAATTTTGAGCTTAAAACTGGTTTAATTCAATTAATAATGTCAAACCAATTTCATGGTTTCAAGAGGGACGATTCCCACGCTCACATCCGATGGTTCAATAAGTTAACTTCGACTATGAAATATCAGGACGTTCCTCATAGCGCGATCAATTTGATGTTATTCCCATTTTCTCTCGAGGGGGCAGCCCGGATTTGGCTCAAAAAAGAACCCCCTCGTTCGATTACTACTTGGGAAGATCTTGTCTCCAAATTCGTGAATCATTTATTTCCTCCTTCCAAAACGACAAATCTTCATAATGATATCACAAAATTTCAGCAACGATTTGATGAAAATTTTGGTGAGGCATGGGAACGATTCAAGGATCTCCTTCGTAAATACCCACATCACGGTTTTTCAAAGTTGCACCAAATCGATATGTTCTATAATGCTTTAACGCAAACCGATCAAGATTCACTTAATGCAGCCGCCGGTGGCAATATCTTGAATCGAACTCCGAGAGATATCATGACTATCATCGAGAACAAATCGAAAGTTCCCACTTCACGAAACAAACCAGTTGTTTCAAAAGTGAGTACCAATACTTCTAGCACGGATGCTAAGATCGACAAACTTACGGATGCTATCCAAGCCTTGATTCTCTCTAATCAAAAGAACCTTTCTACTTCACAAACTCCTCCACCCACTCAAGTGATGGAAGAAACTTGTGTCATTTGTGGTGGTCCCCATCCTTACTATGATTGTGAAGCCACCGATGGCCAAATTTTCAATGCTACCGCAGCAGCAGCGAATTACAATCAAAATCAAGGATTTCGCCCTCAAGGAGAAGTTAATTACCGTGCCAATAATCAAATGGGACCACCGGGTTTTCCTTCCGTTCAAAACAATCAAAACCGTTTCAATCAAAAATCAAGGTTATAACCAAAACTGTGAAACAAATGTCAATCAAGGAAACCAAAATTACCAAGCTCCAATTCATGAACCTCTTCCTCCTCAAGTTGGACCTAATAATGATTTCTCGAACTACGTGAAGACGAATGATGTTACCATGCGAACTATGCAAAATCAAATCAACAATATGAAGGTTGAGCTTAGGAAAGAAATCGATACTACGTTGACTAGAGAAAATAATGAGCTTAAGAATATGATGTGTAGTTTTATGAAAATGAATCAACCCTCGAGTTCGGGATGTCTTCCAAACAATACCGTTGCTAACCCGAGAGGTGATTTAAAAGCTATTACCACCCGAAGTGGTGTTGCTTATGAAGGACATACGGTTCCTACTACTTCTTCTCCTCCTCCTAAAGTAGTGAACCGTAAAACCAAGGTGACAAAGGACACGGTACCTCCTACTAATAAGGGAAGCACCAAAGACGTCCGACCTCCGGTTGTCCAAGTTTCTGAGCCAAAAGTTGCTCCCGTTAATCCTCAAAAGTCTAATCCTAAATCGTCAATACCTTATCCATCAAGACTTAACGATCAGAAGCTCCGCGAAAAAGCTAACCATCAAATGGAAAAGTTCTTCCAAATATTTCAAGATTTACACTTTGATATTAGCTTCGCGGATGCACTTCTTCTCATGCCTAAATTTGCTTCGACCTTTAAAAGCTTATTGAGTAATAAATTTTTTTTTTGAAGTAGCTAATACGCCGTTAAATGAGAATTGTTCGGCGGTGCTCCTCAAAAAGTTACCCGAAAAACTTGGAGACCCCGGCAAGTTTCTCATTCCGTGCGATTTTTCGGGAATGATTGAATGCTTAGCCTTGGTCGATCTTGGCGCAAGCATCAATCTCATGCCATTTTTCGTATGGAAAAAGCTTTCCCTTCAAGAACTTACTCCTACACGTATGACTCTCGAGCTAGCGGACCGATCGATTACTCGTCCTATCGGTGTCGCTAAAGATGTCTTCGTGAAAGTAGGAAAGTTACATTTTCCGGTCGACTTTGTTGTCGTAGATTTGATGCCGATCCTCGGGTTCCCCTCATTCTAGGGAGATCCTTCTTAAGGACGGGACGTGCTTTAATTGATGTTTGTGGTGAAGAATTACCCTTCGTGTTGATTATCAAGCCATGAGTTTTAAACTCGATCAAACTTCGAGATACTCCTCCAATTACGATAAATTATCGGTTAACCGGATCAATGTAATAGATGTTGAGGAGTATGCTCAAAAAGTTCCTGGATTTTTGAATAATTCCCCAAGTGGCAATCCCACTCTATTTTCAGAACCTATCGTTGCCGACTCTTCCCCTTCTCTCACTTCGTTTGAAGGAAGTGAGTTCACTTTGGAAGAGATCGAGGCTTGTCTTACAAATGATTCAATTTCACTGGAAATTATCACCTGTTTGAAAACCAGTCTAAATAGGCTTTTCTTAGTTCATTTTTAGAGCTTATTTTTAATTCAAAATGTTTGAAAATCATTTTACAAGTTATTTAGTTGTAGCTTAATGTTATTTTATAATTTTTAGTTAAATTCTCAGCTTTTTGTTAGCTTATTGGTAACCTTAAAAGTACCAGATCTGTGTTGCATACTATATTACATCAGTATTGAATTGTTTCTGATCAGCTTCCTTATAAGCTGATTTATAAGCTTTAAATAAGCTCTATTAGGTCTGCATTTCATTTTTTAAGCTCTTTAGTGTATAAGCTTAATCTGTTTTTAGTTTTTGTGACTTGGTTTATCGATTTAAGTACTTATTTTATAGCTCATAGTTGCCTCTTCAGGCTGTTTGATATGCAGTTTACCTTATTTGCTTATTATTGAATCTGAGCTTATTTCTTGTTTAGAACTGCTTATTTAGGTTTAGGACTGCTTTTTAGAGTAGCATTTAGGATTTAGAAGTTTCTTTGGATTTCACACAAGCTTATATAAGCTTGTGTGAGTGCATACAGTTAGGCCTTTAGCTTCTTTAAACCTTAGTAATCTGTTTGCTTATTAAGTTCTTTTCCAGCTTATTCTTTAAGTATTAAAAAATTTGTTTTCACAAAAGTTTTCTATTTTTAGCTTATTAATAAGTTCCAAAAAGAAAAATTGCAAACAAATAAAAAGTGGGAAGTTAGGAAGCCCAGGGTGAGCCTATGCTCGAACCCTAGACCTCTACCAACCTCAACCACCTGAACACACACACCACAACCAACTGCGCCCTTGTGTCTTTTCCGACCAAGGTTGCAGTGGTTATTTATTTAACCCTTTTTCCCCTTTAAGCTTATTTCCCTTAATTGCTTAATAACTGCTTATCCTAATAAGCTGTGAACCTGTTTTTATTTTTCCTAGAATCTTTATAACTTTAAGTAGTTTTCTGGAAATTTTCATAATTTTTCACATTAATTTAGTATTTTTTTTTATGTTATTTTTAATCTAAAAATGTTTTTAATTCATAAAAAATAAAATAAAAAGCAAAAAAATAAAAATCTTTTTTCTAAAATTATTTTTATTCATTTAGGACTTTTAGGAACCAAATTTGCACATCTAGAGTAGATTTTTGAGTTTTAGGTTTTCTTAGCCCGTTTTTAGACCCGTAAAAGCCCGTTTTTTAGTTTTAATGCGTTTTTTATTATTTGTGTTTTGCTTATTCATTTTTTATGCTTTTTAGTTACTTGTTAGTTTATGATTTCAATTTTTAGATATAATCCCAAAATTCCTCACTTAATCAAATCATTCGATCACAAACGAAATTCACCGTTTCATTCACACTTCATCGGAATCTCACGACCCGGGAAAAATTAATACTTTCGGAACTATATTTTGTTTGAAGTTCTTTGACCTCTCGGTTTATTAAATCTTGGTTAGAGATATAATTCACCCTTTGGTCTGGATTTTCCTACACTAATATATATATATATATATATATATATATATATATATATATATATATATATATATATATATATACTTGTGCACACACACCAGTGATGACCATTGAAGCTGAAGTTGATGAGACTGGGTGTAATAAGGACCTCAAGCTACTTTCATATCCACTGCCACCTCAGCTTTCTCTCTCATATACTACTTCAGCGACCTACTTGATGTAATAAGACGACCCACATCTTCATTTTCTTTTCATTTTTAATATTTTTAACAATAAAATTAAAACTTCACTGATAATAAAAAAAACATTACACATAAATTTTAAAAACATTACAATAAAAATTCAAATAAAATGATAAATTATTGTCCATTTGATCGACGTCAAATGTGTTCCACTAAACAGGCTTTGACTTCGATGAGTTGTTTCGTTGTATATCTCGCTAACAATTTGTAACTGTTCTTCATACGTTCGTACCGGATCATCTTCACAATGTTGCTCCTCTGGATGAAAGTATCTGGAGATTGCATTTTCTTCGTCTTTTATAATCATATTATGTAATATTATGCATGTGTACATCATATGCTGCATTTTAATAGGTGACATTGGCCGCACGGAAATATTTATTACAGCCCACTTTTTCTTCTGGACGCCAAATCTTTCCTTGCTGCTTCGTGCGTGTTCTTATACCTTATTCGCTTTGTATCATTCGACCCAGCCTGTGAAATAGACTTCATAAGAACAAACCATTCCTGATATATCATATTAGTAAGATAATATCCCCTTTATGTCACGTCGTTAGCCACAAATGGAACATATGGGGCCTTCCCGGATTTGAGATCATTGAAAATAGGCGATGCACGTATAATGTTCACGTCGTTGTTCACCCCGGATACACCAAATAATGCATGCCAAAACCCACAAGTCCTGTGAGGCAACCTATTCCAATAGAATGAATGGATTTGGCCTGTGATCACCCCTACAATATTGTGCCCGATATTTAGTTGGACAATTAGCCCACGGCCAATGCATACAATCAATGCTTCCTATTATCCCAGAAAACTCATGTTTCTGCTCGTGAAAAGCATAGAGTTTTCCGATATCAGTAACAGTCGGCCTCCGCAAAAACTCGTCTCCATAACTCCATAATAGCCTTTCAGAAATCTTCGAGAGCATCACGGGATGTTTTCACACCCATTTGCAGATACTCATCGAGAGCATCAGGAACGGTGCTATATGGCAATTGATGAATTACGGAGGTACACTTCATCAATGGGGAAATGCCAACTCTTCTCGTACAATCACCAGCGTATTGAAAATATAGACAATTATCAGTTATTTCTCGAACAATGCTTGTGAATAGTGTTCGGCTCATTCGGAACTGCATATAGAATCTTTCTTCATCATATATTGAGTTTTCAGAAAAGTAAGCTGCCACTGGACGATCATGAGCACCTTAAGGATCTCTCTCTACCTTTTTTCGCCTGCTTCTTAAAGAAGATGAAGCTTGAATAACCGTATGAACAGCCTTCGTAAAGAACGGTAGCTCGCTACTAACTACACCTTCATCATCCGAGGATGTATAAAAGAATAGATTGGAAGACATTTGTGTTAGATGAAATTTGTAGAGTGTATAACAAAGAATGTGTTTGAAAGTTTGTATAAAAATGGAGAAGTAATGGGGTATTTATAGAGGTATAAAATTGTTTAATTTTTTTTATTGTGCTCAACGATACAATTGTTTGGCTTTTTGTGTGCACAATAGTTGGTGTTTAGACCGACCAACATCCATTTATTTTGCTATTCGACCAAGTCGGTTGGGTAGTGGTGTAATAGAGGCGGCCGAGTTGGATGGGGGAGACCGACCGAGTCAAGTCCCTCTATTACGTCTAGCCTATTAGTGGTGATGTGTTGAATGATGATGTGACAATAACGCAGAAGTGAGTACATAGGTGACCATTGTGTCCAGTTTAACCTTTTCAACTTAAAGAAACTAAATTGAACCAAGGTACCTTAAATCACATCATGCTTAAGTCAAGTAAACCTCGAAAGACATCAAAACATTTGATTATGATAATGGGATCTGAGAAGGCCTTGACTTTCCTTGAATGGACTACTTAAAAGGCTTTACTCGGACTTAAGCAATAAATAAACTTACCATGTACAACCGGAAAATAAACCCACTTGAACAACTACAAGTATCTTTTGACAAAAATCAAGTTGAAACCACAAGATAAGGGCGAACACCTCGAAGGAAAAAGCTGGCCTACAGAGTAGGGGCGCAGCTTATATAAGGCGGGGGGGGGGGGGGGGGGGCGCCCGCCCCCCTGAAATTTTTTTTGCAATGTAGGGGGTATATAGTTTTCGTGTAGAAAATTTTTGGTATATTCGGTTTCGACCCCCCGAAATAGCGTTAGGAAAAAAAATTAGATCCCGACCCCCCACTGAAAATTTTCAAGCTTCGCCACTGCTGCAGAGCATTGAAATCAACAATACAAATTACCTTATCGAGATCCAGATCGGTGGTTGAATGAGTGAGATCGGCTTGCCAAAAGGGGAAAAAAAAAACATTGTTGACCTTGGTCGACGAGATGGAGAACACTATGACAAAATCTTATTGTCTTCAAAGGTGGATGGAAAACCAAAGAGTTAAAAGATGAGAGTTCATCGAGAAAGGTTGTTCATCACTTGCGGGAAAAAAGTAAATGATGCCGGAAAAGAGTATTGAGTGTTTGACATTAGCAATGAAGTAACTTCGAAGGAAAGATTGGAGTGAATATGATGAACCAATGTTGATGAAATATAGGCTTGGCATTTTAAGAAAAAAAGATAAAATGAAAATAAGATGACCCGTTGGGACCAAAAAAGGTTGTTTTAAAAAGACTAATATACCCTCATATGCCTTGCACATGAGTAACTTTAACAGTTAAATTTAATGCTCATTTGGTCAAGGGACCATGAGTCTTAAAGGTTTTAGACGCATAAAGAAAAAGTCAAAGGACTGAACATGCAATTCAACGCAAACCATATGGATGATCCGTGTGATTTACTCTTTGTTTTATCTTTTGTTATCTCAATTAGAATATTTTCCAATCATACCGTATGTTCTTTTTTCTCTCTTTCCAATCTTGGTTATTACTCCCTCTGTCCCATATTAAGTCTCTACAATGGAATCTTGGGATTTCCCAAATTAAGTGTCCATATTGTATTCCAACCAATGAGACGAGACTTTAGTGAGTAAAAATGATATTTGATTGGTAGAGAATGTAGTTAGTGGAATTTTCTAAAACTTTGTGCATTTTGAAAGTGGACACTTAATATGAGACGGAGGGAGTATTAAAATAGGGAAAAAAAGCTAACAATGTTATCAACTTGCTATTCACATCGCTATCAAGTATCAACACCGGCCATGTGAATACCTCGAAGACTTGTTGCGCTTATCGAACATTTTCATCAAGAACTAGTAGGCCCGAGTCCGTTTGTGGGCTTATGTTGTAACACCCCTAAAATTATCGCAGCGAAAGATAATACCACTGGGGTATTACTTCATAGCTCACAGTACAAGTTATAGAAAACGACTCTAAATGAGAGGTTTTGAAATAATTTATCATTCGATCTATATAAAAAATCAGAGTTTAAGAGGTCCCAACAAGTTTATAAAACTTAAAAAGTATAACATAAACGTTTAAAAGCTTTAACGAATGATAATGATGCATTGTCTTCAAAATATATCCGCGCGCCTTCACATGTCAGCTAATAGAGACCTGAGATAAAATATGCTAAAAAGTCAACACAAAGGTTTAGTGAATCCATAGAGTTTGATAAGTAATAAGTAGAACACAAGCATTGTTCATCAATTGACATTGCCACGCACGCAAGTCAAGAAATAAAAACTATAGCATTGAGCTCATGAAACCGAACGTTAAACAAGATGAAATAGTGCCCATAAGAAGGTAATCTTTGCCATTTACCTTAATTCTCAATATTATGTGTTCGTTCGACATATACTCAAGTGAGCGCTACACACCCGAACAGGGTATGTTAAACCCAAATAGATCTATTCATAATACTAGCGTTTACCATGTGTGTAATTAACGGTTCATGAAATTAGGGAATTTTCAGGCAAGCGGTACTCAATGTCTATATAGCATTTATTCGGGTCAAGCACACCCAAAAATCATAGTGTTCAATTTGAAAAACTAGCAGGTATCTCCCTCGCGGGGTTTATAAAGAAATTAAGTAAGTAAAGGCGAGGCTATGAACTCACCGTTAAGCAAAGTGATCAATCAAAGTGAAAGTAGTGACGAATAATCCGTAAGTGTCCTACAAGCAACCTAAACATATATGTGTGTCTTAGTTTCTAAAATAAAGATGTAATTATGTCTATGTGCCTTATATATTATTATTTCAATTATGCTTGGTACATAAGATATAAATAAGTGTCAAGATTTAGTTTGACACTATAAAATAATTACAAGTCCGATTTATATAAGTTATCACAAAAATTCAAGTCTTATGTCAAATTTTAGCCCATAAGTCCAATACAGGTCATAAGGGTTCAATCTAAGTCCAAGGGTTCAAATTTAGTTAAAGGGTTCAAATTAATTCAAAAAGTTCATTTTTTTTTTATCTTTTTTTTTTGGCGACTGCCCTTTTCGATAGCTCGGAGTCATCGCAGGTGAACCTCCGTGGCCACATGGGGATTAATTTTCTCCCCAAGGTTTGAACCTGGGACCTCCAGGGACTTTAACCACTTAGGAGACCAAATCCAAACCATTGGGTCACCCTATGTGGTTCAATTTTAAGTCAAAGAGTTCAAAATATATTAAATTGTTCAAAATTCTACCTAAGGGTTCAAATATGTGTCATAAGTCCAAATTTGTCGTTTAAAGTTTCTTTAGTGTACGAGATGATTTATGGGTCTATTTCCGATAGTGGATCATATCACATTGGTTTTTATATAAAAATGGTCAAGTAGTGTTATTTGACATGTTTTTAATAGTTCAAGGGTCCATTTTTATAAGTTGATAAGTTTTTACACATTTTAAGTTTATAGCAGTTAGAAATTTTATAAACATTTTCATCTTCAAAAATTCATTACATGCAAATCGTAAGACGAAAAATTATGTTCTTTATATCCCTATAAATGTATTTGAGTGTACTGACTAGATTTGTGGGTCTTACGGAGTCAAAAATTACATAACAGTAGTGAAATTACCAGTTTACCCTTGACTACCCAGTTCTAATTTTATCAACATCACAACAGTCCCGGTAAAAATGCGATATCTAGAGTTCTACAAGCCCGTTTAACCCAATTTTCATGGCCACGTTTAAGTTAAGATGTTAGCTACCACTTTCATTCTTTGAGAAACAGTTGGTTATTCTCAAAGAAAATGGCTTTTAAACATTACAAATATGTTACTTAGAATTTGACATGTTTCACGAAAACATTTTTAGTTTAATCATCGTAATGAGTTATTCAATGAAATACCCGGAAAAACGACCACACGAAATTGATCTATAACCGCATATTTTTAGTTAAGGTCTAAAGTCCTCTGATATGTTTAAACAACCCCGTAATTACCCTTGGTCAGAAATTAGTTTTGCATGACAAGTCCTTATTAGGTTTTCTAGTGATCTAGCATATGTACCAAGTATAACCAAGCATAATAACTATATGAAACATATAAAATACATAAATTAACATTTAATCTCAGTAGTAAATGAAAAATGTGAGTTATTGGTTTCCTTACAATCAATGATGAACAAGAAAGATTTAGAACCAATGAGACTAAACCTAAATCTTTACCAAAACCCAAGCTTCCAAAGTCACCAACCCAAAACCTTGTAAACCTTGCAAGAAGAATTTTAAAACTCTTTGTAAAACCTTGAAATCACAGCCATTTAAACATCTTGGAAGTCTTTAAAAACATTCTTGAATCAAAGTCTTTGGAGAAGAAAAGGATCAAGGATAAGCTAGCACCAAAGGATCTTCAATCTTGCACCATATGAGTAACTAGAAAATCAAACACCAAAGGTGTGTTTGGTGTTGAGAAGCCACGAAAATAAGAGAGAAAGAGAAGATTTTTGAGCTAAAATATGTTGGTGATATGTTCTATGTGAATGATTTTGTGCTTATATATTGTTAGGACACAGGGCCGTCCCGTAGTTTTTTAGGGCCCTGTGCCATAATTACAATGTGCAATTTTAAAATGAAAATTTTATGCATACGCATTACTACATATAAGTTTATCAATAGAGACAAATATTAATTTGATCAAAAGTATCAAAAAACATCAGAAAAATGAAGGCAAACAATCATTTTATGTCACATTAATATTACATGAATACTTATGAAACGTTTTTTAAAAACGTATAAGATATTACTACCTCCGTCCCATATTAAGTGTCCATAATGGAATCTTAGGATGTCCCAAATTAAGTGTCCAGGGAATATTTTCAACCAATAAGAAGAGACTTTAGTGGGTAATAGTGATATTTGATTGGTGGAGAATGTAGTTAGCGGAATTTCCTAAAACTTTGTGCATTTGAAAAGTGGACACTTAATATGGGACGGAGGGAGTATGTGATTTAAAAAACGCATTAGACCATTCGTAAAAGTATACCTATGAGTTTGGGTTGAAACTGTAAATATTGTAAACATATTGCACCAGTTTGCATTTAAACTAAAAAGTTAAGACATAAATGTGAACACTATAAACTATAAGGTCTAAATTTAAATAACAAAGTCATCTTCTTCCTAACATGTATTCATGTCCACATATACCCAGACCCCGGTTTATACACAATTTTGAATATCACTTAAAAGTGATTGATTTCATCTTGTTTTTTCTACGTGTATTACATTACAAAGCACATCCTTGTCTAATACAGGCTACAATCGAATGAAACAAACACCAATGTCTAAAAATTATGGTGCCCCAGTCAAATCGGATGCCCTGAGCGGTTGCGCATCCTGCACATGCTCAAATCCGGCCCTGTTAGGATATAAAGTGGAGGACATGTGGTGCAACAAGGGTCATCACCAAGACAAGTGTCTTGGTAACTTGCCTAGGATCAGCAAAATAAGAGGAGGGGGTTGAGAGGGGAGTTTTTGTGATTTAATTTGGTTATAGTGTGTGTTATGTAGTGTATTTTGCTCCAAGTAATTAAAACATAGGGTTTTTAAGACGCGTAACGTAAAATCGGGAAACGTAAAAATACAAAGCTTCAAAAAATGTTAAAACTTGTTAACATAACCCATTTTAGTAGTTTAGATGAGTGGTGAGTTCATCGGAGGTTATACACGTAGTCAAAACATAAAAACGTAGACTTAAATCGCGTAAAACGTAAAATGTTTACGCAAAATTGGAAAAAGTAAATTTTGACTTTTAAAATAGGATTGTAAGGAACCAAAATGCATACAATGTGTAGACTGGTTATATTCTTGTGTCGATTTGAGTTAAATGTACGTTAAATCTACGTACACGATTAAACTAATTCGGTTGCTTGTAAAAGTAAGTTACTTAAAATAAAAGATTTAAGTAAATTAAATAATGAAATTATTAAATTATTAAATTATGACCTCATAAATAAAGAAAGGTTACAGTTCATACCCCTTAATGAAATCCTGACCCGGGATTCAATTTGCGTTAGATGTTGAAGCGGTGTCAATGAAGAAATGCAGGTATTTGGGGTAAATGATTTCTAGAATAACTAGCGATTTATTTCGATTCTCGTCGCCTCACAATACGGTGTAGGGTAAGGTTGACTACACGTGATAAGGATAGAGTAAGAATCTGCTTAGTTGTTGTGCACGATCGTACGAATACCCATGAATTGTTTATACTCACACAAAAATTTTGTGATTCTTGAAATCAAAGTAGGAAATCAATCAGAACACAACCCTAATATAACTACTCTCAGTATCGAAAAATTTATTTTTAAGTTGAACATAGGTGGTCAGACTATGTTCCACTGTCCCTAGGTTAAATATAAGTGACCAGCCTATATTTAACCGAGGCTCGATGAATTTTGAAATACTCAACTTAGTTATACTTGTAATATGTCCGTTGTTGTGACAAGTACGGCGTTTAAATAAGCATCTTATAATATAAAAAGTAATATAAGTTGATACACACATGATAAAACAAGTATAAGTAAGTACGCGAGGAAGTGGTTGTGATGCAGTTTATTAGTGTCACACCTCGCCAAGGCGGAAACGCGAGTGTAACTTCATGGATATCATCACAACACATGTATTGAAAATTATACCTTGATCTTGATTTTTATGCTTCAATAATAAAACCCTAATTTTTTCTTCTTGCTTTCTCCCCTTGGTCGACCGAATTTCACAAAGAGAGGGGTGAGGGGTTTTTGTTTTGTATTTATAATACCCTATGGTATATTCTAGATAACCCTTATTATTAGGAATTGTAATTGGGATCAAATTTGGTTTCCTTTTTCCCTCCCCTACAATATTCGCCCGCCCCCCCCCCCACTATAATATATATTTTTATTTTATTTTTATTAATATTAATTATTACACTTAAAACCTTGTATTTTCGTTATTTTATAAAAGCCATACCGAAACCTAACATCTTACGCGGTAATCCTTCATTTTACGACAACTCGAATAATTATCATTTTCAAACCAAAGTTCCCAAAAATAGAATTTCACGCTCATTATTAATATAACCCATAAAACCGATCACCACTTAACTTACCAACGCTCACAAGCTTGAACAAAACTCGTTACACAAAAACCCCGAACACAAAACCATACAAGTCATTTCCACGTCACCAAAGTGAGCAAAATAAACTTAATCAAAACAACACTACTCAAGACACATCAAAAGAGTCACACAAAGGATTTAGTGCCAAAACACGCGTATATCACATATATGCCACACAAAACACTTAAGTCGCACCAAGCAAAAAAAATTAAATTGATCGAAACTAATAGTTAGACTAACCTGCTAAAATCACGGTTGTTACATCATCCCCCACTTAGGGAAATCTCGTCCTGAGATTTAGCTACTTGTCTCACCAACCATATCAGCAAACAAATTCGGGTACTTAGACCTCATCTGATCCTCGCGCTCCCAAGTAAACTCAGGACCACGCTTCGAATCCCAACGCACCTTTACTAAAGCTATCTTACCACGCTTCAAACTCTTGACCACTCGGTCCATAATCTCAACAGGTTCTTCGACAAAATGAAGGGTCTTGTCAACCTTAATCTCATCTAATGGCACATGTAGACTAGCATCCGCCAAACATTTCTTTAAATTAGATACGTGAAACGTATCATGTACACCACTTAGCTCCTGAGGTAATTTCAGTCGATATGCCACAAGTCCAATCCTTTCCGTAATCTCAAACGGTCCTACATATCTCGGTGCTAATTTACCTTTCTTACCGAAACACACAACACCCTTCCAAGGGGACACTTTTAGCATCACAAGATCACCAACACTAAACTCTAAAGGCTTACGGAGATTATCCGCATAACTCTTTTGGCGATCCCTTGCTGCCTTAAGTCTTTCCTTGATCTAAAAAACCTTATCCGTAGTCTCTTGTACTAGTTCAGGACCAATTAGTTGGCTAGTCCCAACCTCTGCCCACAGAACAGGTGATCTACATTTCCTCCCATACAACATTTCAAACGGCGCATACCTAATACTGGAATGATAGCTATTATTATAGGAGAACTCAGCTAAAGGTAAATGAGTATCCCAGCTTCCTCCAAAATTGATAGCACATGCTCTAAGTAAATCTTCTAAAGTCTGAATTGTTCGTTCACTTTGCCCATCCGTCTGTGGATGATAAGCTGTACTCATATCCAAACGTGTATCCAAAGCCTTCTGTAGCGACTGCCAGAACCGCAAGGTTAACCTACTGTCGCGATCAGATATAATAGACATTGGCACACCATGTCGTGCCACAATCTCATTGATATAAATTCTTGCCAGCTTCTCCATCTTATAATCCTCACGAATGGCCAGAAAATGTGCAGACTTCGTCAGCCTGTCCACTATGACCCATATCGTGTCATGCCTATTACTTGTTCGAGGAAACTTGGTAATAAAATCTATCGTTATATTCTCCCATTTCCACTCAGGGATCGGCGGTTGTTGTAGTAATCCAGAAGGTTTCTGATTTTCAGCCTTAACTTTCAAACAAGTCAGACACTTACTAACATACTCGGCTATTTCCCTCTTCATTCCTGGCCACCAATAAGCATCTCTAAGATCATAATACATCTTGTCAGATCCTGGATGAATTGAGTATCTCGTTTTATGAGCCTCGTCCATGATCAACCTTCTTACATCTCCCACCATCGGAACCCACATCCGATCTAAGAAATATAATCCACCATCCTCCTTTTTCTCCATTTGTTGATCCAACCCACGCAGCATCTCAGCTGTTGCATTTTCATCCTTGAGGGCTTCCTCTTGTGCTGCCAATATCTTCCTCTTGATTCCCGATTGCAAGGTCATGCACATAGCTCGCACACGCTTAGGCTTAATCCTCTCCTTTCTACTCAACGCATCAGCCACCACATTCGCCTTTCAGGATGATAGCGAATCTCACAATCATAATCACTAAACAATTCAATCCATCTTCTCTGTCGCATATTCAACTCCTTCTGACTGAAGATATGTTGAAGACTCTTATGATCCGTAAAAACAACACTCTTTGTGCCATACAGATAATGTCTTCAATTCTTGAAGGCGAACAATACCGCACCAAGCTCTAAATCATGAGTAGTGTAATTCATCTCATGAATCTTGAGTTTTCGGGATGCATAGGCTATCACTTTCCCTCTCTGCATTAGTACACATCCAAAACCTTGTTTAGACGCATCACAATACACCACAAAGTCATCTGGTCCGTCTGGAAGCGCCAGAATAGGTGCATTGCACAAATTATCCTTTAATGTTTGAAAAGCCCTCTCTTGCTCCTCTCCCCAGACATACTTCTTATTCTTCTGGGTCAACAATGTGAGGGGTTTGGCAATCTTCGAAATTTTTTCGATAAATCGTCTGTAATACCCTGCCAATCCTAAAAAGGAGCGTATCTCTGACGGCGTCGTAGGAGCCTTCCAATTCTTGACCGCTTCGACCTTTCCAGGGTCTACATGTATACCTTCACTATTAACTACACGACCAAGAAAATGTACCTCTCTAAGCCAAAACTCGCATTTTGAAAACTTAGCGTACAACTTCTCCTTCTCTAGCAATTTAAGGACCAACTTCAAATGCTCTCCATGCTCCTTCTCAGTCTTAGAGTAGACTAATATATCATCGATGAACACTATCATAAATTTATCCAAATAAGGCTTACAAATGCGATTCATTAGATCCATGAACACCGCAGGTGCATTTGTCAACCCAAATGGCATAACCGTAAACTCAAAGTGTCCATAACGAGTCCTAAAAGCAGTCTTCGGAATGTCCTCCTCATACACTCTTAACTGATGATAACCAGAACGTAGATCTATCTTCGAAAAGAATCGAGAACCTTGCAGCTGGTCAAGGAGATCATCGATTCTAGGAAGAGGATACCGATTCTTAACTGTTAACTTGTTAAATTCCCAATAGTCAATACACATCCGGAATGAACCATCCTTCTTCTTAACAAACAACACAGGTGCTCCCCACGGAGAGTGACTGGGTCGGATAAACCCCTTATCCTGAAGTCCTTGCAATTGCTCGGAAAACTCCTGCATTTCAGAGGGTGCTAAAAAATATGGGGATTTCGCCACAGGTGCCGCTCCAGGGATCAATTCAATACGGAATTCAACTTGACGGATTGGAGGCAACCCAGACAAGTCTTCAAGAAAGACACCAGGAAATTCACACACCACAGGAATCTCTTCTATTTTAAGTTCTTTGGATTTCGCATTCTTAAGGGATTTCAAATCATTCCCTAAGCATTCTCCTTGTATCCGAAGTATAACGCCACTCTCTAAAGGAATACGAACTACCTTTTCATGGCATACAACCTCGGCTTTATGTTTAGACAACCAGTTCATCCCTATCACCACATCAAAACTCCCATGTCCAAAAGGTATCAAGTCAATCATAAACGGAATGCCCTCTAACAATATAGTACACCCACGAATAACCTTGTTAACCTCTACCTCCCTACCGCTAGCTATCTCAATCGCGATACTAGACTTAAGTTCACTAGGTTCAACATTCAACAATTCAGCAAATTCAGTGGACACAAAGCAGTAATCCGCACCCGTATCAAATAAAGTAGTAGCATAATGACCATTTAGAGAGAAAGTACCAGTAACGATGTGCGGGTCTTGACGCGCCTCGCTTGCATTTATGGTGAACGCCTTTCCTCTAGCTGCATTCTTGTTGTACCCTTTCCCTTGGCCTCCTTCAATAGACAACCTGTTTCCCGCCTGACCAGGTGCTCTGTTCAGCTTGGACACACATTTCGGAGATGATCCGTACTTCCACACTCATAACATGCCCTACGATTATACCTTGCGCCAACCGAGTCGATTGGAGACGCTTGAGTAATCACCGTACGACATTCTCTAGCAAAGTGTCCAGGTTTGTTACACCTGAAGCACATACGACACGCAGCCTACTCATGATGATAACCATTGCATTTAACACATTTGGGAGCAGAACTAGTGTACCCCCTTCTGTCTGTGTTTCCTGTCACAGCTGGAGTAGCTGCCATCGCAGGACTCGCTGCCACCACAGGATTCACCGCTACGAACCCTCTCCCATTCCTTGTTCTCTTATTGTCAGCACCAGAACTAACTTGCTTACCTGCTTCAGCCTCCTCCTTCCTCTTCTCACTTGTCTTCGCGAGTACCCCACTCCTAACCACTTCATCAGTTAGTGCTCCAGCCTTCTGAATAGCACTCTGGAGTGTCATGGGTTCTGTAGCCCTAACCATGCTACGAATCTGTGGAACCAACCCACGAATATATTTATCGATACGTTTCGACTCAGGAGTTACCAAGTGAGGGACCAACTTAGCTAACTCATGGAACCTGTCAGTATACCCCGCGTGATTAGCTCCAACCATTGCATGGTTCCAAAATTCTTCCTCTAATTTCTGCATCTCATTTCTTGGGCAAAACTCCTCCACCATCAAGGCTTTGAAATCTTCCCAAGTTATTCCCATCGCAGCAACTCTACCCCTTGCTTGGACTTGCGTGTTCCACCAAGTCAAAGCCTTATTGATTAGAGAACTTGCTGCATACTTGACTTTTTGGGCTTCAGTACAGCCACTAATATCCATTACTGCTTCCATCTTCTCTATCCATCGAGTGAGCGCTATCGCACCACCCTTACCATCGTACTCTTTGGGCTTACAAGCCGTAAACTCTTTGTAGGAGCATTCGTTGTTGCCACCCCCACCACTTCCAGCACCATTAGGTTGAGCACCATCACCCATCTGTGCGCTCACATGGCTAACAATCTCTGGCAGTAGAGCTTCCAGTTGTTGATTAATCATTTGCTGGAAGATGGGGTTACTATCTCCAATAGTGGGCGTCTGCTTTCGCTTCTTCGGCGTCCGGTAGGCTCCACTCATTGGTGACTTAGTAATAGGGCGTCTTGGTCTTTTTGGTGCCATTTCCTGAACGCACAGATCGTTGATACCATTAGGTGTCGTTCACGAAGTTCACGAATACACATTCATACTTAATGCAAGTACTCCCCATCAAATGGGACAATTAACACAAATATCAAGGTTAAACTTAATCCTACTACACGTAAGCATGTCATCATTGGTCAACGTAGCATTGGCCATAAGTCCACATGTGTCGTGATACATTTATAATTATGTTGGCCACCCATAATTATAGATGTATCCTTTCACATGTGTACTCGCTTCCAATACCACGCCTAACAATAATAACACCTCACAATTATAGATACACAAACTCAAAATTAATATAATACACCCATTAATCACATATCACACACATAAAATATTCAAACTCGCTCAAGCCTTATTATTAATTACTTGGGTAAAATTTCGCGATCCAACATAACACCAAACCAAACAGAATCGCACACGGCTCGAGCTCTACCCTAACGTTTGCCCCTCTCATTCAACTCGGATTAAATCTACTACTTGCCGTAGACTCTAGATCTGAATCCACTTCGTACTCTTCCTCTTCACTTATCCATCCATTCCGGTTTCCCTCGTTCTGTGGTAGTGGACGACTGGCAAAACCACTCCTGAGGTTCCTTTCTTCCTCCTCTATACGGTCCACAAACCCATACAGATTATGAGGCTCAGCCCAAACCTCTCCTCCATCTTCTAGGAATTTGGGACACTTTCCAGGGTACCTAATAATGTAGCCGTCTTTATTGGTCACCTTTGTCTCGTACCTTTCTATGTCCTTTCCACCCACGTTCACTAAAGTCATCTTCTCCTCGATCTTACATGGACACATGCTAGCAGGAACTAAGATCCTCTTGTTAGTCCGTTTCAAGCTACCAATCCTCTTGCAACCAGTAGCGACAACGATAGTCCAACGAAACTTGCTACGCGCGAGAGGTGCCATGCTAAAAGTGACATATATAATACTAAGTATAGGGGTTCAATAGGCGTCCAAAACTCGACAAAACCTCTCACAGACTTAAGAAAAATAGACATATAAAATACCATACTTATACATAAGCCCTAAATGCAACTATATGAGGGACTCCTAGGTTATAGTCTAGGTTCAACCACCTACTTCTCTATAACCAAGGCTCTGATACCAATCTGTCACACCTCGCCAAGGTGGAAACGCGAGTGTAACTTCATGGATATCATCACAACACATGTATTGAAAATTATACCTTGATCTTGATTTTTAGGCTTAAATAATAAAACCCTAATTTTTTCCTCTTGCTTTCTCCCCTTGGTCAACCGAATTTCACAAAGAGAGGGGTGAGGGGTTTTTGTTTTGTATTTATAATACCCTATGGTATATTCTAGATAACCCTTATTATTAGGAATTGTAATTGGGATTAAATTTGGTTTCCTTTTTCCCTCCCCTACAATATTCGGCCGCCCTCCCCCCCTATAAAATATATTTTTATTTTTTTTATTAATATTAATTATTACACTTAAAACCTTGTATTTTCGTTATTTTATAAAAGCCCATACCGAAACCTAACATCTTACGCGGTAATCCTTCATTTTACGACAACTCGAATAATTATCATTTTCAAACCAAAGTTCCCAAAAATAGAATTTCACACTCATTATTAATATAACCCATAAAACCGATCACCACTTAACTTACCAACGCTCATAAGCTTGAACAAAACTCGTTACACAAAAACCCCGAACACAAAACCATACAAGTCATTTTCACGTCACCAAAGTGATCAAAATGAACTTAATCAAAACAACACTACTCATTACACATCAAAAGAGTCACACAAAGAATTTAGTGCCAAAACACGCGTATATCACACATATGCCACACAAAACACTTAAGTCACACCAAGCAAAAAAATTAAATTGATCGAAACTAATAGTTAGACTAACCTGCTAAAATCACGGTTGTTACAATTAGAATTATAGGAAAATAACGAACAATAAAATAATAACAAAACAGTTCATAAGGTAATAGTAAATCAGTGTTTTTAGTTTATAAGACAGTGGTATTGTGATTTTTAAGAAAATAACAAAATGGTTTATAGGTTGGTGAAAAATTTTGGTATAAGGTAATTGACAAAACGATTTGCAAGGTGTTAACAAAATAGTTTATTCGGAACTAGTCCAAGACATTTTATGTAGTAGTAGTATATCAGTGATTTAGTTTATAAGATGGTGGTAAAGTAGTTTGTAGGAGGGTGGCAAACATTGTATTAAATTTTTTGCGAAACGTTTTTTAAAGCGATAGTAAAATAGTTAAGTTAATGGCAAAACTGTTTGTAAGGTGCTTACAAAATAGTTTATATGAGACTAACAAAGGTGTTTACAAGACGATAGTGAAATTGTCAAGGTAAATAGATAGACTATGATGGGTTTCATGTAAAATAATGTTGTGTAAGGTCATGAAAAGTTTTCAAATATCATGGCATCACTCACAACGTTTGAGAAAATAAATGAGACCACTGTGTCACTCACAGCGTATGAGAAAGTTTTTGGGGATCATCAAAATGAATAAATATGTATTTAATAGTTTAGTAATCTTGGTGAAATAGATACATAATTGGGAGAAGTAGAGTTTGACATGGTGTTCTGTAGACTGAGTATATAAAGGGTAAGAATCGGTAAAACATTTATAGAAATAACCTTTATGTAAATATCGATGACGCTCTGGTAAATAGGTATAAGTAGTCGAGAGCAAATAAAGTTTATATAAATAGTCTTTAAATAGTATCAATAGTGGTGCTTCAGAAAATAAGCAGAAATGCTCAGAAAATACAAGTGCACGGGTATTGAGACCTTCAAGAGAAATTGATAAACTGTAACGAGTTTCGTTATCATATGTAATGATATTATATAAGGTTATGAAAAAGTTTAGAGACCATTGTAATCACATACAGTGTCTGAGAAATAAGAGAGACCATCATGCAACTCACAATGTCTGAGAAGTAAATGAGACCATTGTGTACTCACAATGTCAAAGAAGTAAATGAGACCATTGTGCAGCTCACAATGTCTTAGAAGTAATTGAGACCATTGTGCAACTCAGAATGTTCAAGAAGTAAACAAGACCATTGTGCAGCTCACAATGTCTGAGAAGTAATTGAGACCATTGTGCAACTCACAATGTTTGAGAAATAAGAGAGACCATTGTAATCAGTTACAATGTCTTGAAAAAGTTTCATAGATCACAAGAATGTAAGAGTAGGTACATGATCGGGGAAAACAGGTTCGACATGAAGTTCAGTAAATAAGCGTAAGAGGTCAAAATAAGTCAGATGTTTATATAAATACTCTATATATAGTGAGAACAGTGAAATGTTAAAGAGTAAGCATGGTGCATGGAATGTGAAAGACAACAATGAGTGAAGCGGGTCTTAAGGTAAAAAGTAGTTATAGTCTAGGTTTAAATGCAACCTGGTTCTCTATAACTGTAACTCTGATACCAATCTGTAACACCCCCAAAATTGGAAGATAGTGTCACTGGGGTATTACTTCATAGCTCAAAGTACAAGTTACAGAAAACGACTCTAAATGAGACGTTTTGAAATAATTTATCATTCGATTTATATAAAAGATCAGAGTTTAAGAGGTCCCAACAAGTTTATAAAACTTAAACAGTATAACATAAACGTTTAAAAGCTTTATCAAATGATAATAATGCATTGTCTTCAAAATATATCCGTGCGCCTTCACATGCCAGCTAATAGAGACATGAGATAAAACATGCTAAAAAGTCAACACAAAGGTTGAATGAATCCATAGAGATTGATAAGTAATAACTAGAACAAAAACATTGTTCATCAATTGACATTGCCACGCACGCAAGTCAGGAAATAAAAATTATAGCATTGAGCTCATGGAACCGAACGTTAACCAAGATGAAATAGTGCCCATAAGAAGGTAATCTTTGCCATTTACCTTAATTCTCAATATTATGTGTCCGTTCGAAATGAGCTCAAGTGAGCGCTACTCACCCGGACAGGGTATGTTAAACCAAAATAGATCTATTCACAATACTAGCGTTTACCATGTGTGTAATTAACGGTTCATGAAATTAGGGACTTTTCAGGCAAGCGGTACTCAATGTCTATATAACATTTATTCGGGACAAGCACACCCAAAAATCATAGTGTTCAATTTGTAAAACTAGCATATATCTCCCTCGCGGGGTTTATAAAGCAATTAAGTAAGTAAAGGCGAGGCTATGAACTCACCGTTAAGCAAAGTGATCAATCAAAGTGAAAGTAGTGGCGAATAATCCGTAAGTATCCTACGAGCAACCTAAATATATATATGTGTGTCTTAGTTTCTAAAATAAAGATGTAATTATGTCTATATGCCTTATAGGTTATTATCTCAATTATGCTTGGTACATAAGATATAAATAAGTGTCAAGATTTAGTTTGACACATTAAAATAATTACAAGTCCGATTTATATAAGTTATCACAAAAATTCAAGTCTTATGTCGAATTTTAGCCCATAAGTCCAAGACAAGTCATAAAGGTTCAATCTAAGTCCAAGGGTTCAAATTTAGTTAAAGGGTTCAAATTAATTCAAAAAGTTCAATTTAAGTCAAAGAGTTTAAAATATATTAAATGGTTCAAAATTCAACCTAAGGGTTCAAATATGTGTCATAAGTCCAAATTTGTCGTTTTAAGTTTCTTTAGTGTACGAGATGATTTACGGGTCTATTTTCGATTGTGGGTCCTACCACATTGGTTTTTATATAAAAATGGTCAAGTAGTGTTATTTGACATGTTTATAATAGTCCAATGGTCCATTTTTATAAGTTGATAACTTTTAACACATTTTAAGTTTATAGCTGTTAGAAATTTTATAAACATGTCCATCTTCAAAAATTCATTACTCACAAAGCGTAAGTCAAAAAATTATGTTCTTTATATCCCTAGAAAGGTATTTGAGTGTACTAACTAGATTTGTGGGTCTTACGGAGTCAAAAATTACATAACAGTAGTGAAATTGCCAGTTTACCCTTGACTACCTAGTTCTGATTTTATCAACATCACAACAGTCCCGGTAAAAATGCGATATATAGAGTTCTACAAGCCCGTTTAACCCCAATTTCACGGCCACGTTTAAGTTAAGATGTTAGCTACCACTTTCATTCTTTGAGAAACAGTTGGTTATTCTCAAAGAAAATGACTTTTAAACGTTACAATTATGTTACTCAAAATTTGACATGTTTCACAAAAACATTTTTAGTTTAATCATCGTAATGAGTTATTCAATGAAATACCTGGAAAAACGACCACACGACATTGATCTATAACTTTATATTTTTAGTTAAGGTCTAAAGTCCTCTGATATGTTTAAACAACCCTGTAATTACCCTTGGTCAGAAATTAGTTTTGCATGACAAGTCCTTATTAGGTTTTCTAGTGATCTAGCATATGTACCAAGTATAACCAAGCATAATAACTATATGAAATATATAAAATACATAAATTAACATAGAATCTCAGTAGTAAATGAAAAATGTGAGTGATTGGTTTCGTTACAATCAATGATGAACAAGAAAGATTTAGAACCAAGGAGACTAAACCTAAATCTTTACCAAAAACCCAACCTTCCAAAGTCATCAACCCAAAACCTTGTAAACCTTGAAAGAAGACTTTTAAAACTCTTTGTAAAACCTTGAAATCACAGCCATTTAAACATCTTGGAAGTCTTTAAAAACATTCTTGAATCAAAGTCTTTGAAGAAGAAAAGGATCAAGGATAAGCTAGCACCAAAGGACCTTCAATCTTGCACCATATGAGTAACTAGAAAATCAAACACCAACGGTGTGTTTGGTCTTGAGAAGCCATGAAAATAAGAGAGAAAGAGCAGATTTTTGAGCTAAAATATTTTGGTGATATGTTCTATGTGATGGATTTTGTGTTTATATATGGTTAGGACACAAAGTAGAGGACATGTGGTGCAACAAGGGTCATCACCAAGACAAGTGTCTTGGTAACTTGCCTAGGATCAGCCAAATAAGATGAAGGGGTTGAGTGGGGAGTTTTTGTGATTTAATTTGGTTATAGTGTGTGTTATGTAGTGTATTCTGCTCCCGGTAATTAAAACGTAGGGTTTTTAAGATGCGTAACGTAAAAATACAAAACTTCAAAAATTGTTAAAACTTGTTATCATAACCCATTTTACTAGTTTAGATGAGTAGTGAGTTTATCGGAGGTTATAAACGTAGTTAAAACATAAAAACGTAGACTTAAATCGCGTAAAACGTAAAATGTGCAAGGTATACGCAAAACTGGAAAAAGTAAATTTTGACTTTTAAAATAGGATTGTAAAGAACCAAAATACATAAAATGTGTAGACTGGGTATATTCTAGTGTCGATTTGAGTTAAATGTACGTTAATCTACGTACGCGATTAAACTAATTTGGTTGCTCATAAAAGTAAGTTACTTAAAATAAAAGATTTAAGTAAATTAAATAATTAAATAATTAAATTATGACATCATAAATTGAGAAAGGTTACATATGTCCATTAAGGTTTATGAACATGTAATATAAATAACGCATGAATAAAACATAACGCCTACGGGGAATTTCAATGTTCAACAATATGCACCCACAACCATCACAAACTTTTTCGTTTAAGCACTATACTCTTTTTAACTAACGGGTGTTAATATGCATATCAAGGCTCACATTTTAATCCCTCTAATAATAATATAATTCAATTTTTGTTCCTTAATAAATTTTTATCAGTTTATGTTCTCTGTCTGTTGCCAAACTTTATATTTTCTGTTTCGTACTTTCTATTTCATAAATTTACAATAATTCTTTTAAAAAAAATAGAAACTTATGTGTGTGTTTGTGGGGGTGGGGGTGGAGGGTTCACCATGACTCTGACTACCACAAGTCTACAACTATGGTTTTAACATTGCATTGCCTCATCAAGCATTTCCTGATAATTATTTGGTATAGGTTCTTTTTTTTATGGGCTTTTGTATTCGGGACGCAACTTAGTGAATACTTTTCAGTTTTTAGCTAGCTGACCATATGTATCTTCCTAGGCTCCTAGTTGTATCTTGTTCAGACAACAAACATTAGACCATCCGTAATGGAGAGTCGAACCCTCGGTCGGTCTCCCTATGGAATGCCCCCCCCCCCCCCCCACACCACACATCCACCATGAACAAAAATGGGAGTCTTGGCCGAGTAAAAGACAAAGTAAAACTCAACATCTATTTTGGGGTGTTCATATAAAAAATTCCTTTAAAAATTTAAATAAATATCCTATATATTTCTCCTATAAATACCAAAACACTTCTCATTTTCTAAACACAACTTCTCTTCTTCAGCTATTATATAAAATACTCTTCTCCAAATCAATCAAATCAAATTCCGATCAATTTTTTTTACCGACTCTAATGAGGAAGAAGAAGTTAATAGTATTGAGCTTGAGTTTTTAAAAGAAGTCGCTATGCTTATTCAAGCTTTCACTTCTTCAATCCCCAAAACCTCACGAAACACAGTAGATAGAGATCGTTACCGTGCTCATGATCGTCTAGTGATCGCTTACTTCTCAAAAAACCCAATGTATGACGAATATACATTCCGTAAGCGGTTTCGAATGAGCCTAACACTATTCACACGCATTGTTTGGGAATTAACTGATAATTCATCGTATTTTCAACAAGGTATTGATTGTATGGGAAAAGTGGCATTTCCTTATTGATGAAGTGTACCTCCGCAATTCGTCAATTAGCATACGACACCGTTCCTGATGCTCTAGACAAATACTGCAAATGGGTGAGAAAACTTCCCATGATTCTCTCCAGGCTTTCTGTAAGGGTATTATGGACTTATGTGGAGAGGAGTTTTTGCGAAAACCTACATATATTGATGTCGAAAAACTCTATGTTGTTCACGAGCAGAAACATGGGTTTCCTATAATGTTAGGAAGAATTGATTGTACGGGTTGGTTATGGGCTAATTGCCCAAATGAATTGTGTGCTTAATATTGTAGGGGTGATCACGGGCTACATCCATTCATTTTATTGGAAGCGGTTGTCTCACAAGACTTATGAATTTGGCATGCGTTCCTTGGTGTTTCCGGGGCAAACAACGACGTGAGCGTTTTACGTCAATCGCCTTTTTTCGCCAATATCAAAGACGGGATAGCACCAAAGGTTCCATTTGTGGCTAACGGGATATATCCAGAATGTTTTGTTCTTGTTAAGTCCATTTAAAAGCCGGGCCTAACTGATACAAAGCAAATAAGGTATAAGAACGCGCACGAAGCAACAAGGAAAGATGTGGAACGAGTATTTGGCGTCCTAAAGAAAAAGTGGGCTATAATAAAAAAAAATTCCGCACGACCGATGTGATAAGCGAGTAAGGGATATGATGTACACATGCATTATATTACATAATATGATTACAGAAGACAAAGGAGGGCAATCTCTCCCGACGTTTATCAAGAGGAGCAACATCGTGATGTGATGATGATGTCATACGAAAGGATGAAGAAACGTTACAAGTTATTAGAGAAATACACAACAAAACAACTTATCTAAGCCTTAAAGCCGGTTTAGTAGAACACATTTGTCGTCGAACAAATGAACACTAATTTTATTGTATTGTGTCTTTTTTTTATTTGAATTATTAATGTAATGTTTTTAATTATTAATAAAATTTTAGTTTAATTGTTTAAAAAAATGAAAATGAAAAAAAAAAAATGATAGATCACGGTCACCATTACGGGTACTTGGTCATGCAGAAGGTCTTAGAGAGAGAAAACTGAGGTGGCAGTACCGCGATCACCATTACATCCGGCTTTAGCCAAAATTAATTAAAGACGCTGCTTTTCGACGATGGTAATCAACCTCATAGTATCTTAAGCAGCCATAAACAAAAAACTTCCATTTGTTAGTAATTAGGGTATGTGCAAAAATACATTAACACCCACAAAAATTCTACAACAGACCGTCACCAGCTGAGTTTTGAATGATACTAGTTGCTGCCACATTGCTTCAAATGAAAATCAAACTATTGACAGAATTCACCTAATTTCAAGTTTCTAAAAAGAAATTAAACAAGACGACGACAAGTCATAACTTAATGTTAAACCACTTTATGAATATACGGGCACACGTCTTCTTCATGCCATTGCAATCACAGCATTACATTTATATCAAGATTTTTAATTCTCGACATCATCTGTTGAGCCTCCTCCTCACCTATAAATCACAATCTTCATTAATCACCTTCATCTTATTCACCATTAAGGATGACAACATCAAATGCCCTTTTAATCATATCTTCAACACCATCATTAGAGAGATAAGTAGATGGCACTTTGCTGATGGAAGTATCCTCGGGGACAAACACTTTTAGTAGCAATAACCATTCCTTGGTGAACAGTTAAGCAGAAGGCATAACATATTGAGCCGGTCTTGTCTGGTCACTTGTATTTCACACTGTGAGCCGAGTTTAGTGATACCAATATTTAGCCGTACACAATAGAGCTCTGCAATTGTCAGACCTGAACTTTAAAAGCCTAATGGCAAGTGTGTCATTCTTGGCCAGTCTTATGATAGCTGGGACGTTTCTATCTCGAACTTGAGTGATTTGGTAATTTATCTCTCCAAAATCTTTAACCATTGTCGACAGCTTGAAGTAAAATCCTTGACAAATATGACACAAGGGTGGTGGCAACCATCACTACAAAAAAAACCCATACCTCCCAACCCACCAATAATATCATTCCACCTCACTTACACTTTTTCCATACCTCCCAACCCCTTTTTAGTGGCAACCATCATTTTTTTCATACCTCCCAAACCACCAACTTTTTTTTTTTTTTTTTTTTTTTTTTTTTTTCATAAATAAGTAATTTAATAAAAACATAATATTTCATTAATAATTAAAATAAAAATACATAATACTTTAAAAAGAAAATTACACAATACTTAATAATTAAAATAAAAATACATAATACTTTAAAAAAAACATAATTATTCTAAAAATCCGTAGGCCATCCATATTTCTCCGCGATCTCACGTTTTTTAGCAATAGTGAAATCTCGCATAGCCTGATTGGTTATGTGATCATGCGGTTCGTTAAAGAACTTCAAGGCCCGAAATATTTGCTTTTCTTTAACACTCTCGAGTTGTGCCGACATCAACTGTTCGGCCAATGCATCATTTGCACGTTTTTTTTCCATCTCCTCCTCCAACATTTGTGTTTTTTTTGACGTGTACGCCTCGAATTGTTCAACAACACTATTCTTTGTCGATGCCTCGCTAACGGTCTTTTTCCCTTTTCTTTTCCTTGTGGGAGTTGTGTCGTCATTTAGATCGGGAATAACAGTATCGACATGCTCATTGCTTCCCGACTCGTAGTAAGTAGATTCCGACGACTTTCTTCGTTTGTCGGAATTAGATGCCGAAGATGTTTGAACAAAGCATGGTTGTTCCAACCATTTCGGTTCTCCCCTAACAACCTCCCATGCATCAATATGAGTAAAAGATTTGCCTTTATTTTTCTTATTATAATCGGCCAAGGCATTTTTCAATTCATCAACATCGCCACATCCACTCTCCCGAATACGCTTCTACAAGTATACAAAAGTATATAAATTAACAAAAGTATATAAATTAAAAAAAGTATATAAATTAAAAAATTACTTGTTGGATGTATAGCCCGTTAAAGACACCCATGGCGGCATTCATAGTTGTCCACCTTCTTCGTGTTTAAAGGGAAATGATGAGATTCGGGTAATACCTTTCACGTTTGAGGGGAAATTTCGGTTAATTCTCTCCCAAAATTTTTCTCTACGTTGTGAATTCCCGACTTTTCGACAATGTGAACATAAACCCAGCTTTTCCAAGCAACCTCTTGGGCGTCGTCCAAGCACTTTATCGCTTAGTTCTACTTTCACAACTGAACATCTTCATCTATATAAAATAATAACGTATAAAAAAAAAAAAAAAAAAAAAAAAAAATTAACGTATAAAAAAAAAAGTTAACGTATAAAAAAAATTACCGGCTTGAGTTTGTTGTTGCGTTTCGGGGACAGACTCAATCTCTTCTTCATCATCATCATATAGAGGTAGTTCGCGCTCAACACTAGGCTCACGATGTGAAGGACCTTCACGGTACTCACCAAACGGGTTGAACTCATTTGTCATAATTACGTTATATTGACTTGGATTCAACGGTGGTGGGGGTCGTGCATAATATTGTTCTTGAAAGAATTGTGGTTGAACCGGTGGTGGAGGTTGGGGATAGTAGGGCGATTGAGGGTATTGTTGATTTGCAACTTGCGGACGAAAATGTTGTCCACGAACGCCACGAGCACGACCTCTTGAGCTAGATTTTCTTTGATCCATGCTACACTTATTTTTAAGATATAGAGATGATTTAAAGATTATATAGTATGATATAGTTTGAGTATAAAATAGAGTGTGATATAGTTTAGTATTTATAGGAAAATTTTTTTTTTTTTTGTTCCAAGCTAACGTTCGGATTTTTAATCCTCCAACGTTCCAATTTGCTTTTCAACGTTCGAATTTCTTCCCAAACCGCCCAAGTGATCTTCCCCGTTGAACCAAACCGCTGGGGTGGCGGCGGTGTTCCCCGGCGGTTTGGGGCAAACCGTTGGCTTCCCCGCTGTGGCTGCCACTACCCTTGACAAATATGACACAAGACTATTTCTTTCCAAGACATATCATTCATTAAAATAATGAAAAAACATAATGTTCATAGGCTAGGAGGGAATAAGCAAACACAGTTCGAATTCAAGAACATTCTGAAAAATCACTAACCAAGTGAGCATTTGACTAGCAAAATTGAATAAGTCATTCTTACAAGATATCACAAGAAGATTTGTAAACACTAAGCTTATAGGGTTAAAAGTTCTTATACAACAGCAACCAAGCTAAACAAAAAAAGCACCCACAACAATTGCACAATTGCTTGTCCCACCACTTAACTAAACTCATGGCCAAGGCCGTACCCACTTGGGTATCCAACTTCGTGACCATGACCATGGCTATGGTCATGACTACCAAAACCATGGTTATGAACATCAGACGTTGCTTCATCCCGCATTTCCAGTATATGATCTGGTACAGGCTCTTTTTTCTTGGCAGCTTTCAGAGGCTCAGGTAATCGGGACACAAACTTGTGGATACTTTCAGCTAGCTCATCAGCTGTATCCTCCTACAAGTACCCAAAATTAGTCACTGACCAGTTATTTTGTAGAATGGAAATCAACCGCATATATCATAAAAACCCATTTACATCTAAAGCTTCCTTTTATCGCAACTCGATGGAATTGTAAAAGGGAACTTATGCCCAAAATGATTGGGTTATTACACAAAAAAGTTATTAAAGTTTTTTTTTTTGTTCAACCAAGTTACCCATGTTTACGGGTTTGTTAAATATGTTACTAAACTTTGTAAATGATGACATTCGTTATTTTTTAAGTACAAAACGGTCCTTGTGTTTAGTCAGGCTTCACGGAATTAGTCCCTAGACCACTATTTCTGGTCGTTTTTCTTATGGGTGAGCAATCCCGACCGACACCCGGACTCCCGTCCCGATCCCGACACCCTTCCCGATACCGATCCGACTGTAATCGGGTCGGGAGTCGGTTTGCGTTTTCCTGGTAATCGGGATTCGGGACGGGTCGGGAGTCGGGACGGTCTCGAGAAAACGCAGCCAAAATCAAGATTCGGGACGATTCGGGACCATTATCGGGATTCGGGACGAGTCGGGACCATTATCGGTCGGGAGTAGGTTTGGGTTTTTCCCCGTTGTCGGTATCGGGATTAGTCGGGACGGGTTGGGATTCGTCCCGATGCTCACCCCTAGTTTTTCTTATGTTTTCGCCCGTTTTCTTGTGTTTTCATACGTTTTCGTCCGTTTTTATACGTTTTCGTCCGTTTTTATTCGTTTTAAACCATTTTTATACGTTTTTATTCATTTTCAACCGTTTTTATACGTTTTCATTCGTTTTCATACGCTTTCGTCCGTTTTTATACGTTTTCATCCGTTTAAAGACATATAAAAACGGACGAAAATGGATAAGAACGGACGAAAACACAACATAAGAAAACGTATGAAAACGGACGAAAACATATATAAATGGACGAAAAATGTATAAAAACGAACAAAAATGTATAAAAATGGACGAAAACGTTTAAAGACGGACGAAAACGTATGAAAAATGGACGAAAATATATAAAAACATATAACAGAAAAAACGGACGAAAACGTATAAAAACGGTTGAAAACGTATAAAAACGGTTGAAAACGTATAAAAACGGTTGAAAGCGAATAAAAACGTATAAAAGTGGTTTAAGACGAATAAAAACGTATAAAAATGGTTTAAAACGAATAAAAATGTATAAAAACGGTTGAAAACGAATAAAAACGTATAAAACAGTTGAAAACGAATAAAAACGTATAAAAATGGTTTAAAACAAATAAAAACGGACGAAAACGTATGAAAACATAAAAAAACGGACGAAAACGTATGAAAACATAAGAAAACAAGCGAAAACATAAGAAAAACGGTCAAACTAAAATAGCGGTCTAGGGACTAATTCCGTGAAGCCCGACTAACCACAAGGACCGTTTTGTGCTTAAAAAATAACCAATGTCATCATTTACAAAGTTTAGTAACATATTTAACAAACCCGTAAACATGGGTAACCTGGTTGAACAAAAAAAAAAAAAAAAAATTAATAACTTAGGACAAATTTCTGGGAAACTTTAGTAACTTTTTTGTGTAATAACCCCAAAATGATTCTACAAAAAGGCTGACATGGCCTAACATATGAATGATACAAATCGCTGCCAAATAGATAAGTTCTTAAACTTTCTACACAATTCACCTAATCAAGTGGGTGTTTGGGTAAGCTTATTAGAGGATTATTCACATTATTCACAGCTATAACTTTTTATAACGTGTGTGGGTAAAGCTTTTACTTAAGAGTATTATACGTTTATAGCTTTAATGAATGTCATCAAGCTATCAAAAATGCAAGTCAGATCGAGCTAACCCAAACACCTTCTAATTTCAAGTGTCACCTCTAATAGTATGCTTATCCTGCATTTTTGTAAAAAATTAACATATTAACTTTCATCCATATGTACAACATACTCAGTTATTTATTATAAGTAATATATATTTTTAACCAAAAGAAAATTGTCAAATTTGTAACAAATTCACGAGTTTAGCAACAGTACCAAATTCTTTGTTGTAATTGAGACAAAAATAAATAAATAAATAAAATGAAATAAAAAATTAAAACAGTAAAATTAAAGGTTGATTTGATGTAGAGTTTAATTAGCAAAATAGTAGTACTCATTAGACGTATTCAACAAACATGACATATATCGAAAGCTTTATAAATAATTACTACATAATTTAGCATCAAGATTTCTAAAGTCAAGTGAAATGTAGGATATAGTAAGAAAGAGGTCAATGGACTAGAATCTGTAGTCACAATTAGTTACATTTATAAAACAAACCAGTCTCAAGCAATGATATATGCACATTCAGTATTTGTCATTATCACAATACTAAAATGATGCAGAGTATGCGCATAATTTATAAGTTCGATTTGTACCTGCGGCCAGCGACCACCAGAATGTGTGACGAAATTTGAGTGAGAAAGCATGTTCGCCACTTCACGCCCCAGTTTAGCCCACTCTTCAGTCCAACCACCAGACCAAATCACTTGCATAGGTAACTTTTCTACACCATAAAGTTTACTCCATTCCCCGATATCAAAACTAGAATTCATCTTATTCCCCATCCCAATAACCGATTGCCATCCATCTCGACCCTTCAAAAGAAGTCTATGACTCTCGGCATCCAACCCACCACCCGATTTCGTACAACAGCCTTCGATAACCTTCCCAAACACAAACCTAAAACCCGAAATAAACTCCCTAACCACTGGAAACTTCAAAACCCATAAAGGAAAAGCACTTTGATTCGGTGCACTATCAATAAGCGTTACACTTCTAATAAACCTTAAATTTTTCGCCACCCAATTAGCTCCTAAATTAAACGCTGAATCATGAAAAACCAAATCAACGCTTTCCAATCCTAACGTCTCAATCACATCCCTCAAAACCCTCCCCATCTCATCAGGACCTAATTCTATCACTTTCAAACTCTCAACTCTCGACACACGAACCTCATTTTCCGCATAATCATAATTCACATAACCTTGCTCAACCAACTGATCAAACCCCCAAAACACACCCTTTTCCTTAATTTCCTTATACAACTCCACTAACTTCCCAAAACCCCCCAACACTTTCATTTCCGACACAGTTTCGTACTTGTCCGAAAACCCGAAACCTGGCAGGTCAATCGCAACTGCCCGAACACCCTTTTTTCCTAAACCCTTAATCACATTACTAAAAACATAAGAACTACAACCAAACCCATGTACAAAAAGCACATTTTGAGAAGAACCCATTGGCCCATTTTCAATAGTGAACACTTCAATGGGAGTACCATGAGGGTTTGTTTGAACTTTAATGATTCTGCCATTAGAGTAATGGGTTCTGAGATTAGTGGGTAGTGTAAGAAACCATGTTTTGGGGTCATTTTTAGTTGTTAAAGATGTGATCGTGATGAATATTAAGGTTAACAGTGAGACCGAGATAGTGAAGTAGAACCAGAAACTGAAGGGGTTTGGTGTTGGTGGAGAGGGTTTATGTTTGGGTTTGTTTGATGAGTTTGGTTCTTCAGTACCCATTGATGGAGTTTGAAGGTGTGAGAGAATTTGGGAAAGCTGAAAAAGTGGATCTTTGTTTCTTTTTAAGAGCATGCGTATTGAGGCGTTGGTAGCCTCTATAGCGCCCCATTAAAGGCCCTTAACGCCCCCTCCCCCAAAAGGCCAAAACGTGTAGGCCTAAGGCAAAAAAAAAAAAAAATAAAAATATATATATATAATAATATATATTATATATATATATATATAATATATATATATATAATATATATATATTATCTTAGGCGCGGTCTGTAAAACGCCCTTGCCCCTTATTTGCTTTCAAGCCTCAACATGGCCCATTTAATGCCTTTACTACTAATGCATTACTTTTTTTACCAAGCCTCAACATGGCTCATACTGTCACATGACGCACAATGCTCCATCATCTCTTACACACCACTATATATAGTCTAAAAGTGCTAAACATGAGTCACTTGTTTTCAGAAATCTAGTGTAGACCGATGCTAACGGCTACCTATCAAATCAGCATCAACTCAGTTTTTTCTCTTCAAAACTACACGCAGACTATAAATAAGTATTAAAGCGACCGCAACCATAGTAAAAAAACATACCCCAAAAAAACAGATAAAAAAAAAATAAAAAAAATAAAAACACACACAAAAACCAAATTGAAATTGTGGTCGGGTAGCCAACCATAACATCATAACATTCATTTGGCTGAGGGACTCGGTCGTTTGTGATTGGGCTAGTGGGGGACGCGATCACCAACTCGGTCGGTTGGGAGTTATGATTGAAATTAGCATTAGTCTTATAACCTAAAGTATATATGTTTTTTAATATTCAATCGATTTAATTCTAAAACAATAATAACAACAAGGTTTATTTAAGAATGGGGTTGTTTATTGATACCTCTAAAGTGCAAGTAATATATCTTTTAAAAAAAATTATTTTTTTTATTTTAATAATTTTGTTTTTATTATAAAGCAGCGAAATACAAAAAAGGGACAGAAAACATAATGTTTGATAAGACAAAAGTGATAAAACACAAAAAATACGAAGCAGAAAACCTAAATAAAATTTTTTATTAAAAAAAAAATAAATAAAAATAAAATTGTCCTATTAATAAAGTGGGCAAAATTGCCGAAGAAACAGTGCAGAATAGAAATTATAAAGTTGGATGATGCGGTGTAATTTCATACGCTTTTAAAACCACAACGTGACGCCGTCACTTAATGGTGCTGACTATAAAGTGACTGGAGATAGTTTACAATGACGGTGTCAAGATCAATCAAGTCAAGGCTGACGGCGTCACAACTTGTAAGTGACGCTGTCACAACTAAGTCGGTTCAAGAACAAAACTCTAATGGGTGGCGAGCTGACGGCGTCACAACCTTAACGTGACGCCGTCACAACCCAAAACTATAAATGTAATCGTATTGTTTTCATTATTGTGTGTGCAACTTTTGAGGAACTTACACCACCGAGCCATAGTCGTTTTTAGCAGTTTTTTAGGCCTTTTCGGCCATTGAAGAACCAATGTATTGTTAAGATAAGTTATTTAATTAATAATTCAATCATGTGTATGTGTTATTGTTTGAGTTACTTAATTGCTTCTTTTTACATTATTATGCTAGGCTAAATTAATTAGTATTTACTTAGGATTGCATGAAACCTAGTTATTAATTGTTATGTTATCGTCTCTTATTTAATGGTGTGCACGTTAGGAGTAGGAAGACTGGCTAGAGAAAACTATACTAGCTTGAACGTCCACTAAAACGTGACTAGTTAATTACTTACATCTTAGGTTAATTAATTTGAGGCGAGTATTTATTACGTATGTTAGTTATTGGGTGAGCTTGATAAATCAGATAGGCGTCGTTCACTTAGGCTAGTTTATAGACGTGGAATTGACCACACCACAACTGGTAATTAGGAATACTTAACACTATATTAGACAAGGATGTGACAATTCGACAAAACAATAGGAGATACCTATGGAGTAATGAGATTCTAGGTAAATACGTTTTTCCTCATATAAGAAGTTCACAACCACTTTACTTTTCTTATTATTAATTTTATCGCATTTTAGTTTAATTATTAGCTTAAAACCGACATCTTCCAAATACTCAAGATTTTATTTACTTTCAATTAAAACATAAAAAAGACCAAAAATAATCTTCCCTCAACCTTTAGATTTAAACCGTTATACACTTCGAACCTACGTCACTATTCCCCTAGAGAACGATCAATCCCCCGAGTTTTGCCTATACTACACTACAATGATTAGGTACTCTGCCTAGGAGGATTGTAAAACTTAGTGTGTTTACAATTATCCGCACCATTTGACAAGTTAAAAATAGCAAAAGTCAAAAGATACGGAACAAATACCCGCTAGCACTCACTTTATTAATAGGAAAAAAAAAGTTTTTTATGTGTTTTTGAGTTTTATTAAAGGTGTAGTGGTACCAATAATACCGCCTTTCAAGAATTCCAAATCAATAGAGTATGTTAAATACAATATTTATGAGAA
Source organism: Artemisia tridentata subsp. tridentata (assembly GCA_021014915.2). Taxonomy (NCBI): domain Eukaryota; kingdom Viridiplantae; phylum Streptophyta; class Magnoliopsida; order Asterales; family Asteraceae; genus Artemisia; species Artemisia tridentata. Next base: position 302,981,384 of record CP139507.1, on the reverse strand, counting down.
ATTAAACATAAATAGATGCAATACATTTAAAAGCAGAGAAAATTTGTGAATTAAGCCTTTGAGGTTATGTTTAAAAATTAAAGCATGCAATAAAGAATGTACATTTGACTGGTCTGGAGTGGTTAAATTCAAGAGTGTGGATGGTTATTTTAAAAGTACAAACAACTTATGCATGTAAGAATTTCTCAATAATAAATATTGAATTACATTGACTTTTATGACAAATAGTATTTTGGTAAATCCATTTTTGTCATTTGTAAGTTTTTAAATAAAATGATTTTCATTTGTAAGTAGTATAGATAATAACCGGAAATTTTAAACTTAACTAGCGAATTAATAAGGAAATTTATTTAGTGATGAAGTGAGTTGAGATCAATATAAATCTCATATTTGTAATAAATTAAAATAAACAATCTTAGCTATATATTTTTCATCTAAATTAATAAAAAATCATTTTCACTATTTTTTAAAAACAATATATCATGTAAACGATAAATCTTCAAGCTACAAAAAATAAACAATCGCGACGAGAATTAAATTATCTATCTATAGATATGCATTTCTCTAAACTTTCGACGAACTTTTTTTTTTTAAATTTTCCCAGAAAAATCACATATAATTTGTAAAAATCACATGTGATTTGTAAATATCACATGTGATTCGTAAAAATAAAATCATATGCGATTTTTACAAATCACATGTGATTTTTACAAATCACGTGTAATTTTTCTGGGCGGAAATTAAAAAAAAATGTTCGTTGAAAGTATATAATAATGCATATCTATAGAAAGATAATTTAATTCTCGTCGCGATAGTATGATTTTTTTCGCGTAACGATTAACGGTTTGTGAGATATTTAATTTTTAAAAAAATGGTGAAAATTTATATTTTTTGTTTTAATAAAAAAAATGAATGGTTAGAATTCGTTAATTGAATATATGACAAATATGAGATATATATTGAACTTTTGACGTGATGAAGTATGTCTTAGAGCACAAGGTGCAATCTCGTCACTCCAGCGTGGCTTTTCGGCACAGCTCGCCACCACACCCCCCCCCCCCCCCCCACCCCGTTTTTTCTCGCCACTCCAGACCTCGTCGTCTGCACGACGAGGCAAAAAATCGCCCTTTTGTCCGTGTGTTTCGCAGGTATACGTTGTAGAACGTATATATTTTGAAAAGTTGTAATTGGTGGGCCTCAAATAAATAATTTGAGGTTAGTTGTTAGTGAAGGGGTTAGTTGTGAAGATTTGTTAAAATGATATAGCATCCCGTGAGCCCCAAATGAGGAGGTTCACCTCCTCACTACACCTTGTGCTCTTATAATTACAATTCCATGATAAGTGTGCTTACGTCATTCTTAATTTTAATACATTCTTACATAACTATTGCTTCAATATTTACAAACTGTCACAATGGTATACATTTCTTCTTACATAACAAGTATTATCTCACATTTGCCTTACGAATTATATGGAACTTATCGGAAGCTATGGCATATAAAAAATAAAGTGAACATTCCTTTTTCCTCGGTTCTTCATTCCTCCCATACCTACTTAGAGTAAAAGGTGTTAACTATGGAAAAGCTCGGGAAAAGTGTGTTCCCTTTCGGGAAGAAAACAAATACCACACCTCTTCATGCGAGAATGTGATTTTATTTTTCCTTTCGGGACTTGAGTCCCGCTCGTCTGCTTGTGTTTCTCAAAAAATTCCAACCATTGATTATTAAACGCACTTACTAATATTTTTTTTTTTTCTTTTTTAAACCCCACTTTTATCTTATAAATACCTCACATTTTTACAATAAAATTCACATTTTTCAACAAAAACTTTCACCACTCAAAATACTTAAAAAATGTCAACATCTTCGTCATCATCTATTCATCTACACCTTCTTCACCTTCTTCAATAATTTCTTTATCTTCCAATAATCGAAAATTTATTATATCTAAAACAATAAAACAAGCGGCGTTGTTTATCAAAACAAGATTCGAGCTACAATTAGCCGGTTGCTCGAGACCTCGAAAAAAATCTAGAAACCATCCCAAAAAACGTGATCGTTATGGTGCACATGATCGTCTTGTATGAGAATACAACCAATTGTATGAAAATAAAAAAAGTGGGCAAAATGATGAAGATATTTTAAAGTCCGCGCATAATGACATAAGGCTGAGAAAGGACATCCTTTTGCTTACATGCATGTATGGGAAGTCTTAAAGAGTTGCGAAAAATGGAAGCGCACCGAAATTCCAAATTTAAGTGGTGGTTCTTTTAAAAAGTCAAAAACTTCAGAAACCAACTCATCTTCCGTTCCATTTGATCTTAATCTAGAGTTTGATGATGATTTTGGTGATTCTCAATCTTCAAAAGCCTCAGAACGAAAGAGGAAAGTAAAAGGAAAAGGAACATCAGCATCGTCTCCTAACATGGAAGCCGCGTTGTCCCAGATGGAAGAAAGGTTTGCAGCTTTGATGAACCATGTGTATGAGTTCCAAAAAAGGGATGATGCGAGAGACAAGAAAAAAGAAGATTTAATACAGACGCAAAAAAAGTTGGCAGAAGCCATCGAAAAACAAGCCAAGGCATATGAAGATAAACAAAGAAACAAAGATTTGGACTACTACTATAATGAGTTTGAAGGTTTACGCGAAAAAAGACTTGAGCACGTTCAAAAACAAAAAAAGGAAATCAAAGAGAAATATAACCTTGAAGACTAAATTTATTATTTATGTTTGTGTCATTTTTTTTTTTTTTATTATTATTATTATTTTTTTTTTTTATAATTAAGTTGTAATGTTTTATTTTAAATTAATGAATGAATGTTTAATTTTATATATTGTGTTGTTTAAATTAAGGGTGCGCTTGGATCAAATAAAGTAATGAGAATAGGAAAGAGAAAGGATATACTAAAAAATATAATGAACCACTTTCATTGTATTGATTGTGCTTGGTTCAAGAGGCTATGATTTATAATAACTAAGTCACTTCTTGTAAACTACTTTTTCAAATTTTTGTAAACCACCTTGATACATTCAATTTCAAGCACACGTATAAGTGATCTGCAACCATTTTTAGATATTTACATTGTGTAGTTAAAAAAATAAATAAATAAATAAATAAAAAATAAAAATAAATTTAGCCTTGTAAGTATATATGAAAAAATATGTGCATATCTAGTTTCATACAAATTTCCAGATTCAATATTATGTTCCGCTTATTTAGAAATATTTAAAAGGAAATATTTTGAGAGGCGGAGAGAGAATGTGTTGCTGAGGTTGAAGGAATGTTGAGGGAAAGAATTAAGGTGAGAGAAATTGCTGAATTTGCACTGATGTAGTAAGAAAAAGGAGGCAACCGCACCCTCCATCCTTACTACTAAAGTGTCACCAACTCCTCTTTTCTCCTTCCTTCCACACCTCCTGTCACTACTCCTTTGTCCTTTCTTGTTATCGTTAATACGGAGTATGTATTTTATAGACTGTGGGTATGTTTGGCAAAATTAGCTGTAAGCTGTATGTTGTATGCTGTTAACTGTAAGCTGTAAGCTGTAAACTGCAAAGCTGTTGACATGAGCTACAAGTTGTATCTTTTTTTTAATAAAAGTGTTTGGTAAGTTAGCTGTTAAATGTAATTATAAGATGTAAAATGACATAAAAAGACATATTTATAATTGTAAACAAATGTTTGGAGGGTACATCAGTAATTTAAAGTTTTAACAGCTCCAAGATGTATAAAAAGCTTCATGAATCAGCTTTTCATTTATGAGCTATTTGTTTGAAATAAAAGCTTGAAGTTAATGTATCCAAACGGAACTACTTATTTTATAGGAGATTATTTTTGTAACAAAAAGCTAACAGCTCCCTAAAAAGCTCCTACCAAACAGGCCGTGTAACTTCTCTTTTTTCAACAATACCTCGAATAATATGATGCCTCGCTTCAATATTTTTGTCTTGTAATGAAACTTGTTCTTAGTCAAATACACAACACTTCGATGATCATAATCCACATCAAGTACATCTTAGTGTCACTAAAAAGTGTCACCAACCTATCTTGCTTTATCTTAGCATTTATGTACCCTATTAAGCTAGATCGATCACTATGTCTTAGGCTATGTGTAATCATAAAGCCCCATTATGGGCGTTTTGCGCCATGTGGCAGTCCAGTCAGCAACGGAGCTCTAAAGAAATATAGGTGTAATGGTGGGGTGTGAGAGGGCGCGAGGGGGGTGTTTTTTGAAAATATATCCGTTTGATTATGCCGTTGAACGGCTATTTTTTTTGAAAGTACAAAAGGCAAAGGCGCGAGCCTAGTCACGCCCATTGGATTTTTGAGGCTTTAGCGCTCATGTGTAGTGGGGTGGGGCGCGAGGGGGCGTTTTTGAGGTGGCTAGCGCCCCATTACACATAGCCTTATTGTACCATATTAAGCTAGTATCAATGTACCCTATTTAACTAGCAATTGCATTATCTAGATTGAGAACTTGCTTTAGGTGGACTAAATTTGAATGCATGTGTAGTTAGGTTTAATTGAGCATGACTTTGCCTTTTAATTAGACCTATGCATGGTAGTATTACCTTTGATCACCCATGATAAATGTAATGCATAAATATAATCCACTTCATCATAGTTTGCGCAGTTAGGTTAGTTGTTAAAAAAATATGATATCTATATGGATGTATCCCTAAGTTAAGACACTAGAAGGTGCTGTTTGTTTTTTAAGAGGTTTTATGTCTGAATCTGAATACCACTTCTGAATCTGAATACCTGGTCCAAAAGTCTGAATCTGAATTATTTTAGACTGTCTGAATCTGAATGTCTGAATAAACAAAAAACAATCATTTCACTATAAAACAAACCAAACGACCCTCCATTCGTGATTATTAATAAAAAATCAAGACCAAGATGAGGAGATAAGGATTGAAAAGAAGTATCACTAAAGTTTAGGCTTTTCAGATGTAATCAGACGTTACTCAATGTCTGACTGAATCAGACCCTATTCAGATGTATTCAGACTTCAGATCTGAAAAAAAACAAACAGTCTGAATCTGAATACGTCTGACCGAATCAGATTTCAGACGTATTCAGATCTGAATAAAAAAAACAAACACAACCGAAGTCTCCCTAAGTTAAGTTAGTTGTTAAAAATAGTAGCCTCAGTTAGGACACTAGAAGTCTCTATCCCTTTTTCGCTACTCCCCTAAAGAAGGATCATCTTTCGGGTATTTACTTAGGGTGTGTTTGTTTTTTTTTTAAAGTCTTACTAGCCCTCTTACACTTACCAGTAAGAGGTGGTCAGACGTTTTGCTTTTTTGTTTTTTTCTTTTGAGTCAGACCCAGTTAGACATATAACATCTTACTCAGTAAGAGGTGGGGGACTTGTCTTACTGCCTCTTACTCGATAAGAGATTGAAAACTCGTGTTAATATAATATATTTGATGGTTTATTAACTATGTTATATTTATAATAAAAAGTCTTGTTTCATATCTACATAAGTTACTTAAATAAATTGCAGAAACGAGCACTTAAAATCATTCGGACAATTATAAAAAAAACAAACAACATTATTTCTTTCATATTTAGACTTTCTAGCCACCTTCTTACTGGTAAGATGTGGTAGTCAGATTCAGACCTAAAACATCTTAATGAAACAAACACACCCTTATACTACACAACAAAAAGTAGGTACACTTCTTAGGAGTTGCAACAATTCGCCTTAATTTTTGGTGTTGCTGCTCGAAAATAGCCTAGGTTGTCATAGCAGTCTTTCTTTTGTTCAAACCTGTTGAGATCGTCATATCTTGAGGTTCATTTTATTTAGGTTCTTTTCTTATTCTTTTTGTTGCTTATCTTTATCTAATCATGTGCGACACTTTTCACCCTGTTCGTACTCTCAATGAGCACTTGAGTCCCAGCCTCGATGGCTATAGGAATCATATTCTCATCTCTGCCATAGATGGCAATGGCTTTCTAAGAACCGAAACCATCCAGTTGGGGCGAAACGGTTGTTCTATTCATAGGCTTAATTTTGAAGATCCCAATAAATACCTCAAGAGCTTTTAAAAAATCCCCGATTCTATCAATCTTAAGGGCATTTCTAGATAAGCGACTCGTCTACTTCTCATTCCCTTTTTTTGTAAGGTATTGGTGGTCATCCACATGATCTATAAAATATGTGCGGCGGAAAAATAAACAACCAGAGATGCACTTTCACAATACGAAGAGGATCCTAGCAAAGTATTCAAGTACCTAGCTAATAGAAACCGATTCAATACATACATAGTGATTTACAAAAACTCGAGCAAACCTTAGTTGAGTTTAGGTGTATGAATGTATCCCTTTGCACTTTTCGAACATATTTTTCCAACCGAAAGTTGTGGAAAATAACATATGAGATGCTTCACGAAAAGAAGACAACATAAGTCCTTTAATTTTATGAATTTTAATATGCGATAGGAAACAATAGACCACCTCCAGCTCAAAGGTATAAGGAAAATAAATCAAAGCTTTCATATACCATTCAGATACATGATAATCATAATAATGATAACAATTATGAGCAGGGTGACTGCGATCTAATGAAAATATCTTCATAAAAAAAGAAACTGTATTGCATGCCAGACTAAAACAAATGAGTGTTGATTAAAACTGAAACACATTCAGTGTTATCATTATCACTATCACCTCTTTTAAGCTGATCTGAAACCCGCTTTCTTCGTGATGAAGATACGTTCGTTTCCACTAAACGATAGTCGGTGCAGTTGTCACCAATATCACCATAAGTACCATCATTTAACTAAACAATATTTGGAAGATTATATCCTATTTCCTAAAACCATCAAGGTAGAAAAGTACACTACTTTCCATCACATTTAAGAATCAACAATGAATGTTGTTTAAATAGTATTATATAGCTTATCTCTAAATTGTTGTAATGTTTCTAATTTCCAAAACCAAAATAAACCCTGATCAACAAAATGCGACCCACTAATTCAGTAACATAACGCCAAGTATAACACTAGATAACCCGTAAACCAATCAAGGGATAGAAACGTAAAACAAAATAGCACAAAACCGATAAACAATTTCAGTCTAACACGAAAAGAGTACACAACCATGGGTTGTTTCCATGCACATGACATGCTTAACTCAAACAACCCGCAAGCACACATAAAGTAATAGAATACAACGCAAAAATGGTTATAAAGTAATAACCTTTAACCAAGTTCCAGTATCTTTACGCAAACAACGACCCCAATATCAACTGCTCCAGAAAAATGCAAGTAAACCAAAACCAATCATAACTACGAATCTGTGACAAATGGTAATTTTCACACTTTAAGTTAATAATAAATATTTATTTATTATTTCTAAACCGAGCATTTCTATGCGTAACTGCATGTTTTTGAGCATTTCTGAACATTTTTGGGAGCTGTCCCGCATACTGTAGCTTACAGTCACTGCTGAAAAAGTCTATTTTTGTCAGTAAGCGTAAATTATTCTATTTCTGATAGTTACTGACAAGTTTCGTATTTAACCGAGAAGCTTTTTCGTATTTACTAAAAAGCAACCCCATACGCGAACAGACACTACAGTATATAATGGTAGCAGTCAAATAAATGCATTTTTAAGAAAATAATAATATTTTATTATTATTCTGACTAAAACATCGATAAAAACTTTATTTTACGTATACGTGTCCAAAAACGTCAAACCGGGACTTTACGGTAACATTTAAGCTTAAACCGACACACGATACACCAACGAGGAGAAAAATTGTTTTACCCTCCCCCTCTTGGCTCGTTTACCGCCCACCTTCCCCACAAGGTGACAAAAATTCTTATCATAATTGATGGTTAGTGCAGAATGACACATTATAAGTTTGTAGTTTACTTAATTTATCACACACACCTTAATACACATACATTTTTATCCTCAAAACTTATCTAGATCATTTTTCTACTATTCTACCACACGAACCATCAATAAAATCAAGATCTACAAAAATCAAACGAAGTTTGAGCTAATCGGGTTGTACTTTCAAGTGTTTTGGGTTAATCGGAACGTATTGTGGGTAAATTTGGTGCAATTTGGGGTATCTCTTGGTCTTCTACCTCTTGACTTTTTCAATAATTGTGTAAGGATCCTCAAAAAAATTTCAATCTTGTTCATTACATGTTCTTATGATGTTTAAAAGTGTTACCAAGTGCTAAATGTTTACGTTTTGTTAAATTAACAAAGCTAGGGTTTGGTATATAATTATGTTTGCTTGACTTTTTTTGAGTTTACATACAAATTAGGTTATTTCTTGCTTGTGTGGTAAATCTTGTTGCTTTTGGTGCTAGTTTGATGATACAAATGTGATTAGTGTTAATTACGCGAGTTAAAACGAAATATACACTTATTTGGTCACACACACTAATCGGCTACATTTTGGACAAAATAAAAATTGGGGTTTTGAAAAACATAAAATTTTGGCTCTAGTGGTGAAATGGTGAAATTGGTTCTTAATGGCTCATTTGAAATAGCTTATTGAATAAGTTATAGCTTATTGCGTTTTGACTTGTTTTGGGTCCAAAGGGTTGTACGGTTCAAAATAGGTCGACCCCACTGAATTTTGACCATGGTTGACTTTTTGACCACTTTGCTTATTAATAAGTACTTATTTGATTAATTTAAATATCGTTACGTAAGCTATTCGGACTAAAAGGGCTTAACAATTTAAACTTGTTTTTGGGCCTATGTTTTGTAAGGTACGAATTGGGCCGAGCCCAACCCATATTCGTCCTACATTGACTTTTGACCTTGTGGTTTAATTAAAGTGTTTATTTGATTATTTAAAACTTAACGATATATATAACGTTACTTAAAAGGTTTAAATTGGTTTTGGACTAAAATTAGACTATTGGGCTTGTAATGGACTTTTCGACCTAATAAATATTTCGGGTGACAAAAATGAGTTTTGGAATATTTTTCGACCTTTAATAAATATTTTGACGTATTAAAACATTATATATCGATTAAAAACGCTCCGAACCCGTTTTGGCACTTATGGCCTAATTTGGCTACCAAATGGACTTTTCGGCCCAATTTCATGATCTTTGACTTTTATTGAATTTTTGCAATATTTTGACTAAACGTTGAATTTTATTTCGCGACTTATAATTATTTTGGTAATAAACGTTAGTTAATATAAAACCTAACGAAATCAATATTTTGACCTAAATATATACTTACGGACTAGTTTTGCAAATATTGTTAACGAAATGGACTATTTGAGTAAATTGCAACATTAGGAAAAAAATGGAAAAGTTGAATAAACGAACAGGTCATGCCCGATTTTTCTAAAATTTCAACACTTAGAATATTTTCGGATGAAAACCGACTAAGAGACGAAACGGATTATTTTCATTATTAAAAATATTAATTCTTCTAAATTAATATTTTTAGACTTTATGAGACTTATAAATATATTTTATATATTTATACACTTACATTTTATTTAATTTTTCTAAATTAAGTATTTATAAATTCCTTTTATAATTATCATTGTATTATAAATAATTATAATATTTATAATATAATAATACCCCACTATCACCATTATCATATTAATTTTTCAATATCTATTTGATTAATATTAAACCCTAATTAATTAAATGTTTAATTATTAACCTTATTTAATATGCGATAATATATATATTACTTACGAATTTTGCGACGACAAGCACTAAGCACGAAAGTTTTCGTCGCACGTATTTTCACCGTACACTTTCACTATGAGCCATCACCAAAGAGTCTTGTACGATAAACTACTTTTGAAATGTACCTTACCACACAGCAAGCAAGAAATACATGAGCACTTGGCACACGTAAACCTTTCAAATGAGTTAAAACGTTTAAAACACGAATATTGCGCTAAGACTAACCATACTGATCTAGGTAGCGTGTTGAAGCGGTTGCACTGTGTTATTTGTTGACTAGCAGATTGCTATTATTAAGGTGAGTTTATAGCCCCACTTTTATACTAATTGTTTTTATAAACCTTGGGGTGAGAAACATGCAAACTGTTTTCATGGACCAAATTAAACTTTGTTTTTACACACTAGTATGCGGATAACCTAAGTATGTTTGAATCTCATTGCGCCCACTATCATCAACCGTCAATTCCTGCTGGGAAGCGCGTATGATATAAATAGATCTATTGGGGGTGACTCCCCCGTTCGGTTGGCCCGGCAGGTCAACGCGAATGTATACCATGTTGGATTTTTGTTGAGTGTCTAGGGATTAACACTCGCGGGCACCCTTGTTTGCTATGCCGTTTGGCATATTGTTTGTCTAGTTTCGGTTGGATGAGCTTAGTGTTAGCATGCAGTTAGTGTGTGTTTGCTGAATTATTTGCTATGGTCCATATGTGCTTATTTACTTTAAACCTATGAACTCACCAGCGTTAGCTGACTTTTAGCATGTTTTTCTCAGGTGTTTGAGAATGTATTCATTGAAGGCAGGGCATGACATCGGTCATAATTTCTAGAAATGTTTTTAGACATGCGTTAAACTCTGATTTAGGACAGTCATGTTAAATGGGCCTTGTTTTATTTAAATTGAACTTTATGTATGACATTTAACTTTGGAAATGTAAACTATATTTAAAACAGATTTTTAATCCGTTATCTATATCTTTGTGTTGTGATTACCGATTTAGTAGCACCCAAACATGTATGCTTTCGTAAATCCAGATTTTGGGGGTGTTTCAGATTGGCATCAGAGCCTTGGTTATAGAGAACTAGGTATATATAAACCCTAAACTATAACCATTTTATGAAAAACGTTTCCTTATGACCGCCAGATGCCTGTCTGCCTCGTTTGTCATGATTTGATCGCTATTTGCTTTATATGATTAACTGTTATACTATGCTGTTTGAGTATTTTACTTAACATATATGATATAAGTATTTTCTATATACTTACACATACCCTACCATAATTGTCACAGACCATGTCCCTACGTAACGTCATTATTTCACTTCGAGTTGAATACTCGCTACATACCACATGAATTCGTTTTCTATTCGACTCCAAGTTTGGAAAACCGTCTTATTCTTTCGAAACACTTATATTACTATCGTAAAGGAACCCACCAACTTATGTGAGCACGACCCTGACCTAACGCCTTATAACATATCACCTTGAACCATCTACTCTTAGGACACATCTCTACTATGTCTCACATTTCTTTTCTCATTGTGAAGAACCATGTCACCTGAGAGGCAAGACCTAAACTCCGCAGCCATGGAACAACTCATAGCCCAACGGGTAGCACAGACTATTTCTGCCTATGAGTTAGGAATCCGCATGGCTTGCGACTTGATGAACTGAGGGGCACTTCAAGTAGCTGAGAGCAGTAACAAAAAGAGGAAACGGGAGAACAACCAAGGAAACAAAGGGGTTCTGCAACCTCTCAGAAAGTCAAAGTTGGCCAAAACTTACACTGCTGGACCTAGTAACAGGAAGGCTGATGCTGGGAAGTTACCAATGTGTAGTCGTTGCAAACTACACCACAACGGACCTTGCACTGTGAAGTGCCACAAATGCCAGAAGGTTGGACATCTGGCTAGAGGTTGTAGGTCTAAAACCGTTGCAGTAGCACATACAGCATCAGGGAAAAATTGGAGAGCTGAGGTAATTTGTTTTGGGTGTGGAAAGAAGGGGCACTACAAGAACAAGTGTCAGGAACCAAAGGACCAAGAAGAAGTGAGCAATCAAGGAAAACTTGGAGCGGGAGAAAACCAGGACTCAGACGTGATGACATAAGAATGACTACCCTATGTAATATGACCTAAGTTTAGACTCTTTTAAGTTCGTTTCTGTAAGACTTCATTAGTATCTTTCTGTGAACCACGTCGTATGGTATGGATTTGCTGAACTTTTATTATGAGATGTAAGCTTATTTGACTCCGACTATCAACGGTCCTATGCCAACTAGATGTACCAATCGCCGACCGTTGCACTATTCATTTTTACTATCAGTTAACAAACCACTTGCCATCGTTTTTCAACTATTTGAACTCGTACTATAAACCAGTTGTCTACCTTATTATCTTTTCATGAAATAATAAATGGTATTGCTACCAACACTCGAACTTTTGCAAGTATTCGACAGACTATTTTGCAGTCATACTACAAATCGTTTTACTACTAGATTACAGAATCAAAGTTTTGACCCCAGTAATTTCTTTGAAACAAGGAACTGTCTTCATATTGTCTTACGAACTGTTTTACTAACAATTTATAAGCTAAACTATAACCTGGATGCTATCTTGCCAATAATAAATTGTTTTTCTGTTACTCTATAAATTGTTTGCAAACCAATTTACAAACTGTTATGTTACCGCCCGGCGAATTATTTACTTTTTGAAAAGTAATTTATGTTGCAACCTCGCGAGTAGAAAAACCGATATGCTTTCTTGTAACTAAACTCAGCATTGCGTTGTTGGACCCCAATTATAGAAAGCCTGATCACCTATGTATAATTCGGGTAGGACCATACTATGCTAGGAATGGTTGCCTTAAACTTTTATCAAAGTCAAATCTATTATTTCCCTTTTTCGATAAATCCGTAAACTCGCGCGTGCGAGCACACAAAAGTAGTGCAAGTCCTGGGCATCCGGACTAGAAACACCGTAACCAAATAGACTTTGACGCCAAGTTACCACCTAGGACCAGCCCTACTTCATACCATGTCCAAAGTCGAAAGGCAAACTTACACCACTAGCCAACGTAAGATGACCCCACCGATTAACATCTCACGGTACACTACCCCTTGCGATTCTGAAACACTGCATCGTCTATCGGACGAATCCTACTGAGCCAACCAACTGACTGCTAGTAGCAATCAACACCATCCTTCAAGGTCGTACTCTAGACCTGCAAAACTCGACCAACAGTGACACTATCCCCACAAAACCTGGAGACTTCGACGTCATCCCCAGTGTAGATAGGATGTCGAAATACCAAGTTGTAATCACCCACGGTGGGAAACTCATCCGCGTGCCATATGGCAATAGGATCCTAGCAACACAAGGAGGACCCCTGGACAAAAGTAAACAATGGGTGAACCACTAAACTTTCGGGGACTATTGACTTACCAAAAATAGACTTGTGGCCCAACAGAAATCTTAAGACCTTGTAGAGTAACCCGAGACATTATCTTTGAAACAATTGTCTAACCCTTCACTAATTCCTTGGGGATACTGGCCTGGCTAGGATATGAGATTTTATAGAAACACCGTTGTTCACTAAGACAAACCTTAGAAGTGAATCATGCACCCTATCGATTAGCACTAACGGAATTGCAAGAGCTGCCAAACCAGTTGGCTAAACTTTCAGAGAAAGGCCTTATCAGACCGACTTCTTCGCCTTGGGGAGCTCCGGTCCTGTTTGTCAAGAAGAAGGATGGATCCTTTAGAATGTGTATCGACTATCGGGAACTTAACAAACTCACTATCAAAAACTGATATCCACTCCCAAGAATCGACGATCTATTCGATCAACTTCAAGGTTCATCCGTTTACTCAAAGATTGACCTGAGATCAGGTTATCATCAACTCCGAGTCCGGGAAGAGGATATCCCAAAGACTGCATTCAGGACCCGATATGGCCATTATGAATTCCAAGTTATGCCATTCGGCTTAACCAATGCACTAGCCGTATTCATGGACCTCATGAATCGAGTGTGTAAGCCGTACTTGGATAAATTCGTGATCATGTTCATTGACTATATCCTGATATACTCTAAGAATGATAAAGAGCACGAGGATCACCTCAAGCTAATCTTAGTGTTATTAAAGAAGGAAGAGTTGTATGCTAAGTTTTCGAAGTGCGAGTTCTGGATATCAACTGTGCAACGTCTGGGTCACGTGATTGATAGTCAAGGCATTTACATGGATCTTGCAAAGATTGAGTCAATAAAGGATTGGGCGACACCCACAACACCCACCAAGATATGCCAATTCTTAGGACTTTTCGGTTATTATCGAAGATTTATCGAAGGCTTCTCCATGATAGCGAAGCCTTTAACTAAACTGAAATAAAAGAATGTGAAACATGACTGGGGAGATAAGGAGGAAGAAGCTTTTCAACTCCTTAAGGAAAAGTTGTGTAGTACACCTATCTTGGCCTTACCTGAAGGTAGTGAAGACTTTGTTGTTTATTGCGACGCTTCACATAAAGGTTTAGGAGCCGTATTAATGCAGAGAGAGAAGGTGATAACATATGCTTCTCGACAACTAAAAACCCATGAGAAGAACTACACAACCCATGACCTAGAGTTAGGCTCAGTTGTGTTTACACTTAGAATCTGGAGGCACTATCTCTATGGTAAAAAGTACGTGGCGTACACCGACCACAAAAGCCTACAACACATCTTGAACCGGAAGGAGCTGAATATGAGACAGCGCCGATGGTTGGAATTTCTTAGTGACTACGATTGTGAGATCCGTTATCACCCGGGCAAGGTAAATGTAGTTACTGATGCCCTCAGCAGAAAAGAGCGGATCAAACCTCTCAGAGTCAGATCGTTAGGAATGACGATCAGTTCACCGCTTCCAGCAAAAATTCTTGAGGCTCAGGTCGATACACTCAAGGAAGAGAACCGACCGCGTGAGAAGATTTACGGAATGCCAGAGAACGAGAATGGCTTTGTAAAGAGATCCGATGGAGTTTTGTGTTATGGGGATAGAAGATGGATCCTGTTATACGGAGGAATTCGTGATTTGATCATGCACGAATCCCACAAATCTAAATACTTCATCCATCCAGGATCCGACAAGATGTACTTGGATTTGAAGAAGCTATACTGGCGGCCAAACATGAAGGCCGATATAGCTGAGTATATCAGTAAATGTTTAACGTGTTCGAAAGTCAAGGCTGAAAACCAGAGACCATCCGGTCTACTTGTTCAACCTGAAATTCCAGAATGGAAGTGGGAGCGCATCACTATGGATTTCATCACCAAACTGCCTAAGACATCGAGCGATTACGATACGATCTGGGTAATCGTGGACCGTCTCACTAAATCTACTAATTTCTTTCCTATAAGGGAGAATGATAGCATAGACAAACTTGCCCGGATATACGTGAAGGAAATTATCGTAAGGCATGGTGTGCCTATTTCTATCATCTCTGATCGAGACAGTTATTTCACGTCAAACTTCTGGAAGTCGCTCCATGACGCATTGGGAACAGACCTCGACATGAGTAAAACATACCACCCTCAGACTGATGGTCATAGTGAAAGGACCATTCAGACGTTAGAGGACATGCTGAGAGCTTATGTGATTGACTTCGGGAATGGCTGGGATAGTCATTTGCCTTTAGCTGAGTTTTCCTACAACAACAGCTATCATACTATTATCAAAGCTGCACCATATGAAGCACTTTATGGTCGTAAGTGCAGATCGCCAATATGTTGGGCTGAAATCGGATAAAGCTAACTTACCAGACGAGACCTAGTCCACGAGACTACCGAGAAAATTGTGCTAATCAAGATCCGAATGCAAGCGGCTTGTGACCGTCAAAAGAGCTATGCCGACAAGATGCGAAAACCCCTTGAGTCACTGGTACAGATATTGGATATCGTCACACCAAAAATGTGTGATGATATGCATATAGTCACACACGTTTTTTTTTGTGTGTGTCACCAAAGGTCGCGCCACCGTAGGTGGCATATGGTCACATTGTTTAGTTTGTGGCCGTTTTCATTGAAAAAGAGTGACCAAAACCCGAATATGTGTGACAAATTAGGCACAAGTTTTGTTGGATTAATCATTTTTGTGTGACCGTAAACACTTTATAGTCACACAAATGTTTTTTGAGAGTAACTATTGTTCGTCCTTTGGCCACATAAATATATAATATATGTGACATTTGAGATGATTTATTCAAGTAAATGTGTATTTTGTGTGACTATTTCCCGTCCTATGGCCACATGAATATATAATAAATGTGACGTTTGTGATGATTTAGTCACACAGCGTGTGTTGTTTTTTTGGAGTTAGTCACATACTGGCCAAAAGTGTTAATAAGTGTGACCATATGCTGTTTAAAGTGAAGAAATGTGTATTTTTTGTGACTATTGATCATCCAATGGCCACTTGAATTTTATGTTTGTGTGGCCTTTTGTAATATTTAGTCACACAAAGCATGTTTGTTTTGGGTATTTAGTCACATACAATTAAGCATAAAGTGGCCAAAAGTGTTAATAAGTGTGACCGTATGCTGTTTAAAGTGAAGAAATGTGTATTTTGTGTGACTATTGATCATCCAATGGCCACTTTAATTTTATGTTTGAGTGGCCTTTTTTAATATTTAGTCACACAAAGCATGTTTGTTTTAGGTATTTAGTCACATACAATTAAGCAAAAAGTGGCCAAAAGTGTTAATAAGTGTGACCATATGCTGTTTAAAGTGAAAAAATGTGTATTTTGTGTGACTATTGATCATCCAATGGCCACTTGAATTTTATGTTTGTGTGGCCTTTTGTAATATTTAGTCACACAAAGCATGTTTGTTTTGGGTATTTAGTCAAATACAAAAAAGCAGAAAGTGGCCAAAAGTGTTAATAAGTGTGACCATATGCTGTTTAAAGTGAAAAAATGTGTATTTTGTGAAACTATTGTTCATCCAATGCCCACTTGAATTTTATGTTTGTGTGGCCTTTTGTAATATTTAGTCAGACAAAGCATGTTTGTTTTGGGTATTTAGTCACATACAATTAAGCAAAAAGTGACCAAAAGTGTTAGTAAGTGTGACCATATGCTGTTTAAAGTGAAGAAATGCGTATTTTGTGTGACTATTGATCATCCAATGGCCACTTGAATTTTATGTTTGTGTGACCTTTTGTAATATTTAGTCACACAAAGCATGTTTGTTTTTGGTATTTAGTCACATACAATTAAGCAAAAAGTGGCCAAAAGTGTTAATAAGTGTGACCATATGCTGTTTAAAGTGAAGAAATGTGTATTTTACGTGACTATTGTTCATCCAATGGTCACATGAATTTTTAGTTTGTGTGGCATTTTGTAATATTTAGTCACACATCGAATTAAACAAAGAGTGACCAATAATGTTGATAAGCGTGACCATATTATGTGAGTGCATCTTTTAGTCACAGGGTTACTACTGCTATTACTAAGTTAGTACTGTTGGAGCAGAGTTGCTACTGCTAGTACTAAGTTAGTCCTGCTGAAGCAGAGTTAAAACAGAATTAAAAACAAAAAGAAATTTCAAATTGAATTAAACTCGAATGTATATAACTGAACCGAATATACAATTGTAATATCGTACATAATCAAGTTCTCAAGTACCATAATTTAAAGACTTTTGACTCTTCGCCGGCCTAGCTTGCTTTAGGGCTTCAATAGAGACATAACTTTTGCGCTTCGATGGTGCTGTTGGTCCACATTTGTTGTCACTAATCTTTTGCATCGTAGTTGGTGGTGTAACCTGTAGTAACAAAAGACGCTTGTATCAAACATTGAATTATATATGAAGAATTATATATATGTAGGTTGAAAAAACACATGTATGTACCCAAAGCAACAATATTTGATTTCTTTAAGTGCCACAGTTTGCACTTAAATGGCTAAAAAAAAAGAATTTTTGCATGTATATATCAGAAATTATTTAAACAAAAGAATAACGTGAAACATGTTGAAATACATACTGTTGGCAGTGCTTGTGTTGGAGACACATTTTGTTCCGATTGGGAATCTGGAGACCCGTTTTGTCGTGACTTTGGCTTTTTCTTAAGTACGACAGTTTTAGCAGGTTCCTATATGCATATATAAAACACGTTACATTATTTAAATAAAAGAATAACAAGAAACATGTTGAAATACATACTGTTGGTACTCCTTGTGTTGGAGACACATTTCCTTGTGATTGGGAATCTGTAGACCCTTGTTGGCTTACATCTGAGGCTACTGGCAATTGAGATGACAAATTTAACTGCACCACTTGTTGACTCAACTGTGTCATCAGTTGAGTAAGTATTCTCTTTGTTTCTGTCAGCTCATTGGATAATTTTTTGATCTGGTAATCATCTTCTTTCAG
Organism: Artemisia tridentata subsp. tridentata; assembly: GCA_021014915.2. NCBI lineage: Eukaryota > Viridiplantae > Streptophyta > Magnoliopsida > Asterales > Asteraceae > Artemisia > Artemisia tridentata. Next base: position 302,963,273 of record CP139507.1, on the reverse strand, counting down.
CATAAAAAATGTAGGAAATGTTGGGATTAAAAGTCTTCTTGATGCTGTTAGAGTAACTGCTGCTCATATTTGTGTCAATGCTGCTCAGCTGGAGTTAGTGCTGCTCATGAACTTCAATGAAAAATATGCCTAGTGTTTACTACTGCTAGTAAACAGTTACTGCTGTTAGTACGCAGTTAATACTGCTGGTATACAAGTTATTACTGCTAGTACACAGTTAATGCTGCTGGTATATAAGCATAATAATAGAATTTGCAGTCAAACTTACAAGTTTATCTCCCACTGATCTAATCTCATCATCTGGAAATTTTCCGTCCTTGTTTACCCTTCCTTTCAACCACATTATACCACGCGGGGGTTCCTCATCTGCTTCAATCTCTTTATTTTTGATCAAATAAACATCAAATGCATACACATGTAAAGTTAAAACAAGATAAACGAAAATATGAGGATGCATACACATATAATCTTACCATTTCCTCGTTCACATAAACATATCCACCTCGACCCATTTTATGCTGATAAATATTTTGGAACGCGACATTTTAGCTTTATCAGATATCTCCTAAAAACACAAAATCATAAGGCTTTTACATGCGGTAATGCTGCAAACTGAAAATTATGAAATGACATATAGACTTAAATAAAGATGACTAATTAAAACCTTTTATGCATCGGTGGTCGTGTGGTTTACAAAATCGAACCAGTCTTCTGATTTCACAAATGCACTATACTTGGCCGGGACTTCATTCAGTTTGGAAGGTGTATTTAGGTTGGGAAAAATGTATTTTTCTCTGAGCTTCGTTCTGAAATTCCTTAGCAGTTTACCAAGACGAGTCATTACCATTTTTCTGAATGTCACTTCAACATCAAAATATTGCTGCAAAGATTAACACACTGTTGTTAATTAGTTGCACATAATGTAACTGCATAGATAAACTTATGTAGTACTGGGTTAAAAAATAGTATATATGTATCGTGATTTCAGCCCATAGTTTATGTTGTTCCCTTTACACGCTTAGAGTTAACTAGAAAGTTAATCTATTTGTGTTTATGACTAATACAATGTAATGATTACTTCTAACAGTTAATGAAACGTTAATATAAGACACATTATTTTCAACGTTTAAATTCTTATTAGAAATGAATCAAAGAATCTATTACCCAAAGTGTTTTGCGGAATAAACACTTTGGGATTGAATAGACAAGGTATGGGTTGTCTCCTATCTAAACTCAATGCTATGCTTGAGTGGTAACAATGTGCCTCACTGAGCTATCTCAGGGACTGGTTACTCTTTGTAGGAGAGAAGTTGTTTTGCAAAAGTCTAAGGCTTTCAATGTACAAAACACACTCAACTTCTCTCCTTCTGAACCTATTTATACACAAGTATAAAAGAGTAAAAGTGATTAAAAATACTTCAACTTGTTGAGGAAGCGTGTCTGACAATTACAACAGTAATTGTCATTTCCAAGAACCAATAGGAATGGACCAAAAAGTCTTTAGGAGTGTTTGGTTTGACACTCCATGACTTTTAGCCGTCTTTGGGAAGGTTGGTTTCTGACAAGATAAGAGTGTTTGGTCTGACATTCTTATCTTCTCAAATACTTCCCACTTATTCCTGCCTTTATTTCAGGCGTTGGTTTCTTCAGTCTTCAATCACTTATTGTTGTTGAGGAGACTGGGGTTCAGTGAGTTCTTGTCCAACACTTACTGAACCATCATATTCTTCTTTGACTTAAGTCCTACTCAGGGAGTACCGCCTACCTGAGTAGTGAATCCTTCTTCTTGAATTCGCCTTAAGCATCCTGAAGATGACTCACTGAGTGACTGTTCACTCAGTGACTTGAATTGTTCTCGGTTTAATTAACACTTAGTTAATTTGTGTCCAAATCTTGTTTTAAGTATTCTTGGGTACTGATGGACCCAACAATCTCCCCCTATTTGGATATAAATTATTCCTAAGTGTTTTGATCAGTAATGAGTGAGCTAATGACTTCTTCTCATACTGAATGTACTAGAAAGTAAATAAGGACACTGATATAACAAAAACATTCATCAATTTATTCATATCATTACAAGTCCTAACAAAACTATACATAGTACTGGGATAGTGGTGTTGGCGGATTCTATAAAACTTATACCCTAAGGCTTCAAGCTTTGGCTTCTTGGACTCTAGCTCATGCTGGTCAGGATGCTCTTGAATCTTTGTTCTCAGGTCTTGACAGAACCTCACATTCTCAGGAGTCTTGATTGGTGAGGCAATCAAGAGGAAACCCAGCATTGCCTTGATTCCTGATTGGTCAATATCACTCCATCTTTGGAAGGCTGGGTCTCCAAACTCATCAGTGAAGAACAAACCTCTTTCAGGTTGTTCGATGACCAAGTTGTTCCTGAATGGAACTCCTTCAGGGAGGGCTCTGTTGCAATCCAGACCAGGGACCTTAATCTCAGGCTCAGCTTCAATCTTCTTTCTCTTTCTTGAGGAAGAATGAGAGGGAGCAGGCTGTTCTGCTGAAGCAGGAAGAGGAGAGGGAATACCAAGTTCTTGAGGTGTTGCTGCCAATCTTTCATACCTCAGACTCAGGGACTTCAATAGACCAGGGACCACAACATTTGATTTTTTCGCTAATATTGGACCCAACTCATCCAATTCAGTGATCCCGAAGTCAGCAAATCTGAAGGGGTTATGAACCTCAAAGTTTCTCATATCAGCACCTCTGTAGACAGTAATAATGGAAGGCTTGGTGTTTCGATGAATCTTGACATCAGTGATTGGTTCTGGTTTCAACCTGCTTGTCATGACCTACTGATATCTCTCAATCCTGTTCTGCCTAATCTCTTCAGCTCTCTTTAACCTTTCTTCCCTTTTCTCCCTGAGAGCAACCATCTCAGCATTTTGAGCATCCATAAAGCTCTTACCACCCTTTCTTCCAGCAAGTTCTTTAGGCTCAAGACCTATCTTCTCAGCCTCTTCATGGACCACCTGAATAAGAGCAGGCTTGCTCGCCCTTTCTTCTTCGGCTGCCTTCTTCATTTCCTCCTCTTTCTCCATATGAGCTTGAACTTCCTCATTAGTAAGAAGTTTAATCACTCCATTGACCTCATAAGGGACCCTGACTGGCTCATCAGGGTCTTGCCTTCTTTCAGAGGAGGCAGGCACCAAGATTGTAGAATCAGGCTCAGTGGTTGTAAGAATGCCTTTGCCTTTGTTTTGGCGGGATGAAGATGGGTTGGTCTCAGGAATCTCCCCCTCAGTGTGAGAAGGAGGTTGCTCTTCAGTCTCTTCAGTGACTGGAGGTTGTTCTTCAGTGACATTCTCCCCCTCAACTGTTGCTGGAACCATGGTGAGAGCAAAATTTGGTGCACTTACTGAAGTTGAGGGAGCATCCTGACCCTTGAAGGCCTGATAAATCTCAGTCATCATTGACTTGACGTCTGAGGTGTCCTTCTGAAGAGTTGAGACCTTAGCCTCAAGAGAAGCCTGAGAGACCTCCATTGCAGTCATCCTTGGCCCAAGATTCCACACCAAGGAAGAAGAAGAATTTGCCAAAGTTGCCATGTGGGACTCCATAAGACCCAGGGAAGACCTGATGGAGTCCACTTTAGAGCTGAATCCCTGAAGATTTGAGGAGGTCAGCATGTTTACCAGCTCAGCCACCTGAGTAGATTGTTGCTGGTAGGTCTCAGAAGCCTGAAGAATTTTCCTGTTAAGCGCAGGGTCATCTTTCACTAACTCTTGAATAGTTTCAACGCTCTTTTGTAAGTTGGTGAGAGACTCGTTGAACATTTTAAGATTGTAATCAAGATTTGTCAGGGAGAAGGAGATAGATGACTTGTGCTCATTTACATCATCGTGATAGGTTTCCACTGATTCCTTCAGATCGACGTAATGAACAACAGCTTCAGTGTGGTGGTCAAAAATTTCTTCAGTTAGCCCAGTGAAGAGAGCATTGTTGGCCTTTTGTAGGAACTTGACCAATTGCCTCTCAGTAAGAGGAAGAATGTTGTCATACTTCTTGAGTTCCTGAGGGCATGATGATTCAGAATCTGAAGAATGATCAGCCTGAGATTCAGATTCTTCACCATGTGGAGAAGACTGATGCGATTGCTCAGTTGGTTGAAAATCAGTCTCCATGTCATCACCAGCCTCAAAAATTTCCTCCTCACTCTCTTCCTTGAGCTCATCTTCAGAATCTTCAGAATCAAGAAGAGCCTGAATATCCCCCATAGACTTAATCTCAAAAAGGTTAACCGGCTCCTCTTTATAAAAAGACTTGCCTTGGTTTTGGCCAGGTCTTGACCCCGCCATAAAAACTGATTTGGTTTTATCAGCTTGGCTAGTCATAATAACTGATTTCTCAGCCTGACTTTTGGGGGCAGTTCCTGAGAGAATGGATCCGCCTGAGGTGGTTGTGGGTTCCGTATCAGCGGGTGGTTTATATCCCTCTGAGTCTTTGTCCCCCTGAGCGTCTTCAAGTCCTGACGGGTGTTTTTCGGAACTATCATGAGGCACAGATTGTGATGGTTGATGGTCCCCCTTCCCATCAGGGTTGTACTGCCCTTTTGGGGATTCAGGGACCTTTACTCCCTGAGACCCTGAGTGTGATTGCTCAGGGAAGTTATAAGGATGTGATTGTTTGTGGGTCCCTTTCCCAGTTGAGTAGTGCTGCCCAACTGAGGATTCAGGACCCTGTTCTCCCACAGGCCCTGATTGTGATTTGTTAGTGCTTTTATCAGGATGTGAGTGGGTGGAGGTTCCTGACCCTAGTGACTTGTTTATGTCAATAGAGTCTTGAGGAAGAGGGGGTTTGCCCGAGGACACTGAGGATGATTTCTCAGTGCCCTCCGTTGGCGTTTGTTTTGTGGTCGAGGGGGTCTCTGTTATGGGTGTCTCAGAGGTCTGGGCCACAGTAAACCCTTGTTTAAGGTTGCTTGGGGCAACAGTCTCAGTGACGAGTGGTTTAGGTCTAACCACCTTACTGGACTGACCCTTCTTTGTCTTCTTCACCTTCTTTGTAGGTGAAGGTACTGGAGAAACAACGTTCTCCCCCTGAATAACCACCAGCATGTAGTTAGTCAGGGCAATGGGTTGTACCTCAGGAATGCCACTAGTATAATTGGTCTTATGTAGGACGTCAGGTTTTGAACCTTCAACGTTAGACCTAACATAGTCAGGGCCTAATAGGTCCTGAAGCACGTAGGAAATAAAACCTAGGATAGGACATATGTCTTTGCCTATGTTTTCCTGAGAGCTTGGCCACGAGGTCTCGGAAGATTATTCCTCCGATATCGATTTTTCTACCCTACAAAAGACTGAACAACATCAATTGTTGTAATGAGTTCAACTGCTCCGTTGAGGATTTATTCCCTCCAAGGACCTGAATGATGAAGGTCATCAGGATCCTCCAGATAGGGTGGAACCAGGTTTTAACTGTTGGATCCTTCTCCAATAAGGCTCCAGCGGCCATTTCAGGCCGCTTAGGGTCATGAGGTCCTAGAAAAAGCAATTCTGCTTTAACCTCTTGGTCAGTAGGGTTGGGCTCAAAGGCCTCAGCAAAAAGCAAGACCTGTGGCCTTTATGAAGGTTTTGTAATCCAGGGAGAGGGTCCTTCTCCCATTCATCACTGTGAATGTGATGATGGATTCTTTGGTGTCCTCAGGGTTGGTTGCCACTGAAGTACACCAGAATTCCCTCAAATAGTCATGGTAGATGACTGAAGGGGTCTTGGTGAATGCCGTAGCAAGAAAGCAGTTTTAAAGATACTTCACTACATTCTTGTACGCATAGAACTTTTGTGGATAGGCAAAGTTTCCTACCACATTGTTCTTGGTGAGGTCTACACCCTCTAATATGAATTCCACATTAAGGGCGTATATGATAGCATTAGAAGAAGCCATTTGTATTGGTAGGTCTGGGTTAACAAATGATTCTGGGTTTCTAAAGCCTAAGAACACACATACAAGATTTAGTTTTTGAAAGAAAAGGGCAAAATTTTGCTTAAGATTTCTAAAAACATGTGCGTGTTTTTTTTTGTATGGGGTATTTATAGGGAAGTGAAGTGGAGGGTAATTTGGGTATTAAGCGGATTTTATTTATTCAAAAAGAATTTTTGGAAACTGTTTTGAATAAAATGTTTTAGGATCCGCATTTAATGCCACCACTCCACTTTCTCTGGTTCGGCGCAACAGTCAAGGTGAACAGTTGAGCAGTTCTGCAAAAGTGTAATTTGCAGAGATGAGTCATCACATATTTGTAATGTGATTGGAGAGGCATTTAATGTCAAGTGGGAATGTGGGGGCCCATAGGAGGAAGCCAGAAAGGAAAAAGAACAAATATTCTTATATTAAATAAGAATTCAGTTACCAACCTCGGACATTTACTAACTAGATACTTAGAGCATTTAAGTTAGTATTTAATGTCTCTTGAGGGCCCTGAATGACTTTTCATTCAGTGAACCTGATTTTCAGGACTTGGGTTTAGTCACTGATGGTTCTAGTGTTCAGGAATTTGGGTTTAATTCCTGAGGTTCAAGGGTTCAGGAACTTGGGTTTAGTTCCTGAAGTCCAACATTTCAGGAACTTGGGCTTAGTTCCTGAGGTTTCAGTGATTCTTTTCACTGAATTACACATTGAGTCAGGGACTTGGGTTTTCAGAATTTATACTTATTTGGATGGAATCAATCAGTGGATTGATTCTCAATATCCAACATTCCAAGTTCAGCTTTCAGTCTTGTGAAAGTTGGTTCATCCAATGGCTTGGTGAATATATCAGCTAGCTGATATTCAGTAGGAATGAAGTGTAATTCTATGTCACCATTCATGACATGGTCCCTGATGAAATGATATCTAATATCAATGTGTTTTGTTCTCTGATGAAGAACAGGGTTGTTTGAGATGGCAATTTCACTTGTGTTATCACAAAAGATGGGAACCATCTTGTACTGAATTCCATAGTCACTGAGTTGACTTTTCATCCAGAGTACATTTGGACAACAACTTGCTGCTGCAACATATTCAGCTTCGGCTGAGGACATGGCAACTGACTGTTGCTTCTTAGCACTCCAACAGACTACTTTTTCACCAAGAGTTTGGCAGGAGCCTGAGGTGCTTTTTCTGTCCATGTTGCATCCAGCATAGTCAGAGTCTGAGTATCCTTTAAGATTAAGGCCTGAGCATTTAGGATAATATAATCCAAGGCTTGGAGTACCTTTCAGGTACCTGAATATCCTTTTCACAGCAGTGATATGAGATTCTCTTGGGTCAGATTGATATCTGGCACACAAACAGACTGAGAATTGGATATCAGGCCTTGATGCAAGTAGATACATCAGTGATCCTATCATTCTTCTAAAAAGAGTTTGATTTACTGGTTTTTTAGTGAGATCAGGACCAAGGTTGTTTGGGGGTACCATGGGAGTTTTGACTGAGGCACAGTCACTGAGCTCATACTTCTTCAGTAGGCTTCTGACATACTTCTCTTGACTGATAGAGGTTCCTTTATCAGTCTGCTTGATTTGAAGACCAAGGAAGTAAGTCAGTTCTCCCATCATGCTCATTTCAAATTTCTTTGCCATTAGTTTTTCAAATTGTTTGCAAAGTTTGAAACTTGTTGAGCCAAAGATGATGTCATCAACATACACTTGTATTAGTATGACATCATTATTTGTCTTGTAGATAAACAATGTATTGTCTATCTTGCCTCTGACAAATTTTTTTTGGATTAGGAAGGCTGAAAGAGTTTCATACCACGCCCTAGGAGCTTGTTTCAGTCCATAAAGGGCTTTGTTAAGCTTGCAGACATAGTCAGGAAACTCATGGCTTTCAAATCCGGGAGGTTGCTGAACATAAACTTATTCTTTCAGTGAACCATTTAAGAATGCACTTTTAACATCCATTTGGTACACCTTGAAGTTCATGTATGTAGCAAAAGCAAGGAAGATCCTGATGGCTTCCATCCTTGCTACTGGTGCAAATGTTTCTTCATAGTCAATGCCTTCTTGTTGATTATAGCCTTTGGCTACAAGTCTGGCTTTGTTCTTAATGACTATGCCATTTTCATCAGATTTTTTTTGAATACCCATTTCATGCCAATGACTGAAACATCTTCAGGACACTTGACCAAGGTCATTACCTTGTTTCTGTCAAATTGTTCTAGTTCATCATGCATGGCCTGAACCCAACTTGGGTGATTAAGTGCTTCCTTGACACTTTTGGGTTCAATTGTGGAAATAAAGTCCACAAATAGGCATTCATTGGCTGAGACTGCTCTCAGTTTAGCAGCCATGCTTCTTGTGAGCATGCCTTCAGTAGGCTCACCAATTATATTGACAAGTTCTATATCCTGAGACCTAGTCCAAATGTCCTGAGGTCTTGGAAACTGATTAGAACTTGTAGAGGCCTGATGGGTAGGATCAGGATCAGACACATGATGATCTTCAGTATCTTGAGTGTCTGAGTGGGTTGACTCATCACTGTGATTGTTTGTTTCCTGAGTATTTTGTACTGACTGAATGATTTCATCAGTACTTTGTGCTTCAACAAACTCAGTGATGGTTGGGTAAGGAAGGTTATGGGAATGATGTAATAGGAGATGTCAGCATTTGCTTGGTACTGAGTGGAAGGACCATTTTCAGGATGATGTTCATCAGGAGGATATCTTGAAGATTCATCAATACCTATCTCTTCCACTGAGTTGTTAGAGACACTGATAGCATCAGTGCTCTCATCAAAGATAACATGAAATGTTTCCTCAGTATGCTGTCTCCTAGTGTTGAACACCCTGAAGGCCTTTGAGACAAGGGAGTATCCAAGGAAGTATCCATCATCAACTTTGGCATCAAATTTTCCTAAGTGATCCTTGTGATTATGAATAAACACAGGACACCCAAAGACATGAAAGTAGCTGATGTCAGGGATCCTTCCCTTGAATAACTCATAAGGAGTTTTGCTATGTCTCTTGTCAATGATGGATCTGTTTTTTGTGTAACAGGCAGTCTTTACTGCTTCAGTCCAAAAGTGTTTAGAAAGGACTGATCCATTTAGCATTGTTCTGGCTGCTTCAATGAGAGTTCTATTTTTCCTTTCAGCCACACCATTTTGTTCAGGTGTGTATGGTGAGGAAAAATTTTGGGAAATTCCTTTCTCATCACAGAAACATTCAAGTTCATAGTTTTTGAACTCTGTTCCATTGTCAGTCCTAATCTGTTTTGTTAATACAAATATCGTCCTAAAAAAATTATTTATATTTCACGATCTTTGCTTAGTTTTGTTAATGACAATTACAAAGTTTATCTTTAAGCAAAGCATAAATAAGATTAAGTCTTTTACATTTATAGTGATAAGCATCTTACAAACACATTTTCACATCACAAGTTTTCTAGAAATGACATATACAAGTTTACATGTTTATTTCTTAAAATGGAAACTTTATTAGTTAAATATTAGGATGACATCATGGCATGCATCATCTACACAATCTTGGTAAGATTTTGTGATATTTTGTTTAGATCTTCAAGCCAAAGAGTTGACATTTGAAGATATGGAAAGATATGGCAAGATTTGGAAAGATTTGGAGATCTCTTAGCTGGCCTGACACGGCGGTACCAAAGTGGTACACGGACGGATCCTTTTTTAGGGATCCGCCGGATCCGTGGACTGTTCATCAGCCTTGCCTATAAATAGAAAGCTGATCATTTGGCCAATTCATCACTCATACAGCTTAAAATACATACTCATTCATTTGCATATCACTAACCCTTAGCTTACTAACATTTTATAGATTCTTCCTTTTCTAGCAAAGAATATCTCAACATATAAGGAGTAACAATGTGTTATCTTCCTTCTAACATAGAGTCTGTGTGTTCTTGTATTAGTCACACATCATAGTTAGTATCATTCATACAGTAGTATTTGGTTAGTGTTTTAGTCCTTAAAACACATAGAGTGATAGGGAGTGGTTGAACCCTTGTAAAGAACCATCGGGAGTGGTTGTACCCTTGTGAAAGAACCAACGGGAGTGGTTGTACCCTTGTAAAGAACTCGGTGTTTAGCTTAGTACCGGAAAAAGATTAAGCGACGTGTAAAGGTTTTCTCCGCCTAGAAGGGAGCTTGTTTCTTAGTGAAGATAAACTCTCGAGTTAGAGGCTCGAGGAGTGGAGTAGGACAAGGAAGAGAGTCCTTGTAGCCGAACCACTATAAACGACTGTGTTGTGTGGTTTGATCTTTCTTATCTTTACTTACTTACTTATATTTCTTGTTTGTGTGCATGATAGTTTACTTTACTTCGAAATCACAATACATAACAAAGCGAATTAATTTTAAACGGTAAAAACTATTCAACCCCCCTTCTAGTTTTCCACAATTGGTACCAGAGCGGTGTTACTCAAGATTTTCAAAATATATTGTATTTTAAAAACTTGAAACGATCATGGATTTTGAAAACTTTAAAGAAGGGCAATCTATGCAAAGACCACCACTATTTGAACCAAATTGTTTCATATATTAGAAAAATCGCTTTGAGACATATGTGAAGTCAAAGGACATAGATCTGTGGTATATTATTATAGAAGGTGATTACAAACCCATAAGTAGTGATATTTCAGGTGGTCGGGATATAGGTAACTCTTTTATTTGTCACAATGATGAACCAAAGAAATTGATTGCCAAAAATAATGAAGCCAAAATGATGCTTTACAATGCTTTACCTAAAAAGGAATACGAAAGAGTTTTCATGTGTAAAACGGCTAAAGATATTTGGCAATCACTAATCATCACCCATCAAGGGAACTCACAAGTCAAAGATAACAAAATTGATCTTCTTGTTCAACAATATGAACAATTTGTTATCTCTGAAGATGAGACCATTGATAGTGCTTTTTCTAGGTTTAATACTATCATTACATCACTTAAAGCACTTGATGAATCTTTTTCCAGTAAGAATTTTGTCAGGAAATTTCTAAGAGCACTCCACCCGAAGTGGAGAGCAAAGGTGACAGCTATTGAAGAATCTAAGGATCTTTCAAGTATGACACTGGATGAGCTCATAGGAAACCTCAAAGTTCACGAAATGGTGATGGAAAAAGACTCTGAAATAGTTAAAGGCAAAAAGGAGAAAATGAAGTCCATTGCCTTGAAAGCTAGAGAAGAGTCAAGTGATGAAGAGTCTTGTCCTAGTAGCGATGATGAAGAATATGCCATGGCGGTTAGAGATTTCAAGAAATTCTTCAGGAGACGAGGAAAGTTCGTCAGACCACCTCGTGAAGAAAAGAAATCCTCTCGAAAAGGCCGTGATGATAGAAAGGTAGTTAGGAAGTGTTATAGGTGTGGTGATTCTAGTCACTTGATAGGAGAATGTCCAAAGCTTCCAAAGGACAAGTCTCAAAGAGCCTTCATCAGTGAAGCTTGGAGTGATAGTGGAGGAGATAATGACGAGCCTAAGAAAGACGAAGTTGCTCTCAGGGATCACGACACAGAAGAGGTACATTCTGACTCATCATACTCCTGATGGAAAAGTTGGTTTTGGTTTTAAAGGATGCTCTGTGATGTTTACCTTTTTCACAAGCTGAGCATGGTTTATCCTTTGAAAACACAAGAGATGGTAAGCCAAGGACCTTGTTTTATTTAACAAGGTTGTTTATGTTTTTGAAATTCAGGTGGGAGAGTCTCTTATGCCAAAGCCAATTGAGAGTATCAGTGGCCTTGGTAAAGAGACAAGTTCCATTCTGAGTCAGACTGGTCATGTCCAACACATAAATATCATGTCTTCTTGGTGCAATAAGGACAACTTCCTTATTAGCATTGAAGATGATTCCTTGTTTATCATCAAACTAAACTATGTATTTAGCATCACATAGTTGACTGACACTGATCAAATTGTATTTAAGACCATTTACATAAACTATCCTAGTAAAGACTATACCATTGCAGTTTACTGAACCATAACCTTCAGTGAGACATGATGAGTTATCAGCAAATATCACTTTGGGTCCTGATTCATCAACATACTTGTGCAGATACTCCTTCACACCAGTCATGCTCCTTGAACATCTACTATCTAGATGCCAAACAGGATCCCTGGCATGTTTATGCACAAATGGTAAACTGGGTTAGTTCTTTCTAGGACTCCATTTCTTGGAGGGTTTAGCCTTGGGGGTCTTTTTAATATTTACAATTGATTTATGGTCAGTGGTGGAGTGGACTGAGCTACAACAAATTATGCATTTGATTGCAGATGTAGACTCAGTAGACTGAGAGGCTGACTCTGTCATACCTCTTCTGGCCTGAATGGCCTTATCACCTCCTGAGGTGTCATGAGTGGAACTTCCACTATTTTCACAACAATTGTCAATTTGACAATCCTTAGGATGGTGATCATTGAACCCACAGTAAGGGCAAGGTGCAAAAGGTTTTGCCTTTTGTTTCTGTTTCTGTTTAGAATCAGAAGGGTAGTTTAAAGACTGAGCTTTAAGGCTTGCCATCTTTGATGTGACTGAGTGTGTTTTATGATCAGAGGTCCTGTGATCATCTTTTTTGCAAATCATGCAATAAAGAATTCTATAGCAATCATCAGTGATATGATTGGTATAGTTACACAGTTCACATCTTTTCAGGGGTTTTGAGGGTTTGGGTTTGGTCTTTGAGGAAGCTGGTTTTTGTTCCTTCTTGGATTGAGACTTCTAATGTTGGTCTTTTCAGGATTGTTTTTCCCAATCCTGACCTCTCCTTTGGAGAGTGTTGAGAGTAGACCATTGGTGGGAGGCCTAAGTTGGGTGAGGCACCCTGAAGGGTATTCAGTGGTGGGAGTGGTGGATATGATTTTGATTCAGACTCATTCACTGACTCAGTATTACTGAGTTGTTCAGTGAGTTCAAGCTTACTGAGTTGTTCAGTAAGTCCAAGCATATTTTTCAAAGCCTGACTTTCAGGAAGCAAGATCTTTCCAGTCTCAAAGTTTGGTAACTTACTGACTGGGTTGTCCCTGACAATCCAGTCATTTGACTTGGGAAGCATTTCTTGCTTAAATGATATGCCAGCTGGAACTAAGGTCAATTCACTGGGACTTACATAGGGGTTAACCATGTGATGGTCAATTCCTATTATTTTCCTAGGTATTAAACCCACAGTATAAAAGACCTTGGGGTTCTTTTTGGTCTAGCCTTGGATGACAGCTTTTTCTTTGTTAAGTTCAGTTTGTAGGGCTTGGTTTTGTTTCAAAATTTTAGTGTTCTGAATTTGTAGAGTAATTGTTTATAATTTGGCTTGCTTCAGTACAAGCAATTCATCTCTACATTTATTCAATTCTGACACTATGTTGCTATATTTTGAAAACGTGTTAAGCCTTTGTTCCTCAACAAATTTAAGATCTACACAAATATAATTCATGTAAGACTGCCAATCAGAATCATCATCCATAGAAAGTAAAGTGTTTACCTTCTTCATGGTGATGTTTACCCACTCTCCATTCCTTGCATGGCTTTTTCCAACAGCCACTTGATCACCTTCAGAGAATGCCACCAGTGCACTCACTCTAATTTCCTCATTTGAGGATACCTCTTCTTCATCCCAATCATAAGCTTCAGCTACTAAAACCTTGTTCTCTGCCTGAACAGGTTTGGTTGTTTGAGCAGCCTGAGACATAGAGGGATTAGTTTCAAGAATTGCAAGTTTAGCCTTGGCTTTCCTATATTTTGCTTCAAAGTCTTTCTGACCCTTGTTTTGAAATTGTTGGGTCGAATGAAACATTCTAGGTTGAAACTTGCTAGTTCCTGAGGAACTATTTCCTGAAAATTTGTAAGAGGGTTCTGAGGTGGTTTTAGAATAACAGTCCCTAGCAAAATGACCCTTTCTACCACAATTAAAGCATTCAGTGGTTTCATTTGCTTTTTCTTTTGAAAAGTTGGACTGGTTTCTTTTGATGAAACGTTTTGAACTAGCAAGGAGTGCCCTCTCTTGGAATTCCAAGTTTAAATCATTTAGGTACTCATCACTAGTCCTTTCATTAATTTCATCATCAGAATCCTCTTGAAAGTCCTGCACAACACCATTAGTTTAAAAAGCAGTTGATATGGGTGTGGAGGTCAAGGCCTTTTTGGACTCAAGAGCTTTTGAGTCAGGGTATCTCCTTGAGATTAAGTTGTCTTCATATATAAACGTCCCATAGATCTCAGGGAGCTCAAGGGTCTGAATGTGATTAGCATTCCTCAGGCCCTGTGAGAAGTTTAGCCACTTCTCAGGGAGACTGTTGACAAAGCCAACATTTGTCTCATGCTTAGACAAAACTACACCATCATTTGATAGTTCGTTTATCAAGGTCTTGTATCTGGTATAAGTCTGAGAGAGACTTTCAGAGTCTTTTGCCCTGAAAGTATTATACTCAAGTTTCAGGTCCATGGCCCTGTTTTCCTTGGTATCTGAGGGACCCTCAAAGCTATTGACCAAGTCATCCCAAGTTTGCTTGGCTGTTGAACAGTTGATGACTGATTCCATTATATCGTCAGGAAGACATGATATAATGATGCTTTTCAGGCGTTGGTCTTGATTGACCACCCTCCTCTCATCAGTGGTCCATTGAGCCTCAGGCTTGTTTAGCCCTGCAGCAGTCTTTGGGACAAAAGGACCATCTTTGACACAAGTGATGTAGTATGGTTCCATACCAGTCAAGTAGCAAAGCATTCGCTTTTTTCACTTGCTGAATTTTCCAGCTTCAAGTTGTGGGGCAACAGCTGAGAAGCTTCCACCCTTTTTGTTTACTAGCTGGGGCACATTTGCATCAGTCATAGTAGGATCATGGTTTTAAAAACCTTGAGCACTCTTGGTTAATTTTGAAAGATTTTATAAACCAGAGGCTCTGATACCACTTGTTGTTCCCTTTACACACTTAGAGTTAACTAGAAAGTTAATCTATTTGTGTTTATGACCAATACAATGTAATGATTACTTCTAACAGTTAATGAAACGTTAATATAAGACACAGTATTTTCAACGTTTAAATTCTTATTAGAAATGAATCAAAGAATCTATTACCCAAAGTGTTTTGCGGAATAAACATTTTGGGATTGAATAGACAAGGTATGGGTTGTCTCCTATCTAAACTCAATGCTATGCTTGAGTGGTAACAATGTGCCTCACTGAGCTATCTCAGGGACTGGTTACTCTTTGTAGGAGTGAAGTTGTTTTGCAAAAGTCTAAGGCTTTCAATGTACAAAACACACTCAACTTCTCTCCTTCTGAACCTATTTATACACATGTATAAAAGAGTTAAAGTGATTAAAAATACTTCAACTTGTTGAGGAAGCGTGTCTGACAATTACAACAGTAATTGTCATTTCCAAGAACCAATAGGAATGGACCAAAAAGTCTTTAGGAGTGTTTGGTCTGACACTCCATGACTTTTAGCCGTCTTTGGGAAGGTTGGTATCTGACAAGATAAGAGTGTTTGGTCTGACATTCTTATCTTCTCAAATACTTCCCACTTATTCCCGCCTTTATTTCAGGCGTTGGTTTCTTCAGTCTTCAATCACTTATTGTTGTTGAGGAGACTGGGGTTCAGTGAGTTCTTGTCCAACACTCACTGAACCATCATCTTCTTCTTTGGCTTAAGTCCTACTCAGGGAGTACCGCCTACCTGAGTAGTGAATCCTTCTTCTTGAATTCGCCTTAAGCATCCTGAAGATGACTCACTGAGTGACTGTTCACTCAGTGACTTGAATTGTTCTCGATTTAATTAACACTTAGTTCATTTGTGTCCAAATCTTGTTTTAAGTATTCTTGGGTACTGATGGACCCAACAGTTTATCTCTTGATTCTTTATTCACCTTCCTCCAGGAAAGAATCTTCAAACCTATGTCCTCACAAACCAGATCTCCTAAAAAACTCGAAAATAGTGCTTTGTGTAACCCAGATACCCTATTCATTGCATCGAAGGTTACTTTGAGCTTTATTCCACCAGGGTTGCCATAATTCATGCGAAACTTAAATAGCCTGGTTATGCCTCTCTTAGTTAGTATCCGATCTGATTGGTTGGTTCCAGGCGCATCTAGATCTTCATCATCAAAATACTTTTCGGATTCATATTCTAAGTTGTTATCATCTTGTTCATTATCAGCAGGAAGCAAAAGATGATTATCAACAATGGGTTGAATTTTCATGACTCTTGAGCAACAATGGGTAAAAGAAAATGATTCTGGATTGGAGAGTAATGGTGATAGAAGATTTGATTTTTATGTTTTCTTTGCAGTCTTTTTTTTCGGAGAGAAAAGAGGGTATAGGAAGAATATGAATCGTACCTTATTCTTGGTAACTGCTTGAAATTAGGTGATTTCAAAATTTTGGATAAAAATTTTGGCTCCAAATTCTAATTTCAAAATAACAATTGAATTATTTAAAAATTTTGCCTTAATTTGAACCTCTTAAGTAAAGCATAAACTTGAAAAAAATCAAAATTTTGGCTCCAAATATTATATATCATTATCTTAATCGCAAATCATCAACCAAGATCTAGAACCAAGATCATGAACACAAACTGCATATCGAATCAAGAACTCAAATTTACACAATTACACCAAGATCATGAACACAAACTGATACTATTTAACACAAATTGCATATCGAATCAAGAACTCAAATTTACACAATTACACCAAGATCATGAACACAAACTGATACTATTTAACACAAACTGCTACCATTAAATCATAATTAAACCAACATGAAATCAAGAACACAAATTGCTACCATTAAATAAATATGTGCAATCATCAAATCAACAACAGAAATTGCTACCATTAAATCTAACTGTGCAATCATCACATCAAGAACACAAATTGCTACCATTTAACAAACCAAAATACTATCATTATAGTTATAAAATAGATACAATTAAACTACTAATTACCAGTTATTGTACCATTAATAATTACATTTAACCAAATTAAATGTCAGAACTACTACTACCATATTAAAGTACCAAATACCATTTACAAAACACAAAAGCTATTAATGGATATCCTAAACCCCTAAACCATCTTCTTACACGGCAGTCCCAAGACAATATCCTGAGTAAATTTCTTTTTGTGTGCCTTTTCAACTGGTATTTGAGAGGATTGAGTTTTGGGAGTAGCTTGAGAGGATTCAGCTTTGTCATTTACCTACAAGGTGAACGAGTATAATGGATTAAGTCTGGAGAATGTCACAAAAGTAGCGAAACAACACTTATTAAATGGACCATACCTCATCACCAGATTCTTCATCGCTAGAGAAATAGAAAGGGCTCTTTCTCTTCCAATCTGCGTTTTCCCATACCTCCTAATAGTTCACCATACCATGTGTTTCAAAAAATTTAATTAATGGTATAAATGTATATAACTTTATCCACAAACACACAACAACTTTAGTATACCTTGTTGGAAATGATTTTGAATTTGGACCTAGGGATTTTTGCCTTTGAACATGTTAAAGCATAAACTTGAATAAATTAAAAATTCACACAGCTTTACATTCAACAATAAATTCACACAGCTTTACATTAGAATCGGTAACAACCCCAAATATCACCATTTGTAGATCAAAAGCCTGTTACTAATTATTGTACAATGAATCTGATGGTCCGTAACAACGATGTAACACTAGATCTAGTCTACTAATTACCACACAAATAACTATAACTAGCTACGTATTAAACTAAATAACGATAACACAATGATTAAATAACAACGAGAGATTAAGAGAAGAGATTAGAAGAAGAGAACTCGGATGATTAACATTCACTAAATACTTGGATAGAGCTTACGCACATAGAATGAAAACCAACAAAGGAAATGAGCACCCAAGCCTTCTATTTATAGGCACAAATTAGGGCGTCATTTCCATTAAGCGCTTCTAGAAGAAATTTCCTAAAATGGCCGGCCCATGGACTCCTAATGGACCGTGCCTTAGTTACAAACATAGAATCCTTTTATAGTTTAGCAACCAATACAACGTGTAATGACTAAGACATGAATTAATATTTAAAACGTGTTCCTAACAATCTCCCCCAAGTCTTGGTCATCTTGGTTGCTCGACGTCATCTTTGCTTCTTTAGCTTCTGACGTCTTCATAATCTTTGTTCTTTCGTTCTTGGTATGACATGATATGATATGGTACTGATCTGCCGTTCTCCAATGGTCTCTACTTCTGGTGTCTTCACGTCTTCTCCACCATGCTCATATGTATTTTGGACTTTAGTTCTGCAACTGGTTCTCACATCTTCAATCTTTGACTTGTGAAAGGTTGTAGTGCTTGAACTTTGACTTTTCTTTGACATTTGTTGAACTTTTGTTATTTCTGAGTCTTTGTGAGAACACATCTTTAGGATATGAGCAGGATGGAATCTTGATGGTGGTTGAACTCCAGGTCTTCAAGCTCCTCCGCAGGTACATCACGAACCAACCGGTACTTACGGGTTCAGACTTCGAGATTGTCAACAGCATAGTGTGAAGACTTTCTCTAATCTTTACCCAGGCCGTTCTGAACCGGATACCCCCGAAAGGGCTTACACGGACACACCGAAGTGCACCCACGATTCAGTGAGTCGCTGAAGATCACCCCACGACTATAGACCATTTTGGAGCAAACACTAAGCGTAACCCGCAAGGAGTTACCGAAGTGACCTGCTGTCAGGGCTGTTTGATGTTGACCCTGGCAGGATTTCCATTCTATCAATGAGAATCACAATTGTGAATTCTCTCAAGAATGTTCTCGGCAGATTGCTAAGATCTGCGAAGGACTCTTCTTAGTTTTACAACTGCTGCCCATGATGTAGAACAACAGTGTAATACTAAGTGTGTAACACCCCCAAAATTATAGCAGCGGAAGATAGATCACTGGGGTATTACTTCCTAGCACAAAGTACAAGTCATAGAAAACGACCCTTTAAAAGAGACGTTTTAAAAGTGTTTCACATTTGATAAATTAAAACCTCAGAGTTTGTAAAGGTCCCGACAGTTTTCATAAAACACAATGTTTTCAAAAGATTGCAAATGTTTTAAACATAACATAAATCTTTAAAATATAGACTCTTCAAATGTGAAAATATGTCGAGTCCTCAAAATATATCCGTGCGACTCCATCCCAGACCTTCATGCCTTTAAACCTGAGATAAAACATGCTAAAAAGGTCAACACAAAGGTTGAGTGAATCCAAAGAGTTTTAGTAATAAGCAGTTGATCACAATATCATTTATAAAAGTGACTAAGCAACAAATGCAGAGTCTAGTAAAGTAATTATTGCACTAAGCTCATGACATCGACGCCTTAAGTAATAAGTATGTAAGTTTGCCCCAGTGGGTGCCTTGCCAAGCACCTAGAGACCTCAAATATAGTGCATATGGTTGCCCATGCAAGGGCAGCGGTCCAATATGGGGAGTTCAATCCCAAATAGATCTATTCACAATATTCGCGCTCACTCGCAAGTGATTAACGATTCATGATACGGGGACTTCATGGCAATAGTAGTACTTAGTGTCAATAATACATTCAGTTTAGAATACAGTTTTCAAGCAGTTGTGATCATAATAAAAGTAAGTAGCATGTATCTCCCCCACGGGGTTTATAAATAGTTAAATGAGTAAAAGGTGGGGCTATGAACTCACCAACGATGTAGTAGCAACGAAAACCGGAGAAGTGTGCACGTCGAGAAAACCGCAAGATCACAAGTGACCTAAATAAAACATAACACGACTTAGGCTCGGGGATTAAAGTATAATACTTATTATTTATGACTTAACTCAGTACTTGAACTCAAAATATCACATGTTCATTTATTTAAAAGTCTTATAGCAATACATGGGTCGAAAGACGTTTAATAAAGTTTATATGGTTTAAAAATGCAATGCTGATGGAAATTTTATAAAATTGCCGCACCAATTGGGTCGCCATTTCTAAACCGTGAAGGCTAAAATTATGAACTTTATATGCTTAGAAAGGTATGGCTCTGTAAAAAATGAAAATCAAGGCCTCACATTACTGAGAACTTCAGAACATAGGTAAAATTACAAATTTACCCCTGTGTCTCTAGATAGTTATACTCAGCATCCAAATGGGTTTAGGAAAAAGAGTGTATCTTCTTATCTACAGGTCTAATGGACACATGGCCTGTGGGAAAAGTTTTCTACAGGTCTTGGCTACAACTTTCATGTTTACACCAGCCTAATGTTATTTACAACATTTTAGAGTAATTAGCCTTTCAAATCTGACATGCATTCCTGGACCAGTTTTAGTGTGGATTTTCTCTAAAAATATCCAAGACGAATTAAGAGGTAAGGTTTTCTGGGAAATGATCCTAAGACCTGTATCTAACTCCCAATATTTTTAGTTTTTAATAAAACCTTCTGGGGATAAAATGGTGGACAGATCTTTAAGCATTAAATCTGAGACAGCCTATAACTAGTCCAAATTGTTACTTTTGTGCATTTATTACCTCTAATACACATGCATGCCTATGATCAATGATTACCAACTTTATATTCTCTCTTAAACCTCTCAAATCCAGTAGATGTATGATTCTTTTAAGCTTCATTTCAGTTTATAAAACAATATATTCAAGACTATTATCAATAACATTTCAAAAATCTCTATAAATCCATCAACTCTTGCAATGTACTTACAAATCCACTCTAACCATTTATCAAAACCACATATTTACCACTAAATCTTAAATAAAATCTTCTTATTTAGCACATGCAAGAGGTGTTTGTTCATCCTAGATAAATCTCTAATAAACCTAGGAAAATAAAGGAAATGATGTGAAAAAAATTCAAGAAACTTACTAGTGCTTACAAGGGACAATTGATGCAATATTTTAGATGCTAAATTTTTTGATGAAGATGATCTTGTGGAGAAGAATCACGGCAGCCAAGGGGTAGGGAGAAAGAGTTTTGAAGTTGGATGGTTTTTAGAGAGAGGTTTAAGAGATTTTGCATGTACTAATAATGAGTGTTTTCTTGAAAATGAAAAATATATATATTGAGTGAGGGGGAGGGATATATGGCCGGCCTAGGGGTGCCTTGGGGCTGGTTATTACTTATTTTATTTTTATTTTATAGTATTTCTACATTTAGTATAAGTAGTATAAGTCCCGGAGTGGTTTAAGGGTCAACGGAGCTAAACCGGTAACATTTTAGGCCTAGTTTATGGAAATAATTTCCTTAAAGATATTATTTTCATAAAAATGTTAAATGTAACTTAAAATGACCTAATTTGATGTTTCATAAATTTCCCGAGCCTTTCGGAGTTTCATAACGTCGTTAAAGCTTAAAACGCGAGCCAAAAACGCGTAAAACGTAAAATGTGCACACTTCGCGTAGAAATGGAAAATTAAATTATTCCATATGAAAACAAGTATGTGGTGGAACATAAATCATATCAATGGGTAGACTGAGCATAGCCTGACTCAAATTACAAATTTTAGTGTACGTGTCACGACGTACGCGGGCAACTTTCCCGGCAAAAGCCAATTTACTTAAAATAGTATAATAAGCAAATAAAATTAGTAAAATAATGACTTGGAAATTTCTCGGTTGTTACAAAGTGTTCCTAAGAGATCTTTCATGAATCTCATGGCTCTAGACTCTATTAGTGCACATTTGTTTGGTCGTCAAAGGCGTGGAGCATAGTGCCTCCTTTTCAATATCAACACATCTCGTAGTGAGAGGTCGATAGATGATGAAGGGTTCTCCGTGTGAAATGAAACAAGTGTCTTTTAAGAGACACCTGAGTGGCTAGAAGGTTAGTGCAGTGCGTTACTGGGTCCATGACGTCTTTTATCTTCAATACCGGTGATGCCCATCAACCAGTAGATTATGAATTGAACCCGGTGTCTGCCCTAAGGTAAAACCCTAAATTCTGACTACCAAATTTTACGTCTAATTTGAAATTTTTCTAAGTTATGGATACGATTTGTTATAAAACCGAAAGCAACTAAACGAATAAACCGTAAATCTAAAACGTTTAATTTCCACTTAACCTAAGTATTAATATTGAATTTTCGTGACATTTAATTCTTAAAATACTTATGACATACTAAAGTTACAAATTATACACATATATAAAAAAAAAAAAAAATAAACATATATATACGTTTAAACTTAGGTGCATGGACCGAAAATTCTAAATGAATGAGAACCAATAGTGAAGCTAAATTCATGATTAGAAATAAATGGGAAAGGATCAATTTGAATCCCTTAAACTAGGCAACACATTCTTTTGACATATCTCCCTACACGGTTTGATATTAAACCGTATCCCATAAACTTTCACACACACACATAACACCTACTAAACCCTAGCTACTCAAACAAAATCGACTACTTTGTTCCTTGGGTCGAGCTGTTCAAAAACAAGGCAGAAAAGAGTGGAGATTAGGCGTGGTTTTCTGGCTCAAGGGAATTGGTGATCGTGTGGTATTGCTGGTTCGAGGTGGTGGTGTGATCGTGGGTATTGTAGGACAACAAGGGTGGTATTTTGGTCGCGTTCTTTCTGGTTCGAAGGGGGTGACTACTTGTGTTTTGGTTCTGGCGTTTTGGAGCAGATTCGAAGGGTTTGGATTGCTTGGTTTCTCATTTGATCCTTGGTTACTCGTCCCCTTTCCTATTCGATCACGCATCAAGGGTATATCGTATCACCTATCGCGTCTTTGTATTTTCCTTTTGATACATGAAATTTATATACGTTAGAACATGTTAAGCAAAATGTTGTTAAACACAAGTATACGGTTGAAGGTCACATAAAATCACGAATCTGTAACATAACATGTTCGGTCTAACCATGTTTCGATTCGAGAATATATATATATAAAAAGGAGATTGCATGCATGAGTTCGGTTTAGTTTTGATTCGAAAATAATAGAAAGGTTTGCATGAAATATCGTTTTCGAAAGCGGACCTAATCGTACCATATTTTGTTTCGAATTATATACTTCTGTTTGACTTGAATTCATTCAACCTACGTATGTTCGATAAATCCGTTTCGAGCTAAACTAAAAGAATAATACATACATGTTGCTTCAGTGGTTTTCGAATCGAAATATAGTAAAATACAAGATGTGTCTCGGATTTATTTTTTTTTTGTCACGAGAATGATTGTAAACTAAGAAAACTTGATATGTAATTATATAATTGACATTTTGGACCCTATACTCTATAATATTGACACTTTTAATCCTAAACGGTTATAAATTGTCATAATTAAACACTAGTCTATAATAATGTCCATTTTGAGTATGTTAACTTAATTAAGTGTTGATCGTAATCATTTATGGCTAATCTTGCTATTTCGGTAAACTTACTAAATCAGGAAACTTACTAAATATGGAAACTTACTAATTCGGGAAACCTGCTAAAGATAGAAAGTTACTTAAAATGGTAAAATTAATTAAAATGAAAAGTTACTAAATATGGAAAGTTTCTAAAAATGGAAAGAAACCTAAAATGAGTAATCTGATTTAAAACGAGCTTATAAATAATACTTGATTATTAATTCGTGTAGATCCGTCGAAGAGGGAGTAGTTTCCATATCTGTTTGCTGTCTGTGGTTTGGTATTTGCTTTGCATAAGGTACAGATATTCTGACCTTTCTTTTAAGGTTTCTCATGATCTCTCTCGTATTCTGAATCCATTAGTTTCTGATTCGATTGCTATGATTTCCCTTTGCTTGAACCGCCCCAGTTGAGTTCCATTTGATATGAATTCTGATCTGAAGCTATGCTATGAAAACCTTTTCTAATTATATCTTGAAAATGTTTTGAGGAAAAACTATAAATGAGACAAAACCATTTTATATAAATGTTACTAACTTTTATGAAGGCTATTTTGGAAGACAAATTTTTATGAAGAACCGTTTTGAAAGAATATTTATGAGAATTACTTTAAAGAATCGTTTTATTAAAGGCACAAATAAAGGATTGTTTAAAATGGACTTTGATGGAAGTTTTAAAATGAACTTTTGAGATGAACCTTGATTATGACTATGAGTTATGATTCAGCTAAGATTTCCCAGGCCATTTCTATATTTCCTTGTGTGTGAATTTTTTTTATATGACGTTGAGATGCACTTCTGATATATGACTTTGAGATGACCTTGAGATATGACTCTTAGTTTGATACCCGAGCCACTTTTCTGTTTCCTAGCCAGGAAGGTAACCTGGCCGTGCCTGTGATGCACCACTGGCATGACTCCTGTGTGGGGGAGTGATTTCTCACGCCGTCCCCTTTTATATTATGATATGGCCATGATGACTTTGAGTATGACTTTGAGATTGACTTTGAGTGGGGGCGTATGGATTGCAATCCTAGGCATGTATGTTTAGTGGATTTAACTATGATTTTGAGTATGACTTTGAGGTGACTGGTGCTTGTGTGCATTACACGCCTTTCACATTT
Organism: Artemisia tridentata subsp. tridentata; assembly: GCA_021014915.2. Classification (NCBI taxonomy): domain Eukaryota; kingdom Viridiplantae; phylum Streptophyta; class Magnoliopsida; order Asterales; family Asteraceae; genus Artemisia; species Artemisia tridentata. The sequence goes on along the minus strand of CP139507.1, from coordinate 302,938,863 downwards.
CTGGGAGCTAGCTACTCCACCCCTTTTGATACATGAGGCCACCCCTCATATTATCTGGTCGCCTGAGAGGTATCCCCTCTGATTGTGAGATTATGACTTTGAGATTTTGATGTTGAGATTATGACTTTGAGTTTCTGGGCTCGTGGTGGATGACTATCCTAAACTCTTACTCCTGTATTCTTGTTTATATCTCATTTATTATGCTACATCTGATTATTTCCGTTTACTTTCGTTTCCGTTTATTATATATCTGTTCACTGGGCTTTTTAAGCTCAGCCGCACGTTTCTTTTCGTGTGCGGCAGGTTTTAGTTGGAAGCTGGGTATGAGTGAAGAGACCTTTGGACTTAGAAGACCTTGATAGTTTCTGAAGTAGAAGTCGTTAGAAGGATTGCATTGCAGACTTAGTATTTAGCTTTTGTTTCCTTTGTAACCTTGTGTTTTCAGTATTTCCTTTGTAAACCTTGAGAATCTTTGTATTACTTTTGAATGTATGCTTTGTTATATCTGATATGAAACCATTTGCGTGACACCTTTACCCTTGTCGGGTTGGGGTGTTACAATTATGGTATCAGAGAGACAGGCTGCGATTTGTAATACATTTACCCTTGACCTGTGTAAGTTAGACCACTAAGTTTCCACTGTAAGCGCTCACCAGATAACCTTTAAGATTTTGCTTTAGGATTTCCCTATAGGAACTTAAGTTCTGACCAGTGAGGAATGGGTAGACTATAAGGCTTTTGTTTAAGTATCATTGCTTCCGCATCACTCTGATTCGTGCCCCATTTGTTGAGAGCATTTTGGAGATTGAAAGCTCACGCTTTGCACCACCAAAGATTCCGACTCCGACCTCTGATTCTTTTGTTAATCATTTTGATGTCTCTTCGGGTATTCTGAGAATCTCCATGACGATAACCTACTTGATACATTCTGTTACTTGCTCTTGATAATCTATGAATCTTCTGATCCTATCTGAGTTCGTCTTAAACATCTCCGTTTCCATGAGAAGTCTGGTGGTGCTTTAACCACGTGTATAAGAATGCTTTCCTCTCATTTTTAAAAGATAAGACTTGCGTTGTCAATCTGTTTTTCCATTGAATAGTCAACTTTGATTTTAGTCTGATAAAGGATAGGTTGATTGATCATTGACGACTACCCTCTGATGTTTCACCTTCGGTGTTTGAAAACCATTTTGAACTCCCTACCATGATTTCCGATTGTTAAACTTTTTGCCACTACTACCAAATTTTATTCTTCACTTCCGACCTGTTTGATAAGCAGTTTGATACTCCTCTGACCATCCCGACGGTCATTTAATCCTAATGTGTTTGACACATGTTATAAATTCATTTCGGTGCTGGATATAAATGTATCATCTGATATTATTCTGTCCTTGCAAAGTCCATTACTACTCCTATGAGGACTCTGGTGATTATTAGCCATGGACTGCGACGATAATTTTGTCTCGATGTGAAATTGTTAACTGAGCATGATGATACTGATTATTGACATTCTATATGTCTCACTTTTTACAGTTATACGACGTTCATATTACCGATGACTCACAACCTACCTGCCACTTATGTTATTTAGCCAAACAAGAATCCGACACCTTGAATTGTTCGCTTATCTAATTCCACACTTTGATGAACCATGTACTTAACCCTGAGATATGAACTATCCGTCTGGCTTGGCGACCGTACTCATCGTACGAATCCGTTTGCTTTGATATATTCGATTTTGTGGACTTTAAGATATGGACTGGCTGGCCCTCATACGCTGCCAGGGACTACTGTATCTGATTTGTGACCTTTAGTAATATGTTTCATCCCACTTTTGTTATGATAACCTTAACCGCTCAATCTGTTAAGCTTAAACGCCGTTATGGAAAAATCTCATTCGATTGTCGATTGTCCCCTGACACCTACTAGTACCCACCCTAGAAGCTTTGGCATTGGAAATTTTGTTGTACAAATTTTCTGTTGTTCTCCGATGAAACTCTTGGGTTTCCCTTCTGGTTGAGAAGTAGAAGGAAAATTTGAACCAATCCCGGTTGACGGACCATGATGCTATAGAAGTTGAGAAATTGGATAAGATGATGGAACATGATTTTGTTCACCTCAGTGTTTCATTTTGAATACCCTGTTAGCTTGTGAAGAAGAAAGAGAAAACTTTGGAGTATTGACTATTGTAAATCTAATCGTATCACTGCCATGACAACCTTTCAATTCAGCGTATCAATGATTGATTCTACCTTTGTAAACTCCATACCAGACGACCTCTGTGGATGATGGAAGGACTGAAGAAGCAACCACAAGAACTTCTAAGAAGAGAGATGACAAAACGAGAGTAACCTCCGGGAAGTATTTCAGTTTTATGCACAAAGAGGAGCATGTAAATCATCTTGTAAAAGGACCCTTATTCTGGAGGAAACAGATTTGATTGGCACCTAGAGATTGTAGCAGACAACACTACCATACATCCGGCGATGACGGCAGTTTGAGATGGCGAATTCTGAACTGTGCTGAAGACCTGTCGAAGACATGCAGTCTTGCTTCTCTATTCGTCTTAGTTGTACTAAGAGGAATTGAGAGCAGAAGCAGACTAGCGAACGGAAGGATGCACAGTGACCATACCGGAGATTCACGTTACTACACCTCAGTTCCAAGGAGAAGTGCCGAAGGCTTGAGGGATCAGACTCGAGTTGATATTTCTTTTCCACGCTATGATTATACGATAGATTGCATGGACTTGGAAGAAGTTTAAGATCATGGACGATAATTCTGAAGTGAATGTTTATGTTTGGAAGAGTTGATTTTGGTGAAGAATGAAGCTATGGATGACGTAATTCATTTCCTCTTGACCTACTCAAATTTACGTGACTTAAGATAGGATTCCCTGAATGATTTATATTCCCTGTTAGTAATTCCGCTCGGTGTTCATTCTGCGTAGGGTGGACGATGGTTTTGTTATGTGAAATTTGACGAATGATGGATGATCTGATGCTTTTAATGATGTACCAAATTTTGATAGACAATCTGAGATTTCCGTTAACTCTTTCGAGTAGTTCGTTCTCCTCTTAGTCATGGTGTTTGATTTTGATGACCTTTGAGACTGTAGAAGTATTAGGTGGATTAAGATAGGTGGTTTTGATTACGACTTGAGATAAATTATGATCATCATGAAGGCATATTTATGTGGTGCTAGTATTATGACGCCTGATCAACGTGATAATACTTACACCATATAACGTGCACTCATTGTGGCCATAGGATATCTTGGGGGGTACCTAAGAAGTTTAGAATCTAATCTCCGTTGGATTATCCGTGATTAATGAGACGTTAGGCTCATTCTACCTATGCGTATACTCTGCTCTCGTTTATTAAATATCTGGATGAGTTTGGACTCCCGTATTGCATTCTGTTGACCTCAGTTATATATCTTAAACTCCTTGTAGAACTCTCTACTGATGGTACAGTTAATCTGATTTGAAATTCTGTTCGTATTTTCATATAAGCTTTTCAGAAGACTCACCTATCATCCATTTTATATTGTATGGTTCCTTTGATCTGAAGCAACCTAATTTGTCTCCTCTGAGAAACCTGAAATCACCTTGTTTTGATCGAATCATGAGAAACCATTTATTCTGAAGAGCCTTTTTGGAAGAACCTCCCCGGGTGTGAGGTTGTTCGTGACGACCTTTTGCGAATTGCTACGACTCTGTCTAACTTTGCGACTTCAAATTTCGAGGACAAAATTTTCTTTTAAAAGGGGAAGAGTTGTAAAACCCTAAATTCTGACTACCAAATTTTACGTCTAATTTGAAATTTTTCTAAGTTATGGATACGATTTGTTATAAAACCGAAAGCAACTAAACGAATAAACCGTAAATCTAAAACGTTTAATTTCCACTTAACCTAAGTATTAATATTGAATTTTCGTGACATTTAATTCTTAAAATACTTATGACATACTAAAGTTACAAATTATACACATATATAAAAAAAAAAAAAAAATAAACATATATATACGTTTAAACTTAGGTGCATGGACCGAAAATTCTAAATGAATGAGAACCAATAGTGAAGCTAAATTCATGATTAGAAATAAATGGGAAAGGATCAATTTGAATCCCTTAAACTAGGCAACACATTCTTTTGACATATCTCCCTACACGGTTTGATATTAAACCGTATCCCATAAACTTTCACACACACACATAACACCTACTAAACCCTAGCTACTCAAACAAAATCGACTACTTTGTTCCTTGGGTCGAGCTGTTCAAAAACAAGGCAGAAAAGAGTGGAGATTAGGCGTGGTTTTCTGGCTCAAGGGAATTGGTGATCGTGTGGTATTGCTGGTTCGAGGTGGTGGTGTGATCGTGGGTATTGTAGGACAACAAGGGTGGTATTTTGGTCGCGTTCTTTCTGGTTCGAAGGGGGTGACTACTTGTGTTTTGGTTCTGGCGTTTTGGAGCAGATTCGAAGGGTTTGGATTGCTTGGTTTCTCATTTGATCCTTGGTTACTCGTCCCCTTTCCTATTCGATCACGCATCAAGGGTATATCGTATCACCTATCGCGTCTTTGTATTTTCCTTTTGATACATGAAATTTATATACGTTAGAACATGTTAAGCAAAATGTTGTTAAACACAAGTATACGGTTGAAGGTCACATAAAATCACGAATCTGTAACATAACATGTTCGGTCTAACCATGTTTCGATTCGAGAATATATATATATAAAAAGGAGATTGCATGCATGAGTTCGGTTTAGTTTTGATTCGAAAATAATAGAAAGGTTTGCATGAAATATCGTTTTCGAAAGCGGACCTAATCGTACCATATTTTGTTTCGAATTATATACTTCTGTTTGACTTGAATTCATTCAACCTACGTATGTTCGATAAATCCGTTTCGAGCTAAACTAAAAGAATAATACATACATGTTGCTTCAGTGGTTTTCGAATCGAAATATAGTAAAATACAAGATGTGTCTCGGATTTATTTTTTTTTTGTCACGAGAATGATTGTAAACTAAGAAAACTTGATATGTAATTATATAATTGACATTTTGGACCCTATACTCTATAATATTGACACTTTTAATCCTAAACGGTTATAAATTGTCATAATTAAACACTAGTCTATAATAATGTCCATTTTGAGTATGTTAACTTAATTAAGTGTTGATCGTAATCATTTATGGCTAATCTTGCTATTTCGGTAAACTTACTAAATCAGGAAACTTACTAAATATGGAAACTTACTAATTCGGGAAACCTGCTAAAGATAGAAAGTTACTTAAAATGGTAAAATTAATTAAAATGAAAAGTTACTAAATATGGAAAGTTTCTAAAAATGGAAAGAAACCTAAAATGAGTAATCTGATTTAAAACGAGCTTATAAATAATACTTGATTATTAATTCGTGTAGATCCGTCGAAGAGGGAGTAGTTTCCATATCTGTTTGCTGTCTGTGGTTTGGTATTTGCTTTGCATAAGGTACAGATATTCTGACCTTTCTTTTAAGGTTTCTCATGATCTCTCTCGTATTCTGAATCCATTAGTTTCTGATTCGATTGCTATGATTTCCCTTTGCTTGAACCGCCCCAGTTGAGTTCCATTTGATATGAATTCTGATCTGAAGCTATGCTATGAAAACCTTTTCTAATTATATCTTGAAAATGTTTTGAGGAAAAACTATAAATGAGACAAAACCATTTTATATAAATGTTACTAACTTTTATGAAGGCTATTTTGGAAGACTAATTTTTATGAAGAACCGTTTTGAAAGAATATTTATGAGAATTACTTTAAAGAATCGTTTTATTAAAGGCACAAATAAAGGATTGTTTAAAATGGACTTTGATGGAAGTTTTAAAATGAACTTTTGAGATGAACCTTGATTATGACTATGAGTTATGATTCAGCTAAGATTTCCCAGGCCATTTCTATATTTCCTTGTGTGTGAATTTTTTTTTATATGACGTTGAGATGCACTTCTGATATATGACTTTGAGATGACCTTGAGATATGACTCTTAGTTTGATACCCGAGCCACCTTTCTGTTTCCTAGCCAGGAAGGTAACCTGGCCGTGCCTGTGATGCACCACTGGCATGACTCCTGTGTGGGGGAGTGATTTCTCACGCCGTCCCCTTTTATATTATGATATGGCCATGATGACTTTGAGTATGACTTTGAGATTGACTTTGAGTGGGGGCGTATGGATTGCAATCCTAGGCATGTATGTTTAGTGGATTTAACTATGATTTTGAGTATGACTTTGAGGTGACTGGTGCTTGTGTGCATTACACGCCTTTCACATTTCTGGGAGCTAGCTACTCCACCCCTTTTGATACATGAGGCCACCCCTCATATTATCTGGTCGCCTGAGAGGTATCCCCTCTGATTGTGAGATTATGACTTTGAGATTTTGATGTTGAGATTATGACTTTGAGTTTCTGGGCTCGTGGTGGATGACTATCCTAAACTCTTACTCCTGTATTCTTGTTTATATCTCATTTATTATGCTACATCTGATTATTTCCGTTTACTTTCGTTTCCGTTTATTATATATCTGTTCACTGGGCTTTTTAAGCTCAGCCGCACGTTTCTTTTCGTGTGCGGCAGGTTTTAGTTGGAAGCTGGGTATGAGTGAAGAGACCTTTGGACTTAGAAGACCTTGATAGTTTCTGAAGTAGAAGTCGTTAGAAGGATTGCATTGCAGACTTAGTATTTAGCTTTTGTTTCCTTTGTAACCTTGTGTTTTCAGTATTTCCTTTGTAAACCTTGAGAATCTTTGTATTGCTTTTGAATGTATGCTTTGTTATATCTGATATGAAACCATTTGCGTGACACCTTTACCCTTGTCGGGTTGGGGTGTTACACGGTGTCTGCCCTAAGGTTGAACAAATGGAGGGCTTTTTCTTTTCACCCTTTTCTTTACTTTTCTTTTTAATTCTTCAACCCCTTCTTTCTCCGTTCATTTCATTTCTCCTTTTTCAATCATACATAAGAGTTTCTAGTTCTAAACTATTGGTATTGTCCTTGGGTAGATCCCTCCGGCTCTGGCGGATCATAGGACGGTTATTCCTAACCTTAGTCACCTTATAACTCCATGACTATCCTATTGATGCCATAAACCAAACCTTTTGAAAATCTCTCAAAGTGTTTATGATTATGAAAACATATTGTGTTAACACTTTGAGAGTTTTGTGATTTTCATAAAGACTCCCCCTTAACATGTGCTCATATATAGTTAAAGTAAATTTGCACATGCCGGGTAGAGTTGGCACTTTTTGAATTGATAGATTTTCAATGAACATGATCATCGCGAGACACGCTTACATCACCAGATGAACTGGCTTGAAATTATTACCCGTCTAGATCGCATTCAAGGAAAATCGCTCGAAATCGGTACATTCTACTCAAACACGTCCTTTGCGAGACACGTTTACATCACCAGATGAACTGGCTTGAAATTATTACCCGTCCGGGACATGTCTTTTCGACTACTGACTTAGTTACAAACATAGAATCCTTTTATAGTTTAGCAACCAATGCAACGTGTAATGACTAAGACTTGAATTAATATTTAAAACATGTTCCGAACAGAATCATCAACTGATATGTGAAAACATTGAAAAACATACCTTTGTTGTTATTTGGATTCATTATTTGCGTGTTTGTGTTTTCCAGAAGAATGTGTGTTTTGATTAGGGTTTATTGATTATTGTGTGTTTACAATTGATCGGGTAAAGGGATTAATTGCCGGTTGAATATTGAAGTGGTGGTTTGGTTTAACTATGACGTGGCAAGAGGTGTAATAAAATTAAAAAAAAAAAAAAAAAAAAAAAAAAAAAAAAAAAAAAAAAAGCTAATGGTGCTGACGTGGCGGTGAAAACCGGCTATAGCCGATAACTAGGGATGGCAACGGTTTGGGTTCGGGGCAGGTTTTAGTGTACCCGTGCCCGAACCCATTTATAATATACCCGTACCCGCCCCATATCCCACCGGATACTTGATTAATATTATCCATCGGTTTTTCGGGTTTCCCCATGGGTATCGATTATCCGTAATTAATAGTTAAAGAAAATGAATATCGTATCAAACGATTTAACGCAACGTACTCGGTACGATATTCACCAAAAAAATAAAATGCGCAAGAGGTTTCAAAAGTTAATCATTCTCATTTCCAAAAATAATCTCGTTTTAGCCTTTTAAAAGGGTTTGGTATCATCATTCGTGTAACGGTAGAGAACACGGACTCACGAGTAGTCACTCCAAAAAAAACGAATAACCGAATAGTCGAGAAGAGTATTGATGATAACTCGAGTCGAGACGAGATGACGAAAACAAGTCAAAGAGATAACTAATAACAAACATATCAAATAAGATGAGTCGATTGGTAATCGTCGGTATTTTCTCATAATCCCATTTATTAGCACAAGGTATACTCGTTTTATAATTTAAAAGAAGTTTGGACTTACGACAAAATTAATCTTTGGAAATAACAAAATTTCGCCATGACCCTTTCATTTATCGAACGTTTCCAAGTCAAAAGACTTTATTGAAAATCAATTTCCCGAGTAATTTATAATATAACGAGTATTTATATAAACCCTAAACCCTAAACCCTAAACCCTAAACCCTAAACCCTAAACCCTAAACTCTAAACCGGGATCCTACTTAAGATCCTATGGTAAAGATCGGGATCCTATAACATCTTAAGCTTTTAAAGATCCTTTGTAAGATCCGGATCGTTTTTGCTTTGCAGTATCGTAAAATCGTAAGATCCTAAGATCAGGATCGGGATCCTGACAACCATGGTCTCACGTACACTTCTAATTTCCTTACTTCGTTATTAACCAAATTTAATAACAAATATCTCTACAACTTTTAATTTAACAATTGTTTTTATTTCTTTCTTTTATTTTGTCCAAGTCGAGTCAATATCAAGTCGCAACAAATGAGTTACTATTTCCTTTCGAGTCACGGTCAAACATTTATTCCCTTAGGTCAATAATAACGAACTCATCCCAAATCATCCCAAACATCACAAACAACTAGTTGGAAATATTGAGTTTGAAAGTTTAATATTCACAAAGCATGAGATACAACTAGTTGTTGCATCAACTCATTGTACATGGAAAGTCAATACTTCGTAAAAAGAAATTGGAGACTTTTTCGTACAACTTCAATTCACAGTTTACTTTTGGCGCGCGCCTTTGTTCCCTTTTCCCGCCTAAAGTCTTGGGAACCATTCATCTACCTCTCCAGCCTATTTATATCTATCGATTGTATACCAAAGAACACACACAAACACATATATCCCTTTCAATTCAAAAAAAAACTTCAACAATGGCAGCAAATAATGGTAACTTTCAAAATGATGTAGAAGATTAAGAGTTCGTGTTAAACAACTATTTGTTGTTTGACGCAGTGTTTGATCATTTCGGGTATGAACCCGTTGCAGAATATGGGTTGTATAGGCAGGTAGATACGTGGATGAGGAGTACAATTTTGAACTGGCTGCATGCGCAAGACTTTTACTGGGATGAGGTTTTGGGAATGAATGAGGTGGAGGAGGAGGAACAAGATGAAGAGGAGGAGGAGGAGCAACAGGCTGCGGAGGTGGTGCAGCAAAATGAGGAGGATCAGCAGCAAAATGCGGTAGAGCAGCAAAATGTGGTGGTGCATCAAAACTAGGGGGAGCAGCAAGATGGGTTGTTTGAAGACCCTTATAATCTAGAAAAGAGGATTAGCGATCTTGAAATTATATTTAAACGACTCGAGGAAAGGAAGAAGTGGAAGGAAAGCAGGGAAGAGAGCTCTGGTTCTAACAAGTTGGTGTGAAATGGAGTGAAGCAGTTTATGATGATGGTGTTTTTATGTTTATAGTATGTTTAGTATTTAGGTTGGATAATTAGATGTATGGTTGTAGCTTTTAAAAATTATCAATGAAATATTTGATGTTTAATTAATTGTTTATGGTTGCTTGTGAATGTTTGATTTAAGGAAGTCAACAAACCAAAATTTGCATAAGGGTAAGTGGTGAAAAGAATGCTGAGGGTTTATGGGCAAATTGAGTTCATACTGCTGAGAAAAAGTTTTTGCACAAAGTTTGTACTGCTAGCGTAAAACTTTGTACTGCTGGGTAGCCGTTAGTACTGTCTGGGTTTTAACCGTGGTTTATTTATAGCCGTTGGGGTAATTTTTGTCAATTACTTTGCTTAAGGGTTTCATAAATTGGATAATTCTCTTTCTTTATATAATTTATACGATTTCTTCAAACTAAAGAAAAAATTTATTGAAGTCGGTCCAATCATAACCCAGCACTCTAATCAAGCATTTAATCAATTTTCATGGCAAATTTAGAGTTTTGTGATACACATAACCAGGTTGCATTCTTGGAGAAACCAGAAGGGAGTCAAGACTTCCACCAGATAGTAGATTTTCTAAACACTACCCACATTATGTATGCTCTTACAGTCAATCCTACTATCTATGTCTCTAAAATCAAACAGTTTTGGCAGACTGTTACTACCAATACATTTGAGAATGGAGACAAAGAGTTAATTGCAACAGTTGATGGCAAAACAATAACTATTACTGAGGCATCTGTTAGGAGGCATCTCCATTTAGCAGATGAAAATGGTATTAGTTCTTTGCCTAATACTGAAATTTTTCATCACCTTTCCAGAATGGGGTATGACACATCTTCTCAAATTCTGACTTTTCAAAAAAGATGTTTTGCCCCACAATGGAGATTCTTCATACATACCATCCTTCATTGTTTAAGTCCAAAGAAAACCTCATGGGAGCAATTCAGTAGCAATATTGCAACTGCTCTCATTTGTTTAGCAACAAACAGGACTTTTAACTTTTCAAAATTAATTTTTGATGGTATGGTGAAAAATGTGGATAACAAATACAAGTTTTTAATGTATCCAAGGTATATACAAACGGTTTTTAATGTATCCAAGGTTTATACAAACGGTTTTGAATTGAAGGAAAACTTTTCAGTAACATGAGCATGGCTTCTAGGGGGTTTAATGGGATAGTAGTTCCACTTTTTGAAACAATGTTGGTTCAAAATCAAAACATTCAGGGTGAAGGATCAACAAGCCCAGTTGAGTCCCATCACACACCCACAGGTTCATCTGGTTCTCAATCAGCCTCACAACCAACTTCAACACACCTGGAAATGCCCCATGATTCACCTCTCCCAGGAGGTAACACACCTGGAAGTGATGAGGGCAGAGTGTCACTAAAGGAATTGATGGATATTTGTACCAAATTGACTCAAAGGGTGACTGGCTTGGAGAAAGAACTCAAGGAGACAAAGCAGTTGTATAGTACTGCTTACAAGAAGCTCATTGAAAAAGTGAAGAAATTGCAGTCTAAAGTCAAGTCACTTAAAGCAAAGAGAAAGGCAAATATTATGGAGTCTACAAGCTTAGATGATGATGATGATTCAGATGATAACATGGTTGATTCTTCCAAACAGGGGAGGAAGACAGCTGATGTAACACCCCCAATTCAATGATGCAGCGGAATTCAAACTGGGTGTTACTCGACGGCACAACAGTCATAATAATAGAAAACGAACTCTAACTGAGTCATTTTAAAAAGGATTTATCATTCAAATAATATATCAGAGTTTACAAGATAGGTCCCAAAAGGTTCCATGTTTATAAAATACATCAATATAAAATCATTTGATGTCTTTTTTAATGATAAAATAAGTTATAGCCTTCTTGATTGAGTCTGTGCCCCTCCGTGCCATCCTTGATCATTATGAACCTGAAATACATGCTTAAAACTATCAACACAAAGGTTTGAGTGATATTCATAGAGTTTGTTATGTAGTTGAACACAATATGTGGGTAGTGTGAGTTAATTAGACTCATACTCATGGTTGGAAAACAAAACGGTTATTATTATTCACTAAGCTCATGCAACCAATACGTTAACGTATACCAATATCAATCAGTGGATTTGTTGTCCCGGTAGGTACTTTGCCGACATACCTAAGTCTCAAATATAGTGCGTTTGTTTGCCTAACCGGTCAACACAAACGGGATTCGATACCACTTGTGGAACGCTTTGTTGTTCGAAGTTCAAACACTTGGGATATGAATCTTAGTAATGTGTTTGAGAGATATTTATGTATTGAATGTGTTTAGCATGCGGAATCTACTACAACACACTTTAAAAGAACACAAGGTGGTGAGTTTAAGTAAACGTGTGAATGCAATGAACAAATAACACAACTTTGGTTAACACAAAACGATTCAATATTATTGATGAAATAATACGGATGATCTAAATATCACCGGGATTACAAAGTAATCTTGAATCTAAGATTGTAAAGGATTTGTGATTTGAGGTAACTAAGTTACTTGAGAGATAGTTTGTTTTTGGTTATTAGTTGTGAAAGATGCATGCATGAAGTAGTGACTAAGATATCCTTTTATAAGATAAGGATATCTTATTACATGTTGTCAAGTAGATGAATATAATACTATACTTTGACTATATTGGCGCCTACAATTAAATACAACTACCCATGTACACTCTGATATATTCTTCTGTCACCACAGAAGACTATTCTACTTCTACATAACGTATAACAATGTACAAAGACTAATAATTCAACTAAATATCTATTACAAAATATCTAATCGACTTGACATAAGCTTGGCAGGCTCTTCATTAGCTAGCAGTACCTTCTACCCAGAAGGTACTGGTAGAACATCTTCGTACATAACAAAATCAACTAGCAGGCTCTTCATCGACTTGGCAGGCTCTTTGACTTTGATCATTTTATTCCCAACAATCCTCCCCTAAACTTGTTATTTCCATTAAAATACACAAGTTTCTGATGAATAAAATACATACCTTGAGGATTTGAGAACTCTTCCAAAAACCTTTACTTCCTATCCTTCCTTTTTCTTTCACATTGTTCAAATATGCTCCTTAGCAAACTTTGAACAATTTCTGAGTTTTCATCATCTTTGTCACACCTTAATCTCTTGGAGATCATAGTTGAGAGCACTTCATAACTAAGTGGATACTCTTTCTCAGCCAGCATAAAGAGTTCAATCCCACTTGATGTGTACAAATGATGAACACTGCAATGACTTAGGAATTCCCAGGTTGTAGATGGATCATAATATGGAAACTTCCAATAATCATCTTTGGGATCAGGATCAAACATCCTATTGAATTCAACCCATAATTCCTGTTCCTTAACATCATTGCTAGAATTTGTGGCTAGCCTAATCTGCACTAGATTCCACAATTCTTCCAAATCTGCTCTATCAGATGCTCTAACTAAATTTTCAAAATTCTTGAAGATAGCAGACTGTCCCCCAACCCTTGATACTTTCCATGACTTACCAAATCTATCATGGTGTATTTCCCAATCAATTATAGGGTGTCTAGACCTAATTGGATCAGCATGTATGATAGTAGGTAAAGTTATCAACATTTTACTTACTTGCTCTGTGTCCAATTTTGCTACTTCTTTCATCTGAGCATCTTCCTTCTTCTTTGAAGACCTTTCTTGTGTGTGTTCAGGAGGAGTGCAGTGGTTCTTTTTGTATGCTTCAATGTATAGATGCTGCAACTCTTCAAATGATTTTCTTTTGAGTTGATGATCCTTCCAATTTGCTGACCTTTTCAGATATAACTTGAAGAACTTCATCTGCTCTTTCTGATCATGTGGCAATTTAAACCCTTTCTCCTTATACTGCATGATCTGCTGAAATACATCATTTAAGGCTTCTTCTCTATACTTTTTGGTGATGAATTCTTCAAGCTTGGCTGTCTTTTCTTCTACACTGAGAGACTCATCATCCATATACACAGAGGCTTGACCTCTTACAATTGGATCAATAGAGATAATCCATTGTAGTTGTGCATCAAATATTTGTGCAGCTTGAGAATCAATAAGAGCTTGAGCAGCATCTTCAGCATCTTTCTGCTCTTTCATTACTTCAAGCATTCTTGAAGCTTCAAGTGCTTTTAGCTCTTCTTCATGAACCCTCTTGGCCTCTTCTTCTCCTAAAGCCATCTGAATTTGCTGAGTTCTTTTCAACTTCTTGGACTTTGGCTCATCTTCAATCAGAATACCTTTGCCCTTATCCTTTGGAGTTTGATCTTGTGATGGAGCAGAAGATTGCTCATCAGCAATTAAAACCCTCTTTCTCTTGTACACTCTCTCAGCAGACCCTTTATACCCCATAGCCAATAGCCTTTCTCTCCTAGCAGACTCTTCTTCTGGCCTAGCAGGCTCTTGCCCTGCTCCAACAGGCTCTTCATCATAAACTTGAGTTCCATCATGGAATTCAAATTGAGCCTGTTCCTCCTCTTCATCCTCATCTTCAGACCTATCCTTCCTCCCCTTTTTGGAAGAGTGATCTATCCTATCAGCATCTGACTGTGAAGAACTAGATAAAACAACCTTTGCAGACTTTTTACCTTTTAACTTCTTCACTTCACCCTCCAATCTCTTAACCCTCTTGACCAATTTGATGTTGATCTGAGAAAACCTTTCATTTTGACTTTTAAGAGCATTCTCTAAGAACTTCACCTTGTCTTTCAACTCCTGCATTGTCTGAGGTGATTGGGTTTGTGATACATGATGTGGTGATGATGGTGGTGTTGCTGATGGTACTGGAGATGGTGTTGGTGATTTTTGATGTGTTTGTGAAATGAAAACATGTGAAGAACTAGATGATGGTGTATCAGCAGATGGTGTTGGTTCTTCTGGATGTTGTGGTACCATTTCATCAAAAAGTGGAACTTCCTCCCCTCTAAAACCAATTCTCATATTTGAAAATACTTTTTGAGAAAGTTTTGGTGTTTCATAAACTGAGTCTGTGGGAAGCAACACATGTTTTAATTTTCCAATGATGCATCCAATGAATCTTGGATACATCAAAAATTTTGTTTTACTTTTCACATTGTTTATCAATCCTTCAAAAATATATTTAGAAAAATTGTATTTTCTATTTGTAGCTAAGCAAATGAGAGCAGAAGCCATGTTACCACTAAATTGCTCCCAAGAGGTTTTCTTCTGGCTCAAACAGTGAAGGATTGTGTGAATCAAAAATCTCCATTGTGGAGTAAGATGCTTTTTCAGAAAAGTGAGTTTGTTGGACTCAGCATGATACCCCATTCTTGTTAAATTTTCAAAAATTTCAGTATCTGGTAACTGACTAATACCATCAGAATCATCCAAATAAAGATGTCTTCTTATGGATGACTCAGTAAGAGTCAAATGTTTACCATCCACTTTGGCTTTTATTCTTTGTTCCCCATTTTCAGAAGTTTTAATTTTAGCAGATTGCCAAAATTGTAAAATTTGATTTTCATAAATAGTGGGATTGACTAGCAAAGCAAACCTGATATAGGAGTTGTTTAAAAAGTCCACTACTTGATGAAATGAGGCATTATCCTCTGACTTCTCCAAAAATGCTAACTGATTGTGACGTTGGACAAAGTTGAGATCAATTGTGGAAGCCATAATGAAAATTTTGAATATGATGGTGGGATTTGTTGGTAGTACTGGTAGAAGATGAAAGGTGTATGTGAATTATGATAGTGACTGATGAAAGAAGATATGAGAGAATTACTTTTAACCGACAATAATAAAGATTATAAAAAGAAATTGAAAAGGCGGTTAAAAAGATCTTTTATATGTGAAATATAATACTAATATAATCATCAGTAATTTACATAACTACCCCAACGGCTAATTTTAACTACCAGGCCTAATGGCTAAAACTTTTTCTGACAGGCTCAACGGCTATTTAGCAGTACCTTTTTATACTAGCAGTACCAATTTTGAACTACCAGTACCTTTGAAAGTTTTATAAAAATCCCTTATAGTTTTTAGCAAACTACCAGCTATCAACGGATTTGAGTTGTCTTTACCAAAAGCCGTTTGCTTATGGACTAGCTAACTATTTACAATTAAGTATGGTTAGTTAACAACCATATAGTTTTTGGTAAACTATCAACCATCAACGGATTTGATTTGTCTTTACCAAAAGCCGTTTGCTTATGGACTAGTCAACTCTTAAGTTTGTAAAAACTTGGTGAGATGAATACCAAAAGCCATAATAGCCCAAAAGATGGTGCAATTTCCTTGGATGGAGGAAATTTAAATCAGGCAATGATGCTGTGTATCTTGGATGATTTGCTCAACAAGTGAAATCATCTAATAGCATGCCTTTGAGTTGAAAACATTTCTTAGTTTGATCTAGATAGAACTTTCTCCTTGAGAAATGCTTCATCCCTTCTAGATATATGATCTAACTCTCTCTTTTTCAACTCTGCATCATCTTGTATGCTCTTGTCTTTTCTTTCATAAATTGGTCTTTCTTCCATTCTGGGCTATTAATTCCTCCCCTGAGATTGTTATTTCTCCTGAAATGAATATAACTTTTGTTGCCCCTTTTGTTTGAAAGAACTCTTGTTTTGTTATCAACCTGAAATATGTTAGTTGCAAACCAAAAGAACAAAGTGTAGAACACTTGATCTATATAATTGTAAACATTCAAGCATTTATATGAACAAAACATAGCAATTTTGTATCAGCAGGACCAATTATGAACTAACAGGACCTTTTGACTAACTAGCAGTACCATGTTTAAAATCCAATACCAGTTAATTTTATGAACAAAAACACATGTTTTTCAAAGATTTATCATTCCAATACCTCCTACAAGATATTTGAATCTACCTAAATCAAAAGCTTTGGTGAGAAGGTCTGCATAATTCTTTTCAGAATCAATTTTAACTACTTGAATTAACCTCTTCTCATTGCAATCCCTTATGAAATGGTGTCTGATTTCAATATGTTTTGTTTTTGAGTGTTGAACTGGGTTTTTAATGATACAAATAGTACTGCTATTGTCAATATAAATAATGGTGTTAAGAAAATTGTACCCATAGTCAAGCAATTGATTTTGGATCCAAAGAACTTGCCCACAACAACTTGCACCAGCAACATATTCTGCTTCAGTTGTAGAATTGGCCACCATTGTTTGTTTCTTGCATTGCCAAGAGATTAGTCTGCAACCAAGAAATTGACATCCACCAGTTGTGGATTTTCTGTCTAGTGTTGCACCAGCATAGTCACTATCCGAATAAGCCATCAATTCAAAAGATGATTCCCTTGGATACCAAAGACCCAACCTAGATTGACCCTTAAGATATCTAAAGATTCTTTTGACTGCTGTGAGATGAGAGATTTTGGGATGTATTTGAAACCTTGCACATACACATACTGAGAACATGATATCTGGTCTTGATGATGTAAGATACATCAAGGATCCAATCATAGACCTATAATTGTGCAAATCCATATCTTCTCCTTCAGCATCCTTGAGTAGCCCTTTGTCTGGATCCATTGGTGTACTTGCAACCTTAGAATCAGCAAAATTGAATTTCCTTAAGATCTCTGCTACATACTTATCTTGGCTGATAAATATGCCTTCTTTGGATTGTTTCACTTGGAGACCTAAAAAGAAAGTAAGTTCCCCCATGGAACTCATTTCAAACTTACTGTGCATAAGTTTTTCAAATTCTATACACAAGCCTTGGTTTGTTGATCCAAAGATTATGTCATCAACATAAATCTGCACTAACAAGATGTCTTTCTTTGTCCTTTTGATGAACAAAGTTGGATCAATCCTGCCTCTTTGGAATCCACTTTCTAGTAGAAAACAAGCCAATGTTTCATACCATGCCCTTGGAGCTTGGTGTAGGCCATACAAAGCCTTGGTAACTTTGTAAACTTTATCTGGATACTCAGCATCAATGAAGCCTGGAGGTTGAGATACATAAACTGGTTCTTCAATTTCACCATACAAAAATGCACTCTTAACATCCATTTGATAGACAGTGAAGCCTATGAATGAAGCATAGGCTAAGAAAAGCCTAATTGCTTCAAGTCTTGCAACTGGAGCAAACACTTCTTCATAATCTATCCCTTCCTCTTGAGTATATCCTTGTGCTACCAATCTAGCCTTGTTCCTGATCACTATACCCCTTTCATCCTTCTTGTTTCTGAACACCCATTTGGTTCCAATTGCCCTATGACCTCTGGGCAAATCAACCAATATCCAAACCTTCTGAATCTTGAATTGGAGAAGCTCTTCTTGCATAGCTTCCACCCAACTTGCATCATCTAAAGCTTTGTTTATGTTCTTGGGTTCAGCCTGAGATAGAAAACATGAAAACAGGCATATATTGGAATTATCATTATTCTTTTCTTCATAAATAGAGGAGATTAACCCTTCTTCATCTGAGGATAAGACTTGAGATAAACCAACTTGAGATCTTGTTCTAACACCAGAAGTTATGCTTCCAATCACATCATCAGTTGAGTGATCTTTGAGAATTCTAGTGTTTGGTGTTTTAGGAACTTCATATGTAGTTGGAAGATTGCTAATCCCAACCTCTTCTTGAAAAGAATCATCTATTTGAACATTCAATGGCTCAGCAGTACCAATAGTTGTACTAGCAGGACCATCTGAAGAACTGGCAGTACCATTGTCATTAGCACTACTTTCTTGATTCTCTTGATTCTGAGTTCCTTGATCTTCTTCATTGCCTTCATTTCTTGTGTTTGAAGGTCCTTCTTGACTTGAAGATAGATCCATACTTTTCCAAATTGGCATCCAGATGTAATCTTGATCTTTAGGATCTTTGACATTTTCTTCAGAACCTGCATTATCATTAGCATTTGTACCTGAAACAGGCACATAATTCATAGATTCTGAAAGCCTATCAACATCAAACATCCAATCTGGTCCAACTCCTTTCACATTTGCTAGTTTCTCTTGAAACTCTATGTGAAGATTCTCTTCTACTAGCCTAGTGCAAGTGTTAAACACTCTATAGGCCTTACTCTGCAAGGAATACCCTATCAAAAAGCCAACATCTGCTTTTCCATCAAATTTGCCTAAATGATCTTTGGTATTGAGAATAGTAACATGACAACCAAAAGGTCTCATAAAACTTAAAGATGGTTTTCTACCAAAGAAAAGTTCATAAGGTGTTTTTCTATGTGGTTTTGTCACAAGAACCCTGTTTTGTACATAACAAGCAGTACCAACTGCTTCAGCCCAAAATGAAATAGGCAACTTAGAGTCTACTAACATAGTTCTAGCAGCCTCTATAAGTGTTCTATTCTTTCTTTCTGCTACTCCATTTTGCTGAGGTGTTCTAGCTACACTAAACTCTCTTTTTATGCCTTTTTCCTTGCAAAAGTCATCCATAACTCTATTCTTGAACTCTGTCCCATTGTCACACCTGATGATTTTGACTTTCTTATCAGTTTGGTTTTCTACCTCAGTGATATAGGTTTTAAGTATCTCACTAGTTTCATGTTTAGATCTTAAGAAGAAAACCCATGAAAATCTGCTATAGTCATCAGTAACAACCAGACAATATTTCTTTCCATTCAAGCTGCACACATTAGTAGGACCAAAGAGATCCATATGAAGCATATGTAAAGCCTGAGAAATAGAGTTTTGGGTCTTGGGCTTACAAGAAGCTCTATGTTGTTTGCCTTTTAGACAGTCAACACAAGTTTGGTCGTTTTGGAAAATCTTTTTGGGTAAACCTCTTACTAAATCATATTTTGCAATAGTGTTGATTGTTTTAAAGTTTACATGACCAAGCCTTCTATGCCAAATCATAGATTCATCCAATGAGGCCTTTGCTACCAAACAAGTTAAACCTTCCTTGGGATCAATGTTCTTTAAATTGACACTATACATATTGTTCCTTTTTGGAATTTTAAGAAGGATCTGACTCTCATCAGGCATCTTAAAATCAGAAGAAAGAACCATACATTCATTGTCAGTAAAGAGAACATTGTTCTTTTTGTCACACATTTGTGAGACACTAAGAAGATTAAACTGAAGTTCTTTCACAAAATACACATTTTCAAAATCTAGTTTACTGGTTTTGATAGTACCTTTACCAGTGATATTTCCTTTTATTCCTCCCCCAAAGGTAACATATCCTCCATCAAAAGTTTTGAAGTCTGAGAGGAATGACATGTTGCCTGTCATGTGCCTTGAACACCCACTATCAACATATCCTTGATCTTCAATATCAGTTGAATGTTCCTGCACATGAATAAACATATTAGTTTCCTTGGGGTACCCAAGCCATGACAGACTTGGGTTTGCCTCTTGCATCAATGAAGTCAAACCTTTTCAGGATTGTTGATGCACCTTTAGATTGGATTGGTTTCCAAATCCAACATGCTAAGGAATTAACATCACTTTCCCTTTTAATCCATTGTGTGGTCTTTGGTCTATCAGTACCAATTTTGGCAATACCAATTTTGGCAGTACCATGTGATCTAGCAGGACCTTTTGGTCTAGCAGGACCTTTGGTTTTTGGACTCCAAACTTTTGTTTTGACCACATTTATCTTTTGAATAGGATTCTTCTCAACTTTTGGTACAGATTTATAAGTGTTTCTTGTACCCTTATCAGTTGGTTTTGCAATAACAGGCTTATCTTGTCTAACAGTATGTTTAACATTTGTGGTGTTAGACTTAACAAAACTTTTTCTGGGGTGAGTAACATTTGTTTTAGCTTTTGATTTACTCCCAGAAACCCATTTATTACAATAAGCATGAAGATGATTAACGCTACCACAATAATAACAAGCTTTATTAAACATAACAAAGTCATCACCTAATTGTTGTGATTTAAGGTTGTTCCAATTTCTTTGGCTTCCCCTAGGTTTGTTATTACAATTTTTACAACTTTCAACTGTCTTTAAAACAGTTTTGGCCTTAGCTTTTACTTCTACTTTCTTAGGACTGGTTGGTCCTACTTTGATTCCTTTCTTAGGAATTGTTTCATCTTCATCATCATCAGATACCCAATCCTCAATAATTAGGACATCTGGTCTCTTTTCAGTGAGCACCTTAGAGAGTGAGACATTCTTAGCACTCTCAGAAGGTTCACTTATCACTACAGGTTTATCTAATGGTTTGGCAACAAATTCATGTAAACCTGATGCAGCAAGATCACTACCTTGTGGACAAGGAATTCCTCTATAAGGAGGTGGACATTTGTTGTATCCTATCCCTGATTTTATCCTCTTATTCATCTTATTCTCTACTATACTCTTAGTACACTCAGAAGCATTTTCCAATTTAGTAACAGTCAGTTGAATATTGTCTCTAGCTAATGTCACTTTAGTGCACTCAGTCCTTACCATTTCTATTTCTGAATCTTTCAAAAATATTTGTCTATTAAGAGCATTTTTTGCATCAGTAAAGGTAAGTTCATTTTCTTTATAGTGAATGAGTTGTTTTTCCAGTTTGGCCAGACCACACTGATGGTTAAATAAGGTTTGTTGGGTTTTTCTGTGTTCTAATACTTCTGTATCATAAGCTTTACTTATGATTTCTAATTCTTTAAGAGATTCACAATTATTAGAACATTTGATAGTTTGTACCTCAGGGGTGGAGAATGCCATCAAAGCCAGTTCATCAGAAGTTGACTCATCTTCACCCATAAAACTCCAATCAAAACCCATGCCATCAATAGCAACCATTGCTTTTGGCTCTGCAACTTCAACAACCTTACTCTTGCTTTCAAAGCTTCCTTTCTTCTCAAAGCTTCCTTTATTCCTGTTGTCAAACCCTCTACCCTTGTCATCCTGCTTCTTAGGTCTTCTACACTCTCTAGAGTAGTGACCTTTCATGTGGCAGTTGTAACACTCCACCTTTGACTTATCATAGCCAGCAGGCTCATTTCCATCTATCAGAATCTTCTTGCCAGTCCTCATCATCAACTTCTTGGCTCTAATGCTTAAAAGTGAAAGTTGCCACTTTATGTCCATTTCTTCAAGATCATCAGGATGAATCTCTTGAAGGTCTTCAAATGATAATACGGACCCATTGTGCTGAGATGTAAGAAAAGCACACCCAATTGTTTCATCTAATATAGATTTGGTATTGCCAGAAGTACTAGCAGTACCAAAGGTTGTATTAGCAGTACCTTCTTCTCTGCTACCTTGTTCTTCATTATCAACCTTTGAGATGTTTGGGGATGAAACAAAAGCCATATTTCCAGAACTTGACCCAGTAGTCTTCTTTACTTCATGCTCTACTATTTTGAAATTGTTGTAGAGATCATTGAGACTCATCTGGTCAATATCTGACTTGTTCTTCCATACAATGACATGCATAGACCATTCTGAAGGTAAACTTCTAAGAAATTTAGAGTTTAGGTCTTCTTGAGTTATCATCACTTCATGGATGGCTAACTGACTTGCAAGCTTCTGAAGTCTATTGAACATACTGTCCAAAGACTCATTGGTTGTGGCTGTGAAGTTCTCAAATTGTTGTTTGAGAAGGGTTTTCTGTGTTTTCTTGGTAGCATCATTACCACCAAACCTAGCCACAATTGCTTCAAAAAGGGTTTTGGCATCTTTGTATTTGTTAAAGATCAGAAGTTGATCATTTGGAATAGTCATCAGTAACATACTCCTTGCCTTTAGATCATTCCTCTTCTGAACTTTTTCATCTGCATTTGATGGTTGATCTTGTATTCTTGTTACAAGAGCATCATTTACTGTTGTAGTGGTGATTTGGGGTTTAAATGAATTGCCTTGTTCAATGATCTCCCAAAGTGCATAGTCCTGCACTTGAAAGTATTGTTCAATCCTTAGTCTCCACATTTCAAACTCGTTTTGCTTGAGTAATGGAAGTTTAGCTGCAACATTTGTTTGAATATGTTCAACATCCATTTTTCTTTTAAATTAGTAAATATCAAGCCTAGCTCTGATACCACTTGTGGAACGCTTTGTTGTTCGAAGTTCAAACACTTGGGATATGAATCTTAGTAATGTGTTTGAGAGATATTTATGTATTGAATGTGTTTAGCATGCGGAATCTACTACAACACACTTTAAAAGAACACAAGGTGGTGAGTTTAAGTAAACGTATGAATGCAATGAACAAATAACACAACTTTGGTTAACACAAAACGATTCAATATTATTGATGAAATAATACGGATGATCTAAATATCACCGGGATTACAAAGTAATCTTGAATCTAAGATTGTAAAGGATTTGTGATTTGAGGTAACTAAGTTACTTGAGAGATAGTTTGTTTTTGGTTATTAGTTGTGAAAGATGCATGCATGAAGTAGTGACTAAGATATCCTTTTATAAGTTAAGGATATCTTATTACATGTTGTCAAGTAGATGAATATAATACTATACTTTGACTATATTGGCGCCTACAATTAAATACAACTACCCATGTACACTCTGATATATTCTTCTGTCACCACAGAAGACTATTTTACTTCTACATAACGTATAAAAATGTACAAAGACTAATAATTCAACTAAATATCTATTACAAAATATCTAATCGACTTGACATAATCTTGGCAGGCTCTTCATTAGCTAGCAGTACCTTCTACCCAGAAGGTACTGGTAGAACATCTTCGTACATAACAAAATCAACTAGCAGGCTCTTCATCGACTTGGCAGGCTCTTTGACTTTGATCATTTTATTCCCAACATTCGTCAATCCCAATAGGCCTATTCACAATACTCGCGCTCACTATCCTAGTGATTAAATGGTTCATGATATGGGGCCTAGGATTGGCAAGGATGGTACTTAGTGATAATAAAACAATCATATAGCATACAATTTCAAAGCATTGTGTTCGGTTAAAATAGCATGTATTCCCCCCAAGGGTTTGTAAAATAATTAAGTAATGAAAAGTGGGGCTATGAACTCACCGTGAGTTGGATGGTGTTTTAGTGCCTTAACGAGTTCGATAGATAAGCCGGGAAACCTCTAAGTGCGACCTACAATAGAACGTTGCGACTTAGGTTGGAATAATGTCTAAGAATACAAGACGTGCATATATATGTCTTGCATATTGTTCATGATGTAGTTACTTAGTGTGTCGTGTAGGTCGTTGTATAAAGATGGTTTATGAACCACGTTTAGTTTGTATATCCCGTACTACCGTTCGGGCCATCATAATTCAGAGGTCATGTAGTAAACGTTCGAGGAGCTAGGACACTTTAATTCATAAATTCAGAAACTCATCGATCCGTTTACCCAAATGAAACCCCTCACATGAAGCTCCCTAGTGTTGTAGTATTCGATAAAAAATATATGTTTTTGGTCTTTAAACGTTACATGTCCGAAAGTTGAATAAACTTAGGAAAGTTTATTTTGAATGAAGATGGTTATCTTTATAAGTTCATTAAGTCTCGTACGGATGTGATATTATTTGCAAAACCTCATGGTCTATTGATGGAGTAGATCCAAATTGGTTGGTTATGTTATGACTAACACTTTAGTTCATGTTTCCGGTTTAGAAAGTCTTAAGGACTTAGCCGTGGCCTTGCTGTGACTTTGGTCATGGCTACTATGGCCTTAGCCGTGGCTGTGGTCTTGGCTTAAGGCCATTAGGCCTCTTGGTTTTAATTAGTCATGACCAATACATGATCATTTAGGTACAATAAAGGGGCTGTTAAGAATTTAAAGAAAAATATCACTCGTTATGCATTTTCAGGGGCCGAGCTTTTTTTAATGGAAGGAAAACATCGTTCCGGACACCTTTTGTGTTTTAACTTTTTGATGAAACGGACCAGAAGGCCTCGAAAAAAATACGGATTTTGATCAGAATGCTATTAGGCAGATTCGGGTTTTTAGTTTCGCTAACTTCTATTGGCCATAACTTTTGACTAGTGTACTCGTTTTCGATGATTCAAATTGCTATGTTTTCCTTTAAAAGTCCTCTATTATAGTAGGTAATTTTTCAATATCATGTTTATACCATTTTGGTCTAATTTCACAATATAAGTCTCTAGTTTCCTTGATTACTTAACATATAGTGTTCTTAACTTGTTTTAAGGGTTTTTATACATCATGAACATAACACAAAGACCATATATAGCATGAATGAAGCATAATAAGCATGAAAATGATATTGAGCAAGAAAATGTGTTAGGGTTTCTTACAAATTTTGGCTTTCTAATGAAAGGAAACTAAGAACAAGGATAGGACTTTGATTGAACATGAACTAGCTTCCTACTCTTTAATCTTTTGATGACAACTTGTGAATACTTGGAAAGGCACTTGAAGACTTCTACTAGAACTCTTCTTGTGTGGATGGAAGATCACCAAAAGGAAAGAAGAACTTGGACTTTGGATCAATAAAAACTTAACAAGAGTTTTTTGAATTGATATAGCACTTGTATTCTTGGAATTTCTTGAAAGTAAACTAGCAAATGAAAGGTGTTTGTGTGTAGTATACGGGGCATTGGAATGAGTAGGGGAGGGGGCTTTTGTAGTGAGTTGAGGAGGTTACATGAAAGACTTATTCAAAGGCTTACATGGGAAGTTAAACACATGTAATCATCCTAGGGCACAAGGCATAAGATCAAGACACAAAAGGGGTGAATCCCCCCCAAGAGGCTGTTTGCATGCCTAGGGTAGATGAATTAGTTAGTTTTTAGTATTATCCTACTTATGGAGTTATTTCTGGTTCCGTTAATCGCTAACTGTAAGTTGTTAGGTCACGAAACGTAATACCGGGTATCGTAAAAATATAAAACTTGTATGAATGATTTAACTTATCATTATACTCCATAATAAAATATAAAATGAGTGGTAAGTTCCATCGGGTCGCTTAAACACTGCTAAAACTGGAAACGCGGGTCTAAAACGCGTAAAACGTAAAACGTACGAAAGTTGCGTAAAACTGAAAAAAGTAAAGTGTAACTTTTCTAATATGATGATAATGAATTAAAATGGCCTATAATGTCTATACTTGGCTCAGTCTAGTGTCGGTTGGTGTTAAATGTCCTTTATACATAAAACCGTAAGTGTTAAAAATCAAGGAATGATTTATAAAATCAAGGAATGATTTTTGGTCAAAGGAGGAGGGAAAAATATGTTGACTTTTCCAATAATATAAAAGCTTCTAAATGCCTTAGAAAATATGGTGCAGGTATAGGCTATGGTTGCGGATAAGTAAAAGTGCTTAAAACGCAAGTTTAGTTCTGTAAGACACAGGGTCTATTTGGTAACATTTTAACTTGATTATAAAAAATTCCCTAATTGATTGTGAGTGTACTAAAAATTAATCTGATGCGAGGAAAATTGTCGTAGTTGGTTTTCGTTATGCGCAAGATGTTTAAATGACGTTTAAACCAAACGTATAGTTTCTTAATAACTTTTGCAAAAATGACCCGATGAGCATCAAACTTTCACTTTGTTATGGAAATATTTTAACTTACGAGGATATGAAATAAAAATTTCGGAAATCAATAGTGAAAGTGAATAGTAAAAATGAATAGAAAAAATTTCGGGAATAGAAATTAACCTGAAATGCGAATTGTTACAGCTGATATTGATCAAGACCCCAATATTTCTTTGGTTGAAGAGAATGTTGAGTTTCAGGGGAGGCAAGATATGGGTGAAGAAAATTTGGATGCTAAAAATATTGGTACTGCTCATCAACAAGTTATGGCTGTGTATGATAGAAGGCAAAGGGCAGATAAAGGAAAGGGCATTATGATTGAAGAAGAGCCACCAAAGAAGGACAAGAAGAGTGTTCTTGCTCATATTAGTTTTGATGAAGAGGTAGCTAGTAAAGCACAGGAAGATGAAAGAACACAATTTGAGATTGCAAAATTCCTTGATCAAAAAAGACTTGCAAATGAAGCAGCTGAAACAATGTTTAATCACGCTCAACAAGTTCAGTCTATGATTGCTGCTGATGATGTTTTAAAGGAAAGGCTTGGTGAACTCAGAGCAGATGAAGTGTTGTCCATTGAAGAGAAGTCAAGACAACTTGCTGAACTAATAAATTCAAGAAGAAAGTCTGATGCAGAACAAAAAGCCAAAGAAAAGAGGAGTAAACCACCTAGTCAAGCTGAGCAAAGACACACCATGTGTATTTATATGAAGAACGTGGCTGGATACACAAGGAAGCATTTCCAAGGTAAAACTTTTGAGGAGATTAAGAGTGAGTTTGAAAGGGTTTACAGAAGAGTGAACACATTTATTCCCATGGGAACAGAAGAACCAACTAGAGCTACAAAGAGAGCAGGTATAATATTGGAGTCTGAATCTTCAAAGAAACAGAAGATTGGTGAAGAAGAAGTACCTACAGCAGAGGATTCAAAGAAGCAAAAGACTGAAGAAGATAAAGAAGATCAAGCAGTTGAGGAAGAAGAAATAGCAGAGGAATTAACTGATGAAAGGCTTCAACAGCATATGTTGGTTATAATCCCAGATGCATTGAATGTTGATCCTATTCAACCTAAACATCCGATTATTGATTTGGAGATACACACAGATACATTTGGGAAAGCTTGGAAGATAATCAGGGTAGGAGGACACTCAGAAGTTTATAAGTATTTTTATGATATGCTGAAGATTTTTTATAGAGAAGACTTGGAAAAGCTATGGAGTCTGGTTCAAGAAAGGTTCAGATCTACAGCTCCTATAGAAGACAAATACAAGGAGCTATGGGTGGAATTGAAGAGGTTGTATGAACCTGATCCAGAAGATATCTTATGGCATTTTCGAGCTCATGAGTTGAGTACAAAATGGAGACTGTATGATACATGTGGTGTTCACCATGTATCTACAAAGAATGTAGTAGATGTCTACATGATGATAGAAAAAGATTATCCATTAAGGGCAGCTAGCTTATTTGTTATGTTAGATGCTAAGCTCACAGTTACTGATGAAGACTCAGTAATGGCAAGAGAGTTACTGAGAAAGATCTTCAGACAAGCAAAAAGGAAATAATGTTAGTACTGTTAGTGTAAATATTAGTACTGCCAGGTTTAACTTTGTACTAACAGGTTTAACTTTGTATAGAAGATATTTGGATTTTGTAACAATTTTCTTTATTAAAACAGATAGTCTATAAGACAAATACAAAAGAAGGTATAATCAAAAAAGACCCAAGGGCGGAGATGGTTGAGTTGTTGGTGTTGTGAAGGGGAGGTCACAGGTTCGATACCTGTGGCTTCTATTTTGGTATTTCCCTCCCAAAATTTTTAAAAAGCCCCCCATTTTTTTCAGCAAATTTCAAAATTAAAGCCCCCCATACTTTTTTTAAAAAGCCCCCCATATATATTTTTTTCAGCAAATTTCAAAATTAAAGCCCCCCATATTTTTTTCAGCAAATTTCAAATTTCTCACATTTCTCACCATCCACCATTCACTAGTAACCAATCACAGCCACCAGTTACGTCACAGCCACCAGTCAGCATCCACCATTCACCAGTAACCAATCACAGCCACCAGTCACCATCCACCACTCGCCGGTCCGGCCATCAACAATGGACGGAGGTTCATTTAGATCAAAATTAGGTACTTTTTATAATTAGGAAATCGTTAATTTTTTTTTATGCAATGGTGAAATTATATTATTCTCGAAATTGTTTTTTTACAATTATAAAGATAGCAAATTCTGCCCAGACAGATTCCAATTAGTATGTGCTTGATGTTTGTGATCAAAGGGATTTTTTAGTACCACTACAATACCCACTGTCCATTGTAATTATACAAAAATAATTTGATGTTTATATTGGTTTAATTTATGACTTGTAGGATATACACGTTACCATTTGACCTCAACAATAGCATATTTCATTGCATAGAAAAGGCATACACATATATATATATATATATATATATGCATATTTTCATTAAATAGAAGTTGTTAAAGTACCATCAAAAGATAAAGACATACATAGTAAACTTAAGACATTAGAAATGGTTGAAGCAACATAAAAAGCTAGCACATGCTCCTTTTCTCTTTCCCTTTGGCTGTTATCTTTGCATAAGTCTCCTTAGTTGGAAGGCCTAGCACTTGAATCCTTTTGCCATCAGTGATTGAAAAACCTTGTGCTAGGATCCTGGACACACGATTAAGGTGGTTAAACTTTGTAACTTTGTGTGTATGATATGTTGTGTTAAAATGATTAAGTGCGCGAAATTCACTCAACCAAACTTAGAAGGTTGTGTATGTTATGGAAATGGAATTGTTATGTTTGTTAGTTAGCAATGAACACATAAAGATTATCACCAAACGATTCAATATTATTAATGATAATAATACGAGTGATCTTGAAATATCACTAGGGTTACAACCTTGAATCTTAAGTTTTTCTAACTTGTGATGTTTTTGTGTTTGTTCTTATCTAACAGTTATATGCTCTTGCAAAATAACATATGCATGGACTAACTCTTAACACTACACTTAATATCACTTGACTAAGATCTCTTTTATAGTCCAAGAGATCTTTACATATTGCTTAAAGTCTTAGCCGACTTACTTTGTTAACTTATCCTTTTGAGTGTCAGTACATAAGATACAACATGTATCTATGTATACAACTTGTTAACGTAAGCACATGGGGTAAGATATTATCTACCGTATATTGTTGACCAAAATACAATAAATATCTTTTCGATCTTATCCACTCATCAGCAGAATGTTCACTATCAGCAGCAACGAGTTATCGCTATCAGCAGGAACAAGTATCATTAGCAGCAGGATCAATCAGCAGAATGCTAAGCCTATCAGCAGAATCATTTATCACTAATAGCAGAGTGAAATGTTCTGTCAGTAGGAACAACATTAACAGCAGGAACCATTTGCACTAGCAGCAGAATTACACTTAGAGTATTTCTTGGATTAGAACCCGATATTAGACATCTTGAATATTTAATTCCCAACACCTTGAGTAGTGACAGGAGGATTGACAGAGGTTGAAACCTTTTTGCAACATCTACGAGCTGTACTCTTTTTTGAGACAGCAGATGAGCTTGAATACCAACTAGGAAAATAGCTAAACCATGGTGAAGAAATTTCATCAGGAGAGGTTGAATCATCTGAAATAATTTGAATGATTCCTGACTTTGAACTCATTTTTTAGAATTTTGGGAAGATTTAAGATTTTTAGTGGAAGTAATTTGTGTATTAATGGGAGTAGTGCTGTAAATTTAAAGCAAATCTTACCCATGTATTGAAGTAAAAGTTAATGCCATTAATTGGTAGGTTGGTGTACTCATTTATGTGCATGAAACAAGAGTTTGACTTTTACAAATTGATGAAAAAAAGTACACAATTCAGACCCAAAATGAATGTACCAAGACAAGGAAAACTGCATAAGTAGAGTGGCCTCCTACATATTAAAATGTTACTTTTTGTGTTCACAGTTTCTACATGAATAGCGTAGATGCATGAGATGAATACATGTCATGCAAAAGAATTTGACTTTTAAATATTGACCAAAAGTATATAAGCAACAACAAATGAAATAAGTCTTAATCTCTGAGCAGTCTTAACTTTATACTAGCAGTACTAACTTTCACTAGTAGTAGTAACTTTTGTACTAGTAGTGGTGTAACACCCCCAAAATTTTCAACAGTCGCGGAGGCATACAGAACTTTGAGGGTGCTACTGGGGTGCAACGATTGGAAATCACAACACAAGGTAACAAAGAACGGAATACATACTCCGTTTTTAAATAAATCAATAATTAGAGTTTTACAAAAGATAATTCATTGTTTAGATTAAATTTAGGCCCATTGAATAAAGTGGTCCCACATAAAAACAAGTCTCAATTAAATTTGCCAGTCTGTTAGAAAAAGCTCCATGACCCTTGCCTTGCCAAATCATGCCATAACACATCAAATTACACACCTGAGAAAAACATGCTAAAAAGTCAGCAAAAAGCTGGTGAGTTCATAGGTTTAAATAAAATCATCAAATAATTTGTTTGGACCAGCATGATCATTATAACACATATAATGTCATACAAAAGTATCTATCGTGCTAGCACTAAGTTCATGCAACCGAAGCTCGACAGTTTAGTGTGCTAATCTCTAACACATAAATAATAGTCAAGGGGCCCTTAGCGAGTGTTTAACCCAATACACTCGAAGTCCGACTTTCTATACGTCCGCCTTGACCTGTCTGGCCAACCGAACAGGGGAGTCACCCCAATAGATCTATCCAAAGCAATCGCGCTTCCCAAAGGGAACTAACGGCTCATGAAAATGGGCATGATAGTGGGTTCTAGGGCTTAGGCTAACTACGCAATAGTTTTGAGAAAAAGTAATAATATTATGGTCCATAAAAGATTTGCATGTTTCTCACCCTATATTTGTAAAACAAGTATAAGTAAAAATGGGGCTATAAACTCACCTTTAATGGCCTGAACAGTGAAAGCTGTGAAATTAAGGAGTGCACGGCACCAATACGCAACCTAGATTAAATAACCATGTCTTAGTTTCAAGTATTAAATTCAAGTCCTTTCATATTTTAATTTCAACGTTCTAGAGTATTTATGTTGTTGTCACTTGTGTGGCGGCAAGTGTGGTTACTAAGGATTTTCCTAAAAGTTGGTAAGGTGTAACTCTACAAATGACCTAAGGGTACGGTAATGAGGAATTTGGGGATATTGAACAATCTAAAGCACAAATGGATTCCGTCGAGATGTATTATATAGTTGTGTAATTTGTTCGTCATGTCTGATTATGTTGATTTTAGAAGTAAAACCTAACGTATGTGACGTTTATTACCTACTAGTTAAATGGTTCGAGAAACTGAATATAACGTTAATTTTAGTAACTTGGATAATTTAACTAAATTCGCATTATTCATTTATTATGATTCATTTCTACACATTATTAGTTTAGCACAACATATATCGTCCGATTTGTTCAAGTTAAGTTGGTTATATCATTCCGAGTTGTTATATTAATTGACTTGGTTCTAATATAACAATTGTAAGTGTCAATCTACATATTTCCTGTCGTGAGTTATTGTCTATATTTACCGTGAAACTGGCTCGTCATTTATTTCACTTGTGTTTCACCTTTTTAACTACGTAAGTGTGTATCGATTTTTATATCTCCTTTTCCAAGTAAATGTTCTATCATTTTTGTAATCGTGAAGTAACATTTATAGTGTTTGTATAATTTAAAGGCTTCAATTATTGTTGTCGTGTTATATATTACGGCTATCCAAGTTTTATGTACATGTACGCTATTTCAAGATGAAGTTTAATTGTGTACTCGGCTATTCAAGTTTTATATGTATGTATGTTAGTTATTACGAAAAGTTTTCGTGAATAGCTCATTTAAATGTCGCGTCAACTAATCTTATAAGTATTAACCGAATTTTGTATACTCGTTACTAATTGGGCTGTGGCCCACTGGATTCGAGGAGGGGGAAATAAAGTTGCTAACTGGGTTGGGCTTCTCTAATGGTTACAATGTTCTTGTGGGCCGAATTGGTTTGTTCACAGGCCCATATCGTAGGCTGAATTAAAGGGTGGTTTGTTGGGCTCGACTTAGGTTCTAATTGGGCTTTAATTGTGGGAGGGCTCGGCCTGGTACAACTACAAGGAATCACAAAGTATTCACAAGTGTAGGAGACTTGTGTTGCTCTTTTCCTGGGGTTTCCTGTGGTCGAAAATGGTTACTAATCATAGGTCTGAGAATTTACCTCCTTGGCTCGGCTTCGAGTATTACTTACTCCGAAGCCTTGGGAGTCTAAGTGTTAACAATTGTTTTGGTTTTTGGCTCACTATATGCCTCGACAAGAAGCAAAAATGTTTTCTAGTGGAACCTAGTTTCTTATGACCAAGTTTTTTCTATAATCCCTTAACATGGAAGCCTAAAATTTATCCGTCAAAGAAAGTACCCATACAAGTACCTACAACCTTTAGTGAGTTTGTGTTAGAGCGAATTGGTGCTACCTTTTTGGGGTTTTGATTTGAGGTTCGAATGAGCATTTACATGACTTGAACCGACAGTGTAACCCTCATGGGTTGGGTCTACTTGTCACGGATTAATTTGACCAAAGCCTCCCCTACACGAGGTGGTTTCCCAGTCAACCTTCACCACCAACGCACCTAGCTTTGGAGGTCATTACTCGGCCATGGTTAGTCACAGGGGTCGTTAACACCCTCCTAGCAAGAACACACCATTCTACGCTAGTCTATTGTTCACTACTACAAGATTTCCATATTCGATCCATGAGTCTGGGGTTCCTAGGGGATTTCGAGTACAATTTAACCATAATGACTAGAAATTTTTAAACCTATTAATCCAGTTCCTATGCCACACTAACAACAACAACACTTAACAAATTTTCCTCAATAATCATTATTGTTTTCTGGAAATTAATTCGAACGAAACTAATCATAACATTACTTAAATTTATTCCTTCATTTGATCTAAGAACTCTAACATAAATGGTTCTAAAAAAATATATGAATTCAAATGAAACCTAAGCCTTACAATGATTCTTGTGGGATGAAGGTCTCGAATGAATCTCCAATCCGTATAATCCAACTGCTCCAAACCAAATAACCCAACACTCCAAATCGAACCACAATCGCTACCACACTTAACCTTTCTTGAGTGATTCTCAGATTTTGTGGTGTATGTTTGTTGAGTTGTGGTTCGATATCTCTTGGAGGAGCGGATTAAATGGAGGTTTTTGGAGAGTAACTCCATAGAGTCTTTCGAATTTGGGAGAAGTAAGCCTTCCATTCGTGTGCTATTTCTACCTCAAATGGTGATATCCTAGTTTGACTTGTGTGGATTTCTAGACCCGCGAAGAAGACAAGGATTCTAGGTCAAAGAGAAAGGTTAATAGTGATGGGGGGAAAGGGATGGGTCGATTGTATTTTTGGGATGAAGGGGGGCGGACAAAAAGGGAGATGATACCTAGGGTTAGATGAAGCAGGTTTTTGGGAAAGGTGTGAGTGGGTGAAGGGTGTTTTAATTTAAGTGTTTAGAGTATAGTTTAGTTTAAGAGTGGTATATTATACCCGCGTCCCGTTAAACTGAGTCAAACTCTGGTCCTTCCCGGAACTGTCATAATTATGGGAGATTGTATTTTCAGAGTCGTTTTTAACTTGTATGTATTTTTTTTATTTATTTTTTTTTTTTTTTGAGTTTTTATGTATCCACTCTAATTCCTGAGTCTCAGATTTATTTCTGGTTTGCGTGTGGTGTCAGTCTGAGTGAAACTGGGATAACCTCCCGTTTTTACTATAACATAGTGAGTAAATTGTGAGTTGTAATAATTTCACTGTTCTTTGGTGAGAATTCCGGGTGAAATAATGTGCAGGTCTGTTATCCTAGTTAAACATATAACGGTCTAGTCAGGTGTTCTAGTCACAGAAAAATGAACTATCATAAATATAAATATTAGGGAAATTTACCATTTGTCACAAATGGTAAATACTTGGTTTACTTATGCACAAATGATTTGATGCTTATATTGGTTTAATTTGTGACTTGTAGGATATATACGTTACCATTTGACCTCAACAATAGCATGGACAAGTCTTGGATGAGAACTAGTAGGACCAAGAAACAATATATTGCTGGAGTAGAAGCGTTTATTAAGTATGCAGAACACAACTTGCAGAATATGAGGAACATCGACCCACGATGTAATAAACAACAGCTTAAGATGCCATGTCCGTGTATCTCATGTTTAAACCACATAGAGCAGAAAGTGGAGGATGTGCAGTTCCATTTATTCTACCACGGGATTGATCAAAGCTACACAAAATGGGATAAACATGGAGAAAATGATGAGCAAGCAACAACTGCCCAAATACCTGTTAATGCTACAACAGAGGAGTTTGTTGACGACACGGATTTCGACATGGATTTTGGTCCAGAAATTCCAACAGATGGCCCAGCAACAGTAGAAATGGTTAATGCTACAAAAGAAGGTTTTGATGAGGATGACCTTGCCAAGTTTCAACAACTATTATTAGACACGGAGAAGCCACTTTACGAAGGATGTCCTGACTTCACAAAGTTGTCCGCAATAGTTAAACTACTCAAATTGAAGGGTAAGTATGGAGCTTCTGAAAAGTTCTTTACTGAATTACTAGGATTGTTAAAAAAGATGCTACCTGCTAGTAACGAAATGGTTGAAAAAACTTATCAGGCCAAAAAACTAGTGAGAGTGATGGGATCAGGATACAAAAAGATACATGTATGTAGCAACAACTGCATTCTTTACTGGAAGGTTAACAAGGAGTTGACTGTTTGTCCAACTTGTGGGATATCAAGATGGAAGGTGAATAATAAGACACATAAAGTGTACAAAAACATTCTGGCAAAGGTAATGTGGTACTTTCCAATTATACCAAGACTGCAATGACTCTTTAAGTTAGAAAGTATTTCGGTAGATCTAACATGGCTCGCAACAAGGAGGATAACAAATGGTGTTTTACATCACCCCGCAGATTCACAGGCATGGCGTACCATAGAAGAAAAATTCCTCGAAATTGCTAAAGATCCGAGAAATCTACGGCTAGGAATATCGGCTGATGGGGTTGACGTCAACTCAGGAAATAAGCATCATAGTGTATGGCCAGTTTTATCTGTCATATACAACCTTCCTCCATGGTTGTGTATGAAAATAAAGTTTATCATGCTTTCGGTATTAATATCGGGATACCCGGGAAATGATATCGATGTATTTTTAGAACCGTTGGTTGATGATCTGCATACCTTATTCGAGGAAGGGGTTGATACATATGATGCTACCAAAAAAGAAAACTTTAATCTGCGTGCCGTTGTGTTATGGACGATAAATGATTACCCTGCACTTGGTACATTATGTGGCTGCCCATACAGTGGATTCAAAGGTTGTGTAGTATGTGGGAAAGATACACACTGTGTTAGACTTTCCGCCTTATCCAAGCAAAGTTATGCTGGACATAGACGATATCTACCATAAAACCATCCGTTCAGAAGGAAAATGAAGGATTTTAATGGACAAGAAGAACCACGTCATGCTCCAAATCCATTGACCGGGGAAAAAATATACAACGAGGTACAACATATTGAAAATAAGTGGGGAAAAGGAAAAACCTCGAAAAACCAAGAAGATACCAGAGGCAGAGGTGGGAAGATTAAAAAGCAGAAAGGAAAACAACAGAAGAAGAGGGTAGTTCAAGCCAAGCAAATGAAGCATATTGGAAGAAATTCAACATTTGGTATCGAAAGCTAAGGTATTGGAGGCATCATTCTGTTCCGCATTGTATTGACTTCATGCATGTAGAAAAGAATGTTGGTGAGAGTCTACTCGGAACTTTGCTGAATGTCCTGGAAAGACAAAAAGATGGAATGAATGCTCGATTGGATCTGGAAGAGTTGGGGATAAAAGAAGAGTTGTTTGCTAGGCAAGAAGCAGACAAAACAACACTACCTCCAGCAGGTTACACATTAACGAATGCTGAAAAAGACATCTTTTGTGAAACGTTAAGCAGCTATTGTTCAAATTTCTCTAGTTTGGTCAGCCTAAATGATAGGAAGCTCATTGGCCTTAAATCGCATGACTATCACATGCTAATGCAAGAGTTTTTACCCATTGCTATACGTTCAGTCATGCACCCGCCCACACGATATGCTATTATCAGGTTTTGCTTTTTCTTTAAATCTATATGTAGGAAAGAAATCAGCTTGCAAGAACTAGATAAGATGCAAGAAGAACTTGTTGTGACACTGTGCCTACTCGAGAAGTTCTTTCCTCCGTCATTTTTTGATATTATGATACACTTGACTGTGCACCTAACTAGGGAGGTAAAATTATGTGGTCCCATATGCTTTCGGTGGATGTATCCCTTCGAAAGATGTATGAAGGTTATTAAAGGACATGTGCGAAACAGAAATAGACCAGAGGGATGCATTGCTGAGGAGACTATCGCGGAAGAAACAATAGAGTTTTTTAGCGAATATCATAAAACCATGAAAACTATTGGTATCCCCGCTGATAAACATGTAACCAATGAAGATGAGGACGGAAAGCCATTGTCGGCCGGCAAATCAAGTGAAGTTTCTGGAGAATTCTTTCAGAAAGCACATTTATATGTAATACAAAATACAGATGAAATTCAACCGTATATCAAGTAAGTATTACTAACACATGTCGATTTCGTTGCGTAAAATGTTCTATCAAATATAATAATCAAAGACATTTATTTGTTTCAGGCGACACAAGGAAGTTTTGAAAACAAAAAACCCAGGTAAAAAAATGGCATTGCTGGAGAACGAGCACAATAAATCTTTTGCTAAGTGGTTACGCGAAGAGGTAATTACTCGTATGTTGTATATGACATTAGATAGAGGTCCACCAGCACACCATTTCATTATCCCTGATGCGTGGTTTTGTAACCTTACAACAGGTTTTACCTCTCGAGGGATCTCAAGAGGCTTACAACCCCACCAGGCAGTGTACCTGACCGATGTAGTATAGTGTAGTGGTAAGTACGGGGGATTGATCGTTCTCCACAGGGAATAGTGTTCGTTAGGTATGAAAGGCTACTCTAATTAGGTCTAAGGATTGAGGAAGATTCTTTTTATGTTTTTATAATTTTTATGAAAGCAAGTAAAATCTCGGTTTTGAAGGAGTGGGCGGAATTAGTTGCTAGTCAACTAACCCAAATTACTACAAATGCAAATAAAATAAAATAACAAAAATGAAAAGTGGTGAGAAACTTATGTGTAGAGAAATGTGTTTACTTAGATTTCCTTACTCCCTAACTATCTTTTACCGGTTAATTAGTGTGTATTAGTTGCGTGGATGACGGGTGTATTCCTTAATACCATTCGTGGGTGGCGTACTTACTTCCCCAAACTCTACAAGCTCCTACTTCACTCCTATGTCGAGCCGGCTAGGAAGCTCCTAACATGGGATCACTAGAATTCGCTTGTGCATTAAATACAACCATAAAAACCTTTAGTACGCGTTTGGTTCATGTTTCTTAAGACGTTCAAGCAAGTTACCGAATAGGAAGTTAGCCAGTTTTCTTAAGCCTAACATAGATAAACAATCATCCAATACAACTAACAACACACTAACAACCAATAATCAATAGCTAGGTTTCATTAGATCTAAGCAAACACAAGATAAAATTAGCCTAACATGTTAAACAAAAGACAAGCATAAGATAGAATCAAACAACACATAGACATATTGAATGATTAATTGATAACTTATCTTTCAATGAAACATGGAAGATCTCAAGGCTAAAAGCCCTGAAAAAGTAGCTAAAATCGTCTTAGGGTTTTATCCCAAAATTCCACACACTAAGCTCCCCCTTAATGACAAAAAATTAGAAAACTATATATAGACTTTTGCATCTGACGGCGTCACCTTATGGATTGTGACGCCGTCACCTCGCCGCTTTTAGGGTTCTCGGATGACCATCTTGACGCCGTCCCTCTTTAATTCTCCAAAATCCGTTCTGGCCTATCAAGGCTTGACGCCCTCACCTCTTGAACGTGACGCCGTCCCCTTATGAATTAAGCCGTGACGCCCTTGATTTAGTTAAAGCGTGACGCCGTCAGAATTCACATGCTAACTCACTGGCCCGTCATGAGTAAATTTCACATCCCACTTTTCTTGCCAAGGCATGACGCCGTCCAGAGTTAAGTCTGACGCCGTCAAAGGTAAATTTCAGCCGATTTTGAGACTTTGTCGTTTTCTTCACTTTGATGCTCCAAAAACGTCCAAAATGCCTCCTTTTCCAGATTTCTCCTCAAAAGTACCTAAAATGACAAAAGGAACGATTTAGGGCGATATTTGATCAAATAAATACGATTTCGGGCTTAAATGACCCCTTAAAAGCGGTACACTTTTCGCTTCATCAAATACCCTTACACTTGAGATTTGCTTGTCCTCAAGCAAATGCGCTTTTATTCTAATCAAAATACAAGTTAGGGGTCATTTAATACTAACATAAAAGTAATTACAACAAATAATCGTTCCACTTCAATCATAATAAGCACGGAGATTACATACTAGCACCTCACAAGTAGTGTTTAGATACTCACATCTCTCAAGTGTCATCAAAATAAATCTCATAAATGAAAACGGAAAATATCTCTCACTACCTGTCATAGCAAATAGATTACCATAGGCTTGGGAAAGGATCGAAAACCTCCTCCACTAGGCGTAAGCACCAAAGATAAACTATCAAAGAGGGCTTTTAAATGGGTTGTAATGTTAGGTGTAGGGAAAAGGAAAACACGGTTTGGTTGGATAAAGGATATTTTACTGGTGGCGAGTTAAAAATCTTGGTCAATTACATGTACTATATAATGTTGCTAAGCCAAGACTAGACTCGATCTTAAGCTAGAAACGAAATAACAAAATAACAAAAACATAAAACAAACATAAAATAAAACGGGATGGTAGTCCGTATGTTTTTTCTATTTTTCATTTTCTCATTTTTTTTGTATTTTTCTTGATTTTTCGATTTTTTTTTTTTTTTTTTTTTATTTATTTTTTTTTTTTTTTTTTGTGCATACACTTTTGCCCTACCATCCAAAATAATACATCATAGGGGCATTGCATTCCCCTTACACTTGAATTTTTACATAACTTTACAAATACTAATCTAATGACTCGAATTAAGATAATTGAAAAACTTGAAGTACTTTTAAAACATTTAGCACATATGGGGGTAATAAATGATGTTCTTCCCCATTACTCCATTATACTAGTACTTTACCCATGAGTCCCAATCGTCCCAAAACAATATGTACAAGGATATGACTCGACTTAGCAACCATGTAATCAACTAGATAATTAACTTGGGTTTAAACAAATGTTGTCACAATAATGCACTAAAAATGAGTGCATACAAGGTAGGCTAAGGCGATTTGGGTGTACATTTTAGTGGGGTGTAACAAATTCTTCCTTTAAGTAAAATGCTTAAAGGTCGAAACGAAAAGATAGGCTCTGAGGGTGTACTAGGGGTATCGTGTACTAAAAATGAGTACAACGCAAAGGGTGTGGGAGAATTACTTGACCAATGTAGCCAAAGTAATTATAACAAAAACACAGGTGTAAAACAATGGGTTTATCCTAATGCCTCTTATCATGTAGTAAATCTAACTACACGAATGTAGTCTCACTTGTGGCATTGGAATGGTCCTAACGCAAGTTCTAGAATCTAAGTGCTACCGGTACACACATCATAGCATAAATGCTTTTCCTACCAATTCTAGGGGCGAACCTCACATATTTGGGGGTGGAAAATTTTTTAGTGGTACGGTTTTTGTGCTAGTCATATAACTCCTATCCGTGAGACGCTCATTAAGATCAAAGTTTCACTCCTATGTGTTGTAAAAAAATTTAAATTTGGCACTAAAATTACCTTAACAAGTATTTCTCTCAGTTTTATACACATCTACTATTAAACAAACAAAAATCAAGCGTAATAGCATTCTCTAAAATCGTACTTTTACCCTCCCCTTACACTTAAGATGAACATTGTCCCCAATGTTCAAAATAAAAAGATGTAAAAGAAAAAAGTAAAAGAATGAAATCAAATACTCCCCTGATTCGCTCGTTGGATAGTGAAATTACACGGTTAAATCTTCTTCCAAGGTAATGTAGAAGCTCCATGACTAATGCATCGCCATAAGCTTGATTCCATAAACATCTCCTTGTCCAAAATAACCTGTTAAACCTAAGAAGGCAAACACGAAAACCTGCATAACATCGGCGGGATAAAATCTATATATAAGGATATAATGCTTGTGGAATGATAATTTTGCAGATTCCTGGAGATTATAAGTTGGAGATTTTAATAAAAACTTTTTATGAAAACAAAACCTTCAAAAATTTCTGGAAATTAAATCTGACGCCGTCAGGTTATAACCCCTGACGCCGTCAGAAATGACCTGACAAAAATTTTCATTTTTAGTTTCCGGAAAATTTCTGGAAAAACCTTTACCTTACTTCCTGGAAATCCTGCAAAACATCACTATGACTCGATACAAGCATTTGACTCAAACAAATACGAATATGTATGCTAATTTATTATTATTACGATTCATGTTCATTTGTGTTCTAATAAACCGATTTAGATTTCCCTTACACTTATCTTTTGCAAAATACCTTTATATGTAGTTAAGACGAAGTTAAAAACAAAATAAAGCATTTTCACAAATTAGTTTTTAACATGAATCAATAATGATAAAAATTAAACACACATACGGAAGCAAATAAAATCAAACAAACAAATAAATAAACACACAAAGCAAATAAAGCTTGGGTTGCCTCCCAAGAAGCGCTTTTCTTTATTAACGAGTCTTGTAGCTAGACTCAAAGTCACGTACATTACGTGACTTCTTCATCGAAAGTTATGTCTTCCTCATTGATCATTTCATTACCATTCTCTTGATAATGCTTGACTCGTTGAATATTCACAGTGAATTCTCTATCCTCGTCGTCAATTAATACAACGGCTCCGGTTTTAGAGGAGCTCCTTACGGTAAAAGGTCCATACCATCTAGATTTAAGTTTCCCAGGAAATAGCCTTAAGCGAGAATTATATAATAAGACCTTGTCTCCTTCTGAAAACTCCTTGGGTCTCTTAATCCGTTGGTCATGCCATCTTTTCGCCCTCTCTTTGTATGTGATGGAAGATTCATAAGCCTCTAATCTCAACTCATCAAGCTCTTGGAGCTGTAAGAATCTATTTGTTCCCGCAACTGTATAATCCAAATTACAAGCCTTAAGTGCCCAATATGCTTTGTGTTCCAGTTCTACTGGAAGGTGGCATGCCTTGCCATATACCATACGGAACGGGGTTGTCCCGATTGGTGTCTTATAGGCGGTTCGAAATGCCCACAAAGCCTCGTCGAGCTTAAAAGACCAATCTTTTCTGTTTTGATTAACCGTTTTCTCTAAAATTCTCTTTATGGCTCTATTAGTGTTCTCGACTTGACCGTTTGTTTGAGGATGGTAAGCGGTGGAGAATCGGTGAGAGACTCCATATCTTTTCATGACTTTCTCCATTTGTGAATTGCAAAAATGGGTTCCCCTGTCACTAATAAGAGCCTTCGGAATTCCGAACCTAGCGAACAATTTCTTTAAGAAATGAATGACTACCCTAGCGTCATTAGTCCTAAGGGCTTGTGCTTCCACCCATTTCGAAACATAATCAATGGCCACCAAGATGTATTCATTCCCTCCAGAAGATGGGAATGGTCCCATGAAATCAATTCCCCAGACATCAAAAACCTCACAAACTTGTATATAATTCTGTGGAGCTTCATCCCTCCTAGAGATATTCCCAGCTCTTTGACATGCGTCACAAGTTTGTATCATTCCCTTCACATCACGAAATATTGTAGGCCAATAGAATCCCGCGTCGAAGACCTTTCGTGCAGTAGTGCTTATTCCGTGATGTCCTCCAGATGGACCTGCGTGACACTCTTTCATGATTCTGACAGCCTCTCTTTCCGAAACACAACGCCTGATTACCTGATCTGGACATCTTCGAAATAAGAAGGGCTCATCCCAAAAGTAGTACTTTAATTGATTAAAGAACCTCCTTTTTTCATGCCTGCTCATATGCTCAGGGATGACTCTACTTGCCAGGTAGTTAGCATAATCCGCATACCAAGGTTCAGAGTCATTTATTAACATGAGCTGCTCTTCAGGAAATGTTTCCCGAATCTCACTCTTGTCAGATTCAGCGAGGCTGGGGTTTTCGAGACGAGAGAGATGATCAGCCGCAAGATTCTCTGCTCCTTTCTTATCACGAATTTCAACATCGAACTCTTGCAATAGTAGGATCCAACGAAGTAACCGTGGTTTAGCATCCTGTTTAGCGAAAAGATATCGAATAGCTGAATGATCCGTAAAAACAACCGTTTTAGAAAGGACAAGATACTGGCGAAATTTATCAAAAGCGAATACCACGGCTAGTAATTCCTTTTCAGTGGTAGTGTAGTTTTCTTGAGCAGGATTCATGGTTTTGCTAGCGTAGTATATTGGCTGAAAGTGTTTGTTAAGCCTTTGGCCTAATACTGCTCCAACAGCATAATCACTAGCATCGCACATGATTTCAAAGGGTAACTCCCAGTTAGGGGTAACCATAATTGGAGCTTGGGTGAGTTCCTGCTTCAATAGATCGAATGCGTCCTTGCACTCTTGAGAGAAGTCGAACGGGGCATCCTTCATGAGTAACTGAGTCATTGGTTTAGCTACCTTTGAGAAATCCTTAATGAATCTCCTATAGAAGCCAGCATGACCCAAAAAACTACGGATTGCCTTGACAGTTGTTGGATAGGGAAGTTTGGATATAGCTTCAATTTTTGCCCGGTCTACTTCGATTCCACTTCCTGAAATTTTGTGCCCCAGCACAATCCATTCTTTTACCATAAAGTGGCACTTTTCCCAGTTTAGTACCAAGTTGGTCTCCTCACAACGTTTGAGCATTTTCTCAAGGT
Organism: Artemisia tridentata subsp. tridentata; assembly: GCA_021014915.2. NCBI lineage: Eukaryota > Viridiplantae > Streptophyta > Magnoliopsida > Asterales > Asteraceae > Artemisia > Artemisia tridentata. The sequence continues at coordinate 302,895,503 of CP139507.1, read as the reverse complement.
TAGCAAGACAGCGATCAAAAGAGTTCCCAAAGACTGAAAAATCATCCATAAAGACCTCCATGCTGTCTTCCATTAACTCATGGAAGATTGCCGTCATGCAGCGCTGGAAAGTGGCGGGGGCGTTACATAGTCCAAAGGGCATTCGCTTGTAGGCGAAGGTGCCATATGGGCATGTAAACGTGGTCTTTTTCTTGGTCCTCAGGAGCGATAGGGATTTGGAAATACCCTGAGAACCCATCTAGGAAGCAGTAGTACTCATGCCCTGCTAACCTTTCCAACATTTGGTCGATAAATGGGAGAGGGAAATGATCTTTTCGGGTTGCATCATTCAACTTCCTATAATCGATGCACACACGCCATCCAGTTACTGTTCGTTGAGGTACTAACTCATCCTTATCGTTCTTCACCACCGTCATTCCTCCCTTTTTTGGTACAACCTGTACAGGACTTACCCATGGACTGTCCGAAATCGGGTAAATTAGTCCTGCATATAGGAGCTTAATGACTTCCTTCTTTACGACTTCCTTTATGTTGGGATTTACTCGCCTTTGAGGTTGCACGCTGGGTTTATAATCCTCCTCCATGAGGATTTTATGCGTACAAAAGGTAGAGTCAATACCCTTGATATCGGCTACACTCCATGCTATAACTCCTTTATAATTTTTTAAAACTCCTAAGAGTTTATTCTTTTGTTCACTTTTCAAAGAAGAGCTTATGATTACCGGAAGTTGATCTTTCCCTTGAAGGAAAGCATATTCAAGGTTGGTTGGGAGTTCCTTGAGTTCTACCGCAGGTGGCTCGATAATGGAAGGTTTAAGTTTGTTCTCGGGCTTACGAAGCTCAAGCTGTTCGATTTCTTGTCTGGGATAGAAGGAGACTGCATTCACATCCATAGCTTTCTCCTCCTCTAAGATGGGTAAGAAAGCTTCATCTCGCAACCAACCAGCTTCCACCTGTTCATCTACACAATTATCAATCTCGTCGGATAATTCATCGATTTCTTCGATGAAATACAGTTGATTATCTGCTTCGAGAGAAAGATTCATTGTGTCCTTGATGTCGAAGGTTAAGCTATCGGCCCCCACTCGTAAGGTTAGTTTGCCGTCATGAACATCAATAACAGCACGAGAAGTTGCAAGGAAGGGTCTTCCTAGAATGATGGGAACAAGATCATCTTCTTCCATCTCTAGGATGACGAAGTCAACTGGAAATTTAAACTTCCCAACCTTAACCAGCACATTCTCGCATATTCCTAAGGGGTATTTGACTGATCTATCGGCCAGTTGGATGCTCATACGGGTTGGTTTCAACCCAGAGTACCCTAGCTTGAGGAACAGGGAATGCGGCATAAGATTGATGCTTGCTCCTAAGTCGGCTAAAGCATTTTTGACTGAAAGAGATCCAATTGAACAGGGCAAGGTGAAACTACCTGGGTCGTCCACCTTCTTTGGTAGCCCTCGTTGGGTCACCACAGAACATTCTTCTCCTAAGGTTACAAGACCCTCGAGCCCTTTCCTGTTGGTGAGCAGCCTCTTGAAGTATGCACTATATTTGGGCATATGATAACACGCATCAAGAAGGGGTATGGTGACGACCGAATTCTTCAAATATGACAGGAATCTTTTATTATCACTTTCGACCTTTTGATTCTTGAGGCGAGATGGGTATGGGACTTTAAGGGGCTGTTTGGCAGGAGTAGGTGGGGATGGAGTTACCGGAGGGGTTTGCTCGGGATTTTCGTCGTTCACATTATCGTTCTCCTCATGAGGGGTGTTGGGTTCCATGGCGTTAGATGGTTGAGCTGGGTAGGGTGGATCCTTAGTAGTTGTTCCAGCACGAGTGGTGATGGCGAGTAAAGGATCTCTTTGTGGTTCGCCAAGGCTGTCGAGAGTGGCGTTGAGTTCTGCGAATTTGGCCTTTACGTTGGTTTGTTGGCTATTGATAAAGTCGTCAAGACCATTTAGTTGCAGATTCTTTTCAAACGTGAAATGCCCGAGATCATCCTCAAAAGTGCTCCTAACCTGATAGTCAGGACATTCTCCTCCTCCCTCTTCTCTCACAAGATTTCCCCAAGGGGTGAAATCATTGTTTTGGTAGAAAGTTAAGAGCGAAGGATCATCGAAGATGTCGTGGCTTGACAAGCATGCTTGTTCGGTGGTGGTATCATCTTCGCATTCCTCTACTTCATGCGGGCCACCACATTGATCACAGATCAAGTATGGGTTTGATAACCGCTTAGTTGGTTGCGACTTGTCTAGATAAGATACCTGATCATTCAATCTACTCACCCGGCTAGCAAAAGGAGGCTCTTTCATGATCTTGGAAACGCTCATGATCGAATCGGGTTCATCCCAGGTATCGTCTTGATCATTCGCGTATTCCTCAATTCTATTCCATCCTTCCTCAACGCTTAGTTTGGCTATTTTTCCTTTTGATGAATTATTAATGCCCAATTGGTCGTTTTTGGAGACACTGTCATAAAAGATTTGGACAAGAAGCCAGAGTTCAATGCCATGATGAGGGACCTGTCTAATTAGATCCTTGAATCTAACCCAAGATTTGTGAATAGGTTCCGCGGGTTCAACATGGAAGCGGAGGATTTCGTCTCTCAACTTTGAAGTTCTTCCTATGGGAAAGAATTTCTCATAGAATTTTGAGATAAGCTGTTCCCATGTGAAGATAGATTCGGAAGGAAGTTGGTTATACCAGTCTCCGGCTCTTTCATGAAGGGTAAGGGGAAAGAATCGCAACCGGGAGGTATCTCTAGTGGCTCCGTCCGTGTGGAGGGTATCCACTATTTTCAGGAAGTCCTTGATGTGTTGGATTGGATCTTCAGTTTTCAATCCGTGAAACTTGCATACACTTTGGACCAGCCAAATATCAGTTGCACGCAAGACCCCATCCGTGTGTTCATTTGGAAAAACGATAGCATTGGAAAAACCACGAGGGGTGGGAGAAGAGTAGTCCTTGAGACATTTGGGGATTGGGATTTCGGGAACTTCCATATCGTGATTGGGTTGAGGGCTAGGAGGTGTAGAATGATGATTGGATTCTTCCTCGGAGAGGGCATCATCAAAATTGATCGTGGATGGTTCAGCCGCTTGGTGGAGTCGCCTTAATTTATGCATTTCCCTTTCGGGTTCAGCATAGGGTGTGGCAAGAGTCTTTACCGAGCTTCGGCTCCTAGTGATTCTAAGATTAGGGGGGTCATCATCCAAGATTAGGGAATATCCTCCTAAAGTGCAGGCTCTAGGAGGTGGTGGTGGTTGTTGTGGTGGTGGGTTGTGGGGGTTAAGGATATTACCATCTTCCATGATGTCGGATGGTATGGTTACGAACAAAGACACGAAGAAAATAGATAGACTAAAGAAAACCTAGAAAAATAAAATAAAAAATCTCACTAGAAAGGAATCTAGTGAGTAGACCTAATAGAAATAAAAATTCAACCTAAACAATAACTATTCCCCGGCAGCGGCGCCAAAAACTTGATGCGTGGTTTTGTAACCTTACAACAGGTTTTACCTCTCGAGGGATCTCAAGAGGCTTACAACCCCACCAGGCAGTGTACCTGACCGATGTAGTATAGTGTAGTGGTAAGTACGGGGGATTGATCGTTCTCCACAGGGAATAGTGTTCGTTAGGTATGAAAGGCTACTCTAATTAGGTCTAAGGATTGAGGAAGATTCTTTTTATGTTTTTATAATTTTTATGAAAGCAAGTAAAATCTCGGTTTTGAAGGAGTGGGCGGAATTAGTTGCTAGTCAACTAACCCAAATTACTACAAATGCAAATAAAATAAAATAACAAAAATGAAAAGTGGTGAGAAACTTATGTGTAGAGAAATGTGTTTACTTAGATTTCCTTACTCCCTAACTATCTTTTACCGGTTAATTAGTGTGTATTAGTTGCGTGGATGACGGGTGTATTCCTTAATACCATTCGTGGGGTGGCGTACTTACTTCCCCAAACTCTACAAGCTCCTACTTCACTCCTATGTCGAGCCGGCTAGGAAGCTCCTAACATGGGATCACTAGAATTCGCTTGTGCATTAAATACAACCATAAAAACCTTTAGTACGCGTTTGGTTCATGTTTCTTAAGACGTTCAAGCAAGTTACCGAATAGGAAGTTAGCCAGTTTTCTTAAGCCTAACATAGATAAACAATCATCCAATACAACTAACAACACACTAACAACCAATAATCAATAGCTAGGTTTCATTAGATCTAAGCAAACACAAGATAAAATTAGCCTAACATGTTAAACAAAAGACAAGCATAAGATAGAATCAAACAACACATAGACATATTGAATGATTAATTGATAACTTATCTTTCAATGAAACATGGAAGATCTCAAGGCTAAAAGCCCTGAAAAAGTAGCTAAAATCGTCTTAGGGTTTTATCCCAAAATTCCACACACTAAGCTCCCCCTTAATGACAAAAAATTAGAAAACTATATATAGACTTTTGCATCTGACGGCGTCACCTTATGGATTGTGACGCCGTCACCTCGCCGCTTTTAGGGTTCTCGGATGACCATCTTGACGCCGTCCCTCTTTAATTCTCCAAAATCCGTTCTGGCCTATCAAGGCTTGACGCCCTCACCTCTTGAACGTGACGCCGTCCCCTTATGAATTAAGCCGTGACGCCCTTGATTTAGTTAAAGCGTGACGCCGTCAGAATTCACATGCTAACTCACTGGCCCGTCATGAGTAAATTTCACATCCCACTTTTCTTGCCAAGGCATGACGCCGTCCAGAGTTAAGTCTGACGCCGTCAAAGGTAAATTTCAGCCGATTTTGAGACTTTGTCGTTTTCTTCACTTTGATGCTCCAAAAACGTCCAAAATGCCTCCTTTTCCAGATTTCTCCTCAAAAGTACCTAAAATGACAAAAGGAACGATTTAGGGCGATATTTGATCAAATAAATACGATTTCGGGCTTAAATGACCCCTTAAAAGCGGTACACTTTTCGCTTCATCATCCCAAACAATCCTATTCTTTAATTGTTTTTTTGTTGTTCCTGCAATTTAAAGGTAATATATACTTGTAATGAAATTCAGGTTGAGAGAGAGTTAGCAATATCCAAAGATAGTGTATCAGAAACTGTGAGGTGGATATCATTTGGACCACGCGCCAGCATAGTGAAATACGAGGCATATAACATCAATGGGTATATATTTCGTACAAAAAGTAATGATGGCATAGTTTACCAGAACAGTGGGGTTTGTGTTGAGGCAGTAGATCTTCACATATCCAAAGAAGTTGCAACCACAAGAAAAGCATTTTATTATGGGGTTTTTACAAGAGATATGGGTACTAGATTACCGTTTCAGGCAAATTCCTCTTTTCAAATGTGATTGGGTTAATCACAAAACTGGTGGGGTCAAACACGATACTTTTGGTTATACGTTGGTAGACCTGAATAGTTTAGGCCACAAGGATGATCCGTTCATATTAGCCTCACAAGCAACACAAGTGTTTTATGTGAAAGACCAGGTACATAAAAATTTGTCTATTGTCTTTAAAACACCTACCAACAATTACAAAGATACATATGACGAAGTCGATGAGGAGTTTAGTACAGTCATTCACGAGCACAATGAAAACATATTGCCACGTGTAAGTAAACAAGACTTGGGTAAGGAATCACGAAGTGACTACTATCGAACCGACTGTGAAGGTATTGTTATACGAAAATCCAAGTGAAGCATGTCATGCTGCAAGTTAAGACTGCTAGTGTAACGGTTAAGACTGCTGGTTGAAGTTAAGACTGCTGCTCAAGGCTAAGTGCAAGGTTACTGCTGGTATTGTTAAGTTAGTATTGTTAGATGATTAGCACTTTTAGTATTAAATAGTTGTTTCTGTAATTTAGCCTGTTGTAATGGATTTTGACTCCAAAAAGTCAAGCTTTTCAATGGCAATGAAAATTTTTGCAGTTTTCACTATTATATATCCACTTGCAGTCAAGCTTTATTGTATTTGCAGTTTTCATTTATCATGTATATGCACTTGCAGGCACTTTAGAAATATGTTACTTCATTAAAGTTGAAAATTGACTTTAGAAAGTCAAGTAACCTAGTTCCTAGGGGCAAGTAACATACTTACATACTACTGCATTAAACTAGATAGACTATAAAATCCCAGCATTGTAATGAGGCAAATGAAGAGTCATGACTAATAGTCTGAACTCAATTCAGTGAATATCAAATTAGACTCAAACTAGATAGACTATAAAATCCCATATCTAACCCCTCAAAATTACATAAGTTATCAGAAATGTGTGACCATATGTATCGAATTGTGACTACACTTAAATAATGTGTGACAAAATATGACTCTATGATTTAGACACCTAAATAAATACTTCATGTGATGACCATATGTAACATCTTGAATTTAGTCACACAAACACTCAATGTGACTAATATCAAGGTTAATGGTAACTGAGTTCACATTTTGCTATAAATAATAGTCACATGAATATTTCACAGTGTGACTATTTAGAATGTATTGGTCACATATAATACCCTTATAATGTGGCCATAAACATAATTTAGATACACATTTGTGATATGGTGTGACTATTGTATAGCCTATAGTCACATGATTGTACTACAATTAAATGTGACCATACACATTAGGATTTGGCAGACAAACACACAATAAAATTTAGACACACATATTAACTTACATGACCATATGTATCGAATTTTGGTTACACTTAATCATGTATGCCTATGGTTTAGTGTGACCATATATGACATTTGGTCACACTGTTCAAGTGTGTGACATATATTTGTCACTTTTAAATTCATATCGTGACTAATGCTTCAAACTTACTTTTCAGTTGTCACACATTTCAAATTCATATGTGGCTAAATTTTCAACAAAAACTAGCAGTCACATTTAAATAATGTGTGACAAACTTGAGTTTATGATTTAGCCACACACACAATTATTTCATGTGACCATATATGGATTTTGGTCACACTGTTCAATTGTGTGACAAATATTTGTCACATATGTATATATATAGTGTGACTAATGTTTCAAACTTATTTGTATCCGTCACACGTCCCAAATTATAAGTGACTAAATAATCAAAACAAGTTTTACCAGATACCTCTAGTCACGAAAATATTCAAATGTGTGGCTGTAGCCTCAGATGTAATTCCGAAATGGTCACACAAGTCGGATCAAGTGTGGCTATTTATTTTATTCTAGTACATTTAGTCACATAAAAAAGTTACTGTGTGGCCGTTCGAAAAACAGCATGTGTGACAAAATCCCAATTTTGTACTAGTGAGTTCCAAGTGGCTGATAAAGTGATGCTAAAGGTCTCGCCATGGAAAGGCGTGATAAGATTTGGTAAACGTGGGAAGTTAAACCCTCGTTATAATGGACCTTTTGAGATTCTTGCCATAGTCGGGCCGGTAGCCTATCGACTCGAATTGCCATCCGAACTCAGTATTGTGCATGACATTTTTCATGTCAGCAACTTGAAAAATTGCTTATCTGACGATAACGTTACCATTCCTTTGGATGAAATTCAGCTTGATGAGAAACTGAACTTCATCGACGAACCGATTGAAATCATGGACCGGGAAGTTAAACGACTAAAGCAGAGTCATATCCCAATTGTGAAGGTCCGTTGGAACTCTCGCAGAGGTCCCGAGTACACTTGGGAGCGTGAGGATGAAATCAAGCGAAAGTATCCTCATCTCTTTTTGAATTCATCGAGTAACGCGAATTGAAATCCAGGACGGATTTCCACATTAGCTGGGGAGACTGTGACAAATGGTAATTTTCACACTTTAAGTTAATAATAATATTTATTTATTTATTATTTCTAAACCGAGCATTTATATGCGTAACTGCATGTTTCTGAGCATTTCTGAACATTTTTTGGGAGCTGTCCCGCATACTGTAGCTTATAGTCACTACTGAAAAAGTCTATTTTTGTCAATAAGCATAAATTATTCTATTTCTGATAGTTACTGACAAGTTTCGTATTTAACCAAGAAGCTTTCTCGTATTTACTACAAAGCAACCCCACACGCGAACCGACACTACAGTATATAATGGTAGTAGTCAAATAAATGCATTTTTAAGTAAATAGTAATATTTTATTATTATTCTGACTAAAACGTCGATAAAAACTTTATTTTACGTATACGTGTCCAAAAACGTCAAACCGGGACTTTACGATAACATTTAAGCTTAAACCGACACACGATACACCAACGATGAGCAAAATTGTTTTACCCTCCCCCTCTTCGCTCGTTTGCCGCCCACCTTCCCCACAAGGTGACAAAAATTCTTATCCTAATTGATGGTTAGTGGATAATGACACATTATAAGTTTGTAGTTTACTTAATTTATCACACACACCTTAACATACATACATTTTTATCCTCAAAACATACCTAGATCATTTTTCTACTCTTCTACCACACGAACTGTCAATAAAATCAAGATCTACAAAAATCAAGCGAAGTTTGAGCTAATCGGGTTGTACTTTCAAGTGTTTTGGGTTAATCGGAACGTATTATGGGTAAATTTGGTGCAATTTGGGGTCTCTCTTGGTCTTTTACCCCTTGAATTTTTCAAGAATTGTGTAAGGATCCTCAAAACTTTTTCAATGTTGTTCATTACATGTTCTTATGATGTTTAAAAGTGTTACCAAGTGCTCGACTTTTTTTGAGTTTACATACAAATTAGGTTATTTCTTGCTTGTGTGGTAAATCTTGTTGCTTGTGGTGCTAGTTTGATGATACAAATGTGATTAGTGTTAATTACGCGAGTTAAAACGAAATATACACTTATTTGGTCACACACACTAATCGGCTACATTTTGGACAAAATAAAAATTGGGGTTTTGAAAAACATAAAATTTTGGCTCTAGTGGTGAAATGGTGAAATTAGTGCTTAATGGCTTATTTGGAATAGCTTATTAATAAGTACTTATTTGATTAATTTAAATATCGTTACGTAAGCTATTCGGACTAAAAGGGCTTAACGATTTAAACTTGTTTTTGGGCCTATGTTTTGTAAGGTACGAATTGGGCCGAGCCCAACCCATATTCGGCCTACATTGACTTTTTGACCTCGTGGTTTAATTAAAGTGTTTATTTGATTATTTAAAACTTAACGATATATATAACGTGACTTAAAAGGTTTAAATTGGTTTTGGACTAAAATTAGACTATTGGGCTTGTAATGGACTTTTCGGCCCAATAAATATTTCGGGTGACAAAAATAATTTTTGCAATATTTTTCAACCTTCTATAAATATTTTGACGTATTAAAACATTATATATCGATTAAAAACGCTTCGAACCCGTTTTTGGCACTTATGGCCTAATTTGGCTACCAAATGGACTTTTCGGCCCAATTTCATGATCTTTGACCTTTATTGACTTTTTGGAATATTTTGACTAAACGTTGAATTTTATTTCGCGACTTATAATTATTTTGGTAATAAACTTTAGTTAATTAAAAACCTAACGAAATATATATTTTGACCTAAACATATATAAATATATATATATATATATATATATATATATATATATATATATATATATATATATATATATATATATATATATATTTATATATATTACTTACGTATTTTGCGACGACAAGCACTAAGCACGAAAGTTTTCGTCGCATGTATTTTCACCGTACACTTTCACCATGAGCCATCACCAAAGAGTCTTGTATGATAAACCACTTTTGAAATGTACCTTACCACACAGCAAGCAAGAAATACACGAACACTTGACATACGTAAACCTTTCAAATAAGTTAAAAAGTTTAAAACACGAATATTGCGCTAAGACTTACCATACTGATCTAGGTCGCGTGTCGGAGTGGTTGCACTGTGTTATTTGTTGACTAGCAGATTGCTATTATTAAGGTGAGTTTATAGCCCCACTTTTATACTAATTGTTTTTATAAACCTTGGGGTGAGAAACATGCAAACTGTTTTCATGGACCAAATTGAACTTTGTTTTTACACACTAGTATGAGGATAACCTAAGTATGTTTGAATCCCATTGCGCCCACTATCATCAACCGTTAATTCCTGCTGGAAAGCGCGTATGATATAAATAGATCTATTGGGGGTGACTCCCCCGTTCGGTTGGCCCGGCAGGTTAACGCGAACGTATACCATGTCGGATTTTTGCCGAGTGTCTGGGGATTAACACTCGCGGGCACCCTTGTTTTCTATGCCATTTGGCATATTGTTTGTCTAGTTTTGGTTGGATGAGCTTATTGTTAGCATGCAGTTAGTGTGTATTTGCTGAATTATTTGCTATGGTCCATATGTGCTTATTTACTTTAAACATATGAACTCACCAGCGTTAGCTGACTTTTAGCATATATTTCTCAGGTGTTTGAGAATGTATTCATTGAAGGCAGGGCATGACATCGGTCATAATTTCTAGAAATGTTTTTACACATGCGTTAAACTCTGATTTGGGACAGTCATGTTAAATGGGCCTTGTTTTATTTAAATTGAGCTTGATGTATGACATTTAACTTTGGAAATGTAAACTATATTTAAAACGGATTTTTAATCCGTTCTCTATATCTTTGTGTTGTGATTACCGATTTAGTAGCACCAAAACATGTATGCTTCCGCAAATCCAGATTTTGGGGGTGTTACAGAATCAATAAAACAACCGCATACATATGATCCAAAACACACTATGTAACAATAATTGCATGTAAAAATTTCACAAAAGACGAACAGCCAAACTATCATACTATCAAGAGTAAACTCTAAAATACATCCCTGTGGTTTACCCCATTTCGCACCATACATCCCTCTCGAAAAAGTTGCAACATATACATCACTCCGTTAGTAAAAATTAAACTATATACATCCACGAGGACGAACGGTGTAAATTTTGTGCCGTTAACTTGGACACGTGGCAGTTAAGTAAGGGTATTTGAGTCATTTTATGGTTCCTTCTACTTCACCACTCTTTTTCTACCAATTTCACTCAAACCAAAATCATAAACACAAATCAAAAACACAAACACAAATCCAAACCACAAATCCAGATCCAGATCACAAATTCACACCCAAATCCAAATAACATCTCTATTACATCCCAACAAATTTGCCATTTATAAAATCATCAAATTTTGTATTTCAAACCATTTTTGCACCTCCAAAGACTCTAAACAGTCGCCATCGAATAATGGCGATTTAAAGAGTGAAAACATATCGAGTTTTAAGCGAATGCTTTGTTATGGTATTAGGCCAGTTGAGCTTACTTATGCTTCTGTATTTAAAACTTGTGCGTTGGCGTTGGCTCTTAACGAAGGGCGACAAGTTCAAGGTGATTGCTTGAAGCGTGGGATCGATTCGGAAGTATATGTGAGGAATACCATGATTCATTTTTATGGGTCGTGTAAAAAGATTGTTGATGCAAGGAAAGTGTTTGATGAAATGCAGTGGAAGAGCGTTGTTTCGTGGAATAGTATTATTTCTGGCTTTGTTCGTGTGTAGTGGTTTTATGAAGCGGTGGAGTATTTTATGAAGATGAGAGGGAGTGGGGTTGAGGGTGATGGGATGACGATGGTGGTGATGCTTTTTGTGTGTGCTGGCAAGACTAAAGTATATGAAACTAAAGTTTGGGTAAAGCCTTGGATGAACTTTAATGCTCATGTTTTCAATAAACTGCTAGTTGATGCCAAAATCATTTGATATACCTTATTGTCTTCCTATTAGATCCTTTGGTTGAGGTTGAGCAGTATAGTGTAGGGAAGCATAGTTGGTTTTATGTAAATAACAACTACTACTGTACGAAATAAACTGGTTGAGGTTGAGCAGTATGATGTAGGTTCAGCAGTAGATCCTGATTATTTTTACTCCTTAAATAATGTATATTCATGAATTTACTTTGATTTGTGTTTTTGATTTGTGTTTGTGTTTTTGATTTGTCTTTATGATTTGTGTTTGAGTGAAAAGGTATTAAAAGAGTAGTGAAGTAGGTGGGAACATAAAATGACACAAATACCTTTACTTAACTGCCACGTGTCCAAGTTAACGGCACAAAATTTGCACTGTTCGTCCTCGTGGTTGTATATAGTTTAACTTTTACTAACGGAGTGATGTATATGTTGCAACTTTTTCGAGAGGGATGTATGGTGCGAAATAGGGTAAACCACAGGGATGTATTTTGGAGTTTACTCTACTTTCAAAATTAAAACATATCACAATCACAGAAACCCTAATTGCAAAATTAATCGACATAATCTTACAACTTCGAACATGCAATTGAAGATTTGATTGTGTGATCTTCCTGTTTCTTAAATCCCAAATTAGGCGACAATATCGAGTAACCACCACCAAACACACAATCACACACACACAACCTCACAATCACCACATGCAATTGAAGATTTGATTGTGTGATCTTCCCGTTTCTTGAATCCCAAGTTAGGCGACAATATCAAGAAACCACCACCAAACACACAATCTCACACACACAGCCTCACAATCACTCTCCCTCTCACTCTCACACATGCTCTTATTTAATCAATCCGACGAACACGTGTCGTTTAAGGAGTATCTATCTAAGACACCTAACCATGAGCTTAAGACATGTATAAAGGACAAAATAAACCAAAACGGTTATACCCACACATGAAACGGCGTCGTTGAAAGGGCAACAAAGAGAGAGAAAAAAAAAACCTTAAAAAAGACATCGTTTTGGAGCCCATTAAAACGACGTTGTTTCCTACAGTAAATGTGTAATAGAGTAATGATCAAATAATGTATGAAAGTGTGTGTAAAAATGATTGCAAGAGGTGAGTTTCTTGGTAACAAAAACTTGCTTTAAATAGCCATTTTGTTCTGACAGCTAGCCACAGATCCCTATGGTAGGGGACCATGGATCCGTATTGCCTTAACAGCTATATAACAAAACTTGTTGAGCAAGGAAAATCTGATTGGTTTATATTTAAGCTAATTAAGAAAAGATTACATTGTACCCGTTTAATGTGATTAGGCTCATTGCTAAAAATAGTTTTGTACATTAGCCAATAATGGAAAGATTGTGTTTGATCTTAAGAGATTACATTTGATAATTTCCTTAGGTATTTTAACTTATTACTTAAAATGTTTTATTCTAATATTGATGTTGTATGTCTTACCAAAATAGAAGATATGGCAACTTGTAAATAATAAAATATTTTCTTGTAATTAAAAGTAAAGATGTAAATTAAAAATGAAAGTAAACTAAAAAATGTAAGTTTAGAAAATGTAACATTTGTGCATTTTGTAAAACATTTTCTTTGATCATTATGCAAGTTGTAATAAATCATATTCATACCTTGAGTGATTTTTGACGTAAAACTATTAGTCTAAAACTTGTTAACGTAAACTTGCATTTAATACATTTTATTTTTGTCATTATCAAAACGTAGAAGATCGCTAATAATAAATAACATTTTTGGACGATTATATGTATTAACAAAGTATGTTTCAACTTTACTTGAACATTCTAAAGTAGTATGATATCTCACTCATGATCTACAAACTTAGTATATTTCAAGTAGTTTAACTTGTGTTTCATTTTTGTTATTTATCGACTTCGTATTTAATCCATATTGAGTGTTGCTAGTTATATATATATATATTAAAAGGACAGGATATATTAAAAGGACAGGATATATATATATATATATATATAGTGTTGCTATATATATATATATATATATATATTAAAAGGACAGGATGTGGGGGCTGCATCAAGCAGTTGTACCAAACGCTTAACTGATTGCACATGTGCTTAACAAGGTAATTAGCAAGAGAATGTGTGGTTGTGAACCCGGGACACTACTGTTTCGGCCACTGTTCATCAAACAAAAAATACAAAAAAATTCCCTAATGATCCTGGGTTAGGCCTAATTGCAGCAATGTGGCTGTAAAGTTGGGTTCATTGATTAACAAAATATATATAAACCTCCAAACGTTCATTCTTATTATCACAAATAACAAATCTTGCTAGAAAAATCCAGAATTATATTTCTTTCTTCTCCACCTCCGATTCATGAGACACACAAAACTGATAATCGAACACACACATCCCCATCTCTATAAACCCAGAACCTTCGATCCTCCAACTTTGATTTCAATTGATAATTAGATCTATTGATCCTTGAAAGATGGGTTGCCTTCAATTGGTAATTAAATCCTCGATCTAACACTACCTTCAAATATTGTAAGTTCTTTTTTACTTATAATTCGTGTTTTGCTTTAGTATGTGTAAATCGAATTTTACTTTTTAGTTTGTGTTTCGATCTGAACACTATGAAGTATGGTATGATAGTATTTTCGACCGATAAATCTTTTTTTAGGCCTGAAGGTGTACCACAAATGGATTATCACTATAAATTAATGTTATAATTTGAACAGTAATATATATGAGTGAAAAGTATGATTTTGGTTACTGATTGGTTAATTGGTGATCTATTGCAATATTATAGCCATAGAGGGTGTTTGTTATTGCATCTCTAATGTATTCTTAAACTTGACCCTTATTAGTCTATTTACTGTAGGCTGTTTAATACAACACCATTTTCTGTCGTGTTGCTGAGAAACCAAAACCGTGCAGTGTTACCATTCTAAATAACATTCACACATGTGTTTCTGAGTTTCTGAATTTCTGAATTACTAATCTGCAGGCACGTTATTAAGGCGATGATGATACGTTTGTACGGTTACATTTTTTCGACGCGTGTTCCTTGGCAGGGCAACTGGGATTGTGGTTGCAGCCCAAGCGCGCTATAGATGTCGATTATATACGTACACGTCTGAGCCTATACAAGATCAGGAATATGCGAACAGCAAAGAATACCGGGTATGTTTGTCGCCATGTTCCTGTTCAAATGTATTGGCGTGGTGGATTTGTGATCTTATTGTTATGAAAATCATTGAAACATAGGTGTTATCTAAAAATTAATATATTTTAAAACCGGTAAGATTATTTATTTTTGTTGGACCGTACGAAAAGAAATGGGATTGTGTCAACTTCATTCCTTCATAAAGCTATAGGAAAAACAGTTGGTTTTACAATAACGCATAGTAAAAACCAACATTTTGTGCGACACATTCATGCACCAAGTACTTTGTTAATGGTGTTTTTTTGCTAATTGAAAAACTGGCTTTTAAATAGATTGAATAACTTGATATTTGTTGGTTGCTGTATATATGGTGCAGCTGACCGACAACATTCTTCTTATCTATGTTCTTAGATATATGAGAATCTGGGGCTGCTGCATTATATAGATGATTGTTATAATTTGCCCATAACGAAATTGGTCTTTGAAAATCTCAACGGAGTGGCAGCGCAAAAGCCGGAAGGCATAGTATAAATGGTAACTAAGCAACCGCCTTTGTTTTGCAGCCACCGTCTCAGATTTTCTGACCATAAATCTTAAACGGGAATTTCAATATGCAAATAATTTTGGGGAACTGAAATGGGTCTTTCAGAATATGAAGGTGGTGGCATGGCAATGAGTGGAAGGCATAGTATAAATGGTAACTAAGCAACCGGGTTTCTTTTGCAGCCACCGTGAACTTCATTTGTTTCTGTGATCCTGTCCCCATTCGCAGGTCTGACCTCAATTGTTTTCTGAACCATATTATTGATGTATCTGATTGCATGTTCACATGTGTTTCTGAGTTTCTGAATTACTAATCTGCAGGCACGTTATTAAGGCGATGATGATACGTTTGTACGGTTACATTTTTTCGACGCGCGTTCCTTGGCAGGGCAACTGGAATTGTGGTTGCAGCCCAAGCGCGCTAGGGATGTCGATTATATACGTACACGTCTGAGCCTGTACAAGATCAGGAATATGCGAACAGCAAAGAATACCGGGTATGTTTGTCGCCATGTTCCTGTTCAAATGTTTTGACATGGTAGATTTGTGACCTTATTGTTATGAAAATCATGGAAACATAGGTGTTATCTAAAAATTAATATATTTTAAAACCGGTAAGATTATTTATTTTTGTTGGACCGTTTCGTTCCTTCATATGTTCACATGTGTTTCTGAGTTTCTGATTCTGAATAACTAATCTGCAGGCACGTTATTAAGGCGATGATGATACGTTTGTACGGTTACATTTTTTCAATGCGCGTTCCAAACGCGCTATGGATGTCGATTATATACGTACACGTCTGAGCCTGTACAAGATCAGAAATATGCGAACAGCAAAGAATACCGGGTATGTTTGCCGCCATGTTCCTGTTCAAATGTTTTGACGTAGTGGATTTGTGACCTTATTCTTATGAAAATCATGGAAACATAATTGTTATCTAAAAATTAATATATTTTAATACACTGCCATATAACTGAAAAATGGCTACTGAGATTTGCTTAAACCATTTTGAATCACGCAATAAATATATATATATATATATATATATATATATATATATATATATATATATATATATATATATATATATATATATATATATATAAGAAAGTTGCAGATGCAACCTGGAAAGTAAGACTTTAGCATCTGGATCAACCCTTTCTTATCTTTTATTTATTATTATGTCTTTGTCAAGACTCAATTGCTTATTCAATTCTACTCATATGATAAGTAATTAGTGTTGGGAATTAAATAATCAAGAAGTTTAATATCGGATTCTATTCAAAGAAAAACGTTAAGTGTGATTCTGCTGCTAGTGCATTTGGTTCCTGCTGGTAATGTTTGTTCCTGCTGCTAGAACATTTGATTCTGCTGCTAGCGATAAATGATTCTGCTGCTAGGCTTAACATTCTGCTGCTGAAAGGATTCTGCTGCTAGTGTTAACATTGCTGCTGCTATTGTACATTCTGCTGCTAAGTGGATAAGTATGAAAAGATATTATGTGTATTTTGGTCAACAATATACGGTAGATAATATCTTACCCCATGTGCTTAGTTAACAAGTTGTGTACACAGATACATGTTGTATCTTATTTACTGACACACTCAAGATAAGTTAGCAAGTAGTTCGACTAGACTTTAAGCAATATTGTAAAGATCTTCTTGGACTATAAAAGAAGATCTTAGACTCGATATTATGTGTCGATAAGTTGGTTGATATTGTAAAAACACTTAGAACTTTCATAACAGTTAGAACTAGAACAAACACAACAATATCACAAGTTAGAAAAACTTAAGATTCAAGGTTGTATCCCTAGTGATATCTCAAGATCACTCGTATTATTATCATTAATAATATTGAATCGTTTGGTGATAATCTTTCATTGTTCCTTGTTCAATAACAAACACAACTGTTCCATTTCCATAACACAAATAACCTTCTAAGTGTGATTAAGTAGATTCCGCATACTTAATCATATTAACTCAATATATCATACACACAAAGTGCAAAAGGTTTAACCACCTTAACCGTGTGTCGAATCCTCACAAGTGGTATCAGAGCTCAGGCTGATATTATTGATTTAGAAGAAGAAGCTGAAGAAATGGACGTTGAATCTATTCAGACAAATGTTGCTGCGAAGATTCCTATGCTCAAACAAAATGAGTTTGAGATGTGGAGGCTGAGGATAGAGCAATATTTCCAAGTGCAAGATTATGCACTTTGGGAAATCATTGAAGATGGAGACTCTTACCAGCCTACCACCACTACATCAACAATGGAAGGCAAAGTGGTGTCAACTCTGCAGACAAAGCCAACATCTGCAGAAGATAGAATAAAGAAGAAAAATGACTTAAAGGCAAGAAGCATGCTGATGATGACCATTCCCAATGATCAACTTCTAAACTTTAGCAAGTTCAAAGATGCCAAGTCATTATTTGAAGCTATTATTGCAAGGTATGGTGGAAATTAAGCCACCAAGAAAACCCACAAGACACTGCTCAAAAAGCAGTTTGAAAACTTCTCCTCTACATACAATGAATCTCTTGACCACATGTTTAATAGGCTTCAGAATATTGTGAGCCAACTTGCTATTCTTGGGATTGAAATGCTTCAAGAAGATTTAAACTTAAAATTTCTGAGAAGCTTACCAGAAGAGTGGGCTATGCATGTTATTGTCTGGAAGAACAAGCCAGACCTAGACACCATGGAACTGATGGACTTGTATAGCAACTTCAAGATTGGGGAGCAAGATTTGAAGAAGAATGGAGGTACTAGTTCTAATACTGGGAACAAGGCATTTATGTCAACTCCTAGTACCTCAAAATCAAGTGAAGAGGTGAAAGTTGTTGATGATGTTGGTGCTGCTAGTTCATCAAGTAGTACCATAAGTATTTTGGATGAAAAGACTTGTTGTGCATTTCTTACATGTCAAAACAATGGGTCCATGCTCTCCTATGAAGACCTCCAAGAGATCCATGAAGATGATCTGGAGGAAATGGATCTAAAATGGCAAATTTCTCTTCTTAGCATGAGAGCCAAGAAGTTCTATCACAAGACGGGGAAGAAGCTCATAATCAGCAACACTGATGCTGCTGGTTTTGATAAGTCAAAGATAGAGTGCTATAACTGCCACATGATGGGTCATTTCTCAAGAGAGTGTAGAAGACCAAGGCAGCAAGATAGCAAGAATAGAGGTTTTGGAAGCAAATCTAAAACAGAGGAGGTTATTGATCCAAAAGCTATGGTAGCTATTGATGACTTAGGTTTTGATTGGAGCTTCATGGCAGATAAAGAAGAAACTCCTGCTCAGATGGCACTTATGGCTTTTTCTGCTACTGAGGTACAAAATCATAAAGCTTGTTCAAATACTTGCACTGCTCTTAATGCTCTACAGGTTTTAATCAAACAATATGATGATCAAAAGAAAGAGCTAAGCAGCACTTTTCAAAACTTTATAAACTATAAGTGTGGATTAGAGACTTTAGAGAAACAAATCACACACTATAAAGAAAATGAATTAGCTTTTTCTGATGACAAAGCTCTCCTAAGACAGGACATATTCTTTAGAGATGCTGAAATTAAGCTTTTGAGAGAAGCTTTTGATAGGGTTAAAAAGGAAAATGAAAACATTCACTTGACTACACAGGCACTAGAACATGCTTCTAGAGGTGTGCACAACATAGTAGAATGTCAGGTGATTAATAGAGCTAAGTCAGGAGTAGGATATAAGAGTGTCCCACCTCCATACAGAGGTATCCCTAAACCCCTAGGGATTGACCTAGGGAATTCAGGTTTACCTGAGTTTCAAGAACCAATAATGGAATATGGTTCTAAGACTACTGAGAGTCTTAAGGTAGAAAAAGTAAGTAAAAGTTTAGATAAAACTTTACCTTATCAGGACAAGGTGTCCTTTGTTAAGAAATTAGATGCTATAGTTGTTGAGGATTGCATAACTGATAGTGATGAAGAAGAACAGGTTATGTCTAAACCTGAAGTGGTTAAGAAAGTAGGAACAAGTGTTCCTAAAATAGTCAAACACAATACTGATAAGCCTAAATCAAACATTAAGCATGTTAGGCAACCAGTTAGATATTGTGAGCAATATAGAACCACCAACAAGCCCAGAGGTAACCAAAGGAATTGGAACAACCTCAATTCTAACCAATTAGGTGATGACTTTGCTTTTTATAACAAAGCTTGTTACACATGTGGTAGTTTTGACCATCTTGCAGCTTTCTGCAACCATTGGGTAACTGGGTATGAAAACAATAGGGTGAACTTCAAAAGGCAAACTCCTCAAACTCACTTTCACTCTAGTTCTAGTGTTAATAAAACAAAACCCAGAACAGTCTCAAACAAGTCTATCTCAAACACTGATCCTGCTGCTAGACAAATGGTTCCTGCTGCTAGACTAATTGTTCCTGCTGCTCGACCATCTATGACTGTTAACCCTAAATCAACAGCTAAGGGTGCAAAAACATTTTTCAAACATGCACCAAAGACTGTTCTAAGGCCCATTCAAACAAAAGCAGTGGTTCAAAAACAAGTTTGGAAACCAAAGGGTAGAACTGAAAAGTTAGCAGTTCCTGCTGCTAAGCAATCAGTTCATTCTGCTGCTAAGGGAAACAGGGCAAATGCTGTTAAGGCCTCAGCATGTTGGATTCTAAAATCCAATGTTGCATCAACTATCCTTAAAAGATTAAATTACATTGATGCAAGAGGCAGATCCAAGTCAGTAATGGCTTGGGTCCCCAAAAGAAACTAATACTTCTCATTTATGTGCAGGAACATTCAAATGATCAACAAGAGGATCAAGGATACTCAGATAGTGGATGTTCTAGGCACATGACAGGCAACAAGTCTTATCTCTCAGGTTTTCAATCAATAGATGGAGGCTATGTTACCTTTGGAGGAGGTGTTGGTGGCAAAATTTCTGGTAAAGGTGCTATTAAAACTGGAAATTTAGATTTTGAAGATGTGTTCTATGTAAAAGAGCTAAATTATAATCTTTTTAGTGTCTCACAAATGTGTGACAAAAAGAACAATGTTCTTTTCTGTGAGACTGAATGTCTTGTACTTTCTCCTGATTTTAAGATGCCTGATGAAAGTCAAGTACTTCTTAGAATTCCTAGAAAGGGCAATATGTACAGTGTAGACATGAAGAACATTGTTCCTAAAAATAATTTAACTTGTCTTGTTGCAAAGGCCACATTGGATGAATCAATGAAATGACATAGAAGGCTTGGTCATATTAACTTCAAAACCATAAATAAGATTGTTAAGAATGGTTTGGTAAGAGGTTTACCTCAAAAATGATTTGAAAATGATCAAACATGCATTGCTTGTCTAAAAGGCAAACAACACAAAGCCACTTGTAAGCCCAAGATTTTAACTCTATCAATCAATCATTGTTTATGCTGCATATGGACTTATTTGGACCTGTTTCAGTAAGTAGTATAATGCATAAGAGATATTGTCTTGTTATAATTGATGACTATACTAGATTTACATGGGTTTTCTTTCTATCTACTAAGGATGAGACTACAAGCATCCTTAAGACATTCATTACACAGATAGAAAACCAAGTAGACAAGAAAGTGAAAGTCATTAGATGTGATAATGGGACAGAGTTTAAGAATAGAGTTATGGATGATTTCTGCAAACAAAAAGGTATTAGGAGAGAATTTAGTGTTGCTAGAACTCCACAACAGAATGGAGTAGTTGAAAGAAAGAATAGAACACTAATTGAAGCTGCTGGAACAATGTTAGCTGATTCTAAGCTACCTATAACTTTTTTGGCTGAAGCAGTCAACACTGCTTGTTATGTTCAAAATAGAGTTTTAGTTATACAGCCTCACAATAAGACATCATACAAACTTTTTAGAGGTAGAACTCCTGCAATAGGATTTCTTAGACCTTTTGGATGTCATGTGACAATTCTCAATACCTTAGACCATTTAGGAAAATTCGATGGTAAAGCAGATGAAGGATTCTTTGTTGGATATTCTCTTAATAGCAAAGCATTTAGAGTATACAACACAAGAACTATGATTGTAGAAGAAAACCTACATGTGGAGTTTTTAGAGGATAAATCCAATGTAGAAGGTCAAGGACCAAAATGGCTATTTGATCTTGAAACACTAACCAAATCAATGAATTATGTGCCTGTTGTTGCAGAAACTAATGATTTTTCAGGTTCACAAATAACAGATGAGGTAAGGTTAGAAAAGGAGACAAACCAAGATCATGTTTGGATGCCAATATGGTCAAGTACAAGTGTGGAATCAACTTCAACAACTGATGAATCTTCTTCTGACAAAGCTAAAGAAGGTGTTGAAGATGAAAGGAAAGAAGATGGAACTCAGGAACAACAAATTGTTTCTGCTGGTGATTCTGCTGCTAGGCTTACTGATTCTGCTGCTAGGCTAAATGATTCTGCTGCTGGCCCTTCAGAAATGAAAGAAGCAGAATTCTCAGATAATGAGGTGGATTTCAACAATCTTCCATCAAATTATCAAGTTCCTTCTACTCCACAAACAAGAATTCACAAATTCCACTCCCTAGATAATGTGATTGGAGATGTACAATCAGGTGTGAAGACAAGACAACAACTGATGTATTCAGACCAACAAGGGCTTCTTGATGCCCTTTATGCTTCAAAGCAGCATGAGTTTTCAAACTCTTGCTTGTTTGTATGTTTTCTCTCACAATATGAACCAAAGAACATTCTGAAAGCCTTAGATAATTCAAGCTGGGTAGAAGCTATGCAAGAGGAGCTTCTTCAGTTCAAGATTCAGAAGGTATGGGTGCTAGTTGATTTACCTAAGGATGCAAAGGTAATTGGCACTAGATGGGTTTTCAAGAATAAAAGGGATTAAAGGGGAATAATGATTCGAAATAAGGCTAGATTAGTAGCCCAAGGGTACACACAACAAGAAGGAATAGACTATGATGAGGTTTATGCTCCAGTAGCAAGGATTGAGGCAATTAGGCTTTTCTTAGCTTATGCTTCATTTTTAGGCTTCACAGTTTATCAAATGGATGTCAAGAGTGCATTCTTATATGGAACAATTGAAGAAGAGGTGTATGTTTCACAACCTCCAGGCTTCATTGACCCACAACATTCAGACAAAGTGTACAGAGTAGTTAAAGCTCTCTATGGCCTTCATCAGGCACCAAGAGCTTGGTATGCAACACTTGCTTCCTACTTATTAGAAAATAGATTTCAAAGAGGAAAGATTGATCAGACACTTTTCATCAAACAGCACAAGAAGGATCTTCTGTTAGTGCAGGTGTATGTGGATGACATTATCTTTGGATCTACTAGGAAGGAGATGTGTTTAGAGTTTGAGAAACTTATGCATGATAAGTTTCAGATGAGTTCTATGGGAGAACTTACATTCTTTTTGGGTCTGCAAGTTAAGCAATCAAATGAAGGAATCTTTATCTCTCAAGACAAATATGTTGCAGAGATACTTAGAAAATTTCAATTTGCTGATTCAAAAGTGGCAAGCACACCAATGGACTCTGAGAAGCCACTTCTAAAAGACTTAGATGGAGAAAATGTAGATGTACATACATACAGATCTATGATAGGCTCCTTGATGTATCTTACATCATCTAGACCTGACATCATGTTCTCTGTTTGTGCTTGTGCAAGATTTCAAGTTACTCCAAAGGTTTCTCATTTAACTGCAGTCATGAGAATTTTTAGATATCTCAAGGGTCAACCAAGGTTGGGTCTATGGTATTCAAGGGAATCACCTTTTGACTTGGTAGCATTTTCGGATAGTGATTATGCTGGTGCTAGCTTGGACAGAAAGTCAACAACTGGAGGATGTCAATTCCTTGGGTTTAGACTTGTCTCATGGCAGTGTAAGAAGCAAACAATGGTGGCTAATTCAACAACTGAAGGTGAATATGTAGCTGCTGCAAGTTGCTGTGGTCAGGTTCTATGGCTTCAAAACCAACTACTTGACTATGGGTACAATTTCTTAAACACTGTTATTCATATTGATAATAGTAGTACAATTTGTATTATTAAAAATCCAGTGCAACATTCTAAAACAAAACACATTGAAATTAGACATCACTTTATAAGAGACTGCAATGAGAAAAGATTAATTCAAGTACTTAAAATTGCTTCAGAATTCAATTTTGTAGATCTGCTAACCAAAGCTTTTGATGTTCGAAGGTTTCAGTACTTGGTAGCAAGTATTGGAATGCTTAATCCTCAATGATTTTAAACTTTGTGTTTTTGTAAATAAATTTTTGTTTGTGCTGCTAGTTTTAAAAGTTACTACTGCTATTATAAAAGTTTGTGCTGCTAGTACAAATTTTAATTTGTGTTATTCATACAGTTAGTCATATGATTATTCTAATACAAGACAAGACTTTGTACTTTGTTCTTTTGGTTTTAGACTAACAATTTCAGGTATGAACATGTGAACACAAAGGATGTTTCAAGTGAAATGGAAGCAGCAGAATCAGAATATTAGTTGCTGACATATTAGGTTTATGATGGACTGAGTTTGGGAATTTAAAATTCCTTAAAACCTCTTTCTTGAAACCTAAGTATGAAATTTCACATTGAATTGATGACTTAGTTGGTCAGATAGTAACTGACTCAACTCACTTTCTATCATTTTATACTTTCAAGTATAATGAGCAAGTCTGAGGACATCTGATAGAAAGAACAGCTAGTAAAAGTGAATCTAACACTTGTGTTAGAGGCAACAATTACTATGAGCTAGAAACCCTGTCAAGAAAGCCTTTTGAATAGGTTTATCTTTACACAGGCAGTTATTTATAACTGAAAACATTGGTTCTCACACAACCAGAGGTTGCTTTAAACCAAAATTTTGATTAAGTGTCTGTTATACACTTAATCCCTTCAAAATGGTTCAAAGCAGTATGGTTTTTCATAATAAAATCAATTACATACTGCTAAGGCAAAAATTTCTTAAAAGAATTTTCAAAGGGACTCACAAAAACCATCCATTGATGGACCATGAGTCAAATTCCCCATGAATCACCTCTCATAGGAGTTAACACACCTAGAAGTGATGAGGGCAGTAACTTAAACTCTTAAGGAATTGATGGCTACATGTACAACACTGTCTGATAACAAGTTCTCATTGATAGATCAGATAATGGAGAAAGAAATATTTTGGTACATAGTGAGAGATCTTCCAAACAGGGGAGGATAAAATTTTATTTGCTTCAGGGGAGGAAATAAAAGCCCAAGAAAGGAAGAAAAACCCAATGTAAGGGAGGAAAAGACAATAGCATACAAGATGATGACATGGAGGTTGAAAATGACAAGAACATTCCAAAGGAGAAAATTCTATCTAGGTCAAACGAAGAAAAGTTTCAATTTCAGTTTACCACGTTTGTTCATCACTTGCAAAGGCATGCTGATAGATGATTTCTGTAATACCTGAAATTCAGATAACCCGTAAAATTACCAAATTACCCCTAGTAACATAAAACCTTATTAAACAACTTATAAAATTCCGAAATAATTCCAAAACTTCTGAAATCGAACTATATCTGAAACAAAATAAATTCTGGGACAATGTTACATCATTTTCAATGTTCGAACATTAAAGTACACATTTATTTACTAAATTCCGAAAATATACAAATTAACTAAATATATTGTTTAATTCCTTTTAATTAAATAAAATGTAAAAAAAACAAGTAAGGAAAAGATTAGACAAAATCAACCCAAATATTATCTTGATTCTATGGACCGAATTTCTGGCCCTTGCCCCCCCTTAGTTGGTTCTTAAAGTATAAACATATCTCTTTTTATTTTCTCTCAAAAAACCTAAACCGCATAAGCTATCCATAACCCTAGCGATCAAAATAATTCGACCAAATCAATCACACGACTTCTGGACTTGAGAAAGGATTTTTCTGGTGTTTTTGGAGGTGCAAGGAAGCTAGGAAAATTAAGGGTTGCTGCGTTTTCTCCTTGGTTCATTCTTGTTCTTGATTTCTTGTCGAATTGCTCAAAAACAAGGTAATAATTCATGCGACCAAACCAAACGTGTTAAAATTATTATGGAAATTTTCCAGTGATCTTTAGATGTTATATGACTCATATAAAATATGTAAATCGATCCATGCATGCTAATTCTATGCGTATGAAAATATAATGGTCATAAAACACGTAAATCACAATAATATGTAATCCGAATTTCTGGACATGATAGCTATTTTATTTAGACCTCTTATGATGTATTAGACCTGGGAAAAATGATAGATCGAATTATAATAGCCTAAATCATGTCGTGTTAATTTTAATGTCTAAAACGTACGTAAATATGCAATATATGTTGAACGAATTTTCTGGGCATGTTCTTTATTTTTCGTGGGTTCCTTATGAGTCATATGATCTGGGAAAAATATGAGTTTGATTTTTGGAGGCCTGAAATTTACGTGGTGAATTATGGTTATAATCGGATTTCATGAAATCAAAGAAATAAAATAAAATCAAAATCGTGGGTACTAGGGTTTGGTTTCTTGGATGAATATCTGATCATTTAATTTGTTTTAATGATGAATTAATGATGGTTCAATGATTGGTGAAAAGTAGGGTTGGTAATTGTTTATAAAAAGTCTTACCGATTTGAACTAAAAAGTATAAGGACCTGTTTTGCCAACTTTGAAACTTCTGGGATATTTTTGTAAGATCATATACATCTGTAAGAATGTGGGAAAAATATAACTTTGGGGTCCTAAGTGTAAATATTGCATAATAATGAATTAATGGCAATTTAGGGTTTCGATTTGGAATTAATTAAAAGTAAGGGACCAAAAGTGTAAATCTGAAATTCTGAAGTTGTTTTGTGTTAATACTGATATAAAAAGGTTGTTGTGTAATTTTGAGGATTTTTGGGCTAATTATGTAATTGTTATGAAATTATGATTTAATATATATGTTTTGTAAACTTAAAGGACTAAATATGTAAATTCTGAATTCTGAGGGGTCAAATATGTAATGTACCAACTTCTGATGGATTATTCTGTAAAATGAAATATAATATGCTTGGTTGGTAATTATGGATATTGTAGGGTTTAATTTGTAAAATATGTAATTATAAGGTTGGTTTTGTAAATTATGTAACTAAAGGGGTGTAATCTGTAAATTGTGAAACTTAAGGGAATAAAATGTAATTCTGAATAAAATGAGCATATATTTCTGTAACTTAAAGTAATTTTCACTAATGACCTTGGAAATTAATGAAGTTACAGTTAAAACCCTAAACTTTGTATAATTGTCATTTAAAACCCTAAACTTCTGTAACTTGATAAAAATGTATTGTATTCCATAATAATCTCTGAATAAAGGTTCAACCTAATCTGAAATGATAATATATGTTAAATCTGGAAACCTGTTAATTATGGAAACTTACTCTGGAAAGTTACTAAAAATAGAAGTTACTTATAATGGGAAGATAACTGAAAACCCCTTTCGTATTTCTGTTTTCTACTCCTTAGGTTCGAGGAGGGAGTGATTTGATTTCCTGTCAGCCTTTTCTATTTTGTGTGCTTGCATTGAAATAAGGTACAGATATTCTGCCCTTTTTAGTAAGGTGCCTTCGTTCTCTTTTGATTATTGATCTTGATTCGTATTAGGATTTCCCGATGCCATTGCTATGTTTTCCCTGCTTGTGAACCTTGATCGGTTGTACTTGTTCTGGAACCTTTGTTTAAACCTTGTCTTGATCTTTGATTTATACCTTGTTCTGAACCCTGCCATAAAGCCTTGACTTGAACCTTGATACTTGTGAACCCAGCCATGAACCTTGATACGAACCCTGCCATAAAACCTTCACTTGAACCTTGATACTTGTGATATTATAACTGGATGAGAAAACCTTTTTAAATGATTTATGGAAATGTTTTAAGAAACTATTCGTAAGGCTATCTTTATAGAAACCATTTTTAAAAGACCTTCTTTATGAAACTATTTTAAAGATCACTTTTATGAAAGTCATTATTAAAGGATTTCTTTTCAACACCTATGATATGGACTTGTAATATAAACTGTTAAAATGAACTTTTAAACAAATTGATATTGACTTCCTGATATTGATCTCCCTGATATTGAACCTTTGGACTACCTGATATGGAACCCTCTGATATGAACCTTCTGATATCCTGTCTTGAACCCTGATATGGAACTTGATTCTGAACAACCTGATACTTGATACTTGAACTGATACTTGACACCTGATACTTGATACTTGACACTTAACCCTGACCCACAGTTTGATATTACGAGCCACCCACCAGGCATGAGGTGTTCATGTCCTTGTCATTGATGCACCGATGACTTGACTCTAGGGTAGGAGAGAGATGTCCTTTCCCGTCCCTGACTTGATTATATGGTGTGTATTGGTAGACTCTGGCCACCTGGGGCGTATGGATGCATCCTAGACTTGACCTGATCTATTTATATTACTTGTTATATCTGGTGACTGATGGTGTGTGCGATGCACGTCTTTCACAACCTCTGGGAGCTCATGACTCCAACCCTGCGAGGTAACCCCTCACCCTGTTGTATCTGATACATGAGGACACCCCTCATATTATCTGGTTACTTGAGAGGCATCCCCTCTGGATTTCTGATATGGCTACATGATTATGATATCTCTGATTTCTGGGCTCGTAGTGGATTTCTGTTACCCTTATACTTTACCTGTACTACTTGCCTGCTAAAACCTTGACATATTTGCATGACTATGACATCACTTATCTTCATTACTGTTACATTATACTTGCACACTATTCCTGACCGGTTCGTATTCCTTTCTTATTCATTATTCTGTATTATTGCTTGTTTCTGTTATATCTGTTCACTGAGCTCTCGTAGCTCAGCCGCATTTCCTTTCCTGCGGCAGGTACATTTAAGCTAGGAGCTGGGTTTAGCTTGGGATGAGAGCAACTTGTGTGAAGTTTAGACCTTGTCATTCTAGTATGACCATTTGGATATTATTTCTGTTATGCCATTGTTTGGGCATTTTGGATTCTGTTTTGTACTTCGTTATTTCTGTCTTGCACTTGATATAAGTCGTGTTGACTTATTTTCCTTTGGATTTTAATGTTAAGGCTTCCGCCATTTATTTCTTGAATGCTTGTATCTGATATGAAACCATGTATTTGTGGCATCTTTGCCCTTGTCGGGAAGGGGTGTTACAATTTCACTTGTTGAAACAAGCATCCAAGATACACAGCATCATTGCCTCTTATAATTCCTCCATCCAAGGAAATTGCACCATCTTTAGGATGTGTGTTGATATTGTTAAAGTCAAAGAACAAAGCAGATGAATTACTGAGAAAGATATTCAATCTTGAAGAACAGAAGTGTTTGAAAGATCTTCACAATCCATAATTTAATTCAGAAACATGTTGAAATGGATTCACATGTTTAGGGGAGGATTGTTGGGAATTAAATAATCAAGAAGTTTAATATCAGATTCTATTCAAAGAAAAACGTTAAGTGTGATTCTGCTGCTAGTGCATTTGGTTCCTGCTGGTAATGTTTGTTCCTGCTGCTAGAACATTTGATTCTGCTGCTAGCGATAAATGATTATACTGCTAGGCTTAACATTCTGCTGCTGAAGGATTCTACTACTAGTGTTAACATTGCTGCTGCTAATGTACATTCTGCTGCTAAGTGGATAAGTATGAAAAGATATTATGTGTATTTTGGTCAACAATATACGGTAGATAATATCTTACCCCATGTGCTTAGTTAACAAGTTGTGTACACAGATACATGTTGTATCTTATGTACTGACGCACTCAAGATAAGTTAGCAAGTAGTTCGACTAGACTTTAAGCAATATTGTAAAGATCTTCTTGGACTATAAAAGAAGATCTTAGACTCGATATTATGTGTCGATAAGTTGGTTGATATTGTAAAAACACTTAGAACTTTCATAACAGTTAGAACTAGAACAAACACAACAATATCACAAGTTAGAAAAACTTAAGATTCAAGGTTGTATCCCTAGTGATATCTCAAGATCACTCGTATTATTATCATTAATAATATTGAATCGTTTGATGATAATCTTTCATTGTTCCTTGTTCAATAACAAACACAACTGTTCCATTTCCATAACACAAATAACCTTCTAAGTGTGATTAAGTAGATTCCGCATACTTAATCATATTAACTCAATATATCATACACACAAAGTGCAAAAGGTTTAACCACCTTAACCGTGTGTCGAATCCTCACAATTAGCAACAGAATAAAAATATTGCTACTTTGTTGCTGATATCTTATTTACCATGCTGTAGGTTAAGTTGTGTATTTTGGATCAGTTGGTCAAGGAATCAATTTGTCAATCAAAGATTGTAACCAACATTAGTTAGTCAACAGTTTATAGCTGTTTTATACAACTATTCTTCATGCAGGATGGATTCTTACTACACTTCTTTCTGCTGACTGCTTTTTTTGCAAAATATACAAAATCAAGATCAGCAATAAGGTAACAAACATGGTGAAAATTGTGACTATTTTAGGAATTAATGACTTAAATATTGCAACTTAAACTATGTAACTTTGCATTTTTGAATAACTAATGTTCGTTACTTATTAGTGTTTGCAGATTGACATGAATTTTACCTATGCATTTTTCATGTTTTACAGTGAAAGCGAGTGGCAATGAGCATTATAAAAGCGGTTGGCAGTCGGTGAAGAGTTTGATTGCTGCTCCATGGCATGGTTTGGCATTCATAAATTATGTGACAAATAATTTTTACATAGGTTTTTTATTCATCTGAAATGTATAGATTTGTTATAATAACAATTCACCAATGCATTACCATCCTTTTAATTCTTTCTATAAATTATGTTCTGAAACGATATGCTACTGATAAATATACCATTCAAAACACTCCCGTTGCAACACACGGGCTACCCAGCTCGTAAGATTTATGGTCGAAAAATACAAAGTGTCGAAAGTAATAGCTTTACGGACATATATTGTTTCTTTTTTCAATTGAATGAAACGTCATAATAAATGTCAATGGTGATTTTACCCCAATATATGAAATTAGAATTTAAAAACATCGATTTAATCAGCACTTTCAAATTTGAACTCTAAAAGAATATACGGTATAAATAATTGTGTCAAATCACAACATCATAAATAAAATAAAACAACAAACAAAAAAATTGATCTTTACTCAACATATATTTATGTTTATAAAAGTTCTATCATACAATAATATTGTTCATCATCAATATGATGTGTATTTGCCGGCAACATATTCTACTCTTTACTATCCATTGTGATATGATTTGATTTTTCATGAACTTCTACATACGATGATGCAACATATTCTACTCTTTAGCGTCCACTGTGATATGATTCCATTTTTCATGAACTTCTACAGATGATCATGATCATCATTGCCGATAATCACATGCACTTTCTTTCAATTCCATTGAATAATCATCAACTAAATCAAAGTTAAAGAAGTCATTATTGTTATGAGAATAAGTCTCATCATTACCATCACTAGTAATAACTAAATTTTCCATCACTTGATTCCACATGCGGGTATAACCATTGGAAAGGTTAGAGTTCATACACTGACTTGATGGTATCGAAGATATGTCGACCATTGGTGATGAGAATAACTCTTGAGTATTTGATAGGCCCGACCTTCTCAACTCATATGATAAACATGGATTAATATCATAAACAGATGATGAATTAGGAATAATTGGACTGAATGAGGAAAATGAAGATGAGTTTAACCTTGAAGGAATCAACCCATTATCTTTTGAGTAGCTCGAGCTCATATGTTCATAGTTAGGCATTGAGGATGTGTTAATAATTTGGGATGAAAGGTTTTTATGATCATGTGAGTGGCTCAGAATCATCCTTTCATAATTCGGTGTAAGAGGTGTGCTTGGAATACATAATGGGAGTTGAGGGTGATCATATGATTGAGTCGAGCCCAACAATTCACATTGAGATATTGATGGTGTGTTGATAATTGGAGATAAGATCTTGTGATGATTATCTAAACATCTTGAACTTAGTTGTTCATATCCATGGCTTGGAGATACGCTTAAACTTGACAATGGGTGCGACCCTCGATAATTAGTTAGACCATAAACTGATTCTAAATGAGAATCAAGATTGCAATCAGTTGATGATTGATATTCCACAATTGGTTGAAAACTACGAGTAGCGGATGAAGAGTAGTTTAAAATGATTTTTGATGAATCATCCTTTGAACTTTGATTATCAGTGATGGAAATTGGATGAAAAACCTTTTTATTACTAGTAGATGATGATTCAAGAATGGAGATAGGATGGATGACATTTGGAGTTGACTTTTCACGTTGCGCGTTATAAGTAAGAGACTTCTTTTTTAACTTTGAGTTCCAAAAGTTTCTTATCTCATTACCCGTTCTTCTAGGAAGCATCCTTGCAATTTCTTCCCACCTGAAAAACCAAAACATATTAAACATATAAAAAGACCAAAAAAAAAAAAAAAAAAAAACTTATAAAAAAAACATCAAGACACAAAACAAAAAATACGTAATGTTTCTTAGGAAAAAAAAAAATAAAAAAAAATCAACCATTCTAAATCCAAGTTTTTGAGATCATAAAGTAAGATTGATGTAGGATTACTTGTTGCCAACTGATTTATGAAGTGTGAATATAAGGTCACATTCCGCGGCGGTAAAATTTCCATGCTTTAGATTCGGTTTTAAGTAATTTCTCCATCTCAACCGACAACTCTGCCCACATCGTTTCAAACCTGATTCAAATATTTTCAATGAACAAAAAAATTGTGAAATAATAAACAAAAATATATAAATATAGCTTATATATTGTTTTTTCAATAAAAAATTTCTTTTGTTTATATGAAAACTAAAATGAACTCTTTGACTTTTAATTTTTTATTCCTTAAAAAAAAGTTAAACGCTTTTTACTCTTCGTTGATTCACAAAATATTGAGAATATCCTCGAAAAGGAAAAATAAACAAAGTGTAAATGAATTAAATATTTTTGGTGAGAGAAAGACCGGTAAGTTCCGAAGCATAGCTCCAATCATATTCCCCGTGTTTTTTAACGAAAACTTTAAGTTTTTCATCTTCTTCACTTGACCAATGCCCTCTTTTTACTTGTTGTTTATTGCAACATATGTGTTCACGTTCCATCTATAAATTGTAAACAACAAAAACAAGAATTATTAAAAATATATGTATAAAAGCATATCCCGTATACACAAATCACGAGTTATAAAACTGTAGAAAATAGATAACATGTTATTATAAATTGAAATTTTGAAAATGTTAATTATTGCCTTTATTGGTGGCAGGGGATGATGATCTTCACAGTTTCTCAGTTTCACATGAGTGCCTCCTTTTATACTACTATGATTTTGGTGTTCAATTTATTATTCATTTATTAGACGTATTTATCAATATAATATTATGTGAATTATGTGACTCTCAGTAATTTAATTACTCCCTCTCTCCTAATTTTATTATCCCTTTTTTTTTTTCAGACATCTCAAAATTATTGTTCCATACTAAAAATAGAAAGTGAATAGATAGTGGAGTTTGGTAAAGTTTACTATATTACCCTTGGTTGAAATTAATATTACAAACTTTAAAGAATTGTTAATTAATTGGTTAAGGGTAAACTTGTCATTTGGCAAAAAAGTGAGAGAGAGAGAAAATAGTGATAGTGACATTTTTCTAAAAGAATGTATTTTTTGTCGGGGAACAATAATTTTGAGACGGAGGGAGTATATGTTAACAAAGGCGTCTTGGCTTAGCGGTATGTGAGTGACCCATCAACGTAGAGGTTGTGGGTTCAAGTCTCAAGACATGTGAGATAGAATGCGTGAGATATGTGGTGTAGGTTGTAAAAAATTGCTGTTCTAAAAATAAATAAAAAAAGAAAAAAAAAAAAAAAATATATATATATATATATATATATATATATATATATATATATATATATATATATATATATATATATATATATATATATATGTATATATTAAAGAAAATTGAAACTGTAATAGTAAATTGTCAAATATTCAAATATATCAATAATGATATAATCTCTGATGTGTTTTAATTTCTATAAAACAAAAATAATTATTACACAAAACATGAATAAGCACATATGCAATGTATCTATCATTTTTAATGCAGGAGTGGTAAACATATTCGAGTTACGCCACTCACAACAGTTAACTCAGTCTTAAATTTTAAGGCATGCCACGTCAGTTTTTTCACTCCTTAACTTAACTCAGCTTTAACCCACACAACAATAACTCAGCTTTAACACACCTTAACTCAACTTTACACATAAATTTTCAAATTCAACTCCTAACTTATAAATTACTTCATTTTTTAAAAACATAACATTCATTAAAACATAACATTCATTAAAAACATAACATTACATACTTAATAAAATAAAATTACAACGAAATTAAAAAAAATACATTAAAATACGATACGAAATTTTATATAGAGTTGTAATTGTCGATAAGATCAGATTTCTCCTCCCACACTTGTAACACCTGCTCCCTAACTATCTTCAATGCGACATGAAGTTCTAGATCTGTTTCATTAGTTCTTTGTAGAGTTTCTAGACCGACTCTGATAGCTGGATGGTCTTGAGGCAACTCACGCAGTCTTTCGATCTCTGGAGCACAATTATGCATTTGTAGCATAATACGAGTTATCTCGCCAAACAAACTGTTAATAAGTTTAAGCTCTTTTTCTTGTTCTGTTCGTAATCGGTTGAGGATGGCCCTTTGCACCTCTGCTGGTTCGTTAGCCATTGTGTTTATGTTTAAATTAGAACATAATGAACCGGTGCACAATCCACCGAAAAATGAACCGTTTGGGTAACTGATGAACAACTTCGCCTAATGGATCAAGACATGCAGGTCTTGCTGAAAATGGAATATAATGAAAGAGAAGAGGAAATGGCTCGTTTGGAGCGGGAAGCAAAAGAGGCTGAAGAACGCAGGGAAAGGTGGGAGTGTGGTTTGTTCAAACCTTCCGAATCATCTGAAGATGGTTACCCAGATTCAGATGATACTTTTCATTAATCATTGTAGTTTGGTTTTTAATTTCCGTTAATGAGTTTAATGTAATTTATATTTGACGTTTAATGTATCTGTATTTTCTACCTAATTATTTCTTGAAAAATTATCTATCCATTGCATCTAAAACACAATACTAAAACACAAGGGGCATAAATGAAAAAAAAAAAAAAAAAAAAAAAAAAAAAAAAAAAAAAATCGTATCAATGGTACAAGGGCCGAAAGTGTAAAAAAAAATTTTTTTTTTACAAAAAACACCCTTAACGTGACGTTAAGGGGCTAACGCAACCCCTTAACGCCACGTTAACGCTGCTACTCACAATGGCTAACGCCATCTTAACGTGCGTTAAGGCAATTTTTTGCCCCTTTAACGCAACTTTGAAGCTGCCGATGTGAGTGGTCTTACAATCATGGGAAAGTCTTATAAGCAAGAATATCATATAACTATCTTTCTTTACGTTCAACTGTGTATATTCTTTAGTATTTTCAAAATTTTGTATAACCATTCATTGTAATCACATTGTCAGTTAGTTTCAATAAACAGATACATTACATAATTAAGTTTTTTAAGGTTTTAGCTAATATTTGTAGTTTATTTAGTTTAACGTATTTAAGTACTAGTAATAAACAATGTTCATGAACCAATCTTTTATATAATACTCCCTCCGTCCCAAAATTATTGTCCCCCGACAAAAAACACATTCTTTTAGAAAAGTGTCACTATCACTACTTTCTCTCTCTTACTTTTTTGCCAAATGACAAATTTACCCTTAACCAATTAATTAACACTTCTTTAAAGTTTGTAATATTAATTTCAACCAAGGGTAATATAGTAAACTTTATCAAACTCCACTATCTATTCACTTTCTATTTTTGGTATGGGACAATAATTTTGGGACATCCGAAAAAGGAATAAGGGACAATAAAATTGGGACGTATATAACAATCTTTTATATAATAATAGTAGAAACCAAAAATAGACAAAAGGGTTTTTGATTGGAAAAGAGTTGACAGGTAACATAATTGAGCCCTCATATTGGCTAAAAAAAACCTCAAAATTAAAATTTTGGACTATTGAATCAAGCTAATTTTTATAGAAAAAGGAAGCTAAAATATTTTGGCTTTGGGAGCTTTTTAATTTTATTTAAAAAAATGGATTTAAGTGTAAAAAATATTATATTCTGATTGGTTAATAGAATTTACAATCAAACCCTAAACTTTTGAAAATGAGCTAATCTTAAATTTAATTTTATGAACTTAGGTGTAAAAATTTTAATTTTTACATATTTAGGAAATTCATATATTAAAAAAAATACCACATTTACTTTAAACTTTCTTATTAAATAATAACAGTTATTATTATTATTATTATTATTATTATTATTATTATTATTATTATTATTATTATTATTATATACTATTACAAATTTACAATTATGGACTAACTTCGTTGTTCATAAAAAAATAATAAACAACTCACAAAGTTACAATTAAAATAAGGTTTATAAAAGAAAATTAAAAAAATACCTCTAAACTAGGTTTTTTTTCTTTTTTTTTTTTCTTTTTTTTAAATAGTATTCATTTGATACCTCTTAATTATTATGTAATGACAAGAAAATTGCAATCATTATCGTTATTTAACTTATACGCACCCGTAATTAAACTTTTGGTCTTTGAAAAGTAAATTGTAGAAAAGGTTTTTACATTACGATAAAATTGAGCCCAATACTAAAATGATTTTGATGTTTGCACGATTGTTTAAAAAAAATTATGATTTTAATTCTTACCTTTAGTTTTTAATAGCACCAAAAAAAAAAAAAAAAAATAAAAAAAAAAAAAAAAAAAAAAAACTATGAATTTTATCCTAGTCCAACTTATAGCTAAATGAATGTAATATTTCATTTTCTTTTTAATATTTTCTAAAAACATCAAGATGAGTAAAATAATATTTGTTTTTCACGATTTTACAAAACACATACGCATAAACAAAATACCAAAGAAAAAGTCAGGTGATCTACAAATATTATTTAAAATCAGTTCATAAGTACTTATGAAAATATGTCTGCTTAAAACATTTAAAATCGAATTCAGCTAAACATTAATTAGTATTTATAAACAAAAAAGACATTAAAAGTGCACCTGTTAAAGGTCGATGCGACTGCAAAGGCGTTTATACATTTAAATATTAAGTAAATATTATAAATTTTAAAAACTGTCACAATTCAAAAAGCTGGAGTAATTATAAAAACCCACCTCAACGCACGAGGCAACAATAAAGCTCATTATTACTCCCTCCGTCTCATATTAATTGTGTAGTTTGATTTTTTGTAGTATTTTTTCTTTAACTTTAACGTTAAATTTTTTGTTTATATTATATAATGCTTGATGCAAAATATATGAATGGATTGTATTTTTAAATGTATGTTCATTTGTATAATTTTCATCAAATATTAAATAACAAAAAAAAATATTTAAAGTCAAAGTTGAAGAAAAAATAATACAAAAAATCAAACTGGACAATTAATATAGGACGGAGGTATTATTATTATTATTATTATTATTATTATTATTATTATTATTATTATTATTATTATTATTATTTTATCATCAAAAATCAATTATTATTATTATTATTATTATTATTATTATTATTATTAATAAACATCACTTTATTAGAAATTCATAGGATTTACAAGAAATTAGTGGGGAGTCGCGAAACTATATGAGCCCCCACTCATCTAGTTGTAGCAAAGTTAATCCTACTGAAGATATGAATAGCAGCACGCGCCCCAATGTCTTGAGTCATAGAGAACTTTCATATCCACTTTAGTAAGGTCACTGCATCCTTATCAAGTTCCCCAAGAGAAGAGAATGAGAATAGGAGAAACCCATATCCAATATCCGCACACTTAGCCTCATACTTGACGCGTTTACGTTGTGCGGCTTCAATCACCACACGACCCGACACAAAATCAACCATACTAGTTTGCGTTAAGGGCGACGACCCTGTTAAATCGACACATACTTCCTGCCCTCCGACCCTGTTAAATTAGCTTTATTATTATTATTATTATTATTATTTTTATTATTATTATTATTATTATTATTATTATTATTATTATTATTATTATTATTATTATTATTTATTTATTTTATTTTTTTTTTATTTTATTTTATATAACATCACTTTATTAGAAACAAATAAGATTTACAAGAAGTTAGTAGGGAGCCGAGATACTAATTGGGCTCCCACTCCTCTAGCTATAGAAAAACTAATCCTATTAAAAATATGAGCAGCAGCACGTGCTCCAATGTCTTGAGTCATCGAAAACTTTCGAATACGCTTCAATAGAGTCACAGCGTCCTTCTCAAGTTCCCCAAAAGAAGAGAAAGAGAAGGGGAGGAACCCATATCCCATACCTGCGCACTTGGCTTCATACTTGACGCGTTTACGTTGTGCAGCCTCAATCACCGCACGACCCGGCACGAAATCAACCATACCAGTTTGCGTCAAGGGCGATGATCCAGTCAAATCAATGCATACATCAAGTCCTCCATCCCACGAGTAGAGCAACACATCAGCAGGACGTAAAGATTTGTCCCGTTCGCCATAAAGTCCAATGTCAACCTCTTTACGAGCCGAAACCCCAGATCGAGAACATATGTCAACAAGAACATCACGAACCATGTTATGCCGATGCTTAATACCAATCATACCAGCACAAGATACATCATGGTCCCCATAAATATCACCAGCAAAGACCCTGGAACAGGCTGAGCACGACATCTGAACAGAAAATAGGGGGACACCAAGCCGATAACATAACACGCAACGATAAGTCCTGGCGTTCATAGTCTGTCCCAACCCCGATATCGGAACTACCCTAAGCCAGTCCGAAGTGTAATCCTCCATTTGCGATTTCCACAACGCCATCTGTTGAGTAGATAAAGAAAATGTAGATTCAGCAGTTCGGGTAACACGTGTGAAATATATATCTGCCAGTTTCTTCATGAGTTTGGGGGCAGCGATCTCACACGGATTACTCAAAAGATCAATCTCCATTTTCACATTAAAAGTACACAAGGCATCATCAAAGGAAGGCCCAGGGGTTACAATACCAGAATGTCGAAGCAACCTAGTCTGCAGGCTAGCAGATTGAAGTCTAGATGCAAGAAATGCATAGTTCAAGACATCACCTGCAGAATACACACCAAGCCCCCCGAACACAAAGGGTAATGTAGCAAGTCTCCATTGCTAATCACCAAACCCAGGCCCAGAAGCAGTAACAATACGCTCTAGAGTAGAGCGAAGAGCCCCATCAAAAGAAATCTGAGCCAGTTCAAAGACCCGAGGAGAGCAAGTGCGCATAGCAAAATATAATTTGGAAATACCAGCACAAGCACGAAGGAGCAATAACTCACACTGGGGATCATTAATCTTAGCAGTAGCCTCCATAAGCTCAATGGTTTTTGCAACTCTTTTCATAACAAGCTCACTACTAAAATCAAAGTCCACACTTGCAGGCCCACCCAGTAATTTAACACCATGCAAAGGTCGGGCAATATTAGGTGGGAAAACACCCACAAGCCTGTTTCTGGGATCTTCCTTAGGCCAAAAAAACCTCAGTTTTATCAACATTGAGGTGCAAACCACAACGAGGTCCATCCACCATGATAAGCTCCAGAACCTCCCCCACAACCAAAGTATCTCCAATAATAGTGCCATCATCCAGGTACCAAGCATGAAGGGAAAGACTAAAAGAGTCTCTAATATTATTATTATTATTATTATATTTATTTATTTATTTATTTATTTATTTTTTTCTTTATTTTTTCTTTCTTTTTTTAATAAAACATCACTTTATTAGAAACTCATATGATCTACAAGAAATTGGAGGGGACTCGAGATACTAACTGTGTTCCCACTCCTCTAGCTATTGCAAAGCTAATCCTACTAAAAATATGAGCAGCGGCACGCGCTCCGATGTCTTGAGTCACAGAGAATTTTCGAATCCGCTTCAGTAGGGTCACCGTATCCTTCCCAAGTTTCCCGAAGGAAGAGAATGAGAAGGGGAGAAACCCATATCCAATATCGGCACACTTGGTCTCATACTTGACGCGTTTGCGCTGTACTGCTTCAAACGCCAACTGTTGCCACAAAACCCTTGTATTATTATTATTATTATTATTATTATTATTATTATTATTATTATTATTATTACTTTATTTTTAGAAACTCGTAGTATTTACAAGAAATTAGCTTGATTATTATTTTATTATTATTATTATTATTATTATTATTATTATTATTATTATTATTATTATTATTATTATTATTATTATTATTATTATTATTATTTTATTTATTTATTTTTTTATAAAAACATCACTTCATTAGAAAAATATAGGATTTACAAAAAATTAGAGGGGAGCCGAGATACTAACTGGGCTCCCACTCCTCTAGCTATTGCAAAGCTAACCCTACTAAAAATATGAACAGCAGCTCGCGAGCCGATGTCTTGAGTTACTGAGAACTTTCGGATCCGTTTCAGCAGGGTCACTGCATCCTTCCCGAGTTCCCCAAAGGAAGAGAACGAGAAGGGAAGAAACCCATATCCAATATTGGCACACTTGCTCTCATATTTGACGCGTTTGCGCTGTGCTGCTTCAATCACCACTCATCCTGGCACAAAATCGACCATACCCGATTGCGTCAAAGGAGACGACCCTGTCAAATCGACACAAACGTCCTGCCCACCGTCCCAGGAATAGAGCAATACATCGGCTGGGCGTAAGCTTTTGTCTCTTTCTCCACAAAGGCCAATGTCAACCTCTTTGCGAGACGAGATCCCAGACCGAGAGCAAATGTCGGCAAGTGTGTCGCGCACCACATTGTGCCGATGCTTAATACCAATAATACCAGCACACGACACAGCATGATCCCCGTATATGTCTCCCGCAAATAACCTGGAACAAGCAGAGCACGGCATCTGGACCGAGAACAGGGGGACACCCAGGCGGTAGCATAAAACACACCGGTATGTTCTAGCGTTCATAGTCTGCCCCAACCCAGAAATCGGGGCCACCCTAAGCCAATCGGAGGTGTAGTCTTCTCGTTGCGATCTCCAAAGCGCCATCTGTCGAGCGGATAAGGCAAAAGTGGATTCAGCCGTTTTAGTAACACGTGTGAAATATATGTCTGCCAATTTCTTCATAAGTTTGGGGGCAGCGATCTCATTCGGGTTACTTAAGAGGTCGAACTCCATTTTCGCGTTAAAAGTACACAGAGCGTCATCAAAGGAAGATCCATGATTTACTATGCCAGACTGTTGGAGGAGCTTAGCCTATAAATATATATATATATGCATATAATTATAGTGAAAATAGCGTCGTTAACGTCGATTGACGAGTTTATAAAATAATTATATAAACTTATAATTATTTCTGAAATAACCTTTAAGTTTCACAAAGTTACACTTTTGACCCTAACGGCATAATATTTGCACCGTTAGTCCTCGGTTAAGTTTTGTTACACTTTAAGTCCAAAACATTTAATATTTACATATTATACCCAAAAGTTCTTAAATTTACAGTTTTCATCACAAGATGTTAAAAATGACAATTTTTACCGTAAGTTTCCAATTTGACAATTTTAGTCCTTCGGTTAGCATATTTTTGCAAAACTAGTCCGAACTTTATAAAAATCAAAGTTTATCATTTTTATTTCATAACTAAGTTTAAAATGGCTTTTGGAACTTATCGAAACTGCTTAAATTGGTTAACAGCTTATTCTTAAGCTTATGGGCTTCTTAACGAGCCGAAGTTATGGCCCATTATGGGTTTGAGATCCATTGAGTTTAGAGGGGAGTGGGGCTTGGCTACGGGCTCACGTTAGGGTTGTAAAAATATAACAAGAGTGCTTATATGAACAGCTTATACGAAAAGCTTGTAAACGGCTTATTGGGTTTTTAAGCCCATCGCTACATATTTTAAGTTCTTAAAACTGTGGCGAGTGAGTTTTACTTTGGGGGTTTATTTAGGCATTACATGAGTTTACTAGGTCGAAAGGAATATGCAACCCGTAAGTTTGGTAGCTCGACTATTAGGTCGAGCTATAAAACTTAGGTATTGTGTGTCGAGTTTGTGAGATACGAGGTCAAAGTTATCGCGACTTGGCCATTATGAAAACTGTTTTAAAGTTCAAAAATTTTCTAAGTGTTTTAATGAATTTCGAAAGTGGCCAATGTGACATGTAACGTGCGATTTTTATGGTTGATACATTTATATAGAGTTCGAATAATGGTTATTCTCGATAGTTAGCATGACAATTATTTAGAATGTCAAATAAAACCTATGTGTTGTAAATGTAATTAACAAAATATTCGTCTAAAGTAAAATGGGTTTGTGATAGAAACGAAATTATAGAATATATATATAATCATGAGAAGAGTTCGAATGTGCTTACTTCACCTCAAGAAGTGGGGCGTAAACCGAGTCGTTTGGAATTGTGAGAGCTAGGAAATGATGTGGCGTGGTTTTTCACACAACAAAGATACGAGAGAAGCTAAGCAACCACCTTTGGCTGATTCGAACTCCTCCAAAACTGGACAAAGCTAGTCGACTTCAGTGGGTTTAAAGACTTAGTGAATATTTGTATGTGATATGTTTTTGGTATGCATGAGTCTATCGATTGCATGCATGCGTTTATATAGGAGGGTTTGGCAACTTGACTAAGGTGGCAATGAT
Source organism: Artemisia tridentata subsp. tridentata (assembly GCA_021014915.2). NCBI lineage: Eukaryota > Viridiplantae > Streptophyta > Magnoliopsida > Asterales > Asteraceae > Artemisia > Artemisia tridentata. The sequence continues at coordinate 302,853,220 of CP139507.1, read as the reverse complement.
GGCTAAAGCATGAGGAATAGAAGAGTAATAGTAGTGAATCGTCCTTGTGGCAGTTCGAACAAAGAGGAGAAGCTAAGAGTTCCATATTTTGCGTTATTATTTGTTGAGTGTGAGAGTAGAAACAATGATGAATCATGATGAGGATGTAAGAGTGTTCATTGAATGGTCACTGACAATTCAAGTTTGAGTGTGGAAATAAACTAAATGAGGGTTGTTTGTGATGCATCTTGGCCGGCACTAAGGATCAAAAACAAGAAGACAAAAGTGGATTTTTGGTGTTTGCTTTTGTGGCTCGTTGGTATGATCCAAGGTTCAAGTGATATAGGAGACGTGACCAAGTCTACGTGTGGTTCGTTTGAGATTGTTTGTGGTTCGAATGGGGTGGCCTAGGGTCAAACATAATCAAGTTTTTATAACTAAAAATGAGTTTTGAGTTTTGGTCGATTTATGAAATATAGGCCGAGCTTTGATGAAATTTTAACAAGCAAGTGTTCGAACCATCATACAAAGTTTGTCACGCTCGATTCTCGGCTAGGTTGAGAATTGAGTCATGTAAAATAATTACATGGTTGTTAAGTCGAATTGGGAGAAATCGTGGCAAAGTAAACGTCCCTCGTTGCGTTTTTATAAGTTAAAATTTTGTAGAATTGGATTTGGGTTTGTGATTTGGGCTCGTTGGTGGGCTAGTCCAAGAAGCAAGAAAAAAAAATACTTAAAGGTCTGTTTGTTGTGTTGGGTTTGCCGAAATATTGGGCTAAGGCCCAATGATCTGACAGTCCATCTGGGTATTGGGTCGAGGCCCAATGTAGTTACTGAGTACTCGTGAAAATTTTTGTGAGCTCGGGAATGTATTTGATCACGTTCGGTTAATTGACGAAACGTATAAACGTTAAGTATTAAACGTTAATGGTTTTAGATAATTTCGCGATTTTAGACTATCAAGGTTCGTGTGTAAGCATCGTTTCTAGGTAAGTGGTAGTCACAAGTATCGTTGTAATTTAAATAGTTTAGCATAAATAAATAAAAATTGTCATTGGTAGAAACGGTTATTAAATAACGTAATGATTTATTAATCATTTATTAGCATTTACTATTCATAGGGGAAAATTACGAGAGGTTACAAATAATAGTGCCATCGTCCAGATACCACGCTTGGAAGGCAAGATCAAAGGAGTCTCGAATCTTGCGTACCAGGGGGTGTAATACTAGGGCAAAAAGAAGAGGTCCAAGTGGGTCGCCTTGTTGCACCCCTTGGTGGGACCATTGGATGTACGCGTTATTACCAAACTGATAGTAATACTAAAATCTCCGTAAATATGCGTGTTATAAATATCAAGCTAAAGGACGTGTAATTAAGTGTATACATAGCATTAATTATAACATATATTGTTGGAACACAGAAAGTGTAAATCATTAGAGCAGGGACTTCTATTCAAATTTTGATATAGTACAGGGTATGTTGTATAAGATTGTAGTATGTTGCGACATCATATTACTCTCGCAACACTTGTATAGTTGCGAGAGGATGCTTGGCTATGTACCGCATGGGTTATGAGGTGTGTGTTTCTCTTACTATCAATGCAAGACTTTTTTCTTTCTCTCGTTCCTCTCTCTAGACTAAAGTGTCCACACCCACTTTATCTCACTAAGATTGTTAGAGTAGACGTGATATTTTTGGAACAACAATTGGTATCAAGAGCCAAATATGATTCGTTGTTTCATTTAGTAGTGTTTTAGTCTTGTTTCGATCTTCATTAGTAGTAAAAGTTTGATCTTTGTAGATTTCAAAAACTTTCTCTCTAGAATATATTTTACTTTCATACATATTATCAAGATTACTCATAAACGTGTTTAATCTTATAAAACGTGTGTTAGAATAACATATTTGAGAATTAAGAAAGAGTTTTTATCATTTTATACAAATTTTTTATGAATTTGGTGAAGAGTTAGGCTGGAAATCGTGGTTTAAGGTTTTATACAAAGTGTATTTTCTCTCGTAAAAATAGGGTTTTGAATTTTGCTCGCAAAATACAAGGGTTTTGTGGCAACAGTTGGCTGTGAATTGGTTGCGATAGCTTTGGTTAGTTGCGATAGTTGTTTATTTCTAGTTTTGGGCTACGATAGCCTTTGCAATCTAGGTTGCGATAGCAATTCTTGTGATACTAGCTTTACGAAGCTTTTGGTTACCCATTGTTTACGAAAGAAAACTCTGCCCAACTCGCAAAAAGTAGTTGCGATAGCTACAAGTATTGTTGTGATAGTAGAAGTTTGCGACACCTGGTCTTACTAGACTTACTGTTACCCACAATTTTGCGAAAGAAAACTATGCCCAATTTTCATCAGAAGTTGCGATAGTTACTGTTTGCAAGACTTGGTTGCGATACCTTGATTAAAAGACTTTTACTCAATTTTAAATCCTTTAAAAGATTAAAAAATTATTAATAGACTTTAATCATTTAAATATAACAAAATCAAATTCCAAACACTCAACCATCTCAATTCAAACAAACTAAAATACCACTTTCAAACAAAAACAACATCTCATATCAAAGATCCACCATCACTATGTCTACTACTCAAGATGCATTGGTTGCGGGGAGTGATGCAAGGCCTCCCATATTGTACCGTGGAAACTATGTTCAATGGTATTCAAGGTTTATGAATGTTATCATGGGCTACAAAGAAAGAAATCTGTTGATTAACTCCATAAAAAATGGTCCTTATGTCATGAAAGAGATAGATGGCTCTGCTAACCCAGGACAGAAACGGCTACAAACAGAAGATGATCTGAATCAAAATGAACTTGCTCAATTTGAAGCTGATATCCGTGCCAAGAATTTAATTTTATACGGGTTAAGCAATGGCATATACAATGCCATTGACAGTAATCTAATTGCTCATGACTTATGGCAAGCTTTAGAAAGGTTGATGCAAGGTGCTGATGTTGGCACACAAACACAACAGACTCTGGCTTTGTGGAATTATCAGTCTTTCAAGCAATTATCTGAGGAGAGTTTAGAAGATGCATATATTTGTTTCAACAAGCTTATCAATGAAATGAATCGTCATAACCTCAAAAGATCAAACATTGAACACAACACTATGTTTCTCGCAAACCTACAACTTGAATGGAGACGTTTCACCATTGCTATCAGACAGAATCAAGACCTAACTCTGAAAGACATCAACAATTTGTTTGATCTTCTGAAACACAATCAGTTTGAAGTCAATGACATCCTTGAACATAAAATAAAAGATAAGGAAAAAGAACTTTCAACTCAACCACCAGTTATTGATCCACTTGCTTTGGTCTCCTCATACCACCAAAATCAATCTTCCTACAACTCAAACAACGACACACATTACTCACCCGTTGAAGACGCAATTGACTCTACTCAAGACCCAGTAAATGTTGAACTTACCAAAATTGTTCAAAACCTAGCATTACTTGGAAAACAGATTCAAAAATCTTTTTACAAACGTCCAACCAACAACAATCTTCGAACCACTTCTGCACCCGCTGAAATAAACAAAAGACAAGATGTCCCACCAAGAGGTGAAGTTATAAGGCAATGTGCACAGAAGACTGACAAGAATGATGTTGGTCAAGACAATCAAGAACCAAAATGCTTTGGTTGCGGTCAACAAGGTCACTTTGCAAGAAATTGTCCAAATGGGAAAGTGCGTAACAGGGCTTATTACAGACAGAAAATGTTGTTAGCTGACATGGAAGAAAAGGGAAAACTGCTTAATGTTGATGAAAATGATTTCATGGTGGACACGGATGACGAAGGTGAGATATTGGAAACGAACATGGTGTACATGGCTTCTTTGGAGAAGGTGGATGTCTTTGAAGCTCAAGATGAGGATGCAACTCTAAGCTATGACACTGATACTGAAGAAGATGACACACTTGTCAATAAGGTACACACATCAGATGCTTGTGATAATGATGATCTTGATGAATTCATACATGGTCACATTCGTACCATTAGTAAGACAACTGAGATTAACATAAGTAGTGCAACACCTACAAGTGTTACTCCTCAGTTATCTACTAATAATATAGATTGCAATCATGCATCAACAAGTCAAGATCATGTTGATATGCCTCAAAATTATGCTATTATTCAATCTCAAATTCAAAATTATGCTAACTTGATAAAACTGGAACAAGATAAAAGTTCTTCTTTAAAAAAGAAAATCAAGGACATGTAATATGAAGAGCAGTCTGTACGACCACTAGTGCTTAAACGTCAAATTCAAGAGTTACAAAATGAAATTTTCTTTTCAAAAGAAGTATTTCAAATTTTGAAACCATTAAAAAGAATTTTGAAAATGAAGTTTCCAAACTTAAAGAAGAAAAAGCTAATTGTATTCAACGATTAACTAGAGCTGAAACAAAACTTCGCACTACCGATCAGATTTCTCAGACTATGTACATGTTAATGCCCAAAACAGATTCATTCATAGATCTAAAACAGGGTTTTGGTTATACTAAACCATCTTATCTTGACATGGTTAAACGTCAAACACCAAGTTTGTATAATTTTGATTACATGAGACGTGATACCTTCAAAGATTACATGTTTGTTCCTAATGACATCTCTCAAGACGAAATCCAAAAACGTTAACCAAAAGAAAACCAATTTATCCTACTTTAGGGCCGATTATGGTTTGATAAATAAGGAAAATGCTCTTTCAAGAAAACCAACAAATGTTAAATATCATGTGGATCAAATTTCTGACAACCCATATGATTCAAACAAATATGAGAGTTTAGCGAGAAAAACCTTTTGCAATCTCAAAAATCAAATAAATGGAACTTTAGCTATTATTCGTGGAAAGAAAGAGTTTCAATTGGCAAAACTTTTGAAATCCAACTCTTATGAAATGGATATCTTAAGGGAAGTCAAGAAACTGGTAAAAAAAAATTTCGAGCCTCCCATTAATAGAGTTAATGATCAATTTAAAGCCTTTGAAGAGGCATTGATTTCTGAAATGCAAATTGATTTAACTTACGTCACATCTCTTGAAGATAAATATGACCTTCTCATCTTAAACTCTGACATTCAAAGAGAATATTTCTAAATCAAATTGAATCAATCAAACCAGAATTTGCTATAAATGAGGAGAAAATTGAAAAATTAGAAAATAAACAAACGTCTTTAGAAATGGAAAACCAGTAAAAGTAAGGGCCATGAACTAACCATAGCCACAGCATTGCAAAGATCACAACTGACACAACTGGCATCTAGAGCTAATCACAACGGTATCCAGAAGACAGGCACAACGGTACGAGATCGACACGACCTAATACGTATACGGTTATCTCAAAATATGGCTGGTACAATAATTAAGTCTGACATAGACAATGTGTCTTAGTTTTCGTGGATTACTCAATTTCAATACTTATCAAAAGCTTTGTATCAACGTTTCGTGTGGTGGTAAGAAAACAAAGACTCAAAATGCAACTTACGCCAAAGAGGAAAAGACATCGACATAGTCGAGAAATACTGACTAGAACTCAAGTCGGGAAGACATGACACAGAGAAGTCAAGAATACAACAACCAAAGAATACGGCTACAAAATAAGTCAATCTGTACGTTTCGGTATTTTCCCCAAAATTCATATTGCTTTGACAAGAAATCAATGAAGTTTTAGAAAGTTAATTTAAGTTTTGTAAGAAAACTCAAATTAGTATTTCAATTAGCAAAGGTTTACAAGTCAATAAAACCATGAGTTTTCGATTAAAAATCTTCTCAAAATAATTTAATAAAAACTATCCATTGATTATTGGTCATTATTTACTTATTGTAAATTCGTTGCGAATCAAATATATTAAATTCGTTATGAGTCTAATATATTGTATTCGTTTCAAGTCCAATAAGTCCAAATTGTCCAACGTCCAATGTCGAATAGATGTCAATACGTGTCCAATAGTTATAGTCACAATCGGTTATCATTAAATCCATTATACGTCCCAAATGTCATGTAAAAATCCGTTAAGTATTCATATTATCCAAGTTCCAAGGTGACAATCCTCGATTAACCGAAACGTACCAATATCACCCAAAAATACATGTTAGTAAGCTAAGTATATATATCGACAAGACAAAATATCACTCAACACAATCTTAATTACTTACGACTTTTATGAAAATGGGCTTGAGGCCCATTAGCAAAACCCAAGCACCTAACGCACCCTTAACGGGCTAACGGCCCATTAAACCAAACACACGCATTGTACTCCATGGGCTTCGGCCCATATTACCATCAACTAAACGCTCCCCTTTGGAGCTGCTAACGCAACGCCACAAACAAACACCTCTTTGGTGTCTCGACGTTAAATGAACCAACTCACCCTATGTGGGTGGTGGTCGAACCGAGACCAATCAAGAACTCACATACAACCACCCTTGTGATATCTTTTTATATTGAACCAAGGCTCACCCTTAGACAAAACGCATCCTAGTTGACCAAGACCACAAAACCATGACCACGAACAAGCTTAAACAACAAGTAAACACACCCCATGTGGGGTCTCGTTAACCCAACAAATAAGACCAACACACCCTACGTGGGTCGTTGGATCCGAGACTCGCCGACTTCAACGAAACCAAAACAACTAACCCGCAAAGAAGACCGACGGACAAACACCCTCTTGGGTGCAGCCGTGTGTCGTGAATTCAAACAACCATGTCGACCAAAACCAAAACTAGAACAAACAACAAACTGAAACATAACCCTTCGTGGGTTTCTAGTCGACTCGCGACAACAATATTCAAACTAATTCAAGGTTAACGGCCAAATCAAATAGGACACCTTCGTGGTGTTGTTTTGTACCGCGACCAAAAGAAAAGCAAAGACAACAGAATAAGCTCTCATGAGCTTATTACAACCAGATCAAACAATCACCCTCAATAAGCATACCACAATAAGTCAAAGTAAGCTAATCCTATACAATCCGAGACCCAAACGGGTCTGACCTGGTTCGTACCAAACCACGACGAAACACCTTTTTAGATCCACTTTCTTACCACACGAATCTTTATCCAAAAATATGTTTATATCCAGTTTTTAATCACAAATTAATAATCTCGTTTCATATCCATTTTTAAATCCAAGAAAACAATAACAACTCGGTTTAAAACAAAAATAAACAAACGGGTTTCCACGGTTTACCAAATCGAGGAAAGGTGAGGAGAGAAAGACGACGGTGGCGTGGTGGCGAGTGGTGGTGTCTTGGATGTGGTATCCAAAAACGCAAGAAAACGTGCTCCCCTCGATCTAGAAAGCTCCAGAAATGATCTCCTTGGGTTGATCTATGCGTCGGTAACAAGAAAAGGGGTGGCCGAAAAAGTGGTCGGAGGGGATGACCGGAGTTGGGGTAGCGGCTTTGGAGTGGAGGAGGAGAGGAGGAGAGTTATAAGAGGAGGCTAGGGTTATGAGGTTATAATGTTCCTTATATACTCAACGCAGGGACTAAACTTGTAAACCCTAGCAACTCCAAGGGCGGTGGGGTAAAATTAACTGCAGGGGCCATAATTGTCATTTAGTTTATCTTTTACATTTAGTGGTTCAGGGCATATTTAGACTAACAAACAGTAAATCCAAGACACAGGAGTTACACCATTGAGCTCAGAATATTATTTCCAATAAAAACAACTATATATACGCCTAGTTTCTCCCAAATAATACCAAAATCAAAATAAATCGTCGGTTCTCCGAATAAAAACATGTCAGGGAAATTACCTGGTATTACACAGATTCAACAAGAACTTTCACCAAACAATACCACTCCAACCTCCAATGCAAATGTTGATGATCAAGTAATTACCAAGGCATCGTCTGAAGAGGAATCATTCACAAACCCATTCGCGACTCCCGAAGCTGAGGTCAGTGGACCTTCTGAGATGCGATATGTTGATCCTTCAAGCATTCAAACGTTTAACCAACCACATCCGCACAGAAGAAGATAGACTCACGATCACCCACTACAACAAATCATTGGAAATCCTTCTCAACCCATTCAAACAAGAAGTTCTACAACAGATTACTATTTCTACAATTCATTCTTGAGTAGAGTTGAACCTGCCAACATCAAAGCAGCACTTGCAGATCCCGACTATATTGTCGCTATGCAAGAAGAAATAAACTAATTCAAACGCCATGGCGTCTGGCGAAGGGTTCCACGGCCTCTAGGAAAACTCATAATTGCTTTGAAATGGATTCTGAAGAACAAGCTTGATGAAGACGGTGACGTAATCAGAAACAAGGCTCGCCTTGTTGCAAAAGGTTACAATCAAGAAGAAGGAATCAACTTTGATGAATCATTTGCACCAGTTGCTAGGATTGAAGCAATACGTTTATTCTTAACTCACGCAGATCATAAATCTTTCACCGTATACCAAATGGACGTGAAAATGGCCTTTTTGTATGGGGAGTTAGAGGAAGAGGTGTATGTGAGTCAACCAGAAGGCTTCGTTGATCCAGACCATCCAAATGATGTCTATGTCCTTGACAAAGCCATCCACGGACTCAAGCAAGCACCACGTGCATGGTACAAAGTGTTGTCAGAATATCTGCTCAAACACAAATTCGTCAAAGGTTTAATCAATCCAACTTTGTTTATTAGAAGAAAAGGTGACGACATCATGCTAGTCCAAATTTATGTCGATGATATTATTTTTGGATCCACGAATCCTAAATATTGCATGATGGGAGAGTTAAAATTCTTTTTGGGTCTATAAATTAACCAAATTCCTCGTGCTATCTTTATTCATCAAAACAAATACACGATGGAAATTTTGAAAAACTTTGGAATAGAAAACTCTGACTCTGTAAGTACACCTATGCAACACAAGCCTAAACTAGATGAAGATGGAGGTGGTAAACCAGTTGATGCTACAAAATACCGCACTATGATTGGTTCACTCATGTATCTTACAGCTAGTCGGTCTGATATTCATTTTGTTGTTTGTATGTGTACCCGTTGCCAATCAAGGCCAACGGAAAAGCACCATACTGCTGTAAAACGGATCTTTCAGTACCTAAAAGGCACAATTCACATGGGCCTTGCGTATCCGAAGGACTCTAATTTTGAACTAATTGCCTATTCAGATGCAGATTATGCATGTTGCCAAATTGATTGCAAAAGTACTTCAGGATTTGCTCAATTATTGGGGGAGAAGTTAATCAGCTGGTCTTCAAAGAAGCAGAATCACACTGCCTTATCCACTGCAGAAGCTGAATACATATCCCTCTCCTGATGCTGTGCACAAGTATTATAGATGAAAACACAATTGACGAACTATGGCTTCTTTTACGACAAAATCCCAATTTATTGTGATTCGCAAAGTGCCATTGCCATCTCTTGTAACATGGTACAACACTCACGGACAAAGCATATGGCAGTCAGATACCATTTCATCAAAGAACATGTAGAAAAACGGACTGTGGAATTGTACTTCATGAAAACTGATTACCAAATTGCCGACTTCTTCACAAAAGCTCTGCCACCGGAAAGATTTGAATACCTACAACAACGTCTATGAATGGTAAGCATTCATGATAAACATGACAATGATGATCAAAAGGTCAAAGAAGTCACCAAAGTAACAGAAACCACAAGTACATCTGGTAAAAAAATCGGGTAATTATTCACTCATAATGGCTGTTGATTAAATCACATATCAACGCCCGTTTTTTAAAGAAAGGACCCTGAACGTACACTTCAGTGCGTCAATCCTTCAAAAAAGAAGAGAAATCTTCTTAATTATCGTGAGCAAAATTTATACAAGATTTTACAAAAAGCTTTTTATAAAACCTTTTTCTAAAATTTTTTGCTCATGATAAACAAATCTTGAGCACGTTTTTCTAATTATCAATATAATCTTTTTTAGCTCAAGTAAGAATAAATTTTGAAAAACAATGCTACCCACCTCAAGAATGGATCAAAAATAGTCTAAAATATTAAGCTACTTTTGAGGGGGAGAAAAATAGAAGTTTGTTTTTGAAATCAAATGAATAAGTTGTTTTAAGTTGTTGGAAATTAAAAGCAAAAATTGTTGTTGCAAAGAAAAATGGAAAAATGTTGTTAAAACGTTGGGAAAATACCATCACTTCGAGGGGGAGTGATTATTTTATTTAAACATTTTTGATATAACACAAACCAAGGGGGAGTTTTGCTAAATTATTAAAACTGCTTTGAACCCTCCCCCAGTCCAAAACTCTCGCAGAACTGGGTTACAGTCAAAAGGTTCAATAAGTCCAAAAAGGGTTAATAACCCACCCACTTGACTGCGAGAGAAAAACACACACAACCTTTTCACTATCACAATTCTCTCTCCTTGAACACAAAACCTCTATCGCAAAACAGAGCTTCATTGATTTCAAGTGTTTTTCGTGAAAAAGTAAGATTACAAACGCCTTTAACTACTTATTTTACATCTTTGTTATGAATTTCAACCATTGTTACGCATTACATTGATAAAAAAAAAAAAACTGCTAGTTAGGGTTGCGTATTGTCACAACACTTAGATCACTTTTGAGTTTGCGATTTAGAGTGTCTTGATTGAATTCTTGTGGTTAGATGACTGAGATAGGATGTTTAGATCACTTTTATGAAAGAAAATTGGAACTTAAATGGCTTGATTTGGGGTAAAAAAGGTCAATCTTGGGTCGAAGGCGAACAGTCAGGGTTGCGACACCAATAATGGTGGTTTGTGAGACTTTAGGATAGAGCCAAAAACTGATTTTAATAGTAATTTAAAATCTGCGAGACTTTAGTTGCCACAGCTGTTTCACACACGTGTCGCAACTGATGCATTGCGATAGCCCTTTTCCTAAAAGCGTTGCGATAGCTTGCTATCACAACTTTTTCTTGCGATAGCAATTTACAAAACTTGTTGCGATAGAAGTCTACTATCACAACATTATTTTACGATACATGTTCTTACCTTTTGTGACAGTTGACTATATTTGACCATGTTTGCGATACCAAATCCTGCGATAGCAGATTTTGCGATACTTTGTTACCCACTATTTTCCAAATGTTACTCTGCCCAAATTTTTTAAAATCTTTGCGAAACTTTTATAAGTTTTATAATTATATAAATTTTCACAAACATTTTAACTAATTTTGACACAGTAATACTTTTGATCAAACATTCTTTCATTAAATAATCATAACTTGTTCAAAACTTCAAAATTTTTGAAAGTTACTTTTCAAAAATTAAAAGTTCAAATATGAGCTAATTTTCAAACAAAACTGTAGTTCAAAATCTTTGAAAAATCATTTAAATAAGAAAAATCTAATCTTTTACAAAAGGAAGAGTTTTTTTTAAGACTCTTGGACAAAATTTGCATATGATTAGTTTACTTTCTATTAGACTAGGATTGTATCTCGATATTGCCTTTACGCAAGTTCGAGATGCATATGTTTAATTAAATAAATAGAATTTTCTATGATTGCATACACACTTTGTGAATGACACTTTATTATGTCAATGTGAATGAATGGTTTTGACGTATAAAATTCAAATTATTTCTCGGTTGCCAAAGCTATAAATTTTAAAATTAAAAACAATTCATGCAACCTTTAAAAGTTTTTTTTCACTTAAATCTGTTTTCAAATGGTTTTGAGACAAACCGACATGGTCTTAACTAAGAATATCTCATCTTCAAGGTGGTTATTAGGGCTAGTTGTCACGTCAAAAATGATAATGTATCCCCTTAACTACGCAACGTAATAGAGTATTCAAGGTTTTGATATGTTTACGGAAATCTCACACTTATGCAACAAAAGCTCTTTTGAGATGACTTATACTTGATTTAACTGAGAACTTCTCATCTTCAAGATAGTTATTAGGAATAGTTATCACCTAAAAGCTGATAATGGACTCTTTAACTAGGGAACATAATAGAGAGTTCAAAGTTTAATCATTTATTAAGAAATCTCACGCTCGTGCAATTAAATGATCTTTGTAAATGTTTTTATAATCAAGTCATCTAGTATAGACTAGATTACTTAAGTTTGAAACAAAAGTTGATACTTTTTCCCAAAACAATCAAAGTCGGTTAGATGAACGTATATTTTTAAGCATGAGCAACATAAAACAACGTTCAATCTAAACCTCAAAATATTTTGAAAAAGTATCACAACACAAACTTTTGGTGAGGAAAAAAAAACAGATAGAGATAATTAAATCGCATGTGAAAAGAAAAGAGCATGCGCTTATGCTATAAAAGTAAGAAATCATAAGAAAAGAAAGATAAAAGGAATATGCTCAAAAAAGAAATGTCAGAGCATATAAAAACAGACAGAGTGAAATAAATAAATTTATTTATCCATATACTTACAACTTTCATATCATTTCAGAATCATATTCACAAAATGGCTCAAGAACAAGCTCAGCAACAAGCTCCCGCTCAACAACCACAACTCACCTCTGAACAAATCCTTCCTCAAATGGAGTACATACGTTTTGGTGATAACAACTATCTTCTTGACCCGAAAATCTTTCGATATGATCACCCCATCATTGTTGAAATACTTAAGAACCACCCTATCTATCCAGCACTTCATAACACTGTCAATGACATTCCCTTCATATATATTCAACAATTCTGGAACACTATCCATGTTGTACCTGAGTCAAAACCTCCGGTGCTAAAGGTGACAGTGGACAGATATACCATAACCCTCACTTCAGAATATCTACGCACTGTGCTACAACTACCGAATGCTACAACAAACGGTCATCATGGCTTTGAAATATTGCTAGGATCAAACTAGATTGTAGAGTTCTTCAAAGAGCTGGGATTTGACACGAATGCAAATAAGATCAAGAATACTTCTGACTTCAAACGCAAATATCTACTTGGTCTTTGGGCAACAATGTTCTCGATTATTAACCAATGACTCATTGGAAAAGAAGCGGGAATAGATGCCGATAGATTTACGGTGTATCAGATGTTTTATGGTATTGTTAATCAAATCCATTTTGACTATGCTGCACTAATGTGGATTGAGTTGGTTGAACTTGTCTGAAACAAATCTGTGAAAGCAACGAAGAAGAAGGGTTCTTATATTCCTTTTGTTAGATTCATCAAATTAATGATTCAACATATGATGAAGTCACACAAGCTGTCAGCTAGACCCGTTGATGAAAGAATCAATGATAATGTGATGAAGAACTTGTAGCCTGCCAAGGATGCAACTACAAAACCACCAATGGCAATTCCACAAGATCTACTAGATCTTGCTGACAAAGAATCTAAATCATACAAGGAATATATAGTTAATGGTAGCGCTTCTATGGGAAGCTCAAAACCGAGTGGACCTACCCCTGAAACGCATAGGAATTTAGGATCTGGCGCCAACTTAGGACTAGAGACGGGGAGTAAGAAGCAACCAACTGACAAAGGTGGTAAAAGGTTGAGAAGAATCCACAAGAAAGTCGATGAAGTAAAAACAGCGGATATAGAAATTGACACCGATGAAGGGCTGAAACATCAGGGTGATAAGGAGGATTCAGAGGAGACTAATTCGGATCATCAAAATGATGACGACCAAACTATCAGTGATGGAAAAGATGGTGGAGATACAACACATAGGCCAGAAGGTAGCAAGGAGACTTGGTTAGAATCTGAAACCAGTAGTGTTATAAAATCCTCGGAGATAAACCAGCTCCTAAACTTAGGTACTCCTGAGCGAACAAATCCTGCGTCATGTGTTGACACAGCGACAAGTTTGCCATCGAATAGTATATGTAGTACTTGATATCGAAAGTATATGTAGTACTTGATATGGAAAGTTTGCCAAATGAAGCCCCACACATGAAGCTCCCTAGTTTTGTAGTACTTGATATGGAAAGTATATGTTTTGCTTGTTTAATTCCGAGATATGTATAAGTGTCAATATGATCATATGGGTTGCAAACATAAGTTATAATGTTGTTTGGTTATGATTAGGAAATTCATATGTGAAAACTTATAAGTTATGATTTATTATTTCACTTGTGAAAAACTAGTTTTCACATGTGAAAAACACTATTCTGAAAGTAAGGTAGGTGGTTTTATTTGACAAAAGTGATATCTATAATTATATGATGAATTGGCTAAGTTTCATGAGCTATTGAAGTCAGAAAAAGTTCCTTTTGTGAAATCGTTTTGTATATGTTTTGGTTTGCCAAGGTTAAGGCTTTGGCTAATGGTCTCGGCTTAGGAAGCCTTGAGGTCTTAGCCGTAGCTTTGGTCTCGGCTGCTAAGGCCTTGAGACCTCAGCCTTGGCCTTAGCCGCGGCTCTTGTCTCGGCCTAAGGCCTTTAGGCCCTTTGGTTTGCCTTAGCCGTGCGGCTAAATATATAGTTATGTGGTTATATAAAATCTGTTAAGATTTGGACAAAAATAGCCTTTTTTTTTGCCTTTTCCGGACCCGTGCCCCTTTGTTTTTGAATAAAACGTCGTTCTGGACAACTTTTGTGTTTTAACTTTTTGATGAAACGGAACAGAAGTTCCTCTAAAATCGTGTTTTTAATTCTGTTACAGCAAGGTTTGCAGTTTCTCAGTTTCGGTTTTTTGGTAACTTTATTTGGCCGTATCTTTTGACTTGTGTGTCCATTTCGGGTGATTCAAGTTGCTACGGTTTCGTTTTAACCTTGTCTACAACAATATATAAATTATCGAGTCTATATGTGGTAGGTTTTGTGGCAAAATTGTACATAAGTTCATTAGTTTACACTAGTTAACATAATATAGCATAAAATGATTTATAAGTTTTAACTTGTTTTTATAAACTTGTACATCACGATCCAATATAGAGAGCATATATAGTATAGCATAAGTATAAGAAATAATGAGTGATGATGTTGATGAGTATAAGCTAGGGCTTACAACTTTTGGCTTTCAAAGAAAGGATAAATAAGGATAAGGACTAGGATTAGAACACAACTCCACTCTTTAGAAGTCTTCCACACTTCTTGTGAGCTTGTAGGACTTATGCTAGACCTTGGTTACTTAAGTAGCTTTAAACTTAAAAGAAACCACCAAAGGTTTGCTAAGAATTGATAAGGCTTGCAAAGGACTTGATATGGATTACTTGTATCTTCAATCTTGTTGTTATTCTTGAAGTAGTAAGCAAAATATGAATGTGTATTGTGTGTGTGATGTTGTGAATGAACAAGAGAGGAGGGGAGGGGTTTATATAAGGTCTTAAGGAGGTGCTAAATTGCATGAGTCACCTTACTTACTAAGTAAGAAAGACATGTGTCTTTAGCTTAAGCAAACTTAGTTATTAAGTTAGCATACTTGTAAACATCCTAGAGATCAATGGTCATGATCAAGCCACCATGCTTGATGACACATCAAAAACGCCACCTATGGCTAAAAATGAGGAGGTTAAGAGTTTTGGACATTTATCTTGCCTTTACGGAGTGAGTTTTGGTCCCGGTAATCGCTAACGGTAAGTATTTAAATCACAAAATGTAAAACCGGGTATCGTAAAAATATGAAACTTGTAGAAATGCTTAAACTCATCAATATACTCATTATTAACTTACAAAATGAGTGATAAGTTTAACGGGTCGCGTAAATGCTGTTAAATCTGAAAACGTAGGTTTAAAACGCGTAAAACGTAAAATGTACGAAGTTTACGTAAAAATGAGAAAAGTAAAATGTAACTTTTCTAATATGATTATTATGAACCTAAAAGGTTTATAATGTCTAGATTGGGCCTAGTCTAGTGTCGGTTGATGTTAAATGCTCGTTAAACCTAAAACCGGAAGTGTTTAGAAAATCTAGGAATGATTTTATGGTCAAAGGAGGAGGGAAATAAATTTGACTTTTTCCAAAAGGTAATAGTGTCTAAATTCCATAGAAAGTGTGGTGCATGTATAGGTTAAGGTTGCGTATAAGTAAAAATGCTTAAAACACAAGTTTAGTTTTGTAAGTCACAAGGTCTATTTGGTAATATTTGAATTTACATTTTAAAAATTCCATAAATGATTATGAGTGAACTAAAAATTAATGTCATGTGATAAAAAATTTCAGAGTCGGTTTTCGTTATGCGCGGGATGTTTAAATGGAGTTTAGACCAAAACGTAAATTTAAGACACGGTTTCTTAATAACTTTTGCGAAAATGACCCGACGAGTGTCAAACTTTTATGTCATCATGGAAATAGGTTAACTTATGAGAATGAAAAATAAAAATTTGATCGTGAATAGTAAAAGTGAATAGTAAAAATACGAGGATGAATAGTAACCTAAATTACGAAATGTTACAATCTTACCACCTTAACGGGAATTCTGTCCCGGAATTCAGTGTGTGTTATCTGGTGGTGAGGAGTCTAGGAAAAGTTTTGGATAGTTTCGGGATAAAGGACGTATCGTACAGTATCTAAGTCAACTAGAGTTTGAAAGAAACGTGATACTGTGAAATTTTACATACTAACTTATCTTGTTCTGGTATTTCTCTATCATCCATGAAATCTTATAATGGGTTCAGATAATGATGTGGTATGTTGATAATTAGAAGAATGTAGTGTACTCTTACCATTATTCTTAGGTAGAGATTTCAAGTTTGCTTTAAAAATATTAAGAGATTTTTAAAGGGTTATGGCGGAATAATATTCTTAGAATCTTAACAGACTAGTACTTCTAAGGAGTAAAGAGAGGAATTGATAGTAGTTCGGATTATCTCATAAATGAAAACTTCAAGAATGAAATTAGGTAGTATAAATAAGATCTTAAGATCTCGCTGAGTGGTAA
Source organism: Artemisia tridentata subsp. tridentata (assembly GCA_021014915.2). Lineage (NCBI taxonomy): Eukaryota > Viridiplantae > Streptophyta > Magnoliopsida > Asterales > Asteraceae > Artemisia > Artemisia tridentata. Next base: position 302,836,449 of record CP139507.1, on the reverse strand, counting down.
GATACTATCGACTCTCTAGATCTTTTGAGTGAATTCTGGTGATTATCGGGTTCAAGTTCATACTCATGTTATTTCGGATATAAATAAGCCCACTTATTTATAATTCTTTATTTACATAGAGAGGCGTCCCAAACAATGTAAATAAAAGAATATAAACTTATGGTTCGGTGATTTACAATTTCTTTATTTAAATGAAAAGGCGTCCCAATCCATTCAAATAAGGATATTATAAATCATTCTACTTAAGAATTCCCGACACAACATTCATACTTAGCCGGTGAGTTACAAGGCAGTGTATTACGAGATGATACTGGTGTTCCAAGAGTACGGAATGAATATTCACACTCATCTTCGGAGATGGATGATGCGCGGTGTTTTGCAACCTTACAACAGGTTTTACCTCTCGAGGGATCTCAAGAGGCTTACAACCCCACCAGGCAGTGTACCTGACCGATGTAGTATAGTGTAGTGGTAAGTACGGGGGATTGATCGTTCTCCACAGGGAATAGTGTTCGTTAGGTGTGAAAAACTACTCTAATTAGGTCTAAAGGTGAGGGATGATTCTTTTTGTATTTTTATATTTTATGGAAAACAAGTAAAAATCTCTGGTTTTGGAAGAAGGGGCGGAATTAGTTGCTAATCAACTAACCCAAAAGCTACTAATTAAACTAATATGCAAGAAAAGTAAACTAGGGTTCTACAAGGGAAATGAAGCATATCTACCTATGATGTATTACTCCTTGCTAGCTATCCAATTCCACCTATTGAATTGTCACACCTTGTTTTAATCGACGGGTTGTATTCCTTAATACCATTCGTGGGGTGGCGTACGTACTTCCCCAACTCTATAAGCTCCTACTTCACTCCTATGTCGAGCCGGCTAAGAAGCTCCTAACATGGGATCACTAGAATTCGCTCATGCATTAAATACAACCAAATAAACCTAGTACGCATTGGTTCATGTTTCTTAAGACGTTCAAGCAAGTTACCGTATAGGAGGTTAGCCAGTTTTCTTAAGCCTAACATCGATATCACCCAATCAAAACAAGAAACAATAGGAAGCAAGAATTATAAACTAAACCAACTAGATCTATTGAAATTGTCACGCCCTAATTGATGGAGATGGACACACACATCAACAAGAAATCAATAAGATCTAATTGATTATATACAAGTTTCATACAATCATAAGTAGACACAAGGTGATTTAGCCAAGCATAATTAATGAAGAGCAATCAACAATAATCATAATTGAAGACATAACATAAGATTGAATCGATAAACAAACCATTACAAGATGTTTATGGCATGATTAGGACCCTCTAAGTTGCTGGAAAAACACCTACCTAAACCCTAGAATCGGACTTAGGGTTTAGGGCTTACAAATAATGAAGTTATGATGTTGTATTTATAGGCAGTTTGCTGTCCGAGGGTTCTGACGGCGTCAGCCTTAACAAGTGACGGCGTCAGCTCCCCTTTTTCACTAAGTTGTAGATCTTTTCGTCCCGATTCCGTGGCCTCTTGAATCACCAAAATCCGAGTTCGTATGAAGATTTTATGGCCAAAACAGTAACAGCCACTCCGCGCGCGAGTTTTGATTGTCTTGATTAACTTGTGGCGGTTTCACTAAGGTTCCTTCTCGTGTAAGAATACTTTGACGCCGTCACTCTATATCTTCTGACGTCGTCAGGATGAGTCCTGACGCCGTCACCTTCAAGATCTTCTGGGCCGTCTCTTTATAAATTAAACCGTGACCACCTATGGCGTCACAAAGCGTGACGCCGTCAGACTTCCAATGCAAATCTCACTGGCTTATCATGTGTATTTTTCATATCCACCTTTTTTGCCAATACATGACGCCGTCAAGAGCAATACTTGACGCCGTCACATGTACTTTTCCAGCCAAATTTGAGACTTTGTCGTTTTCTTCACTTTTATGCTCCAAAAACGTCCAAAATGCTTCTTTTTCCAGATTTCTTCTCCAAAGTACCTAAAATGACAAAAGGAACGATTTAGGGCAATATTTGATCAAATAAATACGATTTAGGGCTTAAATGACCCCTTAAAAGCGGTACACTTTTCGCTTCATCAAATACCCTTACACTTGAGATTTGGTTGTCCTCAAGCAAATGCGCTTTTATTCTAATCAAAATACAAGTTAGGGGTCATTTAATGCTAACATAAAAGTAATTACAACAAATATTCGTTCCACTTCAATCATAATAAGCACGGAGATTATAAACTAGCACCTCACAAGTAGTGTTTAGATACTCACATCTCTCAAGTGTCATCAAAATAAATCTCATAAATGAAAACGGAAAATATCTCTCACTACCTGTCATAGCAAATAGATTACCATAGGCTTGGGAAAGGATCGAAAACCTCCTCCACTAGGCGTAAGCACCTAAGATAAACTATCAAAGAGGGCTTTTACATGGGTTATAACGTTAGGTGTAGGGAAAAGGAAAACACGGTTTTGTTGGACAAAGGATATTTTACTGGTGGCGAGTTAAAGATCTTGATTAATTACATGTACTATACAATGTTGCTAAGCCAAGACTCGACTCAATTTTAAGCTAGAAACAAAATAACAAAAACATAAAAATAAACATAAAATGAAACGGGATGGTAGTCCGTTTTTTTTTTTTTTTTTTTTTTTCTCATTTTTCATTTTTTTTTTTGTATTTTTCTTTATTTTTCGATTTTTTTTTTTTTTTTTTTTTTTTTTTTTTTTTTACATACACTCTTGCCCTACCATCCAAAATAATACATCATAGGGGCATTGCATTTCCCTTACACTTGAACTTTTACATAACTTTACAAATAACTATTCTAATGACTCGAATTAAGATAATTGAAAAACTTGGAGTACTTTTAAAATATTTAGCACAAATGGGGGTAATAAATGATGTTCTTCCCCATTACTCCATTACACTAGTACTTTACCCATAAGTCCCAATCGTCCCAAAACAATATGTACAAGGATATGACTCGACTTAGCAACCATGTAATCAATTAGATAATTAACTTGGGTTTAAACAAATGTTGTAACAATAATGCACTAAAAATGAGTGCATACAAGGTAGGCTAAGGCGATTTGGGTGTACATTTAAGTGGGGTTAAACAAATTCTTCCTTTAAGTAAAATGCTTAAAGGTCGAAACGAAAAGATAGGCTCTGAGGGGTGTACTAGGGGTATCGTGTACTAAAAATGAGTACATCGCAAGGGGTGTGGGAGAATTACTTGACCAATGTAGCCAAAGTAATTATAACAATAACACAGGTGTAAAACAATGGGTTAATCCTAATGCCTCTTATCATGTAGTAAATCTAACTACACGAATGTAGTCTCACTTGTGGCCTTGGAATGGTCCTAACGCAAGTTCTAGAATCTAAGTGCTACCGGTACACACATCATAGCATAAATGCTTTTCCTACCAATTCTAGGGGCGAACCTCACATATTTGGGGGTGGAAAATTTTTTAGTGGTACGGTTTTTGTGCTAGTCATATAACTCCTATCCGTGAGACGCTCATTAAGATCAAAGTTTCACTCCTATATGTTGTAAAAAATTTTAAATTTGGCACTAAAATTGCCCTAACAGGTATTTATCTCAGTTTTATTACACATCTATTATTAAACAAACAAAAATCAAGCGTAATAGCATTCTCTAAAATCGTACTTTTACCCTCCCCTTACACTTAAGATGAACATTGTCCCCAATGTTCAAATAACAAGATGTAAAAGCATAAAGTAAAAGAATGAAATCAAATACTCCCCTGATTCGCTCGGTGGATAATGAAGTAACACGGTTTGATCTTCTTCCAAAGTAATGTTGAAGCTCCATGACTAATGCATCGCCATAAGCTTGATTCAAAACATTTCCTTGTCCAAAATAACCTGTTAAACCTGAGAAAACAAACACGAAAAACCAAAGCATCAAACCGAACAAAGACAACTCACAACTAGGTGTAATTCCAGACTTAGAAATAAAACAATAAAAGATATAATGCTTGCGGAATGAATGTTTTGCAGGTTCCTGGAGTTTATAAGTTAGAGATTTAATAAAAACTTTTTATGAAAACAAAACTTTCAAAAATTTCAGAAAATTAAAACCTGACGCCGTCAGGTTGTAATTCCTGACGCCGTCAGAAATGATCTGACAGAATTCTCATGTTAAGTTTCCGGAAAATTTCTGGAAAAACCTATACCTCATTTCCTGGAAATCCTGCAAAATATCATTATGACTCGATACAAGCATTTGACTCAAACAAATACTAATATGTATGTTAATTTAATATTATTATGATTCATGTTCATTTGTTCTAATAAACCGATTTGACTTTCCCTTACACTTATCTTTTGCAAAATACCTTTATATGTAGTTAAGACGAAGTTAAAAACAAAATAAAGCATTTTCACAATTTTAGTTTTGAACATGAATCAATAATAATAAAAATTAAACATACATACGGAAGCAAATAAAATCAAACAAACAAACAAATAAACACACAAAGCAAATAAAGCTTGGGTTGCCTCCCAAGAAGCGCTTGTTTTTGTTCGAGTCACGAGCCTGACTCTACCCTTATTTAACAAAAATAGGGGAGGTTTTCCCTACACTTAGGATTAAGTGCGGGTGAAAGTAGCGATACACACCCTTAGGGTGTGAATATGCCACGTGAGGTGAAGGGGGTGAGTGAATGGCTTCCTTCATCCTAAAACTACCCGGATAATATTGGTTGATGGGTGGGTCGGTTCCTCTTTTTTCTCCTAGATGTAAATCTAAGGATGAAAAGTTGTGTAAAGGTTGAGGTTCCAATTCATCAACACTAGGAAATTCCCTAGAACTATGAGTAAGGTCATCACTAAAAGTGTGCAAACCTATATCCTCTAGTTGTGCTTGGTCAAAGGGTTCTACCTCCATCGGGATTCCTAAAGTCTCTTCTACTTCTTCCGGGTAAGTCACGGGCGGTGTGGGTGCCTCAAATGATGGTTGAGTATTTTGTGGGCTTATGGTGTTTACCTCATTATTCCACGTGTCAAGATCACCTATATCCTCGTCAATTGTTTTCTTAGGTAGTGATAATAACAAACCTAGTGCTTCATCCAACTTATGATTTATTGATACGGCTCTATCCACAATTCCTTGGCAAACTAGGCCGCTTTTCCTATTAGCCTCACTAAAACAAGATCCTAAACATGGAGGTTGTTCATAAGAATCTATCCTAGGTGAAGGCTCATATGATTCATAAGTGTCTCTAAATGAGGTATTTTGAACTTCTTGGTGTTCTAGCCACTCAACCATATCTTGCAATCTTAGAAATCTAAGTGAAAAGTCCATTTGAAGCAAATTACAAACAAAATCACAAAGAAAAGATAGACTACGAGAAAGCTACAAAATAAAAAGAAAATATCTCACTTGATAGGAATCTTGTGAGTAGACCTAATAAAAATAAAATTTCAACCTAAGCAATAACTATTCCCCGGCAGCGGCGCCAAAAACTTGATGCGCGGTGTTTTGCAACCTTACAACAGGTTTTACCTCTCGAGGGATCTCAAGAGGCTTACAACCCCACCAGGCAGTGTACCTGACCGATGTAGTATAGTGTAGTGGTAAGTACGGGGGATTGATCGTTCTCCACAGGGAATAGTGTTCGTTAGGTGTGAAAAACTACTCTAATTAGGTCTAAAGGTGAGGGATGATTCTTTTTGTATTTTTATATTTTATGGAAAACAAGTAAAAATCTCTGGTTTTGGAAGAAGGGGCGGAATTAGTTGCTAATCAACTAACCCAAAAGCTACTAATTAAACTAATATGCAAGAAAAGTAAACTAGGGTTCTACAAGGGAAATGAAGCATATCTACCTATGATGTATTACTCCTTGCTAGCTATCCAATTCCACCTATTGAATTGTCACACCTTGTTTTAATCGACGGGTTGTATTCCTTAATACCATTCGTGGGGTGGCGTACGTACTTCCCCAACTCTATAAGCTCCTACTTCACTCCTATGTCGAGCCGGCTAAGAAGCTCCTAACATGGGATCACTAGAATTCGCTCATGCATTAAATACAACCAAATAAACCTAGTACGCATTGGTTCATGTTTCTTAAGACGTTCAAGCAAGTTACCGTATAGGAGGTTAGCCAGTTTTCTTAAGCCTAACATCGATATCACCCAATCAAAACAAGAAACAATAGGAAGCAAGAATTATAAACTAAACCAACTAGATCTATTGAAATTGTCACGCCCTAATTGATGGAGATGGACACACACATCAACAAGAAATCAATAAGATCTAATTGATTATATACAAGTTTCATACAATCATAAGTAGACACAAGGTGATTTAGCCAAGCATAATTAATGAAGAGCAATCAACAATAATCATAATTGAAGACATAACATAAGATTGAATCGATAAACAAACCATTACAAGATGTTTATGGCATGATTAGGACCCTCTAAGTTGCTGGAAAAACACCTACCTAAACCCTAGAATCGGACTTAGGGTTTAGGGCTTACAAATAATGAAGTTATGATGTTGTATTTATAGGCAGTTTGCTGTCCGAGGGTTCTGACGGCGTCAGCCTTAACAAGTGACGGCGTCAGCTCCCCTTTTTCACCAAGTTGTAGATCTTTTCGTCCCGATTCCGTGTCCTCTTGAATCACCAAAATCCGAGTTCGTATGAAGATTTTATGGCCAAAACAGTAACAGCCACTCCGCGCGCGAGTTTTGATTGTCTTGATTAACTTGTGGCGGTTTCACTAAGGTTCCTTCTCGTGTAAGAATAATTTGACGCCGTCACTCTATATCTTCTGACGTCGTCAGGATGAGTCCTGACGCCGTCACCTTCAAGATCTTCTGGGCCGTCTCTTTATAAATTAAACCGTGACCACCTATGGCGTCACAAAGCGTGACGCCGTCAGACTTCCAATGCAAATCTCACTGGCTTATCATGTGTATTTTTCATATCCACCTTTTTTGCCAATACATGACGCCGTCAAGAGCAATACTTGACGCCGTCACATGTACTTTTCCAGCCAAATTTGAGACTTTGTCGTTTTCTTCACTTTTATGCTCCAAAAACGTCCAAAATGCTTCTTTTTCCAGATTTCTTCTCCAAAGTACCTAAAATGACAAAAGGAACGATTTAGGGCAATATTTGATCAAATAAATACGATTTAGGGCTTAAATGACCCCTTAAAAGCGGTACACTTTTCGCTTCATCAATGGAGAGTATGATAATCGGAGGAAATCGACATAGTGTTCAAAATAGTTGGTGAGTACACGATTAAATGTAACTAAGATGAATATATTTATAAGCGAGTTAACATAGCAATCATCATATAATCCTCCTATTACAATTCCCGCCCATACAGGACTTGTAATACTTAGATTCATATATAATTCCATATAACAAAACTGTGACAGGTTTCGATATCATACGAAATGATATTGTATAATGTGATGAAATAGTTTTAGAGACCATTGTATAACTTACAATGTCTGAGAAATGAAAGAGACCATTGTGCAACTCACAACGTCTAGGAAGTAAATTAGACCATTGTGTAACTCAGAATGTTCGAGAAATGATAAAGAGATCATTGTGTAACTCACAATGTCTGAGAAATGATAGAGAGATCATTGTGTAACTCACAATGTCTTGAGAAATAATTAAGACCATTGTATCACACAATGTCTGAGAAGTAGTCGAGACCATTGTGTAACTCACAATGTCTGAGAAATAAATGAGACCATTGTGCAACTCATAATGTCTGAGAAATAGTTAAGACCATTGTAATCAGTTACAATGTCTTGAGAAAGTTTCGTAATCCTAAAATGCATGAGTAGATACATGATCGGGAAAACATGGTTGTGCCTTAATGCCTTGGAATAGGCATACGCAGATATGTTTAGTATATCGTTTATATAAAATGATCGAAAGTATATCGAGTGTGTATATATCAATATACGAGTATGTTTATGTAGCATAAAATGTCTAAAAATCACATAATCGTCTGGAGGATGGAAGGCACGGAGAGCGAAAGGCTATAAAATATTTTTGCGTAAAAGAGGTTATAGATTAGGTCTCAATTAGACCCGTTTCTCTATAACTATAAATCTGATACCAATCTGTAACACCCCTAATTTCATGATAAGCAGCGGAATTCAAACTGAGTGTTACTCGACGGCACAACAGTTATAACAATAGAAAACGAACTCTAATAGAGTCATTTTAAAAGATTTATCATTCGATTCATATAAATATCAGAGTTTACAAAATGAGGTCCCAGTAGTTTCAAGGTTTACAAATTACTTTAAATGAGTTTTCGAATGATAATAAAATTTATAGCCCTCTTGAGTATCCATGCTCCTCCGTACCAGCCTCGTTCATTATGGACCTGAGATACATGCTTAAAACAGTCAACACAAAGGTTGGTGAATTCATAGAGTTTATAGTCAAGTAGTTGAACACAATTATTCGTAGTGTGAGCTATAGACTCACACTCATAGTTGAAAATAAAACAGTTATTATTATACTAAGCTCATGATACCGAAAATGTTAACAGCGCATCAATAGAAATTGATATAATAGTAACAGTGGCCCTAGTAGGTAATTTTCCGTTATACCTAGAGTTCTTCAAATAGAGTGCGTTTGTTTACCGGACTTGGTCATGATTAATGGTTCATGATGGTAGGGACTTAAGTTTGGCAATAGTGGTACTTAGTGCAAATAATACATTCAGATATAGCATACAATTTCAAAGTAATGTGTTCGGTTTAAAAATAGCATGTATCCCCCCAAGGGTTTGTAAAACAATTAAGTATTAGAAAGTGGGGCTATGAATGAGTTGGATGATGTTTAGTGCTTAACGAATTTGATGGATAAGCCGGAAAACCTCTAAGTGCAACCTAAAATAGAATGTTGCGACTTAGGTTTGGAATAATGTCTAAGAAAACATAAACGAGCCTATATATGTCTTTATATTGATCATGATGTAGTAAGTGGTAGGTTGTGTATGTCGTCTTATAGAAATGGTTTATGAAACATTTATAGTTTATATACCTCGCACTACCGTTCGGGCCATCATAATTCATAGGTCATGTAGTAAACGTTCGAGGAGCTATGACACTTTAATTTGTCAATCCAGCAACTCGTCGATCCGTTTACCCAAATGAAGCCCCTCACATGAAGCTCCCTAGTTTTGTAGTACTTGATATGGAAAGTATATGTTTTGCTTGTTTGATTCCGAGATATATATATATATATATATATATATATATATATATATATATATATATATATATATATATATATATATATAAGTGTCAAAATGATCATATGGGTTGCAAACATAAGTTGTAATGTTGTTTGGTTATGATTAGGAAATCATAATGGTTATTACAAATTATGAGTATGGTTTCATATGTGAAAACTTATAAGTTAGGATTTATTATTTCACTTGTGAAAAACTAGTTTTAACATGTGAAAAACACTATTCTGAAAGTAAGGTAGGTGGTTTTATTTGACAAAAGTGATATTTATAATTATATGATGAATTGGCGAAGTTTCATGAGCTATTGAATTCGGAAAAAGTTCCTTTTGTGAAATCGTTCTGTATATGTTTTGGTTTGCCAAGGTTAAGGCTTTGGCTAATGGTCTCGGCTTAGGAAGCCTTGAGGCCTTAGTCGTGGCTTTGCCGTGGCTTTGGTCTCGGCTGCTAAGGCCTTGAGACCTCAGCCTTGGCCTTATCCGCGGCTCTGGTCTCGGCCTAAGGCCTTTAGGCTCTTTGGTTTGCCTTAGCCGTGCGGCTAAATATATAGTTATGTAGTTATATAAAATCTGTTAAGATTTGGACAAAAATATCATTTGTTTTGCTTTTTCTGTACCCATGCTCCTTCATTTTTGAATAAAACGTCGTTCCGGATAATTTTCGTGTTTTAACTTTTCGATGAAACGGATCAGAAGTGCCTCGAAAATCGTGTTTTTAATTCTGTTACAGCAAGGTTTGCAGTTTTTCAGTTTCGGTTTTTTGGTAACTTTATTTGGCCGTATATTTTGACTTGTGTGTCCGTTGTGATTCAAGTTGCTACGGTTTCGTTTTAACATTGTCTACAACAATATATAAATTACCAAGTCTATATGTGGTAGGTTTGCGGCAAAATTGTACATAAGTTCATTAGTTTACACTAGTTAACATAATATAGCATAAAATGATTTATAAGTTTTAACTTGTTTTTTATAAACTTGTACATCATGATCCAATATAGAGCGCATATATAGTATAGCATAAGTATGAGAAATAATGAGTGATGATGTTTATGAGTATAAGCTAGGGCTTACAATTTTTGCTTTCAAAGAATGGATAAATAAGGATAAGGACTAGGATTAGAACACAACTCCACTCTTTAGAAGTCTTCCACACTTTTTGTGAGCTTGTAGGACTGGTATGTGTGAATTCAAATACCTTTTCTTTATAAAAAACGGACTCAAAAGACCAAAAACTGACCATAAATGTCATATATATGCTTGTTTTGTGTTTGTGTATATGCAGGTAAAGGATATGAGAAAAGGACATAAAGAGAGACAAAACGAACAAAACCGAGCACGGGATTGAAAAGAGTGTGAAAAGCCGGATCCGGGGATGGATTTCTACATTTTGGATCAAGCTTTAACCTAAAAATACCAAACTTAACCCTATTGTTAAAATCCATTTCACCTTAAGTCCCTAAAAAGCTTTGCACCATTAGTCCTTATCCATTGCAAAAATAGTCCCTAGCCTAACAGTGTTAAACCTTTTATATATAATCCTTAAACCTAGCCAAGCCCAAAACAAATAAACCCAAGCCCAAAACTAGATCCACTCCCTTAACTCGACCAACCCTTTTACCCTTGGTCAAACAACCCGGTCAACACTTATAAGCGGGAAAAGGAGTTACTACTGTTCACCGTCTCCTTCCCCAAACTTACCCCGACTCACTCGCATCAATTAAACCACCTTAACTACCACTCTTCTTCTAGAAGCTCTGACAAGTCAGATTATGACACCATCAGGAGGCCACACTGGCAAAATAGAGGCTATTGATTGGAAGACGCGATGTGGCATTCAATCCAAGGGTACGGATTGAAGCTTATGACGACATAATGGATCGAAGGCTGAGATTGATTGATGAAGAAGCTCCCAGAAACCCTAGAAGCATCTTCCAAGGCCTATAAAAGAACCCCTCCTCACCTCACAATGGGATCATTTTTTTTACACGTTTTAGTTTTTAGCTTATTTATTGCTTCTTGTATTTTTAATTGCTTTTTAATTTTGTAATTTCCTTGCCAAGTATTGTAATCTTTTTAAGTTTTAATAAAAAGTTTAGTTTAACTTAAATTTTGTTTTAGATTTACTTAATGCTTTTATCATGTTTTCTTATGGTTGAAATAAGCTGTTGATAAGCTCTATTTACTTCACTTATACTCAAATAAGCTCTTCAATAGCTTGTTTGAGTATTGAGTAGCTTTGTGTTTAATTTGAAATCAGTTTAGTTTAGAAATTTTGTAAAAAACCAAAATAAGCTTAGGTTGGATGATAAGCCAGATTTGGATGGGCTTATTGCACTTTACCAGCTTGTTTTAAACAAGCTGGAACTTGTAGAGTAGCTCCTCGAGCTTATTTGATCATTGTTTGAGCTAGGATCAAGGTAAAATTCATAAGTTTTCATTTATAGCTTAAAACTGTTTATTGCTTATATCTGCTTATTAGTGCTTATTATTGCTTTATTTGTGTGTTATATGCTTATTTTTGTTAGATCTATCATTCTAGTTGCTTATTTCATAGTTTAGAAGTTATTTGTTTTTACAAGTGTTTTAACTGTCAAAATAGCCAATAAGCTTTGCTTATTGGTTAAGTGTTTATTTCTTATAATCTTTTGCTTAAAAACCTTTTAATACACTTAATGTTAATCTATTTTCAATAAAACATGAGTTTTATAGTTTAATTCAGTTTTAAAAAACAAATTAAGAATTTAAAGGGGTGTTTGGCTAGCAGTTTTAACCAAGGGTTCACTACTAGAAAAACAGCTACTCTTGACTCCAAATGCGAGTCAAGAAGAGGCCTTATGACGCGCAAATGCGAGTCAAGGATGGACCCGTCATAAAGCTTCATGACTCGCATTTGTGCGTCATCCCTCTATGACGCGCACTTATGACCCACGTTTTATGACTCTCCTTTTTGCGTGTCATAACCTAATTTTTGCGCACTTATGACCCACGTTTTATGACTCTCCTTTTTGCGTGTCATAACCTAATTTTTTTTTTAATTAATTTTTTCCAGTTCCTAATTTTCTATTAAATGACAATTAAAAACCTGATAATACAAAATTAAAAACACAAATATCAAAATAACGCATTTCATATATTAAAAACCTGATAATACAAAATTAAAAACACAAATATCAAAGTCAATATGCAATATTCGTTTAAACAAACCCATGCCATTTGAAGTACATTTAACAAGATATTTTCCTTGTTGCTGCTAGAACTAAAAATCAACCTAACTTTGCCTATGTTAAAAACCCGCTTATACTCAAGAGGGGGTTCTGAGACTATGGAAGTATCTGCATTGTTAACATTCTGATTTGAACCAGTGGAGCCTTCAAGCCAGACAGTTGGATTTCTTGATGCTTTAGTACCAGCTCGAAGCTCATTGGCAAATTCACGAGCCTGAAAAAGACAGAGATGTTTTAATAAAATATCTTTGCAGTTTCCTGTCTTAACAGAGCCATAAAATGCTAAATTTAGAGAGTATGTTTTTAACAAGTTTACGACCCGTACCTCGCGCCGTAAAAGCAGATTAAGGGACATACAGTAAGCTTTCCTCAAAGGGCCCAAACAATTTTTGTCGACTCTGCACATAACGAGTACAGGATGCTGAAGTAATATTAATAAGTCGACATATCTTTTATTAACGATTGTATAGCTTATATATAAAAACTGACCTTCAAGTGTTGTAGCAGGCGAGCATAAGTCCTGCATTTGAAGCGAAGATCAGCATGATCAGGCCTCTTAAGCTGCCCCCGCTGTCCAATTCAAAACACCAGCAAATGGGTCGATATTGTCAACCAAAATCAACCCCTTTATAAGTAAATGGGTCGATATTGTCATCCCTAGAATAACCAAGAAACAGTAAACAAGCAGCCCAAGTTTGAATGTCCCAAAGGTGAGCTTATGATAGCTTAAAAGCCTAGCTTATTGTGAGCTTATTGAAGGCAGTTAGGAGCTTGTGCCTGCAATATTTCAATTCCAGACCTGCAAACACTCAAAACAAGCAAAGACAAACTGAAAACAGCTTAAGTAGGATGTTATAAGCTAAATCAAATCTGTCCTCAATGCAATGGAACAGTAAATATCAATTTTGACCCAGTTTGACCCTTAAGCCAAACAACCCTTTAGACAGACTGAATTGAAGTTTAAAACCAGGAATGACTGAATTGACTTGAACTATTGACTTTTTAATAATGGGCTCCCAACCCATCGTATTCAAAACACTGTCACAAACACAAACCAACGCACCCTATGTGGGAAATATTAACGCCCCCTTATAGTCTACTTTTTAACATACATACTATGCCTCGACTTAGGTATTGCAACAAACGTGACGTATGAATGTTATAATTTTCTTTCCGATATAAGTTTGATAGAAGACCTTTTCAACCTATTTGCTCATAGCAGGCATTCGACTAGTACACTACCATTTATATTTTTATATCATGCAAATAGAAAAGACGACAGACCTGAATAACCCAGATGCTGAGCAGAGACTCGAGACAGAATAGCCCAAATCCAACAAAATAGAAGATCTACAAAGAAGCAACACTGAATTAGCATACACTTAAGCAAACAAAATACCGTAACTGACATGCTGTAACAAAAACTTACCCCAACCAAAGCGTGCTTGCCTACAAGGTCGACTGCTGGTAAGATCCCTCTGTTTAACAGAAAAAGAAGAAACTTGCGTTAGATTGAACTTTAATTGATTGGTCTAGTACTGCATTTGATAGAGGACTCAATTTTAATATTTGGAATTCTAAAATGTGCGCTTGCATTTTGCTATGTTACTTAATTCACACAACAAAAAGATAAATCATCTACTTTAGTACTGCATTTGATAAGAGGACTCGATTTAGTTTATGAGCAAGACAATGTGACCCATGTTTCTTTATAACAGAAAGAAGAACTCCATTTATTTAGAGGCTCTGACATGTTTACAAATATTATTAAACTTTACTCGTCAACAAATAAATTTAAGCCATCAAACCGAGTCAAGCTGAAACGAAAATGGCAAGACTTGATTCGGTCAAGATATTGAGAACCATTCTAGCTGTCAAATTGAAGATTAAATAAACCAAGAAATGACAAAAAGTAAAAGTGGGATGTGGAACTCACGCAAGAGATTTGCCCTTAAAGACAACGGGAGGGGCTACTGCAGCAAAGATGACAAAGCCTATATGAACCTATAGGCACCATAAAGAATGACATGTTATTCATGAGAATGTATAAGCCAAAACAAGATATTATTATGATCAAATGAATATCTTACCAAGTAAAACGGGAAGAACCAGCTGAACTTGAATGCACTTTCACTCCTGCGATACAATTTACAACAAAAGATAACGAGTAAGATTCAAATCGTTAATACCAATTTTTTCAGATCCCTATCTTATAGAGTTACAGATTCTACTTTAGTTCTTAATACCAATGATAATTAGAACTTTCTTTCAGTTTCTTCTACTAACTGTTTAGCATTTTGATGGTCTCATTTTAGTTTCTTTCCACACAAAGTAAACGGTGGCCCCCACTGCATATCTTGATGCATTACTAATTTACTATAATAACACAAGATTTATATGATGTAAAAGTATAGAAAGATGTCAGAATCTAGTAGATTACCTTCTGTAAATCTTGTGTTAAAAACACCGCAAAATGTAAAAACTGAGACTTTAACTTAACTTTATTAAACACAAATAAATGAAATTAAGCTGTACTCAGCATATCTCACAGATATACAGATTCGGGTCTCATGAATCCTAATTTCAAAAGTTAACCAAACATGAAATTGACTCATGAACACCACGAATTGATGATTAAATTGAACATATAACACATTAAAGTACCTGATTCATGGAAATGTGGACCTGAAATCGAGAGTGGGACTGTGGTTGACTAGCAAAGAAAACCAACAAGGTATAGCGGCAAAGAAGAGATTAGGGTTATAGCGGTTGTGTTATAGCGGCAGAGAAGAGAGATAAGTGGGGAGTAGTGAAAATAGTGGGTGACCTAGATAAGTATGGAGATAAGTATGGAGGGACAATGAAAATCATTTGATTTTGGGGAAAAAAAGTGGGCGGGAGTTAGCCAAAAATGTGATTATGACCCATATGTTATGACGCTTCTTAAAGCGAGTCATCCCCAATAGAAAATTTACTCGTTATGACTCTTATTTTATGACTTTGCTATTTGCGCGTCATCTTGTAGCGTGCGTCATAAAATGCGAGTCAAGGATAGCCCTTTTTCTAGTAGTGGTTAAAACTGTTTTAGCTTGTTTTGGTGCAATTCTTACTTTGATTTAGCTTTTATATTTTATAATTAGCAGTTTTAGATTAGTGTACACCAGTTTTAACAAGTTTCATAAGATTTAGTTAAATTTTAAAAGTTTCATAGTCTAAAAATAGTTATATCAGCTTAATTTGATAAAATGGTTTAAGGTCATTTTGAGTTTAAATTTTTGTGTCAATTAGAGTTTAAAATGAGGGTTGTAAGTGTTGTGTTAAGTGTCAAAAAATACACCAATGTTTATGTTTCAAAAATTGAATCAGTGTGTGCTGATTTATCTGCATAAGTGCCATCAGGGTTTGTTTTAGCTTATTTTTTGTCCAAGTAGCTTTTGATAATCAAATTAGCTTAGTTTGATAAGTTTTTAGGTCTTTTAAATTAGATTTCTAGCTTAAATTGTAGTCTGCAAGTTTTCATAAAAAAAAAATCAGAAAAGCCAAAAATAAAGTCTCAACTATCTTGTCTTATCATCTTATTTTTAAGCTCATTTTTAGTATAAATTATATGAAATTTGTTTTATGTGCTTTTTAGTTGGTGAGCTATGTTGTTTTGTAGTTAAGAGCTTATTTCATTAGCTTTTGATAGATTATTCTTAGCTTTAAAAGTAGTGGTTCAGTCTGTCTTTTAGTCTTTTAAGTTTTCAATTTTGTCTCACTGTCTAGTTTTATCAGCTTATTTTTAAGCATCAAATTAAGCTCAAAATGTCTGAATTTGATTTTATGAGTTCATTAGCCTATAAACATCATCTGTTTTTAGGTTTGATAGCTTAGCTTGTTGGTTAAGCAGCTTAATTTGTAGCTTGTAGTTGCCCAATTAGGCTGTTTTAGTATCAGTTTTGACTTAATAGCTTAATTTAGTTTTTAAGTTTTTGCTTATTGCTTATGTCTTTTTAGTAATTTCTTAGTGCTTATTAAGATTAGTTCTTAGTTTAGTTCAGTTTTAGAAGTGCTTAATCAGTTTGAAAAGTTTTAGCTGTTTTAATTTTTAAGTATAGCAGTACTAACTCAAAAGTTAGTACTGCTGATCTGTTTTGCTTATTCCTAGCTTATTTTGTAAGTTTTATAAAAAGTGTTTTCATAAAAGCTGTTACTTTTCAGCTTATTAATAAGTTTTAAAAATAATATTTGCAAAAATAAAAACTTTGGAAAAGGGGAAGTCTAAGGCTCGAACCGTAGACCTCAACCCTCTCAACCAAAGCCTCACACACCACACCACTACCACTGCGCCCTTGTGTCTTTTTCATTAAGGGTTGCAGTGGTTATTTAGTTAACCAGCTTTTTCTTATTGTGCTTATTAACCATTTTTAGCTTATTTACAGCTTATTGAGATAAGCTGTCAACACCATTTTATTTTTCCTATATTATACATATCTTAAAGTACTTTTCAGAAAATTTCCAGATTTTTCTTAAATTGTTTAGTATTTTTAATAATATTTTTAGATTAAAAGTGTTTTTAATTCATAATAAATAAAATAAAAATCAAAAAAATATAATTCTTTTTTCTAAAATTATTTTTAGTTATTTAGGACTTTTAGAAATTAAATTTGCACTTCTAGGGTTAAATTTTGAGTTTTAGGTTTTCAAAGCCCGTTTAATTCCCGTTTAGAGCCCGTTTTTAGTTTATTTTATTATTATTTTTCCTTATTTGTGCTTTACTTTCTTATTTTATATGCCTATTAGTTACTTTTTAGTATATGTTTTCTGTTTTTAGTCATAATTCCAAAATATCTCAATTATTCAAATCGTCCGATCACGAACCGAATCCGATTTTCCATTCACACTTCGTTGGGACCTAAACGACCCAGGAATATCCAATACTTCCGGAAATATATTTGGTTTGATTTTCTTTGACCTCTTGGGATTTTCACTCTTGGTTAGAGAGCGAATTGACCTTTTGGTCGGGTTTCTTACTTATATAATTTATATATATATATATATATATATAATATTATATATATACTAGTTGTCGAAGCCCGCCCGATGGGCGGGCATGACTTATAAGCCCTCATGGGCAAACAAGCCCCCCCGTTGGGCGGGCATGACTTATAATTATCGTTGACATACGGCTCAGGCGGGCATGTCTTATAATTATTGTTGGCGTATTTTACTATAGCGAAAGAAGGGTAGTAGAAAATTATCATATGATGCATGTTAATATATATCCATTCATCACATCACTGAGTTTTAAAAGATCTTCGATGTTGATAGCACAATCATATCTTAACTTAAAGATTAAGGAAATTCTTCATGTCATCAGTATAACATCAGTCAAATGACAGTTGCCTATGTAATTGAAATATGTCGTGTTTCTTTTCAAGTTGTTAAGATACGATTGTGTGATGGACTTTGATGTAGTTTACATGAGCAGTACTAAACTTGAAAAGTCAATTTTAAATAGTACGTAAATAACAATAGCATAACAAAAGTCAAGGTCAAATATGTAAATTTTAACACAAGTAGTTGCAAAGCCCGCCCGCTAGACGGGCATGTCTTATAATTATCGTTAGACATATTTTTCTATAACGAAAGAAGGTTGGTCATGAATCCATTATTTTTCGTGATCACAACAAATGTGACTCTGAAAAGTCAAATGTGATATGCTTTTCTTGATTAACCAAATTAAGATTCATTACACAAACTGAATTCGAATAACCCATAACGTTTAAAATAAAAGAGTTATGCCGGCTGTCATTAGCAAAATCCTAAATTATATAAGATAATTAAAACCGGGTTTGTAGTTGTTATTGCAATCTCTCAGGTGTAGGACTGGAACTCGCGAGTAATGGACACGGATACCTTTAACTCGCACCCGCAGACGCGATTTTTTTCTTTCCCGTCACCCATCCATTTGTACATTTTTTTTCCATGCCCGCGCGTAGGTTTCACAGTAGATATATGTAACACTGCTATTACAACACTTACCCATATATATGATTATAAAATCAGATAACGCCGACATCTATTTCCGTCTATTCTAAAGCCTCATAGCCTCGATAAGCTCGATCATGAAAGTCTTTCGACTGTTATCCATGTTGACCCTTCATAAGGCCAGCTGAAATTGCGGCGACGTCCTTCTTCACCTGCAACGTAGAAAGAAAAACTTGTCTGCACTTGGTTATCTATAAGCAGCTTCTCAACCGTCTTGCAGTCATATTTTTTGCCCCTTCAATCAAATTTACTCTTTCAAGCCAATAATCAAATTAGAAATCAGCAAGTAGTATGTAGACCTATTAGACCGATAAGCAAAATATATGATAGGTTAATGAACAGATGTAACAAATCATTAAAAAAACAAATAACATGCCCATACTAAAATCACTCTATATTTTACTATAGCAAAAATATACATGCTTTTCTAACACCAAAAACTATTTTCAAAACTCAGAGATCAAAATTTTATTTATTTATTATTTTATTTATTATTTATTTTTATTTTTTTTCCAAACTTGAAAAGAGTTATACCTTTGGGTTCAAATACCATAAGAGTGGCACATTTAATCATTTTTTGAATAATAACGGGTCAGTTTAGATCGTAGTGAAATATAGGCAACAGGCAATCCACATGCAATGGTCCCATGGCCCAAGAGCATACTTTCATAGTTTCATTCAAAAAATCTTCTCTTTATAAGTCACTGGATATTTATAGGTAATGTGAAGAGGAAACTCGGGTTAAAAAAATATGATTTTAGTCAAATAAGTCAACTTAAATTGAGTGTAAGAAAAAGTTAATTTTCAAAGACGGTAAACTAATAACAATCTATTACCAATTCATTTCAGACCCATATTGATGAAGACAAAAGCTTATTATTCTTGGTACTTTCAAGTCATCATGTATAAAACTTCAAATACTATCCAAGGGCAAACCATTATCTAAAAACTGAACACTCTTTTAAAACCCATGTTAATGTCGACTACATACCGATAACACTTTATCTTTTTCACACATGTAACGAACTATTATTTACTATGTTGTGCGTTGACCTAACATCAATATTAGTGTCATAAACGGACGTACCTTTCAACTTCATAAATTGTTAAGTTAAAGAGATGGAACAATTGGGTGTAGATAATTCTTATTCAGTTTCATTCTCTTAAGACTCGTGTTCCTACAAAAACATGTGTATAGTGATCATTTAGTAAATTATCTCTAAAAAATATGTCTGATGCAGTTGGGTAGAGTGGGTTAGGCTGACCCGTAACTCTTTTTGTTAATTCTTAAAAAGTATATGCAAATACATAATTCTGTATGACAAAAATATATGAATCTTTGAACAAAAATGATATAGGAGGATTATGCTTTTTTGACCAATGACATGTGACCAACTCCCCTTTTGGCTATATTATCTGTATCTCACATTTGAGAAAAAAAAAACAACTGTTATGTAAACCAAGAGTATTTGTCATGAATCAGATAACTCACACCACCAAATACATTATAGTATATGTTTGAGATCCGGAACTGATAATGGATATTATTAGTGTTACAACCCAATGAGTTATTTGGTTGATTTTTCATGATGGTAAAATTACTAACAGCGAATTCCAAAGCTCTAACAGCGAGGAAGAAAGATTTTAGATCTAAGATAATATTGACAAGTTATTAATAGTCGATAGTCACGTAAGGTCAAGTTGGATCATGAACTTACTCTTTGCATTCTCTCATTTTAACTCCATGTAATCTTTCTATAGCAGCAGCAAGCCTCACGATCACATCATTGCTTATACTCTTTATGGCTCAAGTAACGCCACTCACTGCAATGATCACACCACCTCTTTCTTGAATCAACCTAGCCACCCAAGCTCCCACATTGCTGAAAAACTAAAGTGCAACACTTGTCAACACAATAGAATCTTGAGATTCATGAAGTCAACAGTGGAAGAACGGTTTGCAAAAGTAACCATACCTGAATAACAAAAGTTAAACCTTAGATTTCCTTTCCGTACTCAACAAATACGGCTTCTATGACAAAAACAATGCCACGACCAGTTGCAATCAGCAGTCTTGTTGGTACCTGAATCAACTATTTTCTTAGTATCCGAATCATCAGTCTTGCTGGTGCCTGAATCAACAGTGTGAATATCCTAAGCCTTTTTTTCAGTTACCTAACGACATCTGCTGAAGCAATAGCAATTACCTTCACCTCAGGCCTAGTTTTCAGTTTAAAAAAATATTAATTAGTCACTAAAAAATTAAGAAGTATTAGTGTTACAACCCAATGAGTTATTTTGTTGATTTTTCATGATGGTAAAATTACTAACTTAACCTTTTTTTGTATGTATATAACAGTGTACTTCATATATTAGAATAGTTACTATGAGCAAAGTCATACCTACTTGAACACGTTACAACGACTTTGAGACCAATATGATGTCTGCAATCTTAGTATCCAACACCTAAAGATCACCAAACCTTAGCAATTTAGCAAAGTTGAATATGTTTGGTGCTTGGGCCGTCTTTTCCCATTGTTATTGGCACCGCTGATCAGGATCATTAATTATGGACATGAAAATAGGATCCAAATATGACTGCAAATATGAAGAGTTCATGTCATTAGAATAACTATAGACCAGAAGAAGAAAAAAATACAGTATTATTGCTTAATTTGTGGGATTCACTTTATATGTTTTACAGCTTACTAACCGTCTAGGCAATCCTTAATCACTGACAGGAACATCTAGTGATGCTCGATAACAATAAGCAATTGCATGTTCTATAACTAATTATCATGTTAAATATGATCAAACCTATATTTTAAGTGATATTGTTTAAGAAGTTCTACACTTTGTTTGGTTTTGATTATTATTTATCACACTAAATATGATCAAAATACCCGTTAAAACAAATTGATCCATTCCTCTATCGGCTGAGTGGGTCTAAATACTACCTCTATTTTGGAATAAGCTAATTAATGTCTTAAAATCATACCCTTTGCCATTTCCTTTCTTCCTCTTTTTCTTGCTTTAAGATCTTGTATTCCTCAAGCATGAAAAAAAGTCGGATATGCATATAATGGATATATGATATAAAAAGGAGGCCATAAATAACATAAGTTTTCATATTATTAGTTAAATAAATAAATAGATATTTCGTACTCCATTATAAGTGAACTATGTGCCTCCCTCATGCTCGATAATGAACTTACTCTTTGCATTCTCTCATTTTAACTCCATGTAATCTTTCTATAGCAGCAGCAAGCCTCACGATCACATCATTGCTTATACTCTTTATGGCTCAAGTAACGCCACTCACTGCAATGATCACACCACCTCTTTCTTGAATCAACCTAGCCACCCAAGCTCCCACATTGCTGAAAAACTAAAGTGCAACACTTGTCAACACAATAGAATCTTGAGATTCATGAAGTCAACAGTGGAAGAACGGTTTGCAAAAGTAACCATACCTGAATAACAAAATTTAAACCTTAGATTTCCTTTCCGTACTCAACAAATACGGCTTCTATGACAAAAACAATGCCACGAGTCTTGTTGGTACCTGAATCAACTATTTTCTTAGTATCCGAATCATCAGTTATTAAAAATGCACAACAGAGCTTTTAAATGAGTCAAAGAATGCACAGATGTTACTGAATGAGTCAAGAATGAGTCTAAAATAAGCAGTTGCTATTGTGGACTATGTGATAACGCTTATTACTAAATCATTTTTCGGCACATATGTTAGTATTCATTACCTCAAAATTTTAATCTCTTAAGTTACACTAACAAAACATTGAAGAAACTAAACTATCACATCAGAAACATGCTTCTTTGTGATACTTAATGCTACATAAACAGTATGCTGTTCTTGTTATATTGCATATTCGAAAACTTGAAAATAACCTGATTGTGGGACGTAAAAACCACAAGTTGAATTAAAATCCATGTGTATATCATTAACTTTAGCAGTGGTCTTGTATTAATGCTATATTAACTTTTATACCTTATATTTACGCAAAGGATATTATCATCATCCAAAGACCCATTGTCAGTTTGCAAGTCAGACTACCCTTTTAAGGATACTCATGATGTGCATCAACAATCAATTAGTATCATAAGTTGTTTACTTCTATTATGCAGCAGCAGAAGGAAAAAAAAGAATCATAATAATCGAGCAAAATCAAACCAAGCTAATATATACTCGTATCTATTTATTTGTCCCAATTGAGGCTTGAATTTAAGACCACTTGGTTAATAGCCACCTTAAATACACATTGGATGCTGCTAAGCCAAGGGTTGGATCAGTTAAATAACCTGTGCACTTACATGTAAAAATTTATAAGTGGCCCAATTCCAAGCCTTCTTAATGTATCTTGAAGCAATAGTTCTCTCGCCATAACAATATTGGGCTGTCATATATGACCAAAGGGGATATCCCACCATTACCAAAACTGAAACTAACAGCAATATATTTGCTTTTGTCCCTATAAATATCTTTAACTGCCAAAGAATGTATAGCAATATGTTGCTGCAATGAATGACGATCCCTTTTGCATCCTTCTCATAGATTGACTGTATTAAAAGAGCAAAATTCCCAATCACCATAGTGCTAATGCAAAGTGGTCCCTAAGGTATCATTATTGAAATAAGCACAAAATACAAATAAGCAGGGGTACAGTTGTACCATAAACAGATTTAGAATTACTTGTTTAGAGCTTTTAGAAAGAGCCAGCTCAAGCTTAAACTTTTGTTCATTCTATAAGCATTTACTACTGGTGAGTTTGACCAATCTTTTACTTTAATACATGAGAAATGTGTGGTCCTCCTCAAGTTAGACCTATTAATGCTTTTTCGAACTACATGAAGACGAATGATGTTAGCATGCGAGCTATGCAAAATCAAATCAACAATATGAAATT
The DNA here is from genome assembly GCA_021014915.2 of Artemisia tridentata subsp. tridentata. Classification (NCBI taxonomy): domain Eukaryota; kingdom Viridiplantae; phylum Streptophyta; class Magnoliopsida; order Asterales; family Asteraceae; genus Artemisia; species Artemisia tridentata. Next base: position 302,812,993 of record CP139507.1, on the reverse strand, counting down.
CGAGCTTAGGAAAGAAATCGATAAGACGTTGACTAGACAAACGAATGAGCTTAAGAACATGATGAGTAGTTTTATGCAAATGAATCAACCCTCGAGTTCGGGATCTCTTCCAAGCAATACCGTTGCTAACCCGATAGGGGATTTGAATGATATTACCACCCGAAGTGGTGTTGCTTATGATGGACCTACGATTCCTCCTACTTCTTCTTCTCCTCCTAAAGTAGTGGAACATGAAACCGAGGTGACAAAGGACACGGTGCCTCCTACTAATAAGGGAAGAACCGAAAACGTCCAACCTCCGGTTATCCAAGTTTCTGAGCCCGAAGTTGCTCCCGTTAGTACTCCAAAGTCTAATCCTAAATCGTCAATACCTTACCCGTCTAGATTTAATGATCTAAAGCTCCGTGAAAAGAATAATAACCAAATGTTAAAATTTCTTCAACTTTTCCAAAAGCTTCATTTCGATATAAGCTTAGTGGACGCTTTACTTCATATGCCTAAATTTGCTTCGAGTTTTAAAAGCTTATTGAGTAATAAAGAAAAATTGTTTGAATTAGCTAATATGCCGTTAAATGCGAATTATTCGGCGGTGCTCCTCAAAAAAGCTTCCCGAAAAGCTTGGAGACCCCGACAAGTTTCTCATTCCGTGTGATTTTTTGGGAATTGTTGAATGCTTAGCCTTGGCCGATATTGGCGCAAGCATCAATCTAATGCCTCTTTCCGTATGGAAGAAGCTTTCTCTTCCCGAACTTACTCCTACTCGTATGACTCTCGAGCTTGCGGACCGATCAATTACTCGTCCGATCGGTGTCGCCGAAGATGTCTTCGTAAAAATAGGAAAGTTCCATTTTCCGGTCGACTTTGTAGTCGTTGATTTTGATGCCGATCCTCGGGTTCCCCTCATTCTCGGGAGATCCTTTTTGAGGACGGGACGTGCTTTAATTGATGTGTACGGTGAAGAATTAACCCTTCGTGTTGATAATGAAGCCGTAACTTTTAATCTCGATTGAACTTCGAGATACTCCTCTAATTACATTGCTATATCGGTTAATCGAATCAATGTCATAGATATTGAGGAGTATGCTCAAAAAGTTCTTGGATTTTCGGATAATTCTCCAAGTGGAAGTACCACTCCGTCTTCCGAACATATCGTTGCCGACTCTTCCCCTTCTTCCCCTCCGTTTGAGGGAAGTGACTTCATTTTGGAAGAGATCAAGGCTTGTCTTAAGAATGATTCAATTTCACCGGAAATTGATGATACCGTTTTTTATCCGGAGGGAGATATTATTTTACTCGAGAAAATGTTAAACAATGACCCGTCACCTTCTCTCCCTCCGAAGGAAATTAAAATTAAAGGAGTTAAGGAAATTAAAACGTCTAATGATAATCCTCTGGAGCCCGAGCTCAAGGATTTACATCATAAGAGTGATTATCTTCTTGAGGAGTTCTTCGATGAACTCGCTCACATCGATCCAATCCCACCGGGGGATGAAGACGGCGACTTTGATTTCGAATCAGATCTGAGAGAAATAGAATATTTGCTAAATCGTGATCCATCAATTGATTCTTCTCATGGGAAAACTAATTGTGCTTCTTACCTCGAGGAGTTCGCCGATGAACTCGCTCCCATCGACTCATTTCCACTGGGAAATGATGATGATCTCTTTGATTTTAAAGCCGATCTTAAAGAAGTGGGATATCTTTTATATCATGATCCATCACTTGATTCTAACCCTAAGAAAATCATCGAAGTTAGTGATTGTCAAAATGATGACGATCTTTTTTATTTTGGAGCTGATGGTAAAGAATGGGAAGATCTCTTATATCATAAACCTTCTGATGATAAATCATTTGAAAATAAAGACTTAAAAATGAAACCCATAACTGAGGAACCAAAAGTTGAACTTAATGACTTATTTCCTCTTTTACCCGAGGATGATTTCCTTTTCTCTGTTGAGTATTCCATCGAGCATCCTGTTGAGTTTTCTTGTGAAGACAAAGTGTTCAATCCAGGCATACTCGATGGTAGTGAAATTCATTGTAAGATAAAATTTACTCCTGATAAGAATTTAAAGTTGTAAACCTCATCTGAGGAACTTTTAATTCTTGAGAAAAGTAATTCTCCTTCTTTCTATTCTGATCATGGACTCCTTTTCTTTATAGAGTTTATTGAGATTGATACTTTGCTATCATTTCCATCAGGAAATGAGGACAAGGTTTTAAATCCCGGGATACTCATTTTTTATGGAGTTGACTCGTTCACTCCAAAACAATCCCGTATCATCAAGGATACTTTCATGATCATAATATTTCACCAAAATAATTTGAAAGTGATCCTACTGGAGGTTGAGCTAGACCTCCAGTCCTTCCCCATGAACAATTAAATTCGGGGCGAGTCAAGCTAAACGACTCGATAATAAACAAGCGCTTCTCGGGAGGTAACCCGTGTTTCTAATCTTCTTTCTATTTTCTAATAAGTGTAACATGAGGAGGCCCACCTCTTCCATTTCTCGTGTTTCGTGCTTGTTGTTTTTGTCCAGGATTTGCCCGAATTATGAATACTCTTGTGCTCGTGGTTTTGTCTTTCATCCACTCGAGTTTCATCCTTCAGTGCTTATTGAGAAATCCGATATCCTTAATCTTATCGACTAATGTTTATCTATTAGCATAATTAATAAACGGCTTTAGATTTGCATAAGAGAACCCTAATTTCAAGACATTGAGGACAATGTTTTGTTTTAGTCTGGGGGGTAATCTTTCGATTTGATTTTACCTTGCATTTTGCCTTATACTCTCGCAACCCCGTTTTTCCTCCAAATTTCCAAAAAAATGAAAAATTTAAAAATTTTGCAAAAATATAATAAGTGTTTTGACACATTGTTCACTTCCGTTGGTGAGAGTAGGAATAAAATTTTGACTTGATCGAGCGTGTTGAGCTCTAGCTTGCCCCCTTAACCTTTATAATTGAAAGTTGTGCTAGTCTCTTATACAAGAAGCTATAAAATGTGAATTCTAGCTTGAAAAAGCCAAGAATCTGCAAGTTTCCATAATTGACTTTGAATATGCAAAGCTTAATTATTTGGCTAAGCATTCGCGGATCCTATTATTTAGGATTTTAAATTTGCGAAGAACAAAAAATGATAGAGTTAAATATAAGTTAGATGCTAAGCGTGGAGTAGTTGGATCTCTTTAGAGCTCATAGAGGTTAATTGTGGCTTTTTGCTCCCATCAGCTAAATAAACACCAAAAAATTAAAATTTCTCAATAATTATAGGTGCACGGTTTTGGCGATAATTAGTTTTTACTCCTTCTTTAGAGAATTCTTGCTCATGAAAGTTGGGTACACATCAAGGTACTGCCAGTGTTGCGGGGAAATAAACTACTAATTCCTGATAGTACGTGCTATTGTTTCGGTTGTCGAAAGACCGCAGGACTCGGGATTTGGCACAATTTGTAATAATAAACCAAATAATAATAATCCAAAGCCATAAAAGTTTTCTGTTTCTTGACGGTTCGCTCCCGTTGACTCAGACTTCAAAAAGGCAGAGGAAAAATCTCCAAGGTCAAAATAAGACTCCTGATTCCTGATGGTTAGCTGACGTTGTTTTGGTTGTTTAAAAGGCCGAGGACTAATGTGCTTAATAATGTTAATAATGCCAAATTTCGACTCCGGGGATATCCTAATAAAGCTTCTGTCTCTGGACTCGTAGATGAGTTGTTTTGGTCGAAATAAAAAGGATATCCCTTAAATCATGTTAAATTATGACCTTAATGTGGACCTCATTTTTATGGTCAACGGTTCTTGTAACACCCCAACCCGACAAGGGCCAAAATGCCACATTATGGTGTCAACAGAACACACGCAAGCGGAAGACTTTTATAAATACTAAGGTTACAAAAGTTCAAAATGAAACTAAGGACATAATATGTCTAAACAATAATGACTATCAAAACTAGAATACAAGTCTGAATCAATTCTAAATGGAAGATAACTCCAAAGTCTAATCCAAATGCAAAGGGAATCTATCATCGGGGTAGTCTACTAAGAGCTCCTATGCACTCTTCACTCAACCCAGCTTCCAACCTAAAACCTGCCGCAGGAAAAGAAATGCGGCTGAGCTTAAAAAGCCCAGTGAACAGATATATATAATAAACGAATAATCAAACATATATAAGTACAGGGAAAAGGAAACACAAGTTCCTACTGAAACGAATATCATCTGTCAAAACTCAAAAGAATGAGAGATCAAAGATCATCTGAACAAATATCATAAGTCAAATGAAATGGAGAAATAAGATAATACGAATCAGATAATCATAATGAATCAAAGAGTCAAATAAGAACGGCAACGAACGCGTCTAAACGAGCCACTCGAATAGACCAAAGAAACATATAGGATAGCCACGAGCCTGTCTAAACGAGCCACTCGAATAGACCACATAATCACATATACATATCATATCAAATCATAAGTGTACGGAGAAGGGAGGCCTCTCAAGTACCAAATGGAGTAGCTAGCTCCCAGAAGTGAAATGGGGTACATGGCACGTACAACTAGTCACTAAGTCATATCATATCATATCCATATCAAATCACGTATACCTAAGATGCATCCATACGCCACCCACAAAACAAATCATATGTGTACCATGTACTAGACAAGTATACACATATATCAAAATGGCCAAGAGATCTCATATCATATCAAATGAGGACGCCGTGGATCAATCACACCTCCACAGAAAGTGTCATGCCATTGGTGCCTCAATGACATGGCCATGGTACGTCCATGGCTAGTTAGCTCGGGCGACTAAACATAACAAATCATAGAATCATGTCATAGAATCATATCATAGGGAAATCATAGCAATGGCTCATATCAACTGAATCATAACAAATGATCACATAAATGGGATCATAACAAAGCTCATATCAAAGCAAAGTAAATGAATCAGATCAAGGATCAAGAGTCATGAGAGAAGACACCCTTACTGAGAAAGGGTAGAATATCTGTACCTTAATCCACAAATGAAACCATATCAGGAAACACAAGGATCAGAAGTTACTTCTTCTTCAGCGAATCTACACGAATTAATGACCGTCTTGTTATTTAAGAACCATTTCATAAGTTATTACTGATTCATCACTTGTTATTGAGCAGATTAACATGTTAGGGTTTCTTTCTATTTCTAAAAACTTTTCATTTTTAGTAACCATCCATAATTAGTAACTTTCCATATTCAGTAACTTTCTCAAATTAGTAACTTTTCATATTAAGTGAGTTTTCCCAATTAAGTAACTTTGATACTCTAGGGTTATAAATGATAATTAAATAAATTTAAAGGTTTAATAATGACAATTTCATAGTTTAGGGTTTATTATTCCAATTTAGTAAAGTTTAGGGTTAAATGTGTAAATTATCTTAGTTTAGGGTTTATATTGTAAATAATCCAAAAATTAGGGTTTAAAGTGTAACTTAATTTCATAACGACCAACTTAGGACTTAGCCAATTTTAGAATTCACACAATATATTTCAGATAAAATAAGCTCGAACAAAACACACTCACATTTATTTACACATTCTCGAATACACCCATGTAACTCATTTAACCACGATACTTACCAATTCTAACTGAAGCACACACTCGCACATGCTCGCACACTCTCGACACACATGCATACTCGAAACTTAATTACTACCCTAGCCTAAACATACATTCACAACTTAGTCTCGATACACACATACATTCCTCAACTCAATTTAATGAACCAAACAAGGCCCACACGACTCAACTATTTACCAACCTAACACACGACTCTCGACCATATTTTCATTCGGTTTGTGCAATGTTTCATGACCCTACAACTCACACACATGCATACACACATCTATATATTTAACAAGCCCCAAACAGATTACAAAATCACATACATATACACGTATTATACTTCATTCCCATATCTGATTTACAGCCCATGTTTGACACCAACTAACCTACGATATCATGCATGCATACTGCTCGTTAATCTTCACACACCCACACTTGCACTTTCTTGACCTCCAAACAACACTGAAACACTCTTACCTAAACACACTCTTTCGTTATCCTTTTACGACCCACAACAAAACTCAAACGACTCAACATTTACCAAATCATTACCTCACCTATGCCATTTTTAAAACAGTTTGTACCTGAAATTTTTACCCCATTCAACCCACCAAAAACTTATATGCAAACTCACTCACAAATACATAACTTTACCATGCACTTCCAACCATCAATTAATGAAACACAAATATATACGTATTCACATAAGTCACACCCAATCCGACCCTTCTTCACATCAGTAATCATGCATGCCCCATCATAATTATTTAGGTTGGTTACCAGTTTTTATACCCATTCGATTCACATCATACGCATTCGAATTCATTCCTTATGAGCCCATATAAACCACGACACACATACAAACTCAAATGTAACGTGACACAAACAATAATCAAAAATGATCACCTAGCATCATAAAACTCTAAAACCCTCATTATTAGTCGTTCATTTTAGCCATCCCATTAATGATCAATCTTAACGTATATTATAGTTTGTAATGGATACACATGTTGGCAAGCTGCTAAACAAGTGACACAACTCACCAGCCCCACGACACAAAACAGCCAATACCATACTTGTTTAAACGAGCCCCATAGATCACATAGAATACACCATCAGTGCCCTATTTCTCATGTTTTAATTGCATGTGCACCTCATTAATTTACATAAGGTTTATGTCAGATTTTTAGGTCACATGATGAAGAGTTCATTAAGGTTTAAAAGAAATGTCCAAGAGTCGCATAGCCATCAGATTCTAATAGTCCCAAAACAGAAATAAAGCTTAACACGTATCTGGTATAACTTATATGTTGTTCTATATCTCCATGAATCTAGGAACTTTTGCTTGCATTGTCTTATTTGGTCTACGTACCGGAACTGAGAACATTCGGGATTATGCAGGATTATACACGAAAGATCCTTATTTGGCTCTCTCTTTAGCCCTATGTCTCTTATCCCTAGGAGGTCTTCCTCCACTAGCAGGTTTTTTCGGAAAACTCTATTTATTCTGGTGTGGATGGCAGGCAGGCCTATATTTCTTGGTTTTAATAGGACTCCTTACAAGCTGGAACAACCTGTTCTTCCTGAATACCCTGATTCAAGGCCAAATAATTTCCTGCCGCTACCATATAATATTCCTCTTTACCCGGTGATAAATAAAGCATCCGTGTCCCTTTTGATATCTCGGAAATTTTATAAAACGGACTTTCTAGAGACCCCCAATGACCAATCTTCGCATGAATTGCTAAGGATCCAATAAGTCCAACATTTATTCCTTCAGATGTGTCAATTGGGCAAATACGCCCATAGTGACTAGGATGCTTGTTTTTTAACGTTTTGGGAATGGAAACAGAATATCCTTTTGGTCCTCCTCGAAAAACACCTTCCTTTTTTGAATCCGTTTTTAAAGATATAGACTACAAAGTCGAAATAAGAAATTTAAATTTTAGAGTTCAAAGAGTTTTAAAAAAAATAACAAAGCAACAAGAAAAAGCATTTTTATTTTTAAAACAAATACTTTTAAAAGGAAAGAAAATTCCATTATTTATACCGAGAGAAATATATGAATCAAGTGAAACTCAAACAGAAAAGGATTCGATAATCAGCACTCAGATAATTCATGAATCATTTAGTCAAAATAAATCTAGAGATTATTCACAGGCAAAAGAAGAGATTAAACATAGAATTGATAGAAGAAACACAATCAGAAATCAAATAAAAATAATGAAAAAAAATAAAAAGAATAATCGAGAATCACCCCCAAAAATTTGGAAAATATTAAAAATAAAAAATATTGAATTAATATTTCAATTTTGCATTGAAAAAATATACGTAGATATCTTTTTATGTATAATTAATATGCGCAGAATTTCTCTACAACTTTTTATGGAATCAACAAAAAAAATTCTTGAAAAATACATTGACAATAATGAAATAAATAAAGATAAAGAAAGAATTAATAAAAAAAAAAACAAAATAAAATTGACTTCATTTCGCCTATGACTATAAAAAAGGCTTTTGATAATCTTAGAAATAGTAAGCAGAAGCCACATATTTTTTTTATTTATCTTACTTGTCACAAAAATGAGATTTCATTGATACAGAGCTAATTCTTATGATTTTATGTAGCATCGTATGTCGTCTGTATCATCATATAATCGAGTATATTATGTTAGGTTTTCATGTTATATAGGACGTATGATAAAAGATCGAATCCAGAAAACACAAGGACGATGATGGAGTACCTTAGTCGGATCAAAGAACACAATAAACCAAGACTTTTTGGACCAGCCAACACCTCCTCCAAACCCAAGCCGATACACGATATTCACCAGGTTAGAGCACCAACATAGTCGATCACCATACTGTCAAAACCAACCTGATTTCCACCTGCTCTACCCTTCGTACTTTTTATTCTTGAGGTTGCCGTCACTTATGTTATTTAGGGTTTTGATGTGTGAATTAAAAGTGTGTTATACGGTTTGTAAATGAGAAAAGAATGGATAATATTGGCTGAGAATAGGGCCGAGTCTTTGGGGAGATATGGGGGACACAATCTTTTTTCAAAATTTTCAAATGTATTCTATGTATATCTTATACAATGTTATGTATATTTCTAAAATCCATTTGGTCCCTTACATGACTTATCATACGTGTGATGTGTCTCAAAAATATAAGTTGTGTCGATTTCATGTATTACTTAAGTTACATATTTCGTACTTGTGGTTTAGCATATAACATATAGTTTAAGTTTTATATTATAATCATACTCCAAGTTCAAAATGATATCTTGTATTGCAGGTTGTTATAGTTCTCGAGGGAAGGATTTTAAACTAGTTTGCGTCTAAACTTGGTGCCTTTATCGGACTAAAAATCTATCGAAATAAAAAGAAAAACTCATTTTTTTTTTATAAAATCCTTAGAGAAAATAGGAATAAGGGAGCAAGAAGTAGCTGTGCGTACACAATTAGCATCTATGGGTAGTGTTGGCATCTAACTTGTATTTAACAATGATTTCGTTTTTAAGCTTGGTTTGGGGCTCATGAAAAATCAAGAACGATGAATTTTATCCGAATGGACGTTTTTTCATGAAAAGTGCTTCTTTCTCCATGATCCTAAAAGTTATTTATTAAATAATGAAAGTCAACATCCCGTCATAAAAAGGAAAATACAAAAATATTATTCATATTAAAATGGTCAAACGGGGCATTTTTAGAGCTATTGATTTATTAATCTCTTTTGAGGAACACTTTGCTACTTTTCAAAGTTTTTAGTAAAAAGTGGTTTGAAATTTTTGGTTTTAAAAGTGTGATGTGATGACATTGCGTGAGGACACGGCAATAAGGACTTATGCTAGACCTTGGTTACTTAAGTAGCTTTAAACTTAAGAGAAACCACCAAAGGTTTGCTAAGAATTGATAAGGCTTGCAAAGGACTTGATATGGATTACTTGTATCTTCAATCTTCTTGTTATTCTTGAAGTAGTAAGCAAAATATGAATGTGTATTTTGTGTATGATGTTGTGAATGACCAAGAGAGTAGGGTAGGGGTTTATATAAGGTCTTGTGGAGGTGCTAAATTGCATGAGTCACCTTACTTACTAAGTAAGAAAGACATGTGTCTTTAGCTTAAGCAAACATAGATATTAAGTTAGCATACTTGTAAACATCCTAGAGATAAATGGTCATGATCAAGCCACCATGCTTGATGACACATCAAAAACGCCACCTATGGCTAAAAATGAGGAGGTTAAGAGTTTTGGACATTTATCTTGCCTTTACGGAGTGAGTTTTGGTCCCGGTAATCGCTAACGGTAAGTATTTAAATCACAAAATGTAAAACCGGGTATCGTAAAAATATGAAACTTGTAGAAATGCTTAAAATCATCAATATACTCATTATTAACTTATAAAATGAGTGATAAGTTTACTGGGTCGCGTAAATGCTGTTAAATCTGAAAATGTAGGTTTAAAACACGTAAAACGTAAAATGTACGAAGTTTACGTAAAAATGAGAAAAGTAAAATGTAACTTTTCTAATATGATTATTATGAACCTAAAAGGTTTATAATGTCTAGATTGGGCCTAGTCTAGTGTCGGTTGATGTTAAATGCTCGTTAAACCTAAAACCAGAAGTGTTTAAAAAATCAAGGAATGATTTTATGATCAAAGGAGGAGGGAAATAAATTTGACTTTTTCCAAAAGGTAATAGTTTCTAAATGCCTTAGAAAGTGTGGTGCATGTATAGGTTAAGGTTGCGTACAAGTAAAAATGCTTAAAACGCAAGTTTAGTTTTGTAAGTCACAGGGTCTATTTGGTAATATTTGAATTTAAAATTTAAAAATTCCATAAATGATTATGAGTGAACTAAAAATTAATCTGAAGTGATAAAAATTTTTAGAGTCGGTTTTCGCTATGCGCGGGATGTTTAAATGGCGTTTAGACCAAAACGTAAATTTAAGACAGGGTTTCTTAACAACTTTTGCGAAAATGACCCGACGAGTGTCAAACTTTCATGTCATCATGGAAATAGGTTAACTTATGAGAATGAAAAATAAAAATTCGAGCGTGAATATTAAAAGTGAATACTAAAAATATGAGGATGAATAGTAACTTGAATTACGAAATGTTACATAATCTCTCACCTCCCATGATCACATTCCTCGGAATTAAAGAACACGGGCCTTGGACATGCATCAAAAGTCCACTGTTTGAGCTCGGTATTATCTATGAGAATGCATCAAGGGTAAAAAGGTTGATGAGAGCGGACGAAATTAGAAAGTTCAGCTCAGGTACGTTGACATGGGTTCGGAAAGGAATTCAGGAGTTGCTGAATCAAGATCTCCGAGCGACGAGTACCAGATTAGATGATGATTAGAAGCTAAGGCTTGGATTGTTTGCTCAGTATGTGGATGAAAGACTCAGACTTCGAAGTATCGGGAGATTCATGGAGAAATGCATAGGATACCGAAGCTGAAGTCTACAAGAAGTCCAGAAATAGAAGACATGCATGATTTACCCTTAGGGGGAGATTGTTGGAACACAGAAAGTGTAAATCATTAGAGCAGGGACTTCTATTTATATTTTGATATAGTATAGGGTATGTTGTACAAGATTGTAGTATGTTGCGACAGCATATTTGTAGGATACTCTAAATCATCAACAAGTATGGTTTTGTAGTTTATGGCCGATTAAAGAGAAGAAGAAGAAATAAGAGATGGAACCTTGAGAGAGAAAAGAGATAATATTAGATTGAAGTAATAAGAAGGTCCAACCCTTCCCTTGTATGGGAAGGGCTTTATATAGGCATACATAAGGCGCCCTGTGTGGGCTATGGAGTGAGCTGACAGTGGGTAAAGACCCAACCCACTCCACGAATACTTTAATAACTAAACTATTACTAATAATACTAATAATCCTGCGAGCTACTTAATGCCAATAGATACTCGGGGTGACCGAGTCTTCATATGAATATTTATATTCCTAACAATCTCCCCCAAGGGAGGTCACCCCGGATAATACACTTTGAATTCTAGCATTCTATTACATGATTGTAAGTTCCTAGCTCGTAGTCTTTTGATTCTTCAAGTTCAGCACACTTTATACTTTCAGCAGTGGACTTTTGATGACTGTTCTTTTGCCTTGGATGATCCTTGAGACTTCTTTGATGTCATCATCCGACGTGCGTCTTCAAGTCACCTTCTTGCAGTATCGTTTCCATGTGATGATGTGATCATTGGACTGACATGCTCACACTTTTTAGGATCATGATTTTCAGCATCAGTGTTTGCGAAAGCAGTGTTGAAGGCCTTTCATTTATCATGATTTCTTGGATTATGATGATGAAGTGTGAGCATGGGGTGATGAATCGGCATCTTTTCAGCAATCATCTGCAACCGCTAGGGATTCCTGCATACGACAGTTAGCAATAAAACGTCCAGTACTTACAGGTTCAGACTTCGATATTGTTAACAGCATAGTGTGAAAACTTTCTCTAATCCTTACCAAGGCCGTTCCTAAATCGGATACCCCTGAGAGGGCTTACAAGATCTACCGAAGTAAATCAACGATTAGGTGAGTCGCTGGAGTTCACTCCAGACTGTAGACTGTTTGAAACCGCCGGGACCACTAAGCGTAATCCTCAAGGAATTACCGAAGTGACCTGCTTTCAGGGCTGTTTGATGTTAACCCTGGTAGAAATTTCCATTCAATCACTGAGAATTACATTTGTAAATTCTCTCATAAATGTTTTGGCAGATTGCTAAGATCTGCGTAGGACTCATAAGTTTACAACTGGTGTCCTTAATGTTGAACAACCAATGTAGAAGTAACATGTGTTCCTATGAGATCTTATGATGCATCTCTTGGCTCTAGACTCGATAAGTGCATTTTTGGTAGTCGGAGACTGGAGCGGTGTCTCCTGTTTCAATATCAACATAACTCGTAATGAGCAGTCGATAGATTATGCAGGGTTCCCTGATTAGTTGTGTTAAAAGTACGTCACAAGTCAACCTTTCACGAAGAAAAGTCAACGAGCAACACTCAACGCAAATCGATTATAATAAACCGGATAAGTGAATACCCGGGTCGTGTCCCAACGAGGCGTGAATGGAGGATGTCATTTTTGGTTTGGTATTAAAATGCTTGAAATATGGATTTTCACTTTTGGTTACGAGTCTAGGGAAACAAAAATCAAATTAAAGAAAACGCGTATTAAAATCGGGAAACAAGCTTAAACGTAACAATCTATAAAAATTAACCCTACAGATGCAAATTTAATTTTCCTAAGTCCTAAATGTAAAAAGAAAATTTTGAAAAAAAGAATTATATTTTTTTGACTTTTATATTTTTTTATATGAATTAAAAACTACTTTTAAAAGAAAAATAAATTAAAAATACTAAATGAAAATGAAAAATTACAAAAACTTACAGGAAAGTCCTAAATGTGATGCTAGTCCTAGGAAAAATAAGCTAAGGGTGCTGGCTTATACAGATAAGCTGTAATAAGCACATCAGTGTTAATAGGCAAAAGAAAAGAAAATAGTGGTTAAATAAAAAGTCTTGCAAACATTGAATGAAGAAGTCCCAAGGGCAGTTGGTTATCTGTGTTTGTGTTGAGGCTTTGGCAAGGCTGAGGTCCAGGGTTCGAATCCTGGCCTCAGCTTTTTAAAAAATTATTTTATTTTTTGGATTTTTCTTTTTAAACTTGAAAAGCACTTAACAATAAGCAGTTTTATCAATTACGACCTTTTTTGAAAACCACAAAGAGGATCATAAATAAGCCAAAGGGACTGAGGAGAGTAAGCTATAAAGGAAAAACAAGAAAAAGGGATGAGGCAAAAAGCTGATAAGCTAATGCTAGAACAGGGGAGTCTAATAAGCTAATCTTAAACAAAAGTAGAACTGCTATAAGCTAAAGTTTACAAAAGCACTATTTTTAAAAACTTAAAATAAGCTCAGATTAAGCTTATGAAGGATGATCAGTAAGCAAAAGAAATGAAATGAGCTAAGGTTGTAAGCTAATGGACAGTTAAAGCTAATTTCTATGAGCTAAATGAAGCTAAAATAAGCTGAGATGTACTAGGAATAAGCTAAAAAGTAAAATTAAAAACTGAATCAGTCATAAAACAAGCCAATAAGCTCAGAATGAGCTGAGAAAAAACTGATCGGTGGGTACTATAAAAGGAAGGCAATCAATAATTCTAAAGCAAGGTCTGATAAGCTAGGATTAAGCTAAAAGGACTAGAAATAAGCTAAAGTAGGCAAAGTGTAATCTAAATTAAGCAACAAACTGAGAATAAGCTATAAATAACAATCAATAAGCACTTAATATGCCAAATAAGCAGACTGAGGTGGGCTGCTGATAGGCAGTTGGAGCAGGGCAAAAGGTGGTGTTTTCAAGCTAGCAAAAAGCTGTTAAAAGCTAATTCAAAAATTTCACAAAATTATGTACTCACTGCATTAGCAAGCCAATATTAATAGTGCAAATTTTCAGCTTATAATAACTTAATTTGAACAAATTAAAAATCAAAAAGAAAGGGCTGAAAATAGAAAAAGAAAAAGATGCAGTCTGCTGAGGTTTGTGTGATGGACTGTTTAAGGCAAAAACTAAACCGAGGGGCTAATGGACTATCTCAACTACTGACTTGGGACTAAAATGCACTCATAAACAATAAAAAGAGAAGCTTAAAATGCATAAGCTTGTGGAAAGCTTATTTGATCAGTACTTAGGCCAAAATTCATACCATTCCACTGGGATCATCAAGACTTTTAAAAACAGCTTAAGAGCTTCTACTAACACCTACTATGGACTAAAATAAGCAAGATTAAAAGTCACATATGTGCACATGAACAGTAAATAAGCTGAAAGGCAATTTTTTTTGGATTTTCTTAAATAATTAAACTAAAACTGAATTAATATTAAAACAAGAGTCGAATTACAATACTGAAATGTAAATAAGCTAAAAAATACTATACCTTAAAAATAAGCTAAAAATAAAACCTCGTCAACTACTGTAGCACTACTTATCTATTTATACTAAGAAAGAAACTAGGGTTTTCTTGAATCCGTGTGCTTCTTGTGTGAGAGGGATCCTTCTTGTGCTTTCTTGCTTCAATCTCAGCCCTTGGTTGATTACTTGGTGCCCACAACTTTGATTCTGAGCCGTTGATCATAATCTTGTGCCTTGGATAGTTGAGGTGGAGGGGGGGACCAATGGTGGTGTTCTTGGATGGTAGTGGTGATGTGGAAAAGATGAAAGGGATGGGGAAGTGATTATCAGAGGTTAGGCTGGAAAAGCTTGTTTAGGAGATATGATGAATAGTTATTTAGGCTGGTGTTTGACTATCTTTGGTTGATGTTTGACCCCGGTATTAGTTAGCTAAGGGAAAATGGGTGTGGGCCTTGTGGTGATGGGCTTGTGGGTTTAAGGGGGTTGGGTTTTATTTTGTAGGATCCGGATATTGGTATTGGTTTTAGGATAAAATGGATTTTTTAAAAAGGACCAAAGTTGTAATATTGGAAACTTCAAGGACCATTCTTGCCAACTTGTAAAGTTAATGCTAGGGACCAATGTTTTCAAGTAAGAAATTATCCAAGGGCCATTTTGGGATTTTTGAGCTCGAATTAAATCCAAAAGAAAAATGTCTTTTCCGGCCCTTTCCATTCCAAGCTCAGTTTTGTCCATATTTGCCCCATTTTCAGTCCTTTTGTACCTGAAACACATTAAACACAATCCAATGATATTTATAACAATATCCATTTGGGTGTTTTTTGTCATTTTTGTGGGGTTTTCGGGTATAAAATGATGAGTAAAAGGCTACTCATCAATCCCTCACACTAAGCAATTGCTAGTCCCTAGCAATCCGATCATATGAAGTAATGAAAGGATCAAAAGAATATTAAAGTTTCCAAAAATATTACCCCGTTTTGACTTATTATAAAAGGCAAGTAAATTAAAACGAGAACAAACGTAAATAATATGCTTGATTATCAAAAATGGCATCATGGAACGGGAATCACACAAAATGGGTGACTCCGGGGAATTGTAATCGTCATCCTCTTTTTATACTCCCCAACTAAGTTTAAAATCCTTGTGCAAACGTTTTGTAAAATGCTAACACTACTTATATTAGTAATCTATGTAAGTCGAGGCTTAACTTTTCACTCCCACAATTATTCACAAGTTAGGTGTGTGTGCTTGTTTTCAAAATTTTGACCGGAAAAATCAACATTTTTATAAGACTTTGACGAATACTAATTGAAAGGTTAATTTAAATTTTGCAAGAAGCAAGTTTCGTACATTTATTCATAACAAACATTTTCCATATAAATTTTTTTTTTCATTTTTCATCAACTTTTTTTTTTTTTTTTTTTTTTTTTTTTTTTTTTTTTTTTTTGTTTTTGTTTTTGTTAACTTAACTTTTTATTGGACCTTATACCTTTGGAATAAAGGATCCAAGGGCCGTTACAACGGAGAGTTCCAAGACTTTAGACATTCCGAAAATAAGGTTCCAAGGGTGTTAGACCAAGACCTCACACCTTCCTGAATAAAGATCCAAGGGCCGGTGTAAGAGGGTAGCCAAGACCTAAACGCCTTTTGGAAATAAGGATCCAAGGACCGATCTCGAACCGTAGCTTAGGACTTATTTATTCATACTCAAAACTTTAATTTTTGCAACTTTCAAGCAACGTCTCACTTTCATTTTGCATTTTTATTATGTTTTTGAGAAAGTATGCTTGTTCCAAAATTTAAATAAAACTTTGAACTAGTACTTGTCAAAATCGTATAAAAACAGAATAATTTTTGTGTTCAATCATTTGAAAATAAGCACTTATTAAGTCAGATTAGGAGCTCCTGGGAGGAAAAGCCATAGATTACTTATATAAGCTCTAAAGAGAACCAACTACTCCACGCTTAGCATTTTCATTTGCACAATTCGTAAAAACTTAGCCTAAAAGTTAAGGGTAGCACCTAGATCAACACTCTAGCAGAGTCGGGATTCCACTTGTTCTAGCCTAATCAAGTCTAAACTTCCACTAATACCGAAGCATTAATGTATAGCAAATTATTTTTTTATGTGCAAAGCACTTCTTTTTCATGCAATTTTTTAATTAAAAGACGATAAAAATTTTAAAATTTTGGTCAAAACGGGGGTGCTAGGGGACTAGTAGGTACAAAATGTGAAATTTTTTAAAATTTGGGTCAAATTCGCGAGAATTCCCCCCCCCCCACACTTAGAATTGAATATTGCCCTCAATATTCAAAGTACCGGCTATTATGCCGACACTATAGAACGTAAAAGGGTAAGACTACTATCTAAATGTGGGAACGAAATCTTTTTCACAAAAAGGATTAATAAGATATCCCTGGATAAACATAAACATAAAGATCGGATATTGGGCGGCTGGATTGAAAACAGGCGCATCAATCATCACGATCTACGGGAATCCTGAAAACAAAGGCAAACATACAACCACAAAGCAACAAGTAGAGGAATTCCCCCACACTTAGTGTCAGAAAATAGAAAGAAGATAGAAGATAGGCATGGGTTGCCACCCACGAAGCGCTTGTTTTTGATCGAGTCGCTAAGCTTGACTCGCCCCGAATTCATTTGTTCTTGGGGGAGCATGTGGAAAAGATAATCTCCATCGGACTTTCGTTCAAAATGTTTGGATAAACATTGAAGCATATGAAAGTTCCACACCGACGAGATACCCCCGGTTCAAAGAAAGAGTAACCATAAACGATGATACCGGGGTCAAAGATAGTATCCTCACTCCCGAAGGAGTGAAAGAGAGGAGAAATCACATCAAATGTGATGAATGGAAGAAAGATTTTGATAATAATTAAGATCAATTCTTCATTATCAAAAGCATATTTTTCAAAAGTCTCGGGAGGAAGGGATGGGGTGAAATCATTAACAAGCAAATTCTTTTGATCAAGTACACCTCCCCCCAGACTAAAATCTTCCTCAAGATCAAAATAGAAATGATCATATTCCGGAGGAGATATAATATGAGAGAGTTCACCGGAGAACTCCTCATGATAAAGATCATTCATATCAAAATGAAATGAATCATACTCGGGAAGAGAGAGATAAGAATGAGAAGTGGTACTGCCACTACCCGTCTCTTCCGAATGATCGATATCAAAGCAAAAGGCTTCATAAGCCGAGAGAGAATAATCAGGATGAGAAGTGGGATTGCCACTACTCTCCTCTGCCGATATGAAAGATAACATTCTCAAGATCGGGTAAAGAATCCTTGAGCTCGTGCTCTGAAGGATCTGACGGCTTAATTTCTTTAACTTCCTTCGGGGGGAGAGAAAGTGACGGTTCATCGTTCAACATTTTCTCAAGTAAAAGAATATCTCCCCCTGGATCAATTTCCGATGAAATTGAATCATTCTCAAGAAAAACCTCGATCTCTTCCAAAGTGAAATCACTTCCCTCAACCGGCGTGAGAGAAGGGGAAGAGTCGGAAATGATTGGTTCAGAAGTCGGAGTGGGATTGCCACTCGAAGATTTAACCGAGAAAGAAGGAGATGAGGAGGGAGAATTGAGCACATAATCAGTAGATGGAGTTGGATAGTTATTCAATGATTCGATCTTAGAAATTAGAAGATTGATATTCAATAATCTTTCACGAAGTATATCATCCTTGATCGTCAGAAGAATATCAGTATCAATCTCTCCATCATCTGGGTCAGAATCCATCACGAGCTCAAAATGGGGAGGTGATGCCTCAACATAATCGATGTCTCCATAAGATAAAGAATCGTCATCACTTGTGGTACAATCATCGGAGGAAGTCTCAAAAGTATCAAGAGGAGGCAAATCACATATTTTGTCGGAAAATACCCTCGGACTCACTTTGGATTGGGACAAGGTGTAAGAACCCGTAATTTTTCAAGTTATTAATTTTCTGTAAACTCGAAACAACCAATTATGAATTTTTATTCAAGTCATTTTATTCACCTTTGCAACCAAAATATTGCTATGTTTAAACTGAGAAACAACTAGTGACATTCCCAAACGAACAATGTGACAAAACTCACGTTCCACTTTTTTCTACTGGAACCACACGCGTTCCGACACCGTGATAGTATGGCATAGTTCTAATAATTTAATACCGAAAGTTATTAAAATACGAGGCTCGTTAATTTCACCCGAGAGTTACGTAATCAAAAGTGTTCCCACATCTCACCTTTTTACACCCACCTTTTATTTACTAACTAACATTTATTTTTTTACCTACATCTTTTATTATACACCTTTCCCATTATAAAAAAAAATGTACAAAAGATTAAATAAAACAAATAAAAATCCCTCTCTTATCCCAAACCCACGCCCCACCATCCCTCTCTCTCTCTTCCACAAACAACCATATTTTTTTCTGAGTTTCCTGCTCTCATCAAAACAAAAACAAGATCGTCACCTCCATTTGTCCTCACCTCCATATTACTAACAAACGCAAAAATGATGCAAGAAGAGATAAGAGAAAGCTCATCTCCTTCGATAAGTCCAAGAGAGCGTCTGCCGCCACTCTGTCGAGGCAAAAGTCAACCGATTGAGCCAAAAAGATGATGTTGTAGCTTCCTTTTTAGAGCCTAGGAGCGTCTGGTACTCAAGGAAAGAGGAATCAAGCTTTCCTTGTATTACTCTTCATAAGCCAACCGATCCACAAGTGAATCCACACTCTCAAACTCTCACCAACAAATTCATAGTAGGGTTCAATCTCATCAAGGAATTGTGGATTCACTTGAAGATCGGATTCGGGTTTCTTTTGATTTTCTAGACCTCCTTGTTAATCGACTACATTCTTTTGTAAGGTTCTTAGTCTTCTCTTGTTGAATAACTTATGAGATCATCTTTGTTTTGATGCCATTCACATGAGATGGATATTAGTTGAGCGATGCTAATATTTTCCTACTATAATGTAAATCTTGTTGTTATAACGTTTTCGTTGATACTTCCCATTTTGGTTGTTTCAGATCGACTCAAATCTTTGAAGCTAATTATGTGTTATTATTGGTGTGGTAGAACATTATTTTTTGAAACTAATAATGTAAAGTATGGCTCGATGTAGATACGTGTTCTTTTGGTTGAATCTTGTGATATCGCGAACAAGTTAGAATAGTTAGGATGAATGTGGTCTAAATTGCTAAACTAGTTTGAAATTAAAAAGACCAAAACAGGTTACTGTGGTGTTTTCTTTAGTGCTATTCTAATATGGAAAATTTATTTGAGATCATACTAGTCAAATTTTTAGTATTAAACTTGTACACACAAGGTGTTTGTGTTAATGTCTAAAAAGAAGACTATTTTTGAAATGAAATTGGTGAGTGTATGTAGCCTTGTTCTTGTCACTTCGTTTGATCCCGAAGGGCTCACTTGAGTCGTGTTTGTGGTGGCGTTGTAGTTGAGTTGAGTGGTACTCAACTCGAGACTTAGCGAGCTACTCGAAACGCCTTAAGCGAACTCCAAAATCCTATCCCATATTGTGTTCTAAATATGGCTCATGTGATTGTGTTGTGCTTGTGGTTGAGTTAAACTTGAAACCCATTGGGTGTTGTTTTACTCGGTCCAAGATGGTCCCAAAGGACCCCAAAATAAGCCCCTCCTCGCTGCCTAATAACGCCCCGTCTACCCCTCAAGAAGGCTCATATTTCGTGTCATTTAGGGCTTCCTGAACCATGTCAGAATTCGAGTCTCATAGTCTCCTTAGCTTGCATTGAAACTTGTTCAAAATTCCTTTCTTTTTCCTTTCTATCCTGCGTTAACAAACAATGTCCCAAGTTGAGGCATTTCATTTTTGAATCTACCTTTCATTGCTGCTGTTAATAAGCCACAATGGGCCACAACCCATTTTTGTTTCTATAGGCCATTGTTGCATCATAGCCCACTTATCTCTTTTGTATTCACTGTGGGCCGAACAAGTGAACAACATGCCATTCATATCAAAAGCCCAAAAAGAAAATATAACCACATACTGTTTGTGATAAGGGCCGCAGCCCATCCCCCTCCTCGACATGTTTTTATAACTCGGCAATTATTATTCGCGGCCACTTAAAATATATTCGACACATCATAATAAAACTTGTGAAATCGTAACTAGTTAGATGATATATATATTTTTTTTTTCTCTTATAAATTACTAATTGAAAACGGCTATACAAAGTTTACATAAGTCAAGCAAATGAGACTATCATTTTTCAAAACCTTATTTTCTCACCGCTTATAACATTTTATACATTAGTAATACCTTTTTCAACATCTTCTATTTTCCACATGTATATATGTATAAATATAAATATATACACACACACACTATCAATTAACCACCAAACGTTCTATGACCGTACACATCGACATCTCCTAATCATTATCCTTCTGTACGTACCTTTCCGCTCATCGCGAAACCAAAAATTGCTATTCCTATACTTTTGTACGTTCGTACAACCCGACGAGCCAACAACTTTAATTATTAAAAACTTGGTTTTCACTTAAATGCTGCCACACCAGCAACGACAACATAAAACTTTTGAATTAAATTCATGGAGTCTTAAACTTAGTCGTTGAACTAAATTATGCCATACTAATCTAGGTCACGCGTTGGAGTTATTACACACCATTTGATACTATTACATCCCAGATTACTACTACTACTGAGGTGAGTTCATAGTCCCACTTTTACTATGTTTTCAAATCCCGTGGGGAGATACATGCTATAAATCTGAACACAAATATTTTTGTATGCTATCCTGATTGATATTGCTAAGTTAATATTGCCTAAGTTACCACTCTGCCAAAGAAAAGTCCCTTATATCATGAACCATTAATCACTTGCGAGTGAACGCGAATTTTGTGAATAGATCTATTGGAAGTTGACAACCCATTTGTACTAGCCGGATAGATAGCCATTGTGTTAGCCGGATTAATAGACAAATGCACTTTATTCGAATTATGAGTATGGCAAAACTCCTACGACAAGGGCATTTATCACCCACATCATTGCTATGAGTGGGATATTTATTATTATTACCCCTACAAGTTAAGGTTTGCGTGTCATGAGGCTTAGGGCAATATTTGTTTATCTATATGTTACCCCGCAATATCATTGTTTTCCACTACTATTTAACTTGTGTTCAAACTATTACAAATTAAACTCTATGGATTCACTCAACCTTTGTGTTGACTTTTTTAGCATGTTTATCTCAGGTAACTAAGGAAATCTCAAGCACGGAGTTGGCATGGGCATTGGGAATCTACTCCTTTTTATTTCAAATAACTATATCATTCTTTTCAAACTCCTCATCACTTTTGTGAAAAACTATCCTTTTGGCAACTAATGTGTAATCCTCTGAATATTGAGTTTTCTTTGAATGATATAAATGCAACTTTTAACGATTATCTATACTTACGACTGTGATCAAATTGGTAATACCCCGTTTAAGTCTTCCGCTGTTTCATTACGATTTTCGGGGTGTTACAGATTGGCATCAGAGCCTAGGTTATAGAGAACCAATTGATTTTTAAAACATTGGACTATAACCGCAATTCCTAAAAGGACCATTTTTAAAACTCTACCACCCTATGCCCTCCGTGCCAACACTTACGAATTTTTGCATTGAGATTTGCTTGGCAGATTATGCATAACGAATTAGTTTATCACCTACGAATGTTGAATATTAACACTTTATTAACTCATGCATTGAGATTTGCTTGGCAGATTATGCATAACGAATTAGTTTATCACCTACGAATGTTGAATATTAACACTTTATTAACTCATGCATTGAGATTTGCTTGGCAGATTATGCATAACGAATTAGTTTTATCACCTATGAATGTTATTATGGCTAATGCATATGTATATTATTAATAACTTACACTTATTATTATTGGGATATTACAGTACCATGTCTCCACCGATTCCAGTTATCGTTCTATCTGATGTCGAGACTGATGCTACACCAGCTGCTTCACCTACCCCTATCCTCATATCATCAGATGTTGACACTGACACTACTGTACCTGTTGACCATACTGCCACTCTATCAGAGACCATGTCCGGAGAGACTGAGCCTTTCGAGGAGGGTGAAGTTGCTCCTACCCCGGTCATTACATCCCCTGACCACCCAGCCTCACCAGTGTACGGTCCCCTAACATGGGATCAGTACATGGAGACTCAGCAGTTTCTGCCTGCTGATGATCTTCCTCCACCATCACTACGTCGAGTTCTTACCCATGACCACTACTCCTCAGGATCAGAGGCGGATGACGAGTCGTCTGACTCCGACTCTTCCGACTTAGCTTCACCCATACCACCCCCACCTGCACCGGTTCGCCGGCATAGGGCAGTCAGATTTCTTCAGCCTTATGAGCCCGCACCATTCGGGAAACTTTATGTGCCTTGCCAGGGAGGCCCACCTAGGAAGTACACTGCCCGGAAACGGGTACATGCACCTTCAGCCCCATTGGTACCACCACCAGCTGTCATACCAACCCAGCACCAGTATCCTCATCACCATCACCTGTATCAGCATCACCTTTACCACCATCATCACTACCACCATCACCACCACCTCAGCCACACCCTTATATGATTCCATCACCACCACCAGTCAGAGTTGACCCTCCTTTTGACTCAGTTACTAGACCATACCCATTCACCCTAGCACCTACAGTCTTTTATCACCAGACCACTACTATCCCGGTGACATCTCCAGTAACGTCACCCACCCATCTGACCGAGCCTAGTGACCCCTTGCCTCCCCGCAAGAGGGCACAGTTTCTTTGGCCCTTCATCATCAGATCCGTATGTCGAGGCTGTTTCTGAGGCCGCTGCTCAACCCCACAGGAGGGTTGATGCACGCCGCTGGTCATTTCTGTTGGCTGTGATCCGTAGATGGAGAGCACAGGAGGGTGCCCCGAGAGCTGCGGAGTTGGGAGAGAGTTCATCTACCGCTGCTGCTAGAGTTCTTCCGGTCACGGGAGAGCCCATTCATCACACTATTCCACTGTTAGCAGCTAGACTCTCTAGGCATGAGGACCGCCTTGATGCCCTACTCAGTTTCATCGGAGATGTTTCACTCGAGCACATCAAGTGTATTGAGGAGGAGGTGGAGAACCTCGTAGTAGGGAGAGTAGCCATGGATGAGGTTTTCGATATGATGGGTACTAGCCTCTAGGAGGCGCAGGAGATTATTGCTGATCTTAGGGATAGAGTAGAGGCGATGGAGCAGGAGGTCCAGGACCAGAGGGACCACATCACAGGCATGGGAGAGAGGCAGGAGAGCATGAGACAGGAGTCTCAGGATCAGGGGGACATATCTAGGATTCTGCAGGGCATTATCGAGACTCGGTATGAGGAGCTCCTTATGACCAGGAGGAGCATTCAGAGATTAAGGCCGGGGAGAGATAGAGAGATGCTAGGATTGAGGAGTTGACTGAGACAGTTCGAGCACTACAGCGCCGCTTGGATGGGGCATCGGGTAGTTCTTAGATTTTACTATATCAGTTGTGGCTAGACATCTAGCGTACCGTTTGTGATGTAATAAAGAAACTTGTATTTGATTGTTTTGTAAGCAAGTGAATCAAGATTATGAAAACAAATATTGTATGTTATGATTTCCGGAACTTGATGTAAAATTTATGATTATCTCGTTGTTTCATTCTATTTGTATGTGTTGTGGATGGTGCTCGAATATGTTGTATTTATGATTTAATTGTGATATTTATTGATGTATTGCAGAGACGATCACTTCATGTGTTTGCATGATGGTGACATATTTATCATAAAAATTTTCTTTTTCCTCAGCATCGATGTGTTACATTATGATAATTTTGTTATGAAGTATATACAATTACCTTGTTAATTGACCATATTCCAACATCAACTCAATCACAAAAGAAAATTCTAAATATGTGTTCTTATGTCATTGTTAGAACATGGCTACCCGCAGCAGGACAACAGATGCAGTCGCCGAAACGATCATGACCCCAGAAGAGATCCGCCGGTTGATCACTGAGAGCGTAACCGCTGCATTAGTGGCTCAAGCTTCAGCCACGACTCCCACTGGCAGTGCAACAAGGCCCACTGCCGAAAGCGAGCCAACCTTGACTCACAAATGCACCTACAAAGAGTTCATGAGCTGTAAACCACTAACATTCAAAGGTACCGAAGGAGTGACAGAGTTAGCTCGATGGTTTGAGCGCTCAGAAATGGTTTTCACAAGGAGTGGTTGCGCAGAAAGCAACAAGGTCAACTTTGCTACTGGTACACTATCAGATGACGCTCTATTATGGTGGAACGCCACTGCTCAGAAAATGGGTACTGAAAGAGCTTACCAGCTCCCTTGGGCCGAGTTTAAGCAGAAGATGTTGAA
This sequence comes from Artemisia tridentata subsp. tridentata, assembly GCA_021014915.2. Classification (NCBI taxonomy): domain Eukaryota; kingdom Viridiplantae; phylum Streptophyta; class Magnoliopsida; order Asterales; family Asteraceae; genus Artemisia; species Artemisia tridentata. The sequence goes on along the minus strand of CP139507.1, from coordinate 302,787,992 downwards.
GAAGTATTGCCCACGTACTGAAATGCAAAATTTAGAAGATGAGTTTGATCGCTTGGTAGTAAAAGGGTATGACATCCGGACCTATGACAGAAGGTTCCAAGAACTCTCTCTACTATGCCCAACTAAGGTGCCAGATTTCGAGAAAACATTAGAGAGGTATGTTGAGGGATTGCCCAAAAGCATAGAAGGGATCGTTACTGTATCCAAACCACAAACACTGGAAGAAGCCATGGAGACTGCTCAGAAATTACTGGAGAGGGAAATCAAGCGTAATCAGGCTCAGGGAGGCAACGATCACAAAAGAAAATTTGATGATCGTAGAAGCAACCACAGCAACAACAACTCTCTCCACAACAGCAACAACCACAGTCACCACCGCAACAACAATCAAGGCTACTAGCAAAACCGAAACCACCATCATAACCAACAGAACCGCCGACAGGAAACTGCCAGGGCTTACATTGCTACACCTACGGGAAATGGGGGTTATGCTGGACCCGCTCCCATGTGCAACCGCTGTAAGTTGCACCACCATGGACCCTGTTTTGCCAGATGTGGAAAGTGCCAGAAAACCGGTCACAAGACCCAAGACTGCAAGGCCACAGGAGCCAATTTACAACCAGTGGCTGTGGTATGCCATTGATGTGGTAAGAAGGGACACTACAGGAACCAGTGTCCAAATCAGGTTGCCAACCCCATCAACAATGCTCGAGGGAGAGCATATGTGCTAGGAGATGGAAATGTCGGACAAGATCCTGATGTTGTGACGGGTACGTTTCCCCTTAATAATCATCTTGCTAAAGTTTTATTTGATTCTGGAGCTGACAAAAGTTTTGTGTCTACTTCATTTGCATCCCTACTTGACATTACCCCGACTAAATTGAACACCACTTACGAAATCGAACTAGCCAACGGCAAACTAGTAGAAACTAACACCATGATCCAAGGTTGCACCTTGCTTTTACTAAATCGACCATTTGACATAGACCTCATGCCCATTTAACATGGTAGTTTCGACGTAGTCATCGGCATAGATTGGTTGTCCAAGAACCATGCTAGAATTATATGCGATGAGAAAGTTGTTCACATTCCATGTGAAGGAGAAACTTTAATTGTCCGTGGCGAACGAAGTAAGACCCGGCTAAGCATCATATCATGCTTCAAAACGATGAAGTATATCGATCGAGGGTGTCTTGCGTTTTTGGCTCAAGTGACTGAGAAGAAGTCGGAGGAGAAGCGACTGGAAGATGTACCGATAGTTAAGGATTTTCCCGAAGTATTTCCGAAGACTTGCCTGGCCTTCCGCCAACCCGACAAGTAGAATTCCAGATCGAACTAGTGCCAGGAGCAGCACCAGTGGCACGAGCACCCTATAGATTGGCACCATCCGAGATGAAAGAGCTGTCTGAGCAATTACAAGAATTGTCAGATAAAGGATTCATACGCCCGAGTTCTTCGCCATGGGGAGCTCCGGTACTGTTTGTTAAGAAGAAAGATGGATCCTTCCAATGTGCATCGATTATCGTTAGTTAAACAAGCTCACCGTGAAGAACCGATACCCACCACCTAGGATCGACGACTTGTTTGATCAACTGCAAGGGTCGAGCGTATACTCGAAGATTGATTTAAGGTCAGGGTACCATCAACTGAGAGTTAAGGAGGGAGATATACCAAAGACAGCTTTTCGTACACGATACGGGCACTATGAGTTCCAAGTGATGCCATTTGGTCTGACGAATGCACCAGCTGTGTTTATGGACTTAATGAACCGAGTGTGTAAGCCCTATCTGGACAAGTTTGTAATTGTGTTCATCGACGATATCCTCATCTACTCCCGTAACAAAGAGGAATAGCAGAACATCTGAGAACTATCCTAGAACTGCTCAAAGGAGAGAAACTGTATGCCAAATTTTCCAAGTGTGATTTTTGGATTGAGAAAGTGCAATTTCTTGGGCATGTGATCGATAGCAAAGGAATTCACGTGGACCCCGCAAAGATCGAAGCTGTTAAGAATTGGGCATCTCCTACGAACCCCACGGAGATACGACAATTTTTAGGTCTTGTTGGGTACTACAGAAGATTCATCGAGGGTTTCTCTAAAATCGCCAAACCTTTAACAGAATTGACGCAAAAGAAGAAGAAGTTTGACTGGGGAGAAGAGCAAGAGACGTCATTCCAACTTTTGAAACAGAAGCTTTGTGAAGCTCCAATCTTAGCACTACCCGAAGGAAGTGAAGACTTTGTGGTATACTGCGATGCATCGTACCAGGGCTTAGGCGCTGTGTTAATGCAAAGGAGTAAAGTTATCGCATATGCTTCCCGACAGCTCAAAACCCATGAGAAGAACTACACTACCCATGATCTTGAATTGGGAGCAGTAGTATTTGCTCTCAAGATGTGGAGACACTACTTGTATGGCACCAAGTGCACGGTGTTCACAGATCACAAAAGTCTCCAACACATTCTAGATCAGAAGGAATTGAACATGAGACAACGCCGATGGTTGGAGTTACTCAGTGATTATGATTGTGAGATTCGCTACCATCCTGGAAAGGCGAATGTTGTGGCAGACGCCTTAAGTCGAAAGGAACGAATTAAACCCCTTAGAGTTAGATCTTTGGGAATGACAATTAGATCACCACTTCCATCGAAGATCCTTGAGGCTCAGACCGAAGCTCTTAAAGAAGAAAACAGACCAAGAGAGAAGATCCATGGTATGCCAGAAAATGAGAATGGCTTTGTGAGGAAATTAGACGGGAGATTGTTTTTCAGGGACCGAAGTTGGATTCCACTCTATGGAGGAATACGTGACCTTATCATGCACGAGTCGCACAAGTCTAAGTATTCTATCCACCCGGGTTCTGATAAGATGTATCAGGATCTCAAGAAACTATATTGGTGGCCAAACATGAAAGCCGACATCGCTGAGTATGTCGGGAAGTGTTTGACATGTTCAAGGGTGAAAGCTGAGTATCAAAAACCATCCGGTTTGTTGATTCAACCCGAGCTTCCAATGTGGAAATGGGAGAGGATTACCATGGACTTCATCACAAAGCTACCTAAGACGGCGAGTGGACTTGACACGATTTGGGTAATCGTTGACCGTCTCACTAAATCCGCGCATTTCTTGGCAATCAAAGAAACTGACGATATGAGTACCCTAGCACGACTATATTTGAAGGAAATAGTCTCTCGGCATGGAGTGCCGGTTTCCATCATCTCGGACCGAGATAGCCGTTTCACGTCACACTTTTGGCGGTCATTACAGAAAGCTTTGAATACCCGATTAGATATGAGCACCGCATACCACCCACAGACTGATGGTCAGAGTGAGAGGACTATCCAGACCTTGGAGGACATGCTACGAGCATGTGTGATCGATTTTGAGAAAGGTTGGGATAAGCACTTACCATTAGCAGAGTTTTCTTACAACAACTGCTATCACGCTAGCATCAAGGCAGCACTCTTTGAAGCACTATATGGTCGGAAGTGCCGATCACCGGTTTGTTGGGCAGAGGTTGGAGATGTTCAGCTCATAGGACCCGAGCTTATCCACGAAACAACTGAGAAAATTGTACAGATCAAGCAACGCTTACAAGCTGCCCGCGATCGGCAAAAGAGCTATGCCGATGTAAGACGAAAACCCATAGAGTTTCAAGTTGGGGATAGAGTCATGTTGAAAGTGTCCCCTTGGAAAGGAATGATTAGATTTGGGAAGCGTGGAAAGTTAAATCCAAGATACATCGGACCATTCAAGATCCTAGAAAGGGTTGGTCCAGTGGCGTACAAACTTGAACTCCCTGAAGAACTTAGTAGAATACACAATACCTTTCACGTGTCAAACCTAAAGAACTCCTCATGATAAAGATCATTCATATCAAAATGAAATGAATCATACTCGGGAAGAGAGAGATAAGAATGAGAAGTGGTACTGCCACTACCCGTCTCTTCCGAATGATCGATATCAAAGCAAAAGGCTTCATAAGCCGAGAGAGAATAATCAGGATGAGAAGTGGGATTGCCACTACTCTCCTCTGCCGTATGAAAGATAACATTCTCAAGATCGGGTAAAGAATCCTTGAGCTCGTGCTCCGAAGGATCTGATGGCTTAATTTCTTTAACTTCCTTCGGGGGGAGAGAAAGTGACGGTTCATCGTTCAACATTTTCTCAAGTAAAAGAATATCTCCCCCTGGATCAATTTCCGATGAAATTGAATCATTCTCAAGAAAAACCTCGATCTCTTCCAAAGTGAAATCACTTCCCTCAACCGGCGTGAGAGAAGGGGAAGAGTCGGAAATGATTGGTTCAGAAGTCGGAGTGGGATTGCCACTCGAAGATTTAACCGAGAAAGAAGGAGATGAGGAGGGAGAATTGAGCACATAATCAGTAGATGGAGTTGGATAGTTATTCAATGATTCGATCTTAGAAATTAGAAGATTGATATTCAATAATCTTTCATGAAGTATATCATCCTTGATTGTCAGAATAATATCAGTGTCAATCTCTCCATCATCTGGGTCAGAATCCATCACGAGCTCAAAATGGGGAGGTGATGCCTCAACATAATCGATGTCTCCATAAGATAAAGAATCGTCATCACTTGTGGTACAATCATCGGAGGAAGTCTCAAAAGTATCAAGAGGAGGCAAATCACATATTTTGTCGGAAATACCCTCGGACTCACTTTGGATTGGGACAAGGTGTAAGAACCCGTAATTTTTCAAGTTATTAATTTTCTGTAAACTCGAAACAACCAATTATGAATTTTTATTCAAGTCATTTTATTCACCTTTGCATCCAAAATATTGCTATGTTTAAACTGAGAAACAACTAGTGACATTCCCAAACGAACAATGTAACAAAACTCACGTTCCACTTTTTTCTACTGGAACCACACGCGTTCCGACACCGTGATAGTATGGCATAGTTCTAATAATTTAATACCGAGAGTTATTAAAATACGAGGCTCGTTAATTTCACCCGAGAGTTACGTAATCAAAAGTGTTCCCACATCTCGCCTTTTTACACCCACCTTTTATTTACTAACTAACATTTATTTTTTTACCTACATCTTTTATTATACACCTTTCCCATTATAAAAAAAAATGTACAAAAGATTAAATAAAACAAATAAAAATCCCTCTCTTATCCCAAACCCACGCCCCACCATCCCTCTCTCTCTCTTCCACAAACAACCATATTTTTTTCTGAGTTTCCTGCTCTCATCAAAACAAAAACAAGATCGTCACCTCCATTTGTCCTCACCTCCATATTACTAACAAACGCAAAAATGATGCAAGAAGAGACAAGAGCAAGCTCATCTCCTTCGATAAGTCCAAGAGAGCGTCTGCCGCCACTCTGTCGAGGCAAAAGTCAACCGATTGAGCCAAAAAGATGATGTTGTAGCTTCCTTTTTAGAGCCTAGGAGCGTCTGGTACTCAAGGAAAGAGGAATCAATCTTTCCTTGTATTACTCTTCATAAGCCAACCAATCCACAAGTGAATCCACACTCTCAAACTCTCACCAACAAATTCATAGTAGGGTTCAATCTCATCAAGGAATTGTGGATTCACTTGAAGAAGGATTCGGGTTTCTTTTAATTTTCTAGACCTCCTTGTTAATCGACTACATTCTTTTGTAAGGTTCTTAGTCTTATCTTGTTGAATAACTTATGAGATTATCTTTGTTTTGATGTCATTCACATGAGATGGATATTAGTTGAGCGATGTTAATATTTTCCTACTATAATGTAAATCTTGTTGTTATAACGTTTTCGTTGATACTTCCCATTTTGGTTGTTTCGGATCGACTCAAATCTTTGAAGCTAATTATGTGTTATTATTGGTGTGGTAGAACATTTTTTTTGAAACTAATAATGTAAAGTATGGCTCGAGGTAGATACGTGTTCTTTTGGTTGAATCTTGTGATATCGCGAACAAGTTAGAATAGTTAGGATGAATGTGGTCTAAATTGCTAAACTAGCTTGAAATTAAAAAGACCAAAACACGTTACTGTGGTGTTTTCTTTAGTGCTATTCGAATATGGAAAATTTATTTGAGATCATACTAGTCAAATTTTTAGTCTTAAACTTGCGCACACAAGGTGTTTGTGTTAATGTCTAAAAAGAAGACTATTTTTGAAATGAAATTGGTGAGTGTATGTAGCCTTGTTCTTGTCACTTCGTTTGATCCTGAAGGGCTCACTTGAGTCGCGTTTGTGGTGGCGTTGTAGTTGAGTTGAGTGGTACTCAACTCGAGACTTAGCGAGCTACTCGAAACGCCTTAAGCGAACTCCAAAATCCTATCCCATATTGTGTTCTAAATATGGCTCATGTGATTGTTTTGTTCTTGTGGTTGAGTTAAACTTGAAACCCCTTGGGTGTTGTTTTACTCGGTCCAAGATGGTCCCAAAGGACCCCAAAATAAGCCCCTCCTCGCTCCCTAATAACGCCCCGTCTACCCCTCAAGAAGGCTCATATTTCGTGTCATTTAGGGCTTCCTGAACCATGTCAGAATTCGAGTCTCATAGTCTCCTTAGCTTGCATTGAAACTTGTTCAAAATTCCTTTCTTTTTCCTTTCTATCCTGCGTTAACAACCAATGTCCCAAGTTGAGGCATTTCATTTTTGAATCTACCTTTCATTGCTGCTGCTAATAAGCCACAATGGGCCACAACCCTTTTTTGTTTCTATAGGCCATTGTTGCATCATAGCCCACTTATCTCTTTTGTATTCACTGTGGGCCGAACAAGTGAACAACAGGCCATTCATATCAAAAGCCCAAAAAGAAAATATAACCACATACTGTTTGTGATAAGGGCCGCAACCCATCCCCTTCCTCGACATGTTTTTATAACTCGGCAATTATTATTCGCGGCCACTTAAAATATATTCGACACATCATAATAAAACTTGTGAAATCGTAACTAGTTAGATGATATATTTTTTTTTCTCTTATAAATTACTAATTGAAAACGGCTATACAAAGTTTACATAAGTCAAGCAAATGATACTATCATTTTTCAAAACCTTATTTTCTCACCACTTATAACATTTTATACATTAGTAATACCTTTTTCAACTTCTTCTATTTTCCACATGTATATATGTATAAATATAAATATATACACACGCACTATCAATTAACCACCAAACGTTCTATGACCGTACACATCGACATCTCCTAATCATTATCCTTCTGTACGTACCTTTCCGCTCATCGCGAAACCAAAAATTGCTATTCCTATACTTTTTTACGTTCGTACAACCCGACGAGCCAACAACTTTAATTATTAAAAACTTGGTTTTCACTTAAATGCTGCCACACCAGCAACGACAACATAAAACTTTTGAATTAAATTCATGGAGTCTTAAACTTAGTCGTTGAACTAAATTATGCCATACTAATCTAGGTCACGCGTTGGAGTTACTACACACCATTTGATACTATTACATCCCAGATTACTACTACTACTGAGGTGAGTTCATAGTCCCACTTTTACTATGTTTTCAAATCCCGTGGGGAGATACATGCTATAAATCTGAACACAAATATTTTTGTATGCTATCCTGATTGATATTGCTAAGTTAATATTGCCTAAGTTACCACCCTGCCAAAGAAAAGTCACTTATATCATGAACCATTAATCACTTGCAAGTGAATGCGAATTTTGTGAATAGATCTATTGGAAGTTGACAACCCATTTGTACTAGCCGGATAGATAGCCATTGTGTTAGCCTGATTGATAGACAAATGCACTTTATTCGAATTATGAGTATGGAAAAACTCCTACGACAAGGGCATTTATCACCCACATCATTGCTATGAGTGGGATATTTATTATTATTACCCCTACAAGTTAAGGTTTGCATGTCATGAGGCTTAGGGCAATATTTGTTTATCTATATGTTACCCCGCAGTATCATTGTTTTCCACTACTATTTAACTTGTGTTAAAACTATTAGAAATTAAACTCTATGGATTCACTCAACCTTTGTGTTGACTTTTTTAGCATGTTTATCTTAGGTAACTAAGGAAATCTCAAGCACGGAGTTGGCATGGGCATTGGGAATCTACCCCTTTTTATTTCAAATAACTATATCATTCTTTTCAAACTCCTCATCACTTTTGTGAAAAACTATCCTTTTGGCAACTAATGTGTAATCCTCTGAATATTGAGTTTTCTTTGAATGATATAAATACAACTTTTAATGATTATCTATACTTACGACTGTGATCAAATTGGTAATACCCCGTTTAAGTCTTCCGCTGTTTCATTACGATTTTCGGGGTGTTACACAAGGTCGTTAACACTAGACTTTATTACTTCGTCCGATTCCGTTTCCAGAATAGTGCTAAGATGCTCGTCCCCCATTATGAGAGAGTCCTCTGGGTCCATATACGGTAAGACGGGAGTGATTGTAGCTGACGAATTCTCATAATATTCCTTCATTTGAATAGAATCCTCATCATCATCGTCAATGTGAACGAAAGTCTTGCAAAATTGGGCACTCACTTTAGCTACTTGTTCATCGTCGAGTAATTCTCCAATTGATTCTTTATTGCGAAATTGGGAACTTACTACCGGTTTGTTTTGTGCAGTGCGAACTTTCGATTTATTTTCGATAATCATCATGAGGTCCTTCGGAGTTCGATAATAGATATTGCCACCGGCGGCTGTATTAAACGAATCTTGATCCGATTGAGTTAAAGCATTATAGAATATATCAACTTGTTGCAATTCCGAAAAACCGTGATGTGGGCATTTCCTTTTTAAATCTTTGAATCTCTCCCAAGCCTCGGCAAAAGTCTCATCAAAACATTGTTGAAAAGTCATGATTTCTTTTCTGAGCTCAATTGTTTTAGAATGAGGATAAATTTTTTTCAAGAACTTCGATACTAGATCATCCCAAGTGGTGATGGAATTAGGAGGTTCATAATAAAGCCAAGTTTCGGCTGCTCCTTTGAGTGAAAACGGAAACAAGATCAAATTCACCACATCTTGAGGTACTTGATTAATTTTGAAAGTTCGAGTAATTTGGGAAAATCTTCTTATGTGTGAATGAGGATCGTCATTTTCAAAACCATGGAAAGGATCGTGGCTTATGAAGTTAATTAACTCGACTTTCAATTCAAAATCATCTGCTAGAATAGGTGGAATGACGATGGCTTTTTCAATACCTACGATAGGTATTTGCAGCAATTCCATCATGGAACGCGTGTCCGCCATAAGAATTAATCAATATAGAGGGATAAGAGGGCAGAATTAAACGGTGAAGAGGATAAAGAAGATTATTTTTGGATTTTTAAACATTTGAAAAACACAAAAGAAAAAGAAAAAGAAATTTGAAAAGAAAATCTTTTTGGGTTTTTATATTTAGAAAAAAAAATATTTTTGGATTTTTGTTGGTTTTTTTTAAATTTAGGAAAATATTTACAAATGAAAACGATAACTTCACGAGGAAGGATCTTCAAGTCACTAATTGTCAAACCGTAACGATATTGTCACAACACACCTCCCCGGCAGCGGCGCCAAATATTGATTGTTTGTCTTAAAAGTATATCACAAGTCAATCTTTCACGAAGAAAAGTCAACGAGCAACACTCAACGCAAATCGATTATAATAAACCGGATAAGTGAATACCCGGGTCGTGTCCCAACGAGGCGTGAATGGAGGATGTCATTTTAGGTTTGGTATTAAAATGCTTGAAATATGGATTTTCACTTTTGGTTACGAGTCTAGGGAAACAAAAATCAAATTAAAGAAAACGCGAATTAAAATCGGGAAACAAGCTTAAACGTAACAATCTATAAAAATTAACCCTACGGATGCAAATTTAATTTTCCTAAGTCCTAAATGTAAAAAGAAAATTTTGAAAAAAAGAATTATATTTTTTTTTTGACTTTTATATTTTTTTATATGAATTAAAAACTAATTTTAAAAGAAAAATAAATTAAAAATACTAAATGAAAATGAAAAATTACAAAAACTTACAGGAAAGTCCTAAATGTGATGCTAGTCCTAGGAAAAATAAACTAAGGGTGCTGGCTTATACGCTGTAATAAGCACATCAGTGTTAATAGGCAAAAGAAAAGAAAATAGTGGTTAAATAAAAAGTCTTGCAAACATTGAATGAAGAAGTCCCAAGGGCAGTTGGTTATCTGTGTGTGTGTTGAGGCTTTGGCAAGGCTGAGGTCCAGGGTTCGAATCCTGGCCTCAGCTTTTTGAAAAATTATTTTATTTTTTGGATTTTTCTTTTTAAACTTGAAAAGCACTTAACAATAAGCAGTTTTATCAATTACGACCTTTTTTGAAAACCACAAAGAGGATCAGAAATAAGCCAAAGGGACTGAGGAGAGTGAGCTATAAAGGAAAAACAAGAAAAAGGGATGAGGCAAAAAGCTGATAAGCTAATGCTAGAATAGGGGAGTCTAATAAGCTAATCTTAAACAAAAGTAGAACTGCTATAAGCTAAAGTTTACAAAAGCACTATTTTTAAAAACTGAAAATAAGCTCAGATTAAGCTTATGAAGGATGATCAGTAAGCAAAAGAAATGAAATGAGCTAAGGTTGTAAGCTAATGGACAATTAAAGCTAATTTCTAGGAGCTAAATGAAGCTAAAATAAGTTGAGATGTACTAGGAATAAGCTAAAAAGGAAAATTAACAACTGAATTAGTCACAAAACAAGCCAATAAGCTCAGAATGAGCTGAGAAAAAACTGATCGGTGGGTACTATAAAAGGAAGGCAATCAATAATTCTAAAGCAAGGTCTGATAAGCTAGGATTAAGCTAAAAGGACTAGAAATAAGCTAAAGTAGGCAAAGTGTAATCTAAATTAAGCAACAAACTGAGAATAAGCTATAAATAACAATCAATAAGCACTTAATATGCCAAATAAGCAGACTGAGGTGGGCTGCTGATATGGCAGTTGGAGCAGGGCAAAAGGTGGTGTTTTCAAGCTAGCAAAAAGCTGTTAAAAGCTAATTCAAAAATTTCACAAAATTATGTACTCACTGCATTAGCAAGCCAATATTAATAGTGCAAATTTTCAGCTTATAATAACTTAATTTGCACAAAGAAAAAGATGCAGTCTGCTGAGGTTTGTGTGATGGACTGTTTAAGGCAAAAACTAAACCGAGGGGCTAATGGACTATCTCAACTACTGACTTGGGACTAAAATGCACTCATAAACAATAAAAAGAGAAGCTTAAAATGCATAAGCTTGTGGAAAGCTTATTTGATCAGTACTTAGGCCAAAATTCATACCATTCCACTGGGATCATCAAGACTTTTAAAAACAGCTTAAGAGCTTCTACTAACACCTACTATGGACTAAAATAAGCAAGATTAAAAGTCACATATGTGCACATGAACAGTAAATAAGCTGAAAGGCAATTTTTTTGGATTTTCTTAAATAATTAAACTAAAACTGAATTAATATTAAAACAAGAGTCGAATTACAATATTGAAATGTAAATAAGCTAAAAAATACAATACCTTAAAAATAAGCTAAAAATAAAACCTCGTCAACTACTGTAGCACTACTTATCTATTTATACTAAGAAAGAAACTAGGGTTTTCTTGAATCCGTGTGCTTCTTGTGTGAGAGGGATCCTTCTTGTGCTTTCTTGCTTCAATCTCAGCCCTTGGTTGATTACTTGGTGCCCACAACTTTGATTCTGAGCCGTTGATCATAATCTTGTGCCTTGGATAGTTGAGGTGGAGGGGGGACCAAAGGTGGTGTTCTTAGATGGTAGTGGTGATGTGGAAAAGATGAAAGGGATGGGGAAGTGATTATCAGAGGTTAGGCTGGAAAAGTTTGTTTAGGAGATATGATGAATAGTTATTTAGGCTGGTGTTTGACTATCTTTGGTTGATGTTTGACCCCGGTATTAGATTAGCTAAAGGAAAATGGGTGTGGGCCTTGTGGTGATAGGCTTGTGGGTTTAAGGGGGTTGGGTTTTATTTTGTAGGATCCGGATATTGGTATTGGTTTTAGGATAAAATGGATTTTTTAAAAAGGACCAAAGTTGTAATATTGGAAACTTTAAGGACCATTCTTGCCAAATTGCAAAGTTAATTCTAGGGACCAATGTTGTCAAGTAAGAAATTATCCAAGGGCCATTTTGGGATTTTTGAGCTCGAATTAAATCTAAAAGAAAAATGTCTTTTCCGGCTTCGGTTTTAGGCTCTTTTCCATTCCAAGCTCGGTTTTGTCCATATTTGCCCCGTTTTCAATCCTTTTGTACCTGAAACACATTAAATACAATCCAAGGATATTTGTAACAATATTTGGTCCATTTGGGTATTTTTGGTCAATTTTGTGGGGTTTTTCGGGTATAAAATGATGAGTAAAAGGCCACTCATCATTCCCCGTGAGAATGAAACAAGTCCTTTTAAGAGAACTTGAGTGGTTAGAAGGTTTAGTGCAGTGCGTCACTGGGTTCATGACGTCTTGTCTTCAATAGCGGTGTTACCTTAGTAACAACCAGTAGCATATGAATTGAACCCAGTTTCTGCCCTAAGGTTGAATAATTGGAGGGCTATTTCTTTTCACCCTTTCTCATTTCATTTCTTTTTAATTCTTCAACCCCTTCTTTCTCCTTTCTCATATTACTCCTTTTTTTATAATCATACCTAAGGACTTTCTAATACTAACTATTCGGTATTGTCCTTGGGTAGATCCCTCCGGCTCTGGCGGATCATAGGACGGTTTTTCCTAACCTTAGCCACCTTATAACTTCATGACTATCCTATGCTGTCGTTAACCAAATCTTTGAAAAATCTCTCAAAGTGTTTATGATTATAAAACACATTTTGCTAACACTTTGAGAGTGTTATAATTTTCAAATGCTCCCCCTTAACATGTGCTCAGATGTTTTTAGTATAAATTTGCACATGTTGGGTAGAGCTTGCACTTCTTGAATTGATCCACTTTCAGTGAACATGACCGATTTGAGACACTCTTACATCACTAGTTAGACTAGCTTGAAATTATTACCCAGCCTGGTCAAGTCCTGGTATGTGCTTAAACACATACCTTTTCTTGACCAAAACTGGACCCAAATAGACCAAAAACTAACCAAAATGCCAAAAGATATTGTGTTTTTGTGTTTATATATGTGCAGGCAACGTATATCATGAAATGGGGACAAAATCAAGCAAAATCCGGGAAAACGAGCACGAGACGTGGAAAAGATATTTATAGAGCCGAAGCCGGGGAAAGATTCGTCAAAGATAATATTTTTGAACGGCCCTTGGATCACTGAGAAATTACAAAATCAGCCCTTGGAAGCACTTTTGAAAATTGGCAGAATTAGTCCCCGAAATTACAAAGTACACTACATTGGTCCTTACACCTTAAAATTTCCTATAATCCTAAATCCTAATACTAGAACCGGATCCCCTTAATAAATCCAACCCATTTACAAACACAACCCACCAGCCCAAACTAATAAACCAAAACCCACGGCCCATCCTCCATATTATAATAACCCAAATCCAACCCGGATCACTATAACCCACGACCCAACTCCCACTTACCCGGTCAAACAAATTATCCAATCAACCCACACAACTAATTTACCCGCCAATTCTATTGTTACTGTTCTTCTCCTTCCCCACAAAATTACCCTGCACCCCCATTTATTACCTCACTAAAATATCTACAAAGCTTCTAGAAGGACATAGAATGACAGATGGCAAAAATCCCAGCACTCTCATGAATGGTATCTCCACTAATCACAATCAACGGCCATGATGAAGGGATTGGTGCCCAAGTTTGATCCAAGGGTCGTGAATGGATATCCTGAAGGTTCCCAGAAGAAACCCTAGCTCTTTGGGAGTCTATAAATAGCAGCCTTTCTTCCTCACATGGAGTCTAGTTTTTACGTTTTTTTTTAGAGTCTAAATTAGGTTTAAATTTATGTCAAGTTTATGTTTTTAATAGTGTAATCTCAGTTCTAAAGTGTAAGGAATCATTGTACTCAGTCTTTTTAAAGTTTAATGAAAGTTTAGTTGAATTTGTCTTATACTTGATCATCTATTTCTGCTTTTAAGTTTGTTGTTATAAGCTTACCCTAGCTTATTTTCAGTTCATTAAGCTCTACTTAAGTTTTATTTAAGTTTTCATCAAAATATTTTAGTCATTTTTTTGTTATTCCAAAGATCCAAAAATACAAAAAAAAAAAAAAAAAAAAGGAAAAACATTAAAAATATAAAAAAATATATGCAACTTCAGCTTCATTAAGCTATTTCATCATCATATTAAGCTCATATAAGCTTTCTAGCTTATTGTGAGTTTTTGAATAGGTTTAAAACTATTTTGTCTCAAATTCTCAAAAAAGTCAAAGAAAGTCAAAGAAGCTATTCAATAAGCTGTTGGAGGTGATAAGCTGTTCTAAGGAGCTTTTTGGGTGTTATTTGGCTTATTGATAAAGCCTGGGTGTTACTTGTTTGAATCAGATCAGTTTTCACATAAGTCTCACTTGTAAGTCTCATTTGGTACACTTTTAGCTTATTATAGCTTACTGCTTTGTTAGTGCTTATTTAGGTTTGATATTTGCTTTTCAGTAGTTTAATAAGTTAGAGAAGTAGTTAAGTTTTAGTTTTATAGCTTATACTTACAATATCTAGTATAAAACTGCAATTGTTGAATTTTAAGGGGGTGTTTGGTTCAGGCTTTTGTTTAGTGATAAGAGCTTGTTACTATTGATGTACCATTAGCTAGGTTTTGATTGAGCATAAGGTAGGTTGTTTAAGCTGTTGTTGATAGAGATTAAGTTGATTTGAGCAAGTTTGATGATTATGGTTGATTAGTGTAAGTTTAGAGATCTTAACTGCTTGAATAAGTTCAGTTTAAGCTGAGCTTATTAGATCACTACTTTTGGCAAAATTTGGTTCCATTTAGTTAGTTAAGTGTTACTGCAAAGGGTTGAGCCATTTCAATTGTTTTTGCAAAGTTTTATTGGTCAAAACACTAGTCTGCTATAACAGACATAGTTGCAGACCTGCAACTTCAAAGTCTGCTGATCTAGGCTTATTATTGGCTTATCCACTTGAGCCTAGGTCCTGATTCCTGGTTTACAATTAGATTGCATAGCTAGCTTTTAGTTCATAGTCTGGGATTTAACTTGTTAGCTTATTTTCTAGCTTAAAATAGCTCTGCAAATCAGACCTATCAAACTGCTTTTTGGCCTGCACAGTTTCAAATCCCAATCCATTCTGTTCTTAGCCTAAATTAGGGTAGCAATTGGTGTTAGATTTTGGGCCTTTTTGGAATTTCAGTAGTATGAGATATGAACTTTGAGCTTCTGCTTCTGGATTTCCCAATTAAGATTCTGCCTAGCTTATAATTAAGCTGCAAAGTAGATGTTTAGCCTCTGTTTTGCCCTTACATTGCTTCTGTCCTATCTGCTTATTCTGCTTAATCATTATGCTTATTTGTGATTTGTCAGTTGCTTATAGCTTCATTTAGTGTATTTAATAGTAATTGAGACTTTGATAATTTATGGATTAGTTTAGCTTATTTTTTGAGCTTTTTAGAATCTGCTTATTAGCCCAAACAGCTTATTAGGGCTCAGAAAAGTTCCATTTTCATTTTTCTTAGATTCTAAATATCATATAAGATTTTTCTGCAAAGTTTCATATTTTTCCAAATCAGTTTGCTATTTTTAATCATTTAATTTCTTTCTTTTAGTTTTTAATTCATAAAAAATAAATAAAAAATCAAAAACATATAATTCTTTTTCCTAAAATTTTCTTTTAATATTTAGAATTTAGGAAAATTATTTTCACAATTTTAGGATTTATAATTTAGAATTTCACCTTTTTAAATACATTTTTAAAATCGTAACGTTCGTTTTCAAGTTTAATTTTCGTTTTAAATATCGTGTGCTTAGAATACTTGTACCCCTTAGTTTAATAGCTTGTTTTTACTTGTTATTTCATATTAGTAGTGTAAAATCCAAAATATCCCACTCTTATCTCACATTCACGACACAAATCACAATCCCGAAATCACAATTACATTCAATCTTCAATCGGGACAACGAACCTCGGGTTTTGCATATTTCCTTTGCAATTCTCTTTGGATATAAATTGATTGAAACCAGTTTTTGGCGTCGCTGCCGGGGAAGGTTGACGTGGATTCGTGATTCCGTTTTCCGATTCGTGTTTTGAAGACCCTTCTCCCGGGAAGTTGTCGTTTTATTTGTAAATATTTTCAAAAATATAAAATTCAAAAAAAATTAAAAAACCACTAACACTTTTCATAAAGTGTTAAAAATACCAAAAAAAATCGTAAAACAACAAAACAATCGTGAAATCATTTGATTTCGGATTATCTTTCGATTACAACCTATACAAGTGGTTTAAGGACAGTTTTGACATTAAATTGCAAACCGAAAGAGGCAGGTTTTTAATCAGCTTTCGAGCAGACCTTTGCTTCTCCGCCACTCTACGAGTAGTCTTAAGAGAAATGATATCGATTGAGGGATCGGTACCAAAAATATTGTGATTAATTTTTCCTTTATATAAAAAAATCCAAAAAGATATTCTCTTCCAAATTATTTTTCCTTTTAATTTTTATTTTATTTTTGGTGTATGCACACCCGTTCCCAATCACACGTAATTGATAAATCTTCTCCCATACCGACTCGTCGTTCTCGTCGACGCAAAAGAGTTAACGTACCCGAGTTACGTCCTCAAGTTGATACTCCCATTACCGAAATGGCCGAGGATCAACATACCTTGCAAGAGTTACTCCAATGTCCCACCGTGGGATATGGATATGCTATTGTTATACCACCAATTACCAACACAAATTTTGAGCTTAAAACCGGTTTGATACAAATTGTTCAGGGAAATCAATTTCATAGTTTTGAAAGAGAGGATCCCCATGCACACATCCGATGGTTTAATCAGTTGACCTCCACAAACCATCATAAGGATGTCACTAATGACACTATGAAATTGATGTTCTTCCCATTTTCTCTCGAGAGGGCAGCCCGGGTTTGGCTTGAAAAAGAACCCCCTCAATCAATCCATACTTGGGAAAATCTCGTTCATAAATTCGTGAATTATTTCTTTCCTCCGTCCAGAATGACTAATCTAAGGAATGAAATCACAAATTTCCAACAACGGTTTGATGAAAATTTTGGTGAGGCATGGGAACGATTTAAGGATCTCCTACGTAAATGCCCACATCACGGTTTCTCGGAGTTACATCAAATCGATACGTTCTACAATGCCTTAACTCAATCGGATCAAGATTCACTCAACGCAGCCGCCGGTGGCAATATCTTGAGTCGAATGCCGAAAGATATCTTAATGATTATCGAGAACAAATCCAAAGTTCCCACTTCACGAAACAAACCGGTTGTTTCGAAAGTGAATTCTTCCACCCCTTCTTCTTCATCGGCCCATCCATCGGAGATGGCCGAGCTTGCCGATGCTATCCGGATGATGATGAAAGAGTTTAAGCTCCAGAATCAGAAACCAGAGCCCGTCAAAGCAGTTACAGAAACTTGTGTTATATGTGGTGGTCCCCATCCTTATTATAATTGTGCAACTACCGATAGCCAAGTTTGCAATGCTACCATAGCAGCAGCAAACTACAATCAGAATCAAGGATTTCGTCCTCAAAATGCTAGTAACATAATGGGACCACCCGGTTTTCCACCCGTTCAAAACAACCAAAACCGTTTTCTTCAAACCAACCAAGGTTACAATCAAAATCAAAGCTTCAACCAAAATCGTGGAAACAATTATCAAGCTCAACCGCAACAAGTCTATCAACCTCCTCCTCCCCAAGTTGCACCTTCTCCCGACTTTGCGAGTTATATGAAAGCAACCGATGCTAGCATACGAACTATGCAAGGTCAAATCAACAATATGAGAGCTGACTTTCGGAAGGAGATTGATACGACGATATCTCGACAAACAAACGAGCTTAAGCAAATGATGAGTGGATTTTTTCAGATGAATCAACCCTCACCCTCGGGTACATCTTCTCTTCCTAGCAACACAATTGCTAACCCGAGGGGTGATATGAAAGCAATTACCACCCGAAGTGGTGTTTCATATGATGGACCCACGGCTCCGACTACCGCTTCTTCTCTTCCTCCCAAGGTAGTCGTCCGTGAGACCGAGGTGACAAAGGACACGGAACTTCCTATTAATAATGGAAGGACCGAAAACGTCCAACCTCCGGTTGTCCAACCGTCAAAACCTAAGGTTGTGCTCGAGCCCGAAGAAGCTCCCATAAAAGCAAAACTTCCTTATCCATCGAGAATGAATGATCAAAAGCTCCGCGATAAAGCTTCAAATCAAATGGAAAAATTCTTTCAGATCCTCCAAGATTTGCATTTTGATATAAGCTTTGCGGATGCTTTACTTCTGATGCCTAAGTTTGCTTCCACACTCAAGGGTTTATTGACCAACAAAGAAAAGTTATTTGAATTGGCAAAAACCCCTCTTAATGAAAACTGCTCAGCGGCAATTCTTAAAAAGCTTCCGGAAAAGCTTGGAGATCCAGGAAAATTTCTCATTCCTTGTGAATTTTCGGGGATGGTTGAATGCTACGCCTTGACCGATCTTGGTGCAAGCATCAACCTAATGCCGTTGTCAGTTTGGAAAAAACTTTCTCTACCCAACCTCACCTCCACTTGCATGACCCTCGAGCTTACGGACCGTTCCATCACCCTTCCTAACGGTGTAGCCGAGGATGTCTTTGTCAAGGTGGGGAAGTTTCATTTCCCCACCGATTTTGTGGTGGTTGATTTTGATGCTGACCCCCGGGTTCCTCTAATTCTTGGAAGATCATTTTTGAGGACCGGGCGGGCTTTGATTGATGTGTATGGAGAAGAAATAACACTGCGGGTTGATAATGAAAAAGTCACGTTTAATATTAATCAAAACTCTAAACCTCTAACCGCCAAATGCAACGTTGCTACGGTGAATCAAAAATCTGATCCCGTAATCACTTCCAAAAGAAGTGATTCAATTCTTTCAAGATTTGCGGTTAAGAGTATGTCTGAAAAACGTGCTGAGCTCAAAGCTATGAAAATTACACCCGGTTCAAGCAAATGGTTTGCGAGTTGTTCCGCGGATGTAAAGAGTATTCTTGATGATGATTGATTGCGTGGTTTTGTAACCTTACAACAGGTTTTACCTCTCGAGGGATCTCAAGAGGCTTACAACCCCACCAGGCAGTGTACCTGACCGATGTAGTATAGTGTAGTGGTAAGTACGGGGGATTGATCGTTCTCCACAGGGAATAGTGTTCGTTAGGTATGAAAGGCTACTCTAATTAGGTCTAAGGGTTGAGGAAGATTCTTTTTATGTTTTTATAGTTTTTATGAAAGCAAGTAAAATCTCGGTTTTGAAGGAGTGGGCGGAATTAGTTGCTAGTCAACTAACCCAAATGACTACGAATGCAAATAAAATAAAATAACAAAAATGAAATGTGGTGAGAAACTTATGTGTAGAGAAATGTGTTTACTTAGATTTCCTTACTCCCTAACTATCTTTTACCGGTTAATTAGTGTGTATTAGTCGCGTGGATGACGGGTGTATTCCTTAATACCATTCGTGGGGTGGCGTACTTACTTCCCCAACTCTACAAGCTCCTACTTCACTCCTATGTCGAGCCGGCTAGGAAGCTCCTAACATGGGATCACTAGAATTCGCTTGTGCATTAAATACAACCATAAAAACCTTTAGTACGCGTTTGGTTCATGTTTCTTAAGACGTTCAAGCAAGTTACCGAATAGGAAGTTAGCCAGTTTTCTTAAGCCTAACATAGATAAACAATCATCCAATACAACTAACAACACACTAACAACCAATAATCAATAGCTAGGTTTCATTAGATCTAAGCAAACACAAGATAAAATTAGCCTAACATGTTAAACAAAAGACAAGCATAAGATAGAATCAAACAACACATAGACATATTGAATGATTAATTGATAACTTATCTTTCAATGAAACATGGAAGATCTCAAGGCAAAAAGCCCTGAAAAAGTAGCTAAAATCGTCTTAGGGTTTTATCCCAAAATTCCACACACTAAGCTCTCCCTTATGACAAAAGATTAGAAAACTATATATAGATTTTTGGATCTGACGGCGTCACCTTATGCATTGTGACGCCGTCACCTCGCCGCTTTTAGGGTTCCCGGGTGACCTTCTTGACGCCGTCCCTCTTTAGCTCTTCAAAAATCCATTCTGGCCTATCAAGGCTTGACGCCGTCGGATCATGAACGTGACGCCGTCCCCTTATGATTTAAGCCGTGACGCCCTTGATTTAGTTAAAGCGTGACGCCGTCAGAATTCTCATGCTAACTCACTGGCCCGTCATGAGTAAATTTCACATCCAACTTTTCTTGCCAAGGCATGACGCCGTCCCATGTTAATTGTGACGCCGTCAAGAGTAACTTTTAGCCGATTCTTGAGACTTTGCCGTTTTCTTCACTTTAATGCTCCAAAAACGTCCAAAATGCCTCCTTTTCCAGATTTCTCCTCAAAAGTACCTAAAATGACAAAAGGAACGATTTAGGGCAATATTTGATCAAATAAATACGATTTCGGGCTTAAATGACCCCTTAAAAGCGGTACACTTTTCGCCTCATCAAATACCCTTACACTTGAGATTTGCTTGTCCTCAAGCAAATGCGCTTTTATTCTAATCAAAATACAAGTTAGGGGTCATTTAATGCAAACATAAAAGTAATTACAACAAATAATCGTTCCACTTCAATCATAATAAGCACGGAGATTACAAACTAGCACCTCACAAGCAGTGTTTAGATACTCACATCTCTCAAGTGTCATCAAAATAAATCTCATAAATGAAAACGGAAAATATCTCTCACTACCTGTCATAGCAAATAGATTACCATAGGCTTGGGAAAGGATCGAAAACCTCCTCCACTAGGCGTAAGCACCTAAGATAAACTATCAAAGAGGGCTTTTAAATGGGTTATAACGTTAGGTGTAGGGAAAAGGAAAACACGGTTTTGTTGGATACGGGATATTTTACTGGTGGCGAGTTAAAGATCTTGATCAATTACATGTACTATACAATGTTGCTAAGCCAATACTAGACTCAATTTTAAGCTAGAAACAAAATAACAAAATAACAAAAACATAAAGATAAACATAAAATGAAACGGGATGGTAGTCCGTATGTTTTTTTCTACTTTTCATTTTCTCATTTTTTTGTGTTTTTCTTGATTTTTTTTTTTTTTTTTTTTTTTTGCATACACTCTTGCCCTACCATCCAAAATAATACATCATAGGGGCATTGCATTCCCCTTACACTTGAATTTTTACATAACTTTACAAATACTAATCTAATGACTCGAATTAAGATAATTGAAAAACTTGGAGTACTTTTAAAACATTTAGCACATATGGGGGTAATAAATGATGTTCTTCCCCATTACTCCATTATACTAGTACTTTACCCATGAGTCCCAATCGTCCCAAAACAATATGTACAAGGATATGACTCGACTTAGCAACCATGTAATCAACTAGATCATTAACTTGGGTTTAAACAAATGTTGTAACAATAATGCACTAAAGATGAGTGCATACAAGGTAGGCTAAGGCGATTTGGGTGTACATTTTAGTGGGGTGTAACAAATTCTTCCTTTAAGTAAAATGCTTAAAGGTCGAAACGAAAAGATAGGCTCTGAGGGGTGTACTAGGGGTATCGTGTACTAAAAATGAGTACAACGCAAAGGGTGTGGGAGAATTACTTGACCAATGTAGCCAAAGTAATTATAACAAAAACACAGGTGTAAAACAATGGGTTAATCCTAATGCCTCTTATCATGTAGTAAATCTAACTACACGAATGTAGTCTCACTTGTGGCCTTGGAATGGTCCTAACGCAAGTTCTAGAATCTAAGTGCTACCGGTACACACATCATAGCATAAATGCTTTTCCTACCAATTCTAGGGGCGAACCTCACATATTTGGGGGTGGAAAATTTTTTAGTGGTACGGTTTTTGTGCTAGTCATATAACTCCTATCCGTGAGACGCTCATTAAGATCAAAGTTTCACTCCTATATGTTGTAAAAAATTTTAAATTTGGCACTAAAATTACCCTAATCAAGTATTTCTCTCAGTTTTTTTACACATCTATTATTAAACAAACAAAAATCAAGCGCAATTGTATTCTCTAAAATCGTACTTTTACCCTCCCCTTACACTTAAGATGAACATTGTCCCCAATGTTCAAATAACAAGATGTAAAAGCAAATAAGGTAAAAGAATGAAATCAAATACTCCCCTGATTCGCTCGTTGGATAGTGAAATCACACGGTTAAATCTTCTTCCAAGGAGAATGTTGAAGCTCCATGACTAATGCATCGCCATAAGCTTGATTCCATAAACATTTCCTTGTCCAAAATAACCTGTTAACCTGAGAAAACAAACACGAAAACCTGCATAACATCGGCGGGATAAAATCTATATATAAGGATATAATGCTTGTGGAATGATAATTTTGCAGATTCCTGGAGATTATAAGTTGGAGATTTAATAAAAACTTTTTATGAAAACAAAACTTTCAAAAATTTCTGGAAATTAAATCTGACGCCGTCAGGTTATAACCCCTGACGCCGTCAGAAATGACCTGACAAAAATTTTCATTTTAAGTTTCCGGAAAATTTCTGGAAAAACCTTTACCTTACTTCCTGGAAATCCTGCAAAACATCACTATGACTCGATACAAGCATTTGACTCAAACAAATACTAATATGTATGCTAATTTATTATTATTACGATTCATGTTCATATGTGTTCTAATAAACCGATTTAGATTTCCCTTACACTTATCTTTTGCAAAATACCTTTATATGTAGTTAAGACGAAGTTAAAAACAAAATAAAGCATTTTCACAATTTAGTTTTGAACATGAATCAATAAGAATAAAAATTAAACATACATACGGAAACAAATAAAATCAAACAAACAAATAAATAAACACATAAAGCAAATAAAACAAATAAAGCTTGGGTTGCCTCCCAAGAAGCGCTTTTCTTTATTAACGAGTCTTGTAGCTAGACTCAAAGTAAGGCTCATCTAGTGTCGCTTATGCTCACGTATCCGAGTGTGAGCCATCTAATTGTTGCCTCATCTTTCTTGTATTCATCATTTAGCTCCAAACATCCATGATAGTATCTCTTATTTTTCTCATGTGGATATTTGAGCCCCTTCCCCTTATCATTCTCACTTAACAAGTCGATAGGCATAATTCTATTGCAAGCTTCAATGGGGTAGTTCTTAAACCTAGGATGTGCTCGGGGCATTTGATAGACAAAATCTTCATCCCCATCCGAGAATGTAATTAACCCGTCCACAAGTTTTTCGTCAAGGTTGGTCAACCTTTTGAAGGGTTCTCCAAAAATGACTTGGGTTAATTTGTCATCGATAAATTCTCCTAAGTTCTCCATAACCATAAAATCCACCACATACACAAAACTTCCTACGAACACGTGTAGTGGCTTAATCCTAGCAACAATGTTATCTCCTTGATATTCAAGCTCATCTACCATGATTTTATTATAATTAGCGCGAGAAATAATGTTCATAGGCAAAGACGAGTTAAGATAAGCATAAAAATCATGATAACCAATTTTACACGGGAATTGCATGTTAAAGAGGCTATCCTTTTCGATCTTAGTCCTAGGGTCAACATACTTAAAGGGGTCAATTTCCTCTTTTCCCCATTCCTCGTTAACTACTTCTCCATTACCGATATCCTCATCGGAGTCTGAGTAGTAAAATGGACTGACATAGTCATTCTCATGGTCAGACTCCTCCATCTCAGAATTGTTACCAAAGTGGTGGTCGGGTGAAAGGTTGTTGTTTGCTACTATGGGGGCGGGAACGGGTAGTTGAAAATTTGCACGGCGAAAAACACGAATAACAGGGATCAAATGACCAATGTTACTCATGAGGTAAGTGGAAGGTGTCACAAACAAAAGTACAAAGAAATAAGATAGACTAAAGAAAACCTAGAAAAATAAAATAAAAATCTCACTAGAAAGGAATCTAGTGAGTAGACCTAATAGAAATAAAAATTCAACCTAAACAATAACTATTCCCCGGCAGCGGCGCCAAAAACTTGATTGCGTGGTTTTGTAACCTTACAACAGGTTTTACCTCTCGAGGGATCTCAAGAGGCTTACAACCCCACCAGGCAGTGTACCTGACCGATGTAGTATAGTGTAGTGGTAAGTACGGGGGATTGATCGTTCTTCACAGGGAATAGTGTTCGTTAGGTATGAAAGGCTACTCTAATTAGGTCTAAGGGTTGAGGAAGATTCTTTTTATGTTTTTATAGTTTTTATGAAAGCAAGTAAAATCTCGGTTTTGAAGGAGTGGGCGGAATTAGTTGCTAGTCAACTAACCCAAATGACTACGAATGCAAATAAAATAAAATAACAAAAATGAAATGTGGTGAGAAACTTATGTGTAGAGAAATGTGTTTACTTAGATTTCCTTACTCCCTAACTATCTTTTACCGGTTAATTAGTGTGTATTAGTCGCGTGGATGACGGGTGTATTCCTTAATACCATTCGTGGGGTGGCGTACTTACTTCCCCAACTCTACAAGCTCCTACTTCACTCCTATGTCGAGCCGGCTAGGAAGCTCCTAACATGGGATCACTAGAATTCGCTTGTGCATTAAATACAACCATAAAAACCTTTAGTACGCGTTTGGTTCATGTTTCTTAAGACGTTCAAGCAAGTTACCGAATAGGAAGTTAGCCAGTTTTCTTAAGCCTAACATAGATAAACAATCATCCAATACAACTAACAACACACTAACAACCAATAATCAATAGCTAGGTTTCATTAGATCTAAGCAAACACAAGATAAAATTAGCCTAACATGTTAAACAAAAGACAAGCATAAGATAGAATCAAACAACACATAGACATATTGAATGATTAATTGATAACTTATCTTTCAATGAAACATGGAAGATCTCAAGGCAAAAAGCCCTGAAAAAGTAGCTAAAATCGTCTTAGGGTTTTATCCCAAAATTCCACACACTAAGCTCTCCCTTATGACAAAAGATTAGAAAACTATATATAGATTTTTGGATCTGACGGCGTCACCTTATGCATTGTGACGCCGTCACCTCGCCGCTTTTAGGGTTCCCGGGTGACCTTCTTGACGCCGTCCCTCTTTAGCTCTTCAAAAATCCATTCTGGCCTATCAAGGCTTGACGCCGTCGGATCATGAACGTGACGCCGTCCCCTTATGATTTAAGCCGTGACGCCCTTGATTTAGTTAAAGCGTGACGCCGTCAGAATTCTCATGCTAACTCACTGGCCCGTCATGAGTAAATTTCACATCCAACTTTTCTTGCCAAGGCATGACGCCGTCCCATGTTAATTGTGACGCCGTCAAGAGTAACTTTTAGCCGATTCTTGAGACTTTGCCGTTTTCTTCACTTTAATGCTCCAAAAACGTCCAAAATGCCTCCTTTTCCAGATTTCTCCTCAAAAGTACCTAAAATGACAAAAGGAACGATTTAGGGCAATATTTGATCAAATAAATACGATTTCGGGCTTAAATGACCCCTTAAAAGCGGTACACTTTTCGCCTCATCAATGATGAACCAGATTCGGAGATCACAACGGAAGTGGAGGAAATTGCTAGCACTAAGAGCACACCACTTGTCCCACCTCTAGAATCAATTTTTCGAATTGAGATTGTTGAACCAAACGTTTCTGATTCTTCCCATCCTTCTCCTCCGGTTGAGGGAAGTATTTCCACTATGGAAGAGTTCGAGGTTTTCCTTAGTGATGAGCCAATTTCTCCAGAAATTGATGACACCGACTCTGATCCGGAGGGTGATATTCGTTTAATTGAAGAATTGCTATACAATGGGCCGTTATCTTCACTCCCTCCGACGAAAATTAAAGAAGAAAAGCTTCCTAAATCCGTTCAAGTTGTTGATTCTAAATCAGAAGAACAAAGTAGTGGCAGTACCACTTCTAGTATTGATTTTCTTCTTGAGGAGTTCGCCGATGAACTCGCTCACATCGATCCAATCCCACCGGGGGATGAGGACGATGAGTTTGATTTTGAATCTGATCTTAAAGAATAGGAATTTTTGCTGAACCGTGATCCATCTAAATGTGATTCTTATCCCGAGGAGTTCACCGATGAACTCACTCACGACGATCCAATTCCATCAGAAAATGATGATGATCTTTTTTACTTTCATGCTGATCTTAAAGAAGTTGAAAATCTTTTATACCATTCTCCATCACTTGATTCTTACTCCGAGCCTATTGATTTCCAAAGTGATGACGACCTCTTTGATTTTGGGGCCGATCAAACCGAATGGAAAAATCTTTTATATGGCAAACCCGTTGATGAAAAAGACCCTAAAATGGAAACCATAATTGAGGATGCTACAATTGTTTCTAATGACTTATCTCCTCATTCACCCGAGGATGATTTCCTTTTCTCCATTGAGTCTCCCATCGAGTACCCTGCTGAGTTTTCTTGTGAAGACAAAGTGTTTAATCCAGGCATACTCGATAATGGTAAAATTCATCCTTTGATGAAATTGACTCTTGATAAGAATTTAAAGTTTCCCGCCTCATCTAAGGAACTTTTAATTCTGGAGAAAAGTGATTCCCCTCTACTTCTTTCTGATCAAAAACTCCCATTCTACATGGAGTTATCTCTGATTGAAACTTTACTTTCATTTCCAACCAGAAATGAAGACAAAGTTTTTGACCCCGGCATCACCGCTTTCATCTTCTGAAGCCGTGGGTATCTCATCGGAGTGGAACTTTCATATGCTTCAATGTTTATCCAAACATCTTGAATGAAAGTCCGATTGAGATTATATCTTCCACTTGCTCCCCCAAGAACAATTAAATTCGGGGTCGAGTCAAGCTACGTGACTCGGTTATCAAAAACAAAGCGCTTCGTGGGAGGTACCCCATGCTTATCCATCTATCTTCTTATCTCTTTTCTAATAAGTGAAGTGAGGAGGGCTTCCTCTTCCATATCTTGTGTTTCGGTGTTTTCTGTGATGTGTCCAGGATTTGCCGAATAATGAAGACTCTCGTGCTCGTGGTTTACTTCTCTCCACTCGAGTTTCATCATTCGTTGCTCATCCGATATCCTAAATCTTATTGTTTACGTTTATCTTTGGCATAATTAATAAATGGCCTTTGATTTTTGTAGGAGAACCCTTACCTTTAAGACATTGAGGACAATGTCTCGTTTTAGTCTTGGGGGGGGGGGGGGTAATCTTTCGATTTGATTTTTGCCTTGCATTTTTTCCGTTTACTCATGCAACCCCGTTTTTCCTCCAAAAATTGAAAAAAAAAATCCAAAAAAATGAGAAAATTTTAAAAAAATTTTGCAAAAATATAATAAAAGTGTTTTGACATTTTGTTGACTTTCCGCTGGTGAGAGTAGGAATAAAATTCTAACTTGACCGGGCGTGTTGAGCCCTAGCTTGTCTCCTTAACCATTTATAATCTATAAGCTCGTGCTAGTCTTTTACACAAGGAGCTATAAAATGCGAATTCTTTTTAAGAGTTTGCAAGTTCCCGTATCGACTTTATATATGCATGGCTTGATTATAAGGCTAAGCATTCGCGGATCTTATTATTTAAGATTTTAAATTTGCGAAGAACGAGAAATGATAGAGTTTATTTAGAAGTTAGATGCTAAGCGTGGAGTAGTTGGTTCTCTTTAGAGCTCATCAAAGTTACTTATGGCCTTTTGTTCCCACAAAATTGTTTCACCATATATAATTGTAAGAATAATTAAAGATGTTAGGTTTTGCCGATGATTAGCTCTTGGTCTTCTTAAAAGAATCCTTGCTTTAAAAATTGGGTACACATCAAGGTTCCTTAATAAATAAGTTTAATAATAATAAGTTAAGTGCTCTAACCTTCGGTTCTAGATCGATCCTTGGATCCTTATTACCAAAAGGCGTTTAGGTCTTGGCTACCCTCTTGAACCGGCCCTTGGACCCTTAATTCTGAAAGGCGTTAAGGTCTTGGAACTCTCCGTTGTAACGGCCCTTGGATCCTTTATTCCGAAAGGTGTAAGGTCTTGGAATTTCCCCGTGAAGCTCCGTCGTTTAGGGTACGCAAGTGAAAAGTTAGTGAAAAAAAAATGATGATGAAAAATGAAAAAAAAAATATTGGTGATAAATGAAAAAAATAGAAAAATGCAAAATATATTAAAAAAAAAAAAAAAAAAAAAAAAAAAAAAAAAAAAAAAAAAAACCCTTGATGTGGACCTCATTTTCAAAGCAACGGTTCTCGAGAGAAGATTGAAAACTACTTAGCGTCTTAATTTAGTATCTTTATCGGTCTAAAAACATATCGAAACGAGAAATAAGAAGAAATTCATTTCTCACCAAAAATAAAATAAATAGAGGAAATTAGGAAAATGGGAGCAAGAGGTAATTACACAAGTAACTTTCATGGGTAGTGTTGGCATCTAACTTGTAAATAGACAATGATTTCGTTTTTAAGCTTAGTTTGGGGACTTGTGAAACATCAGGGACGACGAATTTTATCCGTATGGTCACTTCTTCATGAGTCGTGTTTCCTACTCGTTGACCCTAAAAGTTATCGTGAGATAATGATTGTCAACAAAGCCGTCACATGATTATGAGAAAAATACAAAAATAGAATAAAAGAAAAATCGGGGAGTTTTTAGAACTTAAGATTTGTTAATCTCTTCTGAATATTTTGCTACTTTTCAAAATTAGTAAAAAGCGGTTGAAAAATTTTAGGTTTAAAAACGTGTTTTCATAACATTGCGTGAGGACACAGCAATATCTTAGTCTGGGGGACTTTTGGTATGTGCTTAAACACATACCTTTTCTTGACCAAAACCGGACCCAAATAGACAAAAAACTAACCAAAATGCCAAAAGATATTGTGTTTTTGTGTTTATATATGTGCAGGCAACGAATATCATGAAATGGGGACAAAATCAAGCAAAATTCGGGAAAACGAGCACGAGACGTGGAAAAGATATTTATAAAGCCGAAGCCGGGGAAAGATTCATCAAAGATAATATTTTTGAAGAACGGCCCTTGGATCATTGAGAAATTACAAAATCAGCCCTTGGAAGCACTTTTGAAAATTGGCAGAATTAGTCCCCGAAATTACAAAGTACACTACATTGGTCCTTACACCTTAAAATTTCCTATAATCCTAAATCCTAATACTAGAACCGGATCCCCTTAATAAATCCAACCCATTTACAAACACAACCCACCAGCCCAAACTAATAAACCAAAACCCACGGCCCATCCTCCATGATGGTCCACGAATTGTATGTGGATCACTAAGTAGTCTTGAATACCTAGTAGATGGTTAGGATAAATCCGAACCACTCTAATTGAGAAACCCTAGATGATTGTTATTGTTAATGCGGAATCTTAACAAGAACAATGAAGAACACACACAGATATCACTAACTTCGTATATTGATTATAATCACAATAGTGAACTCGTACAACTCTCACACACGAACTAACAATCTTTAGGGATCCTTTTATAACACAAGGAAACCCTAATACTAACCGACTCAGAAGATATTCACAAATCTTCTATAAAGATACATACACGTTTTGTATCTTTTCCTAACATAACTCTAACAGACTTTCCTAACTTTACGACCAGACTTAACTTTACAAGTCAACCAGACTTAAACATGCTACCAGACTTAACATTACATTACCAGACCTAATAACACAAACAGACCTAACTTAGATAAACTACCAGACCTAAGTTGTCTGCTCTTGATTCGTATCATAATTCCCAACAATCCTCCCCTAACTTGATCTTCATGCTCCATGAACTTCAAGTTCTTCTGATTAAGCCTTCTGAGGATTGAATCTTGAACACTTTGAACTGTATTTAGGTCTTGTTCCTTTCTAGCAGCTTGAATCTTGATAAGCTCTTCTGATATGGTCTTTGCAGCAACATTGACTATATGTACATCAAATTCATTTAAGTTCCAGACTATTCTCATCACTTCCAAATGTGTTACCATCTGTGAGAGGTGAATCATTGAAAATGTAATGGATTTAAAATCTCTTTACCAATAGCCATTACCACTGGAGTAGCCAATGTTTTGGTGTGTAAGACCATGGTACACTGATAACCATATGATTTTTAGCAAATCATCAGCTTATCAACGGATTTGTTAAGTCTTTACCAAAAGCCGTTTGCTTCTGGACTAGTCAATTCTTTGATGGAAAAGCACCTCATCATGGTGAATTGATTACCATTTATGGTTTTCCACAGCCTTTACCACAAGCCATAACCTTGTGGGCTAGCCAACTCTTCACTTATCTTAGATATGGTGAGTTGAATACCATACAATTTTTTGGCAAATTGTCAGCCATAAACGGATTTGAGCAATCTTTACCTGTTAGCCGTTTGCTCAGGATTAGCCAGTCCTTATGTTGATGAGACAAGGTGGACTGATAACCTTTTGATGTGTTAGTGCAAAGCACCTCCACCAAGTGAGAAGTTCCAATAATCTCACTTAACAACTTGTGAAAATTCTTTCAAACACCCTTAGGCTACATCCTTCAAAGACTGCCTCTTAATCAAATCCAATAACATCTCATATCCTTCATCCTTTTTACCAGCATACAACTTTTTGCTCATCATTTCCTTGCAAACACTTGATGATAAAGGATATTCCACTTCTGCAAGCATATAAATATCAACATTCTTTAATGAAACACAATGTACCTTGCAGGTATGAAAATATCTCCAGCTGACAATGTTTTGCTCTTCAGGAAGTTTCCACACTATATCAGACTCAGTTGGTGGCTCAAACATCACCTTCAAATTGCCCCAAAAGACTCTTTCAAATTCATCTTCAGGTGGATGATCTCCATATTTAATGTTCACCAACTGATAAAGTTCTTGAAGATCCTCCCTATTCACATCATTTAAAATTCCAGCAAAATTCATATAAACAATGTCAGAATTATCTTCCCTTATTATTTGATATGCAGCCCTCTCACCAGTCATGATTAGTTGATACTTGACAACCTTAGTTGGTTCCTTTGTGCTTTCAATAGTCCCCATTGTGGCTCCTTCAGATGAAGGTTCTTCATCTAATTCCTCTTCAACAACCACTTTCTTGGATTTACTTTTCCTTTCCAAACCTTTTCTTCTTTGAAACACAATAGGCTTTATTACTTCAGCTTGCACTTCTTCTGTTGACTTACCAGCTTCAGGTTGTATATCAATCATCTTATCAGGTTCAATGACCAGTTCAGTCTCTTTAGCCTTTCTTCCCTGAAAACAATATTTCTGCACATCATCATAGTCAATAGCTTTGTAACCTTGATCTCTTTCAAATGCCTTGAGATATGCTACTTGAATTTCCTCATATGACTTCCCTTTCATCTGTTCCAAAGATAGATGCATTTGATTCTTAAGATACATCTTCATATCATGTTTCTTTTCTGCCATAGACATCTTCTTGGGAATCTTTGATTTCTTCTGAAGCTTGAACTTTTCTAAGAATCCACCCAATGTATCATCATTACTTCTTGCATTTATGAAGTCAGCTAACTGTTTGGCTCGATCATCAGCAGTTAAACCTTCAATAGTTAGAAGTTCCTCATACTTTGCTCTTACTTCATCATCAACATTGAGCAGCTTTGTAAATTCATCAGATTCTTCAGCCAATTGTCTTGCATAAACTGCATCTAACATCTTTTGTCTTTCTTCTTCAGCAATATCTTGTGCCTTAATCCTCTCAATTGCAGCCTCAGATGCAAGTTCTTCTCTTGTTTTTCTCTTAGACTTCTTTGGCAATGAAGTTTCCTCCACAACCTGCTTTCCCTTTCTTAGTGCAGATTGTTGCTCTTCATTACCAGAACTAAGTTCATTACCAGACTTTTCATCAGATATAGTCCCAAACTTTTCAATCTCTTCATCAACAGACAAAATTAACCTTCTTCTTTTCCTATCCTGTTTAATTTTGCCCATTGATTGAGCCAAAGTCTCTGCAACTTCCAGTGTCTCTGGGCTGATTGTGGTGACATTATCTTGAACAAGAGGTTCTTGAACTGGTGTTTGAAGAATATTTCCTTGTTCTTGTTCTTGTTCCAAATTCCTCCCCTGTTTGGAAGAATTTTCAGCTTCACCCTCCTTATCATCAAAAGAAACACCCTTTTTCTTCATTGCTACTCCCATTTTCTTTACTTTCTTCACTAAAGTCACATAAGCTTTTCTGAGTGCCTCATTAGACTTTTCCAAAATAGCAATCTTCTTTTGCAGTTGAGGAACTATGATAAGAAGATTTTCCATGGTAATAGGAGCATGTTCCTCCTCCCTTGCAGGACTTGGAACATTTGGTTGTGAAGGTGAAGGTTGTTGGATAGGTGTAGATAGTCTTTCAGCAGATGGTGAGGGACCTGGTTGAGGTGATGGAATTGGAGAAGATGGAGGTGTAGCAGACTTAGATGATGCTTGGTCTTGTTCTTCATCAGGATGCACTTGTGTAGCTCCAGAAGTACCTGCATTGTTAGTACCAAGCATAGCAGCAAGCAAAGGTTTGTCTGTCCCTTGAAAACTCCTTTTTAAATTTGCAAAAAGTTTGGGAGTAAAGGCCACACTGATGTAAGGCACTTTATCCTTAGTTTCAAAATTCAAGATCATTTGCAAAAATCGTGGATACATTAAAAATTTTGGGTCCTTAGCATTTTTCACCATTCCTTCAAAAATTAATTTTGAAAAGTTAAATTTCCTTCCAAATGATAAACAGACCAAAGCAGAAGCAATTCTGCTTCCAAATTGATCCCATCCACCACTCTTGGGACTTAAGCTCTGAAGTAAATGATGTACTAAAAACCTCCACTGAGGTGAAAAATGACTTTTCCAAAAGGTAAAACTTCCATCAGTGGGGTATCCAATGGTATTCAAACCCTCCAAAATATCCTCACTAGGCAAATCAAATTCTCCTAAAGCATCATCCAATTGGAGACATTCCCTAATGGATGCTTCAGTAATGGTAAAGCCATTTTTATCTATAATTGCCCTTAAACATGGGGTCCCATCATCAAGAGTCTCAGAGGTAACTGACCCCCAGAACTGCTTGACAAGGGACTGATAAATAGTAGGATTATGAATTAACGAATAACAAATGTAAGAACCTTTTAGGAAATCCACAATCCCCTCGAAACCTGCACTTTGATCTGGCTTCTTCAAGAAACCAACTTGATTATGCTTGTCCACAAACTTGAGGTTAGCCATAGATGAGTAAATGATTTAGGTCTGGTTGATTAGAAGGGTAGGGTTTTTGAAAATATGAGCATAGAAACAGAGTCGTGAAAAATAAAGATGATTTAAATTTGGAAGTAAATAAAGAATAAAAGGAGATAAAATATATCAAATTTTAATCTTATATACTTCATAAATATCTCTTTTTACCGAAAATAGTGCAACGGTAATATTTTAGATAAATCTTTATTATTCTGACCAGATCTAACGGTCAAAAATATAACACTACCCGACCTAAATAGTCAACCAGGCCGAATCATAAACTTACCAGACCTAACCAAGAGAGTGGACTTACACACTGAATATAGCGAATGCAAGGCTTTGCATCATCTCATTCCAATCTTTTCTGCAAGAATTAGTTGAAACAACAAGAAAAAGGAGACAAAAACCAATCTTTGCAAGACATACAAGCTACCAGATTTAACACTTAAGTTTACCCGATTTAAAAACATGTAAAACTTGTACATTTGCCTCCCCTTAAATGTACATTACCTCCCCTTAAGTGTAAATCTCCCTCTTTTTTTTCTCTTTTTTTTTTTTTTTTTTTTTTTTTTTTTTTTTTTATCACTAATAAATACTTAACCAAAATAAAGACAGTGGTCAACTTTCCAAAAATACAATTAATAACTCTTTCCCTGCAAGTATTAACTCATACACCAACCGAGCATTAAAAGACATTAAACCTTGATTTTCCCTATAAAACCACCCATTGTTTTATCACAAAAACCATCACAAACCAAAAGAAAACCTTATAAGCATAATGGATCCATCCAACTCAGAAACCATAGAGATTTCATCCGATTCTTCTTGGGATCCAAATGGCTCATCTTCTGATTCATCATCAGGAGGATGGGGTGGATACTTCCCACCAGGGTATTCATCAATCACAAGAAACAAGACATTAAGAGAATCAACTCTGAAACAATGGCTAGCTGCTTATGATCTTACTGAAAAGGAACCAGACAATGAAGCACCAAAGACTTCAAGACCAATTCCCCCTTCTGATGTAGGTGATAAAAGTGCTGAAGAAGAAGACCCCTCCAAAGATGATGAAGAGACTTTTCCTTCGAAGATTGTGCCTTCCCTGAGAAGTGGTTCTGTGCCACGTCCCCCACCAAGCAGCTTGATTCTTGGACTTCCATGCCCAAAAGCGTGGAATCAGTTTGGTGGCAGAGGAGCCAAGAAGACCATTCCTGACTTCATGGGCAAAGGGAAACAGAAAGTGTAGATGGTGATGTTAAGCTGGTTTGCGTTAAAGCTTTTATCTTATGAAGCATTGTAACTTGCATCCTAGAATGCAATTTCTTGTTAATAAATAAAAAGCTTTTTGGTTCTGATGTTTTAATTTTCCACATAAGAATTACTTGCAATAGAGAAGAGTTAACAACTGCAAAACAAAGTTAAACACAAAATACAAAAAACACACATACTATGGAAAGCAGAAAACAAATTAACTACTGAAAATAAGAATAACCAAGAAGAGTAGTAAGATGAAAAACAAACAAATATACAAACTATACAAAGTTAAGAAAGAGAATCAGTTTTTCTTAACAACCCAGGCCTGAGTGGGCTTGAGTCCTTTCTGTGGAGCAACATACTTATAGGTCTTGTATGAACTTGCTCCAGTGAAACCATGTTTGGACTTATAGGTAAATTCATTTTTAAATGGATTCCAAGCCCAGCAATCAGAGAAATTATCAGCAGAACCCCCATTTGAATTTGTTTGTCTCCTTACAGGTGAATGAGCTTTATAAAAATTATTTCTTTGAAAATTTGCATTCACCTGAGGTTTTTGAAAAGGTTGTTTGGGTCTCACAAAACCAGTGTTCACAATAGGTCTCACAGAATTAACATAACCAGTATTCACTTTAGGCCTCATAAAATTAACATTTTGCCTATTCAAATTAAAGTTTCTGTAGCCAGACCTAAAATTTGGTCTACCAGAGTTAACATAAGAGTTAGGTCTGGTAGTGTTATTTAGTTGGACAGGTCTGGGAACAAACTGGTTGGCATGATTAATTCTACTAGCATTATTCCAAACTGGTTTATTTGAACCATGACCCTTATTAACATTCATTCTCTTTTGCTCAGCCTCTCTTTTCATTCTCTTTTCATGGAAGTCACAATCTTTTATTAAGTGACTCAAACTTCCACACACAAAGCATCTTTTAGGAGCATAAGTATAACTACTCCTACTTTCTCTGTGAACACTATTGCTTCTAGGTGACTCACTCATTTTAACAGATTCACTAGGAGATTTTATGTGATTGACACAACTAGGTTTAACTGTCTCAGCCTTTTGTTCAGTCACTACAGGTTTAGTAACAACAGGTTCACACTTCTCAACAACCTTAGGTTCATGATTCTCTTTTTCCTCATTATTTGACTCAGACTTAGAGTGATCAGAGGAACCATCAATAGATCCTTCAGAGTCATTGGATTGACAAGAAGAATACCTACTGGATTTGTCCTCTGAGGTGGTTGGTTCAGGCACTTGAGGACCTTTCTTACCATACACAAAGAGTGAATCATCCAACTCTTCTTTTTCAAGAGGAGTATAGTCATCACTCAAAGGTGGTGGTACTCCCTTAAAGTCACCAGTCTTAACAAACCTATTATACAAAGGCTTATCAGCATAGTCCTCTTCTTTATTCTTAAATATAGCCCTATTCTCATTTTCCTCATATCCTAAGCCACATTTTTTATTTGACTTAATTTGAGAATCCCAACACTTAAACAAGTTATTATTTGAACTGTTCCACTGATCTACCCTTTTTCTCAGCTCATCCCTTTCCTTCTGAATTTTAAGCCCTAATTGTCTATACCTTTTAAGCTTTTCATCTTGTTCATATATTTTATTAGCTTGAAAGTATAGTTTTTCATTTAAAGCAGCATGTTGGTTTTGAAGGGTGACCTTTTGTGCTTCTAAAGTTTTTACAGCATTTTTATGTGCTAATAAATTTACTTCTAGATCACCTATTTGTTCTTGCTGCTCATCACACAAAGCCTTAACATGATTATATGAGTCAGTGCATAATTTAGAGCATAATGATACCTCATTACCAATGGCCATGAGAGCATGATCAGACTCCTCATTCACTCTTGGATGCTCACCCCAGTTGACTCCTCCAGCTTCCATTGTCAGCAGGCTCATCTGATTCTTTTCCATCTTCCCATCATCATCTCTTTTCCCATCAGCAGGCTTCTTTCTGGACAATCTCTTGAAAAATGTCCATGCTTGTGACAGTTGTAGCATTCCACTGTCCTCTTTGTGTATCCCACTGGTGATTTGTTGTTGAAGTTGATGGTCCTTCCATATTGCTTCTGAAATCTTTTGACCCTTAAAGCAACCATGGCAATATGCCATTTTATGTCCATCTCCTCAACTTCAGCATCATTAATTTGTTCAAGGTCTTCACTAATAAAGCTTTCATCTTCCGTTTGGTTGGCAAAGAAAGAATGTATCACTTCATCAGTAAAACTTGAAGCAGACCTTTCACTTGAAGGAGTTTCATAGATACCAGACCTAACACTACCAGATTTAACCTTGTAAGTACTGCTTTTGTTTTGTGACACAAAAGCAACATTTGATGAACTGGTTGAAGCCTGAGTGGTGTTACTGATGTCCCTTTCAAACATCCTGAGATTATTGTATAGATCATCAGGTGTCATTGAATCTACTTCCTCCTTAATCCTCATCGCCACAGATACATTGCCCCATTCTGATGGTAAAGACCTAAGGAACTTGTGGTTTGCATCCTCATTTGAAACTGCTGCACCATGAACTTCCAGTTGTGTTAACAGATGTTGAAATCTGTCATAGCCCTTCTCCAAACCTTCAGTCTTTGAAACACTGAATGTTTCAAATTGCTGTTTAAGAACAGCCTTTTGCATCTTCTTGGAGTTAGCATTACCTCCAAATCGTTTCTTGATAGCCTCCCACATCTCCTTTGCATCAAGAATGCCATGAAACCTTTGTAGATGCTCCTTAGGAATAGCCATAAGAAGCAAGGTTCTGGCCTTCTTTTCTTTCTCCACAGCCCTAATCTCCTCAGCAGATACTGGTGGCATTATTCTGATCTGCCCATCATTCCCTTGTGAAATTCTTTTCTTAGAATTTCCCTTCTGAATCACCTTCCATACATCGCTATCAATGTATTCCAGATAATGTTCCATCTCCATGGCCCATATATCATACTCTTCTCTTTTCAGTAATGGAAGTTTTATGTTTGAGATTGTGGTTGTGGAAGGGATGGGTTGTTGTTGTGTTTGGGAGTTACTGGTTTCGGTTTTTCCTTCATCTTCATGGTTTGATTTCTCATCCTCACTGTTATGGATTGAGAAAGTTTCAGTGTTAACAGGCTTATCGAATTCAGACATTGTGTAGGGTGATTTGAGTGAGAATTAGGTTTTTGAGATTTAGTGTTCTTCGAATTCAGAGTCTCTCTCCTTGCTCTGATACCACTTGATGGTCCACGAATTGTATGTGGATCACTAAGTAGTCTTGAATACCTAGTAGATGGTTAGGATAAATCCGAACCACTCTAATTGAGAAACCCTAGGTGATTGTTATTGTTAATGCGGAATCTTAACAAGAACAATGAAGAACACACACAGATATCACTAACTTCGTATATTGATTATAATCACAATAGTGAACTCGTACAACTCTCATACACGAACTAACAATCTTTAGGGATCCTTTTATAACACAAGGAAACCCTAATACTAACCGACTCAGAAGATATTCACAAATCTTCTATAAAGAAACATACACGTTTTGTATCTTTTCCTAACATAACTCTAACAGACTTTCCTAACTTTACGACCAGACTTAACTTTACAAGTCAACCAGACTTAAACATGCTACCAGACTTAACATTACATTACCAGACCTAATAACACAAACAGACCTAACTTAGATAAACTACCAGACCTAAGTTGTATGCTCTTGATTCGTATCATAATTCCCAACACTCCATATTATAATAACCTAAATCCAACCCGGATCACTATAACCCACAACCCAACTCCCACTTACCCGGTCAAACAAATTACCCAGTCAACCCACACAACTAATTTACCCGCCAATTCCATTGTTACTGTTCTTCTCCTTCCCCACAAAATTACCCTGCACCCCCACATTTATTACCTCACTAAAATATCTACATAGCTTCTAGAAGGACATAGAATGACAGATGGCAAAAATCCCAGCACTCTCATGAATGGTATCTCCACTAATCACAATCAACGGCCATGATGAAGGGATTGGTGCCCAAGTTTGATCCAAGGGTCGTGAATGGATATCCTGAAGGTTCCCAGAAGAAACCCTAGCTCTTTGGGAGTCTATAAATAGCAGCCTTTCTTCCTCACATGGAGTCTAGTTTTTATGATTTTTTTTAGAGTCTAAATTAGGTTTAAATTTATGTCAAGTTTATGTTTTTAATAGTGTAATCTCAGTTCTAAAGTGTAAGGAATCATTGTACTCAGTCTTTTTAAAGTTTAATGAAAGTTTAGTTGAATTTGTCTTATACTTGATCATCTATTTCTGCTTTTAAGTTTGTTGTTATAAGCTTACCCTAGCTTATTTTCAGTTCATTAAGCTCTACTTAAGTTTTATTTAAGTTTTCATCAAAATATTTTAGTCATTTTTTTGTTATTCCAAAGATCCAAAAATACAAAAAAAAAAAAAAAAAAAAAAAAAGAAAAACATTAAAAATATAAAAAATATATGCAACTTCAGCTTCATTAAGCTATTTCATCATCATATTAAGCTCATATAAGCTTTCTAGCTTATTGTGAGTTTTTGAATAGGTTTAAAACTATTTTGTCTCAAATTCTCAAAAAAGTCAAAGAAAGTCAAAGAAGCTATTCAATAAGCTGTTGGAGGTGATAAGCTATTCTAAGGAGCTTTTTGGGTGTTATTTGGCTTATTGATAAAGCCTGGGTGTTACTTGTTTGAATCAGATCAATTTTCACATAAGTCTCACTTGTAAGTCTCATTTGGTACACTTTTAGCTTATTATAGCTTACTGCTTTGTTAGTGCTTATTTAGGTTTGATATTTGCTTTTCAGTAGTTTAATAAGTTAGAGAAGTAGTTAAGTTTTAGTTTTATAGCTTATACTTACAATATCTAGTATAAAACTGCAATTGTTGAATTTTAAGTGGGTGTTTGGTTCAGGCTTTTGTTTAGTGATAAGAGCTTGTTACTATTGATGTACCATTAGCTAGGTTTTGATTGAGCATAAGGTAGGTTGTTTAAGCTGTTGTTGATAGAGATTAAGTTGATTTGAGCAAGTTTGATGATTATGGTTGATTAGTGTAAGTTTAGAGATCTTAACTGCTTGAATAAGTTCAGTTTAAGCTGAGCTTATTGGATCACTACTTTTGACAAAATTTGGTTCCATTTAGTTAGTTAAGTGTTACTGCAAAGGGTTGAGCCATTTCAATTGGTTTTGCAAAGTTTTATTGGTCAAAACACTAGTCTGCTATAACAGACATTGTTGCAGACCTGCAACTTGAAAGTCTGCTGATCTAGGCTTATTATTGGCTTATCCACTTGAGCCTAGGTCCTGATTCCTGGTTTACAATTAGATTGCATAGCTAGCTTTTAGTTCATAATCTGGGATTTAACTTGTCAGCTTATTTTCTAGCTTAAAATAGCTCTGCAAATCAGACCTATCAAACTGCTTTTTGGCCTGCACAGTTTCAAATCCCAATCCATTCTGTTCTTAGCCTAAATTAGGGTAGCAATTGGTGTTAGATTTTGGGCCTTTTTGGAATTTCAGTAGTATGAGATATGAACTTTGAGCTTCTGCTTCTGGATTTCCCAATTAAGCTTCTGCCTAGCTTATAATTAAGCTGCAAAGTAGATGTTTAGCCTCTGTTTTGCCCTTACATTGCTTCTGTCCTATCTGCTTATTCTGCTTAATCATTATGCTTATTGGTGATCTGTCAGTTGCTTATAGCTTCATTTAGTGTATTTAATAGTAATTGAGACTTTGATAATTTCTGGATTAGTTTAGCTTATTTTTTGAGCTTTTTAGAAACTGCTTATTAGCCCAAATAGCTTATTAGGGCTCAGAAAAGTTCCATTTTCATTTTTCTTAGATTCTAAATATCATATAAGATTTTTCTGCAAAGTTTCATATTTTTCCAAATCAGTTTGCTATTTTTAATCATTTAATTTCTTTCTTTTAGTTTTTAATTCATTAAAAATAAATAAAAAATAAAAAACATATAATTCTTTTTCCTAAAATTTTCTTTTATTATTTTGAATTTAGGAAAATCATTTTCACAATTTTAGGATTTATAATTTAGAATTTCACCTTTTTAAATACATTTTTAAAATCGTAACGTTCGTTTTCAAGTTTAATTTTCGTTTTAAATATCGCGTGCTTAGTATAATTGTACCCCTTAGTTTAATAGCTTTTTTTTACTTGTTATTTCATATTAGTAGTGTAAAATCCAAAATATCCCACTCTTATCTCACATTCACAACACAAATCACAATCCCGAAATCACAATTCCATTCAATCTTCAATCGGGACAACGAACCTCGGGTTTTGCATATTTCCTTTGCAATTCTCTTTGGATATAAATTGATTGAAACCAAGTTCACAGAAAGTTTCTCAAAATGATACACTCTACTCAGATACGTCCTCTTCGAGACACGTTTACATCATTGGTTAGACCAGCTTGAAATTATTACCCGGCCAGGACGCATCCTTTCGATTAATGACAGCTTTTGTTTCGTCAATTCATTGGTGAAGTCTGAGTCGCGTTCACTTGAGATGCCACATCCTTTTTGCTATCACAAACTATTTGCTCCCCCTCAATATGTGCATCGATATACGAAAGAGTTTAGCACATATGGGAGAGCTTACATTTGGTCCAAAACATCACATTTTTATCAGATTGCATATTTAAATCACATTCTCTCCCCCGATCAAAAATTTCAAACCTTTTGAGATTTGTGATCCCAATTGATTTAAATAAGTTTAGAAAATATGGGAGAAAATGTGGTCAGGTTTAATATGTGCTGATAATTGGAACGTTACGATGCTCCCCCTCAATCAATGAGGGAGAATGTTAGTGTCATGTATGATGGGTTTGGAAGATTTGAATTAAAAAAAATCATATGCTGACACATAACACTAAGTTTCATTAAATTCACTGCTTATTATGTTCAAAGTGACTTATTTTGATGATATAGAGTTTTGAAAATCATCACTCTCCCCCTCAATCGATGACCCGTCTTCTATTGAAATAGTTGTGGTCATTGATTGAGTGATAGATTTTTATGAAAAGTTCAATTCTGATTTATATTCAAAAATCATGGTACCACCAAGTTTTAGCACAAATACTTTCCTGAAGAATCATAGATTGAAAAGTATTTGCGATGCAAAGAAGACTTCTCTTCTTATACGAGAAATGATGCACTGAAACGTACATCAAATCGAAGAAACATGGATATAAAGTAATCCATGCCCGGGTGAACTTCACCCAGTGAGAGGAACAGCCGTCCTTTTGGCGACGTGCTTTCCCCATGATAAAGAATGGGTTACAGTCTGAAGTAACTGCAAGCCGATAAGACATGTTTTAACAATTCATTTTAACTTCTGCTCGAGCTTCATTTAAAGTCCCGTGTCATTATTGAATGACATTTCTAGGACCGTAAATGTTATCGATAAACAGAAGACATGCCTAGTGAAACTATTTTTGGTATTTTTGTGTTTTTCTGATTTTTATGGTTTTTATAGGTTTTATATTTTTCTATTTTCTTTTTGGTTTAAAATATATAAAAATATATACAAGGATATGTGAAGCAAATCCTTTATTCCTCGTTTTCTTCTTGAAGGCCTTTGAGGGTTTCTGGAGTCAGACTCTTCTGCCAAGTCGCGGGAGAATAAACTGAAACCGTTCTCTCGGAAGTGCCTTAGTGAAGATATCAGCCAACTGAAACTCTATCCTCACAAAATAAAGTTCAACAACCCCTTTTTCAACCTGTTCCCTTATGAAGTGATGCCGGATATTAATGTGCTTTGATCGGGAGTGTTGGACATTGTTGCAGGAAAGAGCAATAGCACTTTTGTTATCACAATACAGAGGAATCTTGTTGTATGCAAAGCCATAGTCCGATAGTTGGGATCTCATCCATAGGATTTGAGCACAGCACGCGGGCATGGCAATGTATTCAGCCTCTGTGGAAGATATAGACGTACTCATTTGCCTCTTCGATGACCAGCTTACTAGCTTTTTCCCCCAAAAACTGAGCACCTCCCGACGTACTCCGACGAGTATCTTGACACCCCGCATGGTCTGCATCTGCATCTGCATAGGCTGTGAGTTCCATGGCTGTGTCCTTAGGATACTAGAGACCCATGTGAATAGTTCCTTGAAGATATCTGAAGACCCGTTTTACCGCTTCCAGATGCTTCTTGGTAGGCTTGGACTAGTATCGAGCACACATGCATACTGCGAACAGGAGATCTGGCCTACTAGCGGTGAGATACATTAGGGATCCAATCATGCTTCGAAACTTAGTTTGATCAACCGGGATCCCAGAGAGGTCTTCATCCAGCTTCGATCTCTCAACCATAGGAGTGTTAACAGGATCACTTGAATCAAATCCAAATTTCTTCAATATTTCATTTGCGTACTTGGATTGATTAATGAAGGTGCCTCCGGGACTTTGAGAAATTTGTAAACCTAAGAAGAACGACATTTGTCCCATCATCGACATTTGGAACTTAGAACTCATCTCTTTAGAAAACCGATCACATTCACTAGGATCAGAGGAGGCAAAGATAATGTCATCTACGTAGATCTGAACGTGAAGTAGATGCTTGCCCGTTTTCCTAGTGAATAGTGTACGATCAAAAACACCTTTAGAGAACCTGTTTGCCAGAAGAAACTTAGACAATGTGTCATACCATGCCCTAGGTGCCTGCTTTAAGCCATAGAGGGCCTTCTTCAAGCGATAGACATGATTAGGACGATCAGGGTCCACAAATCCTTCAGGTTGACTGACATAGACTTCCTCTTTTAAATCACCATTTAAGAATGTTGTCTTGACATCCATTTGATAGATTATCATATTCTGACTGGCAGCATTAGCTAGAAAGATTCTGATGGCTTCAATTCGAGCAACCGGCGTAAATGATTCTTTGAAGTCTATGCCCTCTTCTTGTCGATACCCCTTTGCAACAAGTCGTGCCTTATTTTTCAGAACATCACCATGCTCATCGAGTTTCACTTTGAAGATCCACTTTAGAGCGATAATCATTGCACAATTTGGAGGAGGCACTAATTCCCATCCTTCAAGTCGATCAAACTCATGAATTTCTTCTTGCATTGCCGTGAACCAGCTGTCTTTGGACAAAGCATCTTTGAAATCCTTGGGTTCGACTTTGGATAGTACGGAATTAAAGAAACACCACAATGCATCAGTGGCAAGTTGCTTACGCGTGGATACCGGACGAGAAGGATTTCCAATGATGTTGTCGATCGGATGATCATTGGTCCATTTTCTGAGATGATCATGTGGTTGAGGGTAGTGAACTGATGTTGCCGTGTTGAGATCCCCTGAAGAAGATGTCTCTGTAGAAGATTCAGGAGCAAAGATATTCTCGAATGGAACATCATCAATAGGAGCAAAAGGATTCACTTCAAAAGAATTATCTACTTCAGAGCCTTGCTGTACCAAAGGAGATTGAATGTTTGATGATGATGGTGAGTGACTAGCAGATGGTGCATCTTGACTGATTGAGACAGATACAGATGGACCTTCTGAGTTTTGTGGAACTGGAGCATCAGCAACTGGAGGTACAAGTGGAGCTTTCGTTGTAGTATCAACCGTTGGTGGCTCAAAATATTCATCAAACATCGGGTTAAACAACTTATTCAATTCATCACTAGTAGGACGTACATAAGGAACTGCAGGAGTGGGATTATGTACAAGACCTGAACTGATTGGTCCAGGTGACAAAAGATTAGGAGCGGGTCCAGAACTAGTTTGTCTAGAAGCCATTTGCTCAGTCAGCTCATCGAATGTTACGTGAATAGTTTCCATGATTTATCGGGTTCATTTGTTGTAGATTCTGTATCCCTTGCGATCTGGTGCTTACCCAACGAAGAAACCTACGTTTGCTTTTGCTTTCAGCTTTCCCAGATCTTGACTGTCATTTGTCGGATAGCACAGTGCACCGAACACACGAAGAAAGGAAAGATCTGG
This sequence comes from Artemisia tridentata subsp. tridentata, assembly GCA_021014915.2. Taxonomy (NCBI): domain Eukaryota; kingdom Viridiplantae; phylum Streptophyta; class Magnoliopsida; order Asterales; family Asteraceae; genus Artemisia; species Artemisia tridentata. The sequence goes on along the minus strand of CP139507.1, from coordinate 302,743,414 downwards.
TTTCTTGCCATGTATCAACTCATAGGGAGTTTTGTTGTGAATAGTATGTATCAGGGATCGATTTTGGGTGTAACATGTTGTAGCAATTGCTTCTGCCCAAAGAAACATCGGTGCCTTGGAAAATATTAGCATGGTTCGTGCAGCTTCCACAAGAGTACGGTTTCTTCTTTCAACAACTCCGTTCTGCTGAGGAGTGCGTGGAACACTTTTCTGGTGAGTTATGCCAATACTTTCATAAAATTGACTGATTTGTTGGTTAACAAACTCAGTTTCATTGTCTGTATGGATGATTCTGATAGTTTTGTTAAGTCTCACTTGCAGCTGTTTGATAAGTTTGATGATAACCTCTGGAGTTTCGTCATTGGTTCTCAAAAACTTTACCCATGTAAACCGAGAGTAGTCATCGACCACCACCAGAACATATTTCTTCCCATTAATACTCTGAACTCTCATTGGTCCGCACAGATCCATGTGAAGGGTGTGAAGAGCTTCCATAATGGTGTTGACAGTTTTGGGTTTGTGAGTATGTTTCTTGCTTTTGCCCAGTTGACATGCAGAACAAAGATGATCTTTCTCAAACTTTAATCTGGGCATGCCTCGTACAAGATCCTTGCGAGAAAGGTCATTTATGGTGCTTAAGTTCAAGTGATTTAAACGACGGTGCCAAAGACAAGATTTGGTCTTTGAGGCCTTTGAAAGCAAGCAAATAGGGGAGGACCTCATCATTTCTTCAATAGAGATGGTGTATAGATTGGTGCCACGACTGCCTTTAAGAAGATCAATACCATCCAACTCTCTGACGAAACATGTGTGTTTTCTGAAAGCAACTTCAAGATCGGAATCACAAAATTGACCAACAGAAAACAAATTGTTCCCTAGTCCTTCCACGTAGTATACCCGGAAAATTACACTGTCGCCAAACACATAATCTCCATAACCCATAATTGCCCCAAAATGGTCGTTCCCGAATCTAACTGTCCTGATAAACTTTTTCATGAAATTCTTGAGCCGTGAGCGATCCCCGGTCATATGTTTTGAGCAGCCTGAGTCTAAATACCAAAGGACGATTTGTACGACCTGCATTTGAAAACAGACAACGATGGATAGCTGAAAAAGGTGGATCCCCACGTGCAATTGGGGTCCGTTTGGTTAGCACACACAAATTCTGGAACTACAGGAATTATAGATGCTATGGTATTCACAGTGAAAACTTCACTAGTAGATGCAATTGACCTACTTGCAGGGCATTGTGTCACTATAGGAAAAATTCGACCAGTTGGCCTCCATTCCTTAACATTCATTACCTTATGATTAGTCATTCTAGTTAAGGGGCACTGATCTCCTAAAGTGAATTTTCTTCCAGTGGGCTTCCATTGATAACCAACATTGACAAACATTTTTCCTGTTGTTTTCCAAATTTGCTTATTCATTTCAGGTTTCCTAACATTCTTAACAGGGGATCGTTTAGGAGACATCAAAAATGACACAACACAATCATCATGATTACCAGAAATTAAACATTCGTTACATGTTTTGCAGACAGCATTAGAATTTGAATTAATTACAGTACGCTTAAAGCTAATACTAGAATCAACATGATTCATTCTATTCAAAGCAAACTTATTGTTCCTAGGGTGGGCTTCTACTTTCTTCTCCTGAACACTCTTAGCTGGCGCAGTCCTATCTTTCCTTGCATTGCGACTAGGCTTTGACCCGCTAGCTTTGGTGTCACAGTTTACTCCTGTAGAAGCAACGATGGGAACATTAGTGTGATTCACTGTCATTTTTTTTTCCGGTTTTGATGTGCTGGTTTCAGATGTTCTCAGTGGTACATCAAAGATTACATGCTTGTTCTTAGCAGTAGAGGATGATGTAGCAAATCTATCTCTTTTGTTATCAATTTTAGGACTTGTGCCAATGACGTATTCTAAAAGTTCCTGAGACCGTTTAGTGAGGAAGCATGCATCTACAACTGCACTATCAAGTGGTTTATCTATCCTATCCTCTTCTACGATCTCACGAAGTGTATCAAGGCTATCCTTAAGGTGATTGAGATATACTTGATGGGCAGACCTATTGTTCCTAAGGGGAAGTGGAATAGGCACAACATCAACGGCATACTTACTACAAGCAGAAACCTTTGGAACAACATTATCACTAGTGATCATTGGCATTTTCCCTTTCACCTGAGTCTTTAGATTCTCGATCTCATTTAGCAAAGAAGTTATCTTTTCATTGTGATTGTTTTGTGTGACTTTAATTGAGTCATATAACTCTTTGTAATGCTGTTTGACTTTTGAATTTTCAGCTCAAAAACACTCATTTTCATAGTGTAACTTATTGATGGTGTCTTGATATTGAAAATTCTGAGAATCTAAAGACGATGGTTTATGGGTGCCAATTGCTTCACTCTTATTTGACTTTAATTGGGCAATTTGGGCCCTCAATTGTCGAATCGTGTTAGTGTGAGCTTGAATTTTTTCATCGCGTTTGCTTAATTCAAAATATGTATCAAATTCCGGGGCATCCAAAGATGTCTTGGCATTTGAGATTTTACATCTTTCTTCTAAGTGTTGATATTCTAATTGCAAATTAAGATGATCAACCTCTAGTTTTGAAAAACGCCTAACCATGTTATCATGGTCATCATTTTGAATTTTCTCATGCAATTTCAAATTCTCCCCCTCAAGCTCAACAACACGATTCTGGGTAACATTCAATGCAAAAGAATACTCATGAAATTGACAGACATTTAATGAAGAATCAGTAGCAGTATAAAATATATCCTATGCAATACATCTAGCAATCAAATTCTCATTGGTGATGAGAATATTCTTTCTCTCAATCTCACGACCCTTAAGGTCTATCGCATTTTGGGCCACCTCATTTTCCATATCTTTAAACACTTCTTTCATCTCGTTTACTTCAGTTTTAAGGGTTTTTTGCATGCCCTCAAAATGTTCTTTGAGAAGTTTAAAAAATGGAATAACTTCAGTTAAGTAACACCTTTTTGTTTGTTCAAAACCCCTTTCCCCTTCAGTAATTCCCGTTGGCGTAATTCTCTTCTTATATGTTTTATCAAAATCAGCAAATAGTTGCCAGAGAACGTATATGCTAATTAGGGTTTTACATTCAGTGGGAAGAGTCAAAGGAACTAAGTGCCTGGGTGTATTGGGAGGATACACCATTGCTGCCGCAATTTTCCTAAGGGGTGGAGTTTTGGCTTTAAGTTCATCGGCCTTTCTCTTTTCTATGTCCAAAGACCAAAATATTTGTTCAGGCGTCAACTTAGTTTGAGGCGCAAAAACAGTCAAACGATTTTCCTCATAATAATCATGGGGTTTGATTATAATTCGTTTGGCTATACACTTGGGATCCTTCATTTTTTCAGCCAATCTCTCTCTATTTCTTGCTTCTATCTCATTACACTCTTCAAGTGATGACACATCAGGGGGGGGGGCATGACCAGGCTTAAGCAGTTCATTACCATCATATAAGGCAGGTTGGGCTACTTTAGCATTCCTAAGGAGAGCTAATTTAGGTTCACCTACATTATGTTCACTATGTTTATCACACAACTTTTTATGCTTATGAATCATTTGAGCCGTTTGTCTGGTCTGGTCTTGTGTGTACAACTTGTTTTCAATCTTGTTCTTTAACGTTTTAAGTCTGGAAAAATCATTTAAGAGTTTTGATTCTTTTTCTTTGAAGTCATGTTTTAGTGTAATTACACTTTCCTGAATCTCCTGTTTTTGTTTAACAGTTTGATCAAGTTGTTTTCGCAAAGAATTTAACTCCTTTTTCAATGTTTCTTCCCTTAAATTATGTTCTGTTATGAATTATGGCCACCTGATCTTTATAGATGTTAAGTCTAGTGGTCAAGGTGTCATCAGGAATAAACACAGTGTTTTCATGCAACTCACAAGCATCATCTATAACAGAAGATGCACAACTTGGTACATCAGACACGTTGTTGTGATTCACATATTGTTCATATGAAATAATATTACTATTTCCCATATCAACAGTATCTGATTCAACAACATCTGTCTGTTGTACTTTGTTGGGAATCTTCTGTTCATCTACCACGTTATATGTGTCATAAAGCTTTAGTACCTCAGATATGACAGATGCATTGGAAGGACCAGCTTGTTGAGGTGATGAGACAACATAAGACAAATTAGCCATGAAGATGGTTTGAGCAGTGGGTTCATCATCAACATCTGAGTCAAAAGCATCACAGTCATCAGCTTGGAAGATGTTGGGATCATTAAGTGCCAAGTCTTGAACTGGTTGATCATCCACATCAGCATCAAACGTATTCCCCCCATCGCCAGCAAGAAACAATAACTCTTCTTCATCCAAGACATCTCCATTCTCTTGAGCTTGCATCAACAGCATCTTATTTTGAAGTAGCCAGAGTTCTGTGGACGTTTTGGTTGATTACAGTTCCTTGCAATGTGTCCAAGTCCACCACAGTTGTAACACTTGGGTTGCTTTCCCTGTCCCTGATTAGCATTCCCTACTCTGATCTGCACATTTCCCCGACCCATGTTCCTTTGATTCACATTCTGCCTTCCCTGAACATTCTGAACCACAACCCTTCCATCCTCCACAGTTGCTTGATTGCGTGGGTTTGATGAAGTTCTAAGTTGGTTGTTGGTTTGAGGGAGTGTTGCTTTGAACTGTTGTACAAGTAAGGAAACTTGGTTGGTGAGATTATCAATCATCTTGTCAGTATGAGTATATCCTGAATCCAGTTGGGGATTCACAGCAGATGGTGGGTGCAACGATGATTGGACAAGTGATGTCTGATTTTGTGATGAATAGGGATGGTGATAAGCTTGATCCGATAAAGGTTGATTGAAAGGTTGAACATTTGCAACAAATGCAAGTGGATCATTTGGTGTTGTTGGATTGAGTTTTTCCCTCAATAGACGATCATAAGCAGCATGCTTTTCATGTTGTTGTAAGTAGGCATACAGTTGTTCATAATTTGTATCTCTCAATCCTTTGTTGAGCTTCACTGCAGTTACAAATCTGTCCCATTTGGGTGTCATGTTGTTCACAAACTTAGAGTTGAGTTGGATGTTTAGCATTGTCATCCTGATAATCCTCATGTCATTCACAAGCTTGTGAAATCTCACATAATAGTCAGTAATGTTCTCACCAGGATTCATCTTGAAATGCTCAAACTCATCATACAATTGAGACTCACAATCTTCTTTGGTCAGTTCAGATCCCGCAAGAAGCATTTTGACATTGTCCCAAACCGCTTTAGCTTCAGTGTTGAAGTTGATAAGCATGTAAACGTCTTTGGGAAGTCCTTGAATCACAATGTTGGACGCTCTAATGTCTGCATCATAACGCTTCTTTTCCTCCTCATTAAGATCGTTGTAAGTTCGTGGCTTGTCGATTCCAAAAGTGACAGTTCCATCCTCACCGGTAGTGACAGCATCTCTAGTGGTGCCCATCTGAAAAGGTCCTTCATCAATGGATTTAAGAATATTAAATCCATTCTCTTTTCCCAAGCAGTAGAGTCGAATTCGTTGTGCCCATGACTCATAATCCGTCCTATCAAGCATAGGAAGGCGGGTATCAGACCCGGCAGCTTGAATGTCATCAGAAGCAGTGCTTGCCATGATGTAGACGGGATTTTACAACTCTTGTGATTTAAACCGAGAAATCGAATCTTTCGTGGGATTTTCTAAAATCAACAAAAGAAACTGTAAAAGAATAACCAAGAGTAAATTGCAATACTGATTTTCAAAATTCAAGTCACAGAAGTCAAATCTCAACTGATCAAATTGCAACAAGTCAAGTCACAATTTGTCAAATCGCAATTAACCAAATCGCAATAAGTCAAATCGCAAGTGTCAAATCGCAACGTCAAATCGTAACAGGTCAAATCGCAATCTGTCAAATCGCAACAAGTCAAATCGTAACTTGTCAATTCGCAATTAACCAAATCGCAATTAGTCAACAGTTACTCAAATCGCAAAGATCAAATCGCAAGTCACAACCTCAAATCGCAGGCATAAATCGCAACCGAATATACTCAAATCGCAGCAGTCAAATCGCAACCAGAATACCCTAATCGCAACTATCAAATCGCCGGCACAACCAGACAAAACTGCCGAATCGCATGTCACAAGTGGATAAAACAGTCACTGTCTTGCGATTTTGTCTTCTTTCCTTATTAAAGTAAAATGCCAAATCGCGGCTCAGAAGTATGCCAAATCGCAATACAATTTCACCCAACAATACCCAAATCGCAAACAAGAAAGTGCTATCGAGACTCAAATCGCAGGCAAGAAAAACTTCACAACACCACACGAATTGACTAAACAATACCAATACACGGATGAAACACGCAATCCAACCACTAAACTAAGCTTATACACCAATTCTAATCAAGATAGTACAAGCTTTTCACAAATCTAACCACAAACAAAGTCGAACTAAAGATTTTTTTCTTAATAGCAATTCGAACCAAAAAAAAAAAAACACAAAACCACTACAAATCCGAGAGTATACTATCAAATGAACCTAACCTTGTCTCTTGATACCAATTATAGGATACTTTAAATCATAAACACGTATGGTTTTGTAGTTTATGGCCGATTAAAGAGAAGAAGAAGAAAGAAGAGATGGAACCTTGAGAGAGAAAAGAGATAATATTAGATTGAAGTAATAAGAAGGTCCAACCCTTCCCTTGTGTGGGAAGGGCTTTATATAGGCATACATAAGGCGCCCTGTGTGGGCTGTAAAGTGAGCTGACAGTGAGTAAAGACCCGACCCACTCCACGAATACTTTAATATCTAAACTATTACTAATAATACTAATCCTACGAGCTACTTAATGCCAATAGATACTCGGGGTGACCGAGTCTTCATATGAATATTTATATTCCTAACAATATTACTCTCGCAACACTTGTATAGTTGCGAGAGAATGCTTGGCTATGTATGGGTATAAATACCCCTACCTCATGGGTTATGAGGTGTGTGTTTCTCTTACTATCAATGTGAGACTTTCTTTCTTTCTCTCGTTCCTCTTTCTAGACTAAAGTGTCCACACCCACTTTATCTCACTAAGATTGTTAGAGTAGACGTGATATTATTGAAACAACATATATAAACACATATACTCACTGAATTCGACTTATGTTAACATATCAAATTAAACTACTCAAACAGTGACATAAAAAACAAAATTTGATTATACTTTAAAACCCGAACAATATAGTTGAAATAATATTAATGGTTGTAGTCATTCTCCGAACCCCGTGGGCGCATGAGCATTAAAACTAATATGTACTTAGAAATAAACTTTGTTACAAACAAATGACTTAGTAGACAGATGATTAAATGAAACCCATTAAACTCATCATCGCATCTAACTCATAATAAGACAATCGCATCAAACTCATCATCTCATTTCAATAAAGTATTCAAATCCTAACCCCTTCAACCAAATGACTTAGTAGGTAGATGATTAAATGAACAGTTGGCTTCCCCTTTTAAATCTAAAAAGTCTAAGAAGTCATCATATGATGACACGTGTCCCTTCTTATTGAGTTAGGGAGGATCATTGATGAAAATCCCCGATGGAGTATTGATGAACCATGATTGATGAACATTCGAACCATAAGATTTATGAACATTGAGACTATGATTGATGAACATTTTGTGTTGATGAACTTCTTATTGATGAATATTTTGTATTGATAAACATGAAAAAAATTAACATAATATTTTGTATTGATGATCATAGATAAATAAACATAAACATACACAAACATTCTTTTGATAAACATTTACTTGATGAACATAACATGTTGGTTGAGCTGCTAAAGACAATAACTTACAAACTCACAAAAAACCAAGGGCAATTCCATATATACCCAAAAGAAATATCGTAATTCCATATTTTCTTAATACATGCTCTAAATGCATTGTACTCATGCATTGAAAACTTCTTATTTGAGCAAATATGAAATCATGATTTTTTTTTAGTATATTAAAAATACAATTGACATCACATGAATTAATGAAAGTGATCACTTGAAACATAATAGGACAAAGGCCAAAAGCTCCACCCTTGCGTTAAATGTCATGTGCCCGGATCTACCACGGAGAGAAAAAAACAAATGACTTCATTGAGTTATTCCATGCAAAGATACCTACCAAATACAATTGCTAAACTTGAAACAGTCACCCTGAGAACACACATTTTTGCATAACTAGCACGAATGATGATAAAAACATTTATATTCTAGTGAACACTTTTAAACTCTAAAATTACAAAATTAATTCATTGAGGTATTTTGTGATGAACACTTACTAAATTTGAAATTTAGTTTTCTTTGATGAACATTTTGTGATGAACCTTCTGTGATGAACACTTACTTTGATGAACATTATGTGATGAACAATTGCACATTCAAAAAAATTTTCATCACAATTTTGAACATTGTTCATCATTCGTAAAAACATCATTAGCCAACCACTTTGGTTTCTTCATCAAATATTGAAGTTTTTATGAATTGCTAAAATATTTATATTCCAACCAACACTTCCAAACTCTAAAATCACAAAATTACTTCATTGCGTCATTTCAAACACTTTATGATCATTTTCATGAACACTTGATTTGTTTGAAAATCTAGAAAAAAGACTTTCGAAAAAACAAATAAAAAGATGAAGAATTGATGATATGTTATGTTAATTTAAGTTTTGTTGATCAAGAATTGCCATAGTAATTTTGTTTTGACTCGAACTGAATGAAACACTAACTTTTTTTTTTTTTTTTTTTATTAATTTTTTTTATTATTTTATTATTTTTTATATAAGTGAACTTCGAATTTCATGAAAAAGTTTGTAGTTTGTAGCAATTGAACGAAGATATGATGTAACTAAATAGAAAGCGAACCTAATTTTGTGATTTTGAATGATTTGAAACTGAATAGAAAAGAGCGTGGTTTGGGGTTGAAACGAGGTGAAAGAGAAGAGGGTTGAGACTTAGGACATGTGTTCAACTCAGAGATCTTTCTAGAGTTTTTAAGATAATGGTTTTGTCCTATACTTTCACAAGATCACAGCCCCGAAAAACCTAAATCCAATCTTCAAGCTCAAAACCTACAAAAACCATGCCCCTAATTTTTAAAAGAGTGATACAGGTAGATCTCTTAAGTAGCCAATTACAGTTGTTGTTTACATTCCTCTCTCGTGAAACACTTACAATTATTGCAACGCATTTTGCGGGCCCAAGTCGTGAAGATGAAGGCTCCATGTATTGGGGTGTTTAGAGCATTGAGAATCTGTAAAGCCAGCCTTGAATTTCATTAGAAATGAAGGAGATACTCAAGATTATAGAAAATGGGAAATATTATGGAAAGCTCTGGTTTTAAGCGAATCAGAATGTTCATTTGGTTGGTGCTCTATGATCGTTTGCTTTCAGATGTTCAACGTGTTGCTCGGAGATTATCAGATGACCCTCGGTGTACTAGATGTGAGCTAGATGAAGAATCTCTTTATCACATTCTACGTAGATTACGTAGATGCCCTCTCTCATATACGATCTGGAACGAGTTGAGCACACATCCACCCAATTCGTCATTCTGGACACTTCCGTTATGTGAATGGATTATGGATAATTTAAAGACAACTCAGCTAAATGATGACTATAGGAGGCAAATGATGTTTGCCATTACAATATGGCGGTTATGGAAATGGTGGAACAACAAAATTTTTGGACGAGGTGAGGAAATACCAATCAATCATGTTGGTTTTCTATACACGAAATTAAAAGAGATGCAAGATACTTTAGTAAGAGACAAGTTGAAGAATCAAAGCATTCACAAAGAAACGACAAAAGTTCTTATTCGTTGGGTTGCTCTACGTGTAAGTTGGGTTCTCTTAAACATGGATGGAGCCTCGAGAGGGAACCCAAGGGATGCAGGTGGAACTAGTATTTTGCGAGATCCCTGAGGATGCTTTCTCCGAGCCTTTACCAAGAAGTATGGAATTTGCACGGTTACGAGGTCGGAGGTATTGGCCCTTCTACAAGGCATAATCATGGCTAGAGATGTAGGCATTAGAAAGTTAATAATTAAGGTGAACTCTGAGGTGGTGGTTCGTTTAATAGAGGGGGAGACTATCCAACATAGCCATGCATTCTACAATGTGTAAAAATGTCGTGATCTTCTGAAAAGTTCAGAATGAGAAGTGAAACTTGAGCATTGTTATCGGGAAGCTAATAGAGCGACAAACTGGTTGGCAAATCATGGTTATGAGTAAGAAGAGCAGTTGTGCATGTTTGATTCTGATCTTGGTTAAATTATCTTTGAGGATGTAAAATGTGTCGCATGATCACATCGTGTTATTGCTTACACTATCCGTTCCAAAGTAATTGACATCTTTTGACTTTTAAACTATTTTTTTTTTCAACTTTGACCTTAAGTATTTTTCTTTGTGTTATATAACAAGTACTTGATGAAAGTTATACCAATAAAAATACATTTAAAACTCAATCTATTCATATATTTTGTATCAATTATTATATAACAATTATTTTGAGATGGAAGAAGTATTAGTTTTTAGGGTTAACCCTACTACAAACAAAAAAATTATTAATAATAAAAAATAAAAAAATTAAGAAAACTAAAATAAAAATGTGAAAATATGACATTCATAAACTACTTTGTAACGTCAAACAACTTTGTAACTTGTAAGTACTAGTATCTTGGATAGTTTGTTGCTTGTAAACAACAACGGCCTTATCTCCCTTCCATAGATTTGTTGAAACAAAAAATGAAATCAGCAGCAGCGATAATGTCTTCCTTTTCACTCTCCACAACAACACCCTCCTTCAAATCATATTCCTCTTCATTTTTCTCTTTATCACTCCCTATTTACCGCAGTATAAAGAAACCCCAACTTTTTAATACTAATACTAATAGTCGGATGTTCATAGTTCGGAACAGCTCTTCTTCTTCTTCTTCTTCGGGTTATTCGATTAGTGCGAAACCGTCTTCGGAGATGCGAAAGAGTAAGAATAATGGGTTGGAGCAAGATGAGAAGGTGAATGCTTTGCGTGAGTTGTTTGGGAAGCCTGGTGTTAATATTGATGCCTATGTTATTCCTTCTCAAGATGCTCATCAGGTTTTTTGTTTTAATTGTTATTTTATGCAGTATTTATGTTTTACTTGACGAATACCCGCGTAAAGTGACAATGTATAGCGGCAAATAATTATGCTTGCGAATTTGTGGTTCTAGTGTGACTTTTGATGCAACAATTACGGGTTCAATTTGTAGTCATTGCGAGAAAATAGTTTATGGGTTAAAACGAAAACTGATAAAAGTTAAGTTTGAGGGTTAAATAATATTTAAAATATTACTCTGTAATTTAGTGGTGGATGTTACTATTTTTAATCAAGGGTATTATGCGGTTTATACATTACTCAAATTTAAGAACTTTTAGTTTAAGGGAAATTCTTTACATGCATTATAAGTAGTATAGATTAGAAACAAGATATATTTTATATACTAGTATACTACTTGCTGCTTTATATTTAAACTAAGCAGGTTTTAAGTCGAAGCACTAAACGCTTATATAACAACATGCAGCAACAACATACCCAATCCCGCCGGAGCGGGGTATCGGGGAGGTGGAATGTAGACAAATCATACCCCTACCTAGGGTAAACCCGAGAGTAGCGAGACTGCTTCTAGGAAGACCTCTGATAAGTGTCTTAATAAGTTCTCTATTATTAGTAAAACATAAAGTGTTTTGGTAACAATTTACTATTAATGATAAGTTACTTAAGTAAACTTACTATAATAATCAGTGAAGTTTGGTTTTTGATATAAGCAATTAGCTCTAGGTTAAGACAATAGTCCAATTGCGTGTATATTTAGGAGTTCCGATGTCCCTATGCTATAATCGGCTTTGAGAAGATACACATCCAGTTTTAGCGCACAGTTTTGCTGTTCTGTTAATTTGTATGTGTTCAGTCACTAATATATGTAAATGGTAGCCTAGGAAGATTGTGCGAGTAATTGACATGAGTAAGCTGAAACTGCAGTATCGGGTTGTATTAATATTATGTGATTGTTGGTTTCTATGGTTACAGAGTGAGTTTATAGCTGAATGTTATAAGAGGAGGGCGTACATATCAGGTTTTACAGGTAGTGCTGGCACTGCAGTTGTTACAAGGCATAAGGCTGCTCTTTGGACAGATGGACGATATTTCCTCCAGGTTTATCTAATGTTTCCAGTTTGTTAACTTGCAAATTCATCACCTTGAAATATGTTTTTTTGAGTTGTTTTTCAATTTTGATTTTCTTTACCAGGCTGAGAAGCAGTTGAGCCCGAGCTGGATCCTCATGCGCTCTGGTAACTGGGGTGTTCCTAACACTACTGAGTGGCTTAATGATGTTTTAGCCCCTGGTGGAAGGATTGGCATCGATCCTGTGAGTAATATTTGAATTTTTGTGATCTGTTGGTATTACTGTATTCATGTTCCCTTTGTTCAAAATGTTGAAGGCTGCTGCTCTCTGTATACTTGACCTAAGTCAGTTTACATAGTTGCATGCATCAAGATATACCTCCATAAAAGTTTGGGAGCAGATGATTTTGATGACCATTACGGCATTACCAACTCAATTCCTACAGGCTTAGGTAGAGAAACCACAGAGTGCAAACTACAAAACCATTAATTTTTTGAGGAGCACATCTTAAGGAGAAAAAACAAATTCCCTTCTAAACCTTGATTTTTAATGCTCCAACAAGCTGTTGGTTATGAGAAAATGGATGTTTCTTTTGGACCTTTGACGGCCATTTAATATGTCAAAGGTTGGAGTTGCTACAACCCATTACTTTCGGACTTGATTGGAAGTTTACCATAAAAAGCACATTGGCAAATTGTTAAGGCCCTCAAATTATTTTAAAAACTATGTGAAATTTGGCAGCATCAACTTGAAGCAAATTTACACTCGGGTAGGGGTATGCCTCTCTACATCCTACCTCCCCCAAACCCCGCTTTGGCGGGATTGGGCTGATAATGCTTCACTTGCATGATATATCTACACTGTGTGTTTTATACTTTTATATGCTTGCGTCTGATGCCACCTTCTCTTCTATTTGTGAAGGGAGCAGTTTCTTTTTTCTTCTGATGCTGTAAATGAATTAAAGGAAGCTGTTGCTAAAAGCAGTCATGAGTTGGTCTACTTATATGATGTTAATCTCGTGGACGAAGTATGGAAAGAAGCAAGGCCTCTGCCTCCAAACAAACCAATCCGAGTGCATGATCTTAAACATGCTGGTGTAGATGTGTCGACTAAATTATCTAAACTGAGGTCTGAACTAACCAGCAATGGTGCATCTGCCATTGTTATCTCTATGCTTGATGAAGTTGCCTGGCTACTCAACTTGGTAATTAATTAAGTTCTGCTCAATTTCTTTCTGTTACTTTATTGTTTATTTATGCATCATTTCTCTCTTTTATTTATAATTATCGTTTATGGCAGAGAGGAAACGATGTTCCACATTCTCCTGTTATGTATGCATACTTAATAGTGGAGATGGATGCAGCAAAACTGTTTATTGACAACTCTAAAGTCACCCCTGAAGTGATGGACTACTTGAAGACAGCTGGCATAGAGTTAAGACCATACGAGTCCATTCTTTCTGAAATTGAAAGGTTAGTTTGGATCACTAGAATATCATCATGCAGATTCTATGCTCGCATGTTCAGTTTTGTAACATGAAGCTAATTTTACTTGACCATTCTTCAGCTTAGCTGCTCGAGGGGCCCACCTTTGGTTGGACACATCATCGGTGAATGCTGCTATTGCAAGCACATATGCATCCGCGTGTGATAAATTTTTAGAAAGCCTTGGTAGTAAAAGCAAAGGAAATAACTTATCTGGTGCGCCGAGTGCATTGTGTAAGAGCTCTCCCGTGTCTCTAGCTAAAGCAGTGAAAAACGATGCTGAGTTAGAAGGGATGCGTAATTCTCATCTACGGTAATCACAAGATAATTTCTCTGATAATTCTGTGGGAGGTGAATGTATACACAGAGGGTGGGGCATTCTTTTAATTGGAACATTTCTTTTTTGAATGACAAACTTGAACACCTTCACCCTTGTTCTAGTTGGGAAATATAACCCACAACCACTTGATTAATGGGGCACCTTATATACACCTTTGCTTCGGCTGGACAAAGTATCTGTCATTATATGATGGCTTTTGATCTAGTGGATACACATTGATAGATAACTTGTGTATCAGGGATGCAGCTGCTCTTACTGAGTTTTGGTCATGGCTGGAGGAGGAAATGAATAACAATGTGGTACTAACAGAAGTAGAAGTTGCAGACAAACTTCTTGATTTTCGTGCCAGCCAAGCTGGTTTTGTTGATACTAGCTTCGATACTATAAGTGGTATGGTCCTTGTCTTCATACTTGAGCCCTTCGTATCTCTACTTCGGTTCATTTTGATTGTTCAGTGTTTATATAATCTCCTTCTCCTACATCTTAACACTTCATTATCTCTTTTTGGTTCGAGTGTCAGTTTAAGTTGACCATGTACTCTTTAAAAGTGTCAAGCCAAAATTAATAAATATATTTATAATAAAATACTTCTTTGAACTCAAACAAAACCAGAGGTTCTTGTTAGAACTTTTGCTAATAATAAAGTACTGTTTTGAACTCACAGGTTCTGGTGCAAATGGTGCTATTATACATTATAGAGCAGAGCCAGATAGTTGTAGTGTTGTGGATACACAGAAATTGTTCCTGCTAGACAGTGGGGCTCAGTATCTTGATGGGACAACTGATATAACAAGAACAGTACATTTTGGTCAACCTTCTGAACGACAAAAAGAATGCTTCACCCGAGTTCTTCAGGTGCTGACCTTTTGTTCTTGCATACTTCTTTATTCCCTCAGTAATAGAAAATAATTCAGATCTGATTACAGTGTTCATTTGGATACCTTTAAATTTCAACTTTCTCCATACATTTTTGTTTCGTCAATTAAATTGTTTTTTACTTTTTATGGGTGAAAAGGGGCTAAAATTATTTTTTCTTTCATACATCTCAACAAAAAATTGTCGGAAACTGTCATTTAGTGGTTATAACCGAGCTATCTTGTAATCAATTGTTCTAAACCCCAACTCATGCCCATTTCACAGAGCCTTGCCTCATTTATGACCTTGAACACACTAGTGCTTGGTTGATGGGCCAACTTTGATACACCTTGGGTACAGCTAGGCCAAAGGACCTGTTAGGTATTTCGTAATGAAATCTGAGTATCTAACATATAGTGATCTATTTGACACTAAAAATCAAACCTAGAGTCTTTCTTTTGTGGGATGGATGAGGGGTATTTTCTCGCTGTACTTGGTTCATATATATCAAGAAGATGTAATATATCTAGAGCCCGCCCCTTACAAATAATAGGTGGCTCCCTTAATTTACAGTTGGTCTGTGTTGTTTATGTTCATGCTGTACGCATTGATAACTTTTATGCTGCTGCTGTTCTGCTTTTCTGTTGTCTTGATAAAGTAGATATTCAAAATTGCACTAGTCATTTAGGTCTCAAACGTATGAATTGCACAACTATGTTCAGGTAGAAGTTTTGAGCACTCATGAGTCATGAGAATAGATAGTATGATAGTTAAATAATCTATTTGGTTTCACGCTTGGGATATTGACGACTCAAATTTCTTATTTGAAAATTAATAGAGAGATATTGAGGACAAGAAAAATGATGCTCATATATGGAAGGCATGTGATAAAGTGACAATGGAAGTTGTTGTAGTAGATTCTTAAGTAAAAAAAAGTTAACACTAGTTATGAGACTGAAAATGTGTATTGCATGACCGAAATTGTTTATTTCCATATTATAAAATAGTATTTGACATGACGTAAGTACCTGTTTATTTTAACTAAGGATGACTGACAGTTAATATTGAATTTTGATGGATCATGGTCATGTTATTCTACAAGGCACGTTTAGGATCTAAATGCATAAATATATTATTGGAGAACGATCTTGAAAATCTGGGTTTTTAGCTGATTATGTGTATAAAATAACTGCAGGGCCATATAGCTCTTGATCAAGCAGTGTTTCCTGAAAATACTCCGGGTTTTGTACTGGATGCATTTGCACGTTCTTCCCTTTGGAAAGTTGGACTTGATTACCGGCATGGTATTTTTCTCTAACGCTACTATTTTCTAGAGTTCTTTTTTTCCCACATGATGTGATAAAATGCATATATTGTTATTACTAAATACTTTTGGTTATTGTATCAGGAACTGGTCATGGGGTAGGAGCTGCATTAAATGTTCATGAAGGTCCGCAAAGTATTAGCTTTCGTTTTGGCAATATGACTCCCTTGCTTAAAGGCATGATTATCAGCAATGAACCAGGCTATTATGAAGACCATGCCTTTGGTATTCGAATTGAGGTATTTGCACCTGTTTAGGATATATTGTACTATTCTACGGTCTACGGTATAACTATACCAAAAAAAAAAAAAAAAAAAAAAAAAAAAAAAAAAAAAAAAAAGCTGGTTCTTGTTTGAAGTATTACTTGAACCCCAATAAAGTAAAGTAAAGTAACTCCCAATACCGTCTTCCACGGGTTATGGGTCCCAATACCGTCTTCCACGGTGTTTGGGGGAGGTTGAGACGTAGACAGCCTTACCCCTACCTAAGGTAAAGAGGCTGCTTCCGGTTCTACCAAATGTAGAAAAGGACCTCCGAGCCTTGCTCTTTTGTCATAATTTACTTATTAGACAATTTGCATTAAGGTTGACTGAGGTTAAGCACCTTAGAGTCTGTCACTCTGTTGTCGCTTACGATTAGAGTAATGAAGTTGTGGTTCATGCAACCTTTACAGATTATATTAAAGTTAATGTAATACGTTATGCAGAATCTTCTATATGTCAAAGAGATTGACACACCTAACCGTTTCAGAGGAATTACGTATATTGGATTTGAGAAGCTTACTTTTGTCCCCGTACAGGTGTGTGAAATTATATTTTCTAGCTTGTTTGTACATAACTTATAGTTGTACAATTTTGTCAACATATTTAAGCTTCCTAAGCTGTTAATAGTTCATAAGAGGAATTGTTTCTTCGCTTTTCTTTTCTTTCTGTCCTTCTAGTTGTGGATATTTTAATTCCCGAGATGATTCTTATTATAAATGCTCATATGTTGTTAATTTTTTATTTTTATTTTTAACTTGCGCATGAATTTCTGTTATTTAATTTGATACATGCTAACGCCAAATTCATTATGCAGACTAAATTGGTTGACCTAACCTTGCTATCCGCTGCTGAGATCGATTGGCTCAATGATTACCATTCACAAGTTTGGGAAAAGGTAAATTTTCATCCCTTTATTAGTAAAAGTAAATACGATACGATAACAATATTATTGTCATTATCGTTGTCTTTTGCTATCATTATCAGTATAATTGTTAGTTTTTTCTATAATCTTAAATTGAATAAAGCATGGTACGAAACAAGATAACAACTTATATCCAATATAGAAGCCAACTCTTCTATTTGATGGTTTACTTGCGAGAAGCATACCAACTCTCTAATGATGGCTCGATAGAGAATACCAAATCAATATATCAAATAAAGAATGACTATATATTATTTCTAAGCCCTATACAGTATCTAGATTTTTCTTGCAAGAATTCGTAACCTATTAAAACTATCAATCGTGGTCTTTAAAAATAGCACTATTTAAGTTGATGTAAAAAATTGTATGATGTAAAAAATCATATTTTTTTATAAGGTGAAGTAAAAGTGACCTTCAGTTTTGTTTAGACTGTATTATGTAAAACGTTTGACGTGCCTTGAAACAATGAACAATTTGGAACCAGTCAGGGTGGCCTAGTGGTAAAAGGCCTAGTTGTAAAAGGCTTGCGACTATCATCGCTAAAATGTGTTAAGGCCTCAAGTTCAATTCCTACACTAGGTGCAAACAACCCTGAAGTTGTCGGAATTATATAACATGACATGCATAAATATAAACACATAAAACATCAAAGAGCATGCGGAAGCGTAGGATCATATAATAGTAATTAACTAACCGAATATTAAAACGTATGCGTACCTTTTGCAACTCCAAGCTAGCAATAATAGGATCGAGTATAAAACGGTTTAACGAATCGACCCTTACCTTTTTTCGATTCAAACCAAGAGGCAAACAATAGTGTGTTTGCACCACGTTCTTGTACACACGTACTAATACCGAATTAATGAGAATGCTAGTTCAATAAAACACAACGTTTTGTTTTATAAAACAAAACCGATCGACCCCTTAGGGTTTTGTACAATCGGTCGACTATCACAATAGAGAGGAGAGAAAAAGGTTTAGAGTATTGTGTGTGTACAAAAGATTAGCAAACAATGAACCCCAAGCCTTGTTTATATAGTATATGAAACTTAGAGGACAAGTTAGGGTTGGATTGGGTTTCCCCCAATCCCAACCGATCGGCCAAGCATCCCTAAAGGGATTCCGGAACCTTCCCGACCTCTAATTTCACTCTTTTCCTTCTCTTTTATATTTAACGACCGTTAGTCAATTACCGTTAATTACTTAACGCTCGTTATTCGTTATTTGTGTAATTAATAATTAAACACAACATTTTACATTTAATTATTAAACATTAATTCTCATACGTAAAATGTGCAATCCCGTGGTCTCGAGTTCGAATCCGGACATAAAAAAGTAAAGTAACTCCTAATACCGTCTTCCACGGGTTATGGGTCCCAATACCGTCTTCCACGGTGTATGGGGGAGGTTGAGACGTAGACAACCTTAACCCTACCAAAGGTAGAGAGGCTGCTTCCGGTTCTACCAAAGTTAGAAAAGAACCTCCGGCCTTGCAAGGGGTGAGGATCGAACCCTTGACCTCTGTCTCTAGAGGCAAGGGTGTTAACCACTTGATCCAACCTTGCTCTTTTTAGAGTTCGAATTCGGACATACACGTATTAAATTGTCCATAAAACTGCCACGCGAACCTCCTGAAAAGGGAGGGCTTTACCTGGTTTGAGTATGTGTGGCAGTGGGTTCAAACCCCGCGGGTTAGTAGGCCAAAAGCTCGGAAACCATGGTTACCCAAAAGATAAAAACAATGAACAATTCGAATATTGAAATGATAGGCTTCATTTTCTGGATGACCACAATAGTTCTAGTCTTCTAGAATAATGTAAAGTACCAATCAGAACACTATGTTTAAGTAGAAATAACATATGTTTTTGTTTTAACTTCAGTCATGAAATAGAAAATACAGAATATGCTTGAAACAATCGACAATGTTCTCCGCTTGTCCCATGATATTGTGAATTTTGACTGGCAATATGGTTTTAGAACGGTACACTGTAATAAAAGTCCCAAGTACCCTTACATAACTTAAAAACTTTCCAATGATAAACATCTACATTTTTTTTTCCGATAAGTTTCCGAAATAAAAGTTGTTGATATTTTCTTGGGATGGAGAAAATTGAAATAGCCGGTTCTGTAGACCCCTACTATAGTGCTATAGAATAAGGATTGATATTAAGTTCACTAAGACTGGGTGTAGTAAGGGGAGGTTGGACGCATCGTCCCCCCTCACCCACCCGTTGTTCTTAACACATTCACCCCCACCACCCAGGGGCGGAGCCACCTTACTAGTAGTTGTGGGGGGGGGGGGGGGTGTGGGCAACCAAGTTGTTGCGGATACACAAAATATATAAGAAAAGAGGTATAAATGATGGGAAAAAAGTTCGGTGCCCTCACCCGTAAAACCCAAATGCCCTCGTCGCTCTCAGCTTTTCAACAATTTGAGAGTGCTCAAATGTAAAAAAAGAAGATTTTCCGGTGGCTAGTTCAATCGGAAAACATGGGGAAAGAAGATAACGGGTATTGGGTAATAGTGTGATTGGGTGTGGGATGGTGGGAAGTGGGAAGTGGGGCCATTGGGTAAGTATATGATACTCTTATCTCCCTTGATAAGTGTACGTTGTAATTTGGTAGGGTAAATAGGTGTATGACTTGAGAAATTTGGCTTTTTAATTAGTGCTAATGAGAATTTTTAAAATGTTGGTAGTTAATACACTATTTGTGGATATGATATTTTTTTTCATATATGGTTTTGTAACTGACATAGGTAATTTAATGTTAAGTACTTCTTGTGGACTTTCTCAAAACGATTTTTCATTAATTGTTAATGGTTTTGATATAATAGTCACATTTACTTTAGTTAATTTATTCATAAAATAAACTGTCAATTTTTGGTATTTGATTAACGAAATTATACAGCTTAAGTTAGTTTATTTTTGAACAAATTAGTTGAAGTCACTAACCAGATTTTATTTTATCAGCACCTAAATTTATAGTTAGTGTTAATTGCATCGTAAGATATCACTTTTGTTGCCTTTATATTATGCCCGACCCGATTTGTTTTATATTACGCAAAAAAAATGACATCTCCGGACATATTATTTAACCACTCGCTCGATGTCCCCCATTATCACATTTTCTGGCTCCGCCACTGCCCCCACCCACGCGTTGATGACCGATTTTGAGCACAAGTCGGTCAATAGACAGACCGACTTGTGAAGGTTGTGTGTGTGGGTTTAGTTTTGTGGGGTATATATGTTTGGGTGGTGATGTTGGTTGTCTTATTACGCTATGTTGGTGGTGACCGGTGATGTTGGTGTTGAGTGAAAAGGTGATGTGACTCTGAGTTGGCGGTGATGATGTTGGTCCCCACTACCCCAATCCAAGATAACATGAGTAGCCAGTTCTGTAGACCCCTAATATAGTGCTAGAGACTCCTACGTAAACAGTTTTCAGTTTTCAGTTTGTGCATGTTTTCTTTAAAATGATATTTACTTTCATTTCTTTCAGGTCTCACCATTGGTGGATGGGTCTGCACGTGAGTGGCTTTGGAATAACACACGCCCAGTTGCAAAACCATGATTATTTGTATCATTGTTGCATTACATGTGTTTACAATAAGGGTTATTATTTCATCTGTATATAAAACATGGTACTGGGGAAGGGATTCGTTGAACTACATTTGTTACATGACACAATATTTTTCAAGTACAGATATTCAGTTGACATTCAAAACATGTTGATAATATCCGTGTCTGATGATAGTTAACCCATGTTGATAAATCAGCGACTGATGATATCGCTGTGAAATTATCACAGGGTCATAGTCATATATAAAAGGACACGCAGGTCCGCTTTTCGAAGGACCAATGATGACCTGGTAAATTTGCCACGGCGGCTGACTTGCCTAGGTATTCTGTTACTAATTTTTCTGGGCCTACAGATTTGTCTAATGATAGATGTCCTATTAGTGATATAAAAAGTATGGGATATAATTCAGGCTAGGCGTGGATATTTGTCTGATCACTTTAAGTGTTTCGCAAGTGATTGTCACTTGGATTCTTGTTTCAAACTCTTAACAGTCGCTTTGAAGTCACAATTTTACACCTAACTGATGCTAGGATACGAAGAAAGAGGGGGAAGCTAGTCTATTATAAATGGGTACGTGATGTCAGGATCAGCGTTACTATTGTCAAGTTAGTGCAACTTATGCTTGGATTAGTTTATTAATAGTACTTCATAGAACCTCGTAAACGTACCACCTGGGTCAAGAGCGAGGAGTTGTCCTTGTTACACGACTTTAATAAGAAATTGGTATTGATTCTTACCTAGAATGCACTTGATTCTGTTACTGGTTTAATCTGTTATATCTTTTTAGGAATGGTAATTGTGGGTCCTGTAACCATTGCTCAGTTTTGACAACTAAGTTTTAATCTTACTTTAGCAAAATCTACATATGGTTTTAGGCCGTGTATCGCTTTTGAGATCTTCAAGAGCATCCTACTAATTGACTAACTTCCTAATCTTATCCTACTAATGTCTTTTGTCTTAGAAAAGGAATGGACCCAATGTCTTGAAATGCATCATTATGTTGCACTAAAAGTTGTGAGGATATGCTGTCAATGCAAGTGACTAGTGTGGTATTTAAATTTCAAACTTCGTCCTTGTGGTTTACACACAATCGCACATTTCGTCTTTTTCACAAAATAAGTACATTGGCCGTCTGTGTCAATTTTTGCATGTTTAATCCTTTCCATAAACATTGTTTGTAGCTTCCGTTAGTCACACTCACGTGCATAAAACGTGAGGGTATTTATGTCTTTTCCCACCACAATTACCCACTTTAATATCTTTCTCTTTTATACTTTTGTCAACACAATCACAATCATAGAACCCTAGATTCGCAAATCACCAAACTAAAATGTAACATTGTTTTTGTGGGGATCCAGCCATATAGCTTGTCCATGATGTACAAACAATGGAGGGATCCTCACAAAAACAATGTTCCATTTTTGTTCGGTAATTTGAGAATTTAGGGTTCTATGATTTTGATTGTGTGTGTGTTTGAAAAGTGTTGGCACAGACAAGAATATAAAAGAGTAAAAGATATTAAAGTGGGTAGTTGTGGTAGGAAAAGGAACAAATACGTTTTATGCATGTGAAGGTGACTGACAGAAGCTACAAACGGCCGTCCATGGAAAGGACTGAACATGCAAACATTGACAAGATCACGGACCACCAGTGTACTTTGTAATGAAAGGTACAATTTTGTGTAAACTAAAGGGATGGAGTTTGAAATTTACTCTTATAAGAAGATTGAATCTATATATGTCGTACCATGTATATAACATTTGGGCTTGTTTGTTTATTTTGATTGAGTCATGTTTAAATAAAAAATGATTTAATGTGAACTCCTCAATCTTACTATTTTATATTTTCAGTTATCTTTTTCAGTTAAATATAATTTATTTATTTATTTATTTTTTTTTTTTTGCTAGGAGTCAAGATATTATTATCTGAAATAATGAAGGAAAAGCTTTACACTGAAACGGCAGGCAAGCGGGCAACAAGCTGCGCCGCTAGCTTTTTTGAATATAAACAAATATTTTTAACATGACTTTTTAAAATAAGTTTTTTCTTTATTAAGACAAATATCCTCTTAGAAGTTTTGCTAATGCATTGAATACTAAATTAATTAGCAATATTTACAACAAAAGAGAAACAATATTGGCGATCAATCGGTAAAAAGTGATGTATGTAGACATCTATTATATATTTGATTGAACAATATTGCCGAATCCTTTAGATAATCACCAACACTAACGAGCAGTGTACCCGTTTGTGTAATATAGTGAGTCGGCAAGACCGGGTCGTTCGTAGGGAGCAAAGAGATCCTAAATGTCTAGTAGTTTTTAAGGTTGTCACGTATGTTTTTAATCCACCGATTATGTTTTTAATTCTACTGACTAAGATACTGAAAATAAAATAAAGACAACACGGTAGTTCTGGTGAAAAGAAGATCAAGAGATAAAAGCATACTTGCCTTGCTAATCCCCTGATTTCATTAATGATATAGTTCTAAGTGCAACGTTCATCTAGTGTGCTTTGGTGAATCAAATATATAGGAAGTCACTTGGTTATCGATTTTCCTCCTAACTTCTTCCTAAAAGTCGGGCACGCATTTCGGTCCTACTACCCTAACTAATATTCCAAGCATTAAATGTTATCAGTTGATCTATGGGACCTACGGTTTTGTGTGGGTGCCAAACCACTTAGGTTTCTTGACAAATGGTAAAAAGCCTTAGTTATCGGTCAATCGCCAATGTTGCTACTAAATCTTAAACCTTATTGTCTACAATTTTTAACCTGGTAAAGGCCCTTGGTTATCGGTGTATCACGCCCACCACTAATCCTATTTGCCAAGGTAAATTAATGATTATCGTTTACTAAACAACTATAATCAACAAGTATTTATGGTCTATGCAACGACGTAAGTCTATAAAAACACATAAATCATCCACAACACGCATAGAGTAAACTGAATAACTTGTATCATTAAATCACGAAGGTTCATAACAAGGCAATCACAAACAACTTATCCTTTCATAACAAATGATAAGCAAAGATTATTCAAAGTAGATAAGATAATCGAAATCATAATGAAAAACTCTAATCAAATGTTTATGTTAGCATTAATAAAAAGTGATGGTCATTTGCTTACTAACAACTTTGTATTGTGTCGTGTAGCATGTAATAGAATAGTAAAAAGGGCTCATGGTTTGGACTAAACTAAGTGGTTAATTGTGACAAATCGTAATTTCAGGTCATTTTCCAAACTTCGAAATTTACTATTCACAGATTACTATTCATCATTTTACTATTCATCAGTTCACTATTCATCATTTTTGAAGTCAGTTTACGACTTTGAGATGTTTTCAAAAATTTTACTATTCACAAAACACTATTCATTCCCGGAAGGAAATCACTATTCATGGTTATCTTTCATCATTTCGTAAACTAGGTTTACGGGTATTAAAATTCGCGTAACCATTAGGGTTTAGCTGCGTATTCATGAAACAACATTAAGGACACATCATATAGACTAGAGTAGTCTACATATCATCAGTAACATCATCTGCATGTTAGGTCATTCGCGGGTTTGCATAATTTCAATTAACGTATGTTTATTTATTTAATAAACGTTACCACTCAGTCATTACTACGAATAATATACCCGACACTCCCGACTATGGTCCTAATATATTTTCACTCTCATTATAATGATATAAAAATTATATTATTAATTTACCCGGTGTTTTGAAATCATTTACTATATATACTGTTAAAAGCTTATAACTACGACGGTTTGCGTAATTTCAACACAATGACCATTTGAACACCTGATTCTTGCAAGAAATGTGATTTTATAATTTTTACAACTTCTTCATACTTTATTTTGTTCCGTCAAGATTTATTTCTAGCTAACTCGGTACCCGGTAACGCATAATACACAACTAATCTAACAAAATCTTACATCCATGAGACAACAACATTTATGAGCACACAACCTCCCTTCCATCCCTTGTTTGCCGCCCCTTGCCCCCCCTAGGTCCCAACTAGCACTTGATTATCTTGACTAAATTTACTACTACTAAATATTACTTACAAAAACTACCTCATAACACATACTACTTCAAATCAACTAGCAAAGTTTTCTCTCATCCTCTCCCTCTCCTATGTGTTTCGGCCAAGGCAAGAACAAGAAGAAAAATCCATCAAAATTTCAAGAACAAGCAACTTTCAAGCTCTATTAGTGTTACTAGTTAAGGTTTTGAAATAAAAACCTCGGAGGTTACTTAAGTATTTTGCTCCAAAAACTCATCAAACCTCAAGTAAGTTTCAAGTAAAATTTTCTACTCTTTTATACTTTCATTTAATCTATTTTGATGTTCTAATAGCAAATCATGCAAATATACATATGTTATATACCACTTAACACCAATTTTTGTCACTAAAATGGATTTAAAGATTTTTATTAGTAATCTTGTGAGCTCCATTATTTTTGGTGAAGATTAGGAACCCATGACACCCTAAGAAGGTGTATGGTAGGCTTAGAATAGTTTTGGTGTTGATTGGAAGGGATATATACAAGTCTTGAACTAGAAAAATTGGTTTTAACAAAGTGTAGACAAGGTTCTGTCCATTTTTGCAATTTCTGGAAAACTCAGTAGATCATGAGTCATTTTGGTTTATATTTTTAGAAAATACACTCAAAAACGAAACTGTGGCCGCTGGAATGAGCAAAAACGAGCTTACGACGAGAAAGATACGTTAATTCTAAGTTTGACGACGAAAACTAAATTTCTGAAAAATAACGTGCTGTTGCACGAATTTCAAAGGGTAAAACGAGGCGTTGGACGCGATCTATACAAGCCGACATATCAAAAATATATTAGTTCGCTGTAAGACGAAGCCGAGGACATAAAGAACGTAGAAAACGAGCTTATAACGACCAAGATACAAGCGTTTGAAAACCGACGATCGCTACATATTTTTTTATCAGCTTTTAATAGAAATATTTCTAAGTATAAATTTTTTTTTTGCGGGTGACCATGTTGAGAGCCATTTTCTCGTTGATCGAGACTCGTATGGACAAAATTTCGATTATACGAATTTAAGATGTTGTTACAAGCTTTCTAAAAACGCCGAGATCGTTTCCTAACACTCAATATTCACCAACTTACGACTAGCTTTGCGAGGCTACTTAGTCATTTTCTAATAGTGGTTGAAAAATGTTTCCTAACACTCAATATTCACCAACTTACGACTAGCTTTGCGAGGCTACTTAGTCATTTTCTAATAGTGGTTGAAAAATATTAAATTACGACGGAAAACTCTATTATTCTGCTATAAATCATCAAACGACTATCGTAGGATATCGTTACAACGTATTTACACGTAAAATGTTTTACGACTTAACAAGACGTCAAAAATATATTTTTCGACAATAAACGTTATTTCCAAATTTCACGAGTGGTATCGATAACATACGTATTGGCATGTATAGCATCATTTCATGACTTACATTAGATCATATCATTCATATTAGGTTGCGGTAAGAGATTGTGCCTCATTTCAGTGTATCCACTTTTGTCATCATTACTATTGCATCAGGTGAGTTTCATAGCCCCTAC
This sequence comes from Artemisia tridentata subsp. tridentata, assembly GCA_021014915.2. Lineage (NCBI taxonomy): Eukaryota > Viridiplantae > Streptophyta > Magnoliopsida > Asterales > Asteraceae > Artemisia > Artemisia tridentata. The sequence continues at coordinate 302,716,807 of CP139507.1, read as the reverse complement.
TCTTATACGTTTTGAATTACTTTTGGGGGAGAATACATGTTCGTTTTCATCTAAATGCAATACTTGCTTTGCTTGAATATGCTACTTGTTTAGTCAAACCATTATTTGTTCTACTTATGACTTTGTTATTCACTCGGATGCGTTGTATATTCACTTGTTTCATACTTAATTCCTATTACTCATGGACACAAGCACTTTAAACGATTATGCATGCTTAACCGAATGAACCGGCTCCACTACTATGTACATACATGACAAAATGAACGGGTCACATAACCGAATGCACGGGTCACATGACAGAATGAAAGGGTCACATGACAGAATGAATGGGTCACATGACAGAATGAACTGGTCACATAACCGAATGTACTGGTCGAACTAAATTTATTTTAAATCTTGGTCCATATATTACTTTTGTTCACCTAAACCGAATCTTATTTGGCAGTGGGTTGTAAACACACAGGTTGCAAGTCTTGTATGGGCGGGACTTGGGACTGAGTGGATTTACAATGCCTTTGCTGGGAAATTCCTATTCAAATGCTTTACATTTTACACTAAACTCTATGAACTCACCAACCTCGTGTTGAAACTTTAGCATGTATTTTCAGGTATAAAGCAATAGCACGCTATTGGAGGCTTTTGGCAGGGCATGGCATGGTCATAGAAGACTCTGATATATTTGGGACCACTTGAAATCTTTTATGGGCTTACATTTCCGCATTTTATTGAACGATGTAAAACAAAATACTTTTGATTATGAACATTTATTTTAAACGGATACGGTAAATCCGTTCTCTTTACTCTGTGTTATGGTACCAATTTAGTAGCACCCCAGCGACATGTATGCTTCCGCTGGACCCGAATTTGGGGGTGTTACATTAATAGTTAAGGTATACTAGGCCATTGTATGTAAGAAGTAAACATAAGTCCAATCCATAATATGTAAAGCCCATGGAAAGCCCAAGTGGCTAGCTAGGTTTGTACTATAAATACCACACTACACCTCATTCATAAGGTGGGCGTGTGTGTGTATGTTTGTGTTTTAATATAGTTTCTCTTCATCTTATATTCTTATTCTCTCTTTCATATATATTCACACGATATACATATACGATCCATCTTTAGTGCTTATATGAGTTATATAGTGTGATAAAGTAGCTAGATACTTAGTGCTTATACGAGTTATATATAAGGGACCGTCCATGTTTAAGGGACTGTCCCCCGCTCCTCTTGCTGCCTAAAAATATAGAACTATTTTCAACAGAATTCTCAACCCTTTTGCACATAGATTTCTCTCCTCTATACCTTCCCTTCTTTGATCATTTAACTTGTTTAATCTTGTTTAAATGTGATTCTTTCTTTCTTTCCTTAAGTGCAAGAGAAGAACTTTCGTTATCTTCTAGATACGAAGTTATGTAGTAGCTAGTCCATGTGTAACATTTGTTACATATAGATCGAGTCCATATCTCTCAATTCTTGTATATTGATAAATCCGACTTGTGTATAAGTTGGAAATTGTTGTGTAAGTGTAGATCCAGATGGCGTGTAAGTCCAGGAAGTGTTGTAGTGGTTAGTGTTGTGTAGATCCGGATGGTGTGTAAGTCCGTAAAGCGTTGTAGTGGTTAGTGTTGTGTAGATCCGGATGGTGTGTAAGTCCGTGAAATGTTGTGTAGTGGTTAGTGTTGTGTTGTGTGGTGTGAATGTAGATTGGTTCTATCTAAGATTAGAACTCAACATTTAGCTTAGTGTCGTAAATCGGTGTAAGCAACGTTGTGTGGTTTTCTTTGCCTGAAGGGAGCTTGTTGATTAGTGAAGTAACTCCCGAGTTGGGTACTCGGGTAGTGAAGTAGGGCGAAGAGGAGCTTCGTGACCGAACCACTATAAATCATCGTGTCCGGTTTTCATTTTCTCTACTTATCTATTTACGTTTTATTTTTTCATTTATCGCTTTACATTTATACTTGCATTGCGTTTAGGTTTGTGTGGATTGTTGCTTATATTGTGATTATGTTTGTGTCATGGCATGGTATTTATATTGTGTTTATGTTTGCGTTTTGGTGACATGCTTTACTTATTGCACTATACTATCTCTAGTTGTTGTAAGACTATTGTTGACACTTTTGATATTACGTCACGCTTGATCGGTCATTTGATACAAAAGTTTTAAGATTTTAAACGGGAACGTATTCACCCCCTCTACGTTTCTACAATTGGTATCAGACCGAGGTCGCTCTAGTTTTCAAAACAAATGGTTTTTAAAATAGAGTACAATCCATGTATCAAATTTCTCATGAAGGGGGATTAATTATGAAAAGTGTGTTGTTGCTTAATTTGTACTAGAGTGTTTTGTTTCTTAAATCGTACTAGTTTTGTTGGTTAAATGCACCTCGTATACTAGCTTGAAGGTAAATCTTCTCAAAAGAGTTTGGAAGTGTCGATATTTGTTTTTCTAAGTCTTAAGAGTAGTAATGACGTCCAAAACACGTGTTATATGTGCGGGAACAAGTTCTTTAAGTCCGATAAGTCACCAAATGAATTTATACACAAAAAACGTGTTTCTAAGTACTAGTCGCAGTCCCAAATTGTAACCACCGGTAAATTTTCACCTTGTATTAATATTCTAACGAGAGAATATTTATCCATTTTCTACGTATAAATTTTTTTTAAACATTAGCAGTTTATCTGATCACAACCACAAACTAATTTGACGTAACTCACATTCCCAATAAAAACACTTTATATTTATTTCAAGTAAACATTCTTCAACTTCTATTTGCCACTTTACATTAATTTGTTAACATACGATTATTAAACTTTCAAACTAAACGTTTGCTATTTATTAGAGTTTTCACGAAACCTAATTTATTATAACTATGATACTAAAGTACAACATTTTATACCTAGAGTATAAGTCATTAAAGCACAGAAACCCTAATTTCACTTTAACTCCTGATACGAGCCCTAAACTCATAAATCTATGATTTTATGTGATCAAATCACAAACCCTAATTATTAGTAACATGTTTTCTACAAAATATAAATGTACAAGTCTTTCAAGCACATGTACAAGTCATTTATGCATAAAAACATAATATTAATATAAATCCCATTATAAACCTAAGTGTACTCATTTTGAAGCGCACAATATAAGGTCATTTTGCACAAACCCTAACCCTAATATTTTTACAACATCCAAACTAAGTGTACAAGTCCCTAAACCTAAGGTACAAGTGATCAATGCATAAAAACCTAAAACTACATTTATTACTTTTAAACTTAATTAAACTAACATATATTTATTTTAACAAATATTTAAAATATATTTTCTAAACTCCATGTACAACCCTACCTAGCCTATGGTACAACCCCTTCAAGCACAATATGAATCCTTTTCTTTTATTACCCAATTCGACACAAGGATCAAATCAACAAACCCTAGCTTATTTTCTAATCAATAATTACCCAAACAAACCCTAAACTAAGATTATTACTTCACCTAGAACCTCATGTACAATTCACTAAAGCCTATGTACCAAATCTAAAGCCATTCGACCCATATGGATTATAACTAGTTCGATCCTAACACTACTTAAACTAAAACATTCCACATATACTACAAACTAATTTGTGCACCATAAGAAATTTACTAGGTCTCAAATACTTCCACCACATTATGTTCTCATAGGTTTCAACCATTGTCCAAGTTGGTAGGTAAATTCTTTGACTTAGATTAGAACCACCTCACCAAGATCCTTGATAGTTACCATAATCAAAATGTGTAGGTAAAATTCATGGCCTAAATTTGAACCACATCATAACCACCTCACCACCATCATACAAATCCACGCCATCCTTTTCCCCCCACCTGGTTTCCTCACAACCAACCAAACCAACTACTTAAAACATGGTTTATGTATAAACACATCACCATGTTCCTTAAAGTTCTACCTAGGTCAAATAGATTAGGTAAAATCCATGGCTTCTCTTTAACCACCTCACGCCACCCTCCCCCTCACCAAATCTCACCTCACAAACTTTTATAAACACCTCATCTTGTCCCTTACATGCCCAACATGATGACTAGACCCATAGAAAACCCTAAACTCTTTCCCACTATATATATATATCGACATACTCACACTCATTTTCACTCACACCAAATCGAATCACACAAACCACTCACACATGCACTCTAAACTACTGTGTTCAACCCAAGATAAGCAAGAAGGGGCATTGGATTCGGTGTTATACACGATTGGGACTCCATTCTGCTCGTTTCTTAGTACCTGATCACAGCAGCTCACAACTAAGCTCATACGAGCTATTGTAAGTTTTTCCAATCTTTATTCACACTTGCATAACATTTATAAATCTATTTAACATGTATTCAAAACATTAAAACCATCAACACATCATAAATCTCGTTTCCTTTTCTTTTTTGTTCTTGACCAAACCAAGAAAAAGAGGGTTTTGTTGGAGTTTTGAGGTTTAATTGTGAGCTTGTGTGTTCGACTCATGAGAACCACTTTACATCTTTAAAATCTCTGGTATCCAAACTCTTATTTGCCCCCTTAAACCAAACCATGAGACCTCATGGTCTCGTGGTTATTAAAGCCTTTTTTGACTGTCGACACCAATCCAAACAAACACCCTTATATATTTTGAAAACTTGTAAGTCATCTTAGCCATTCCAATACTTTTTATAAGTATTAAATAGGTTTAATAATGATACTAAACATATCCTAACTAGAAACATAGGCTAAAAATAAGTTTTGCAAAGTTTCTGTAATAATCAGTAAACACACAAACTCTTTTAATACTTTGTAAAACCACATGAGCTTAAAAGCTATAAATTGCTACATTAAAACAAGTAAAATAACCATACAATAAGTTATAAACACAAGCTAGATGACTTTGTAAGAAAAGATTAAAGATCTGTTTTTGTTTCCTGATTCTTGTCGAACAAAAACAACCCAAACCCCCACTTTGCACCCTATTTTCCTACCACGAGAAAGAGACACTAATCCCAGCCAAATACCCTATTTAATCACCACCCAGGAGACTCTAGAACGCCCCCATAACCTGGTCAAAATAGTTAGATATCATGCCTCTACTTGGGTCCTTTTTCTGGTCGCAAATCACAAAAACCAAAAACCCATTTTTGTACACTATTATTAATTTTACAATTATAAGCCATAAGCTACTAAGGAAATGACTTTTAATAAGCTTAAAAATCTGTCAACAAACTACGGAAAAAGTCTCGTGAGGTTTCAAGATCAAAATCTCGTTATATCATTTTTTTTTTCTTTTCTGTTCTTTCTTTGTCGAACCAGCCAAACACCCAACTTTGGATATTTATTTCGACAACCAAATGAACCCCATAAAATCTGAATTTTGTCCATCTTAAAGACCTCCCAGCTAACTAATTGGAGGATAAAAAACGTAGTAAAAATCTTGTCTCGCCCCATATTTATTTTAGCTTGTTTCTGGGTTGGTCGCACAACAAAAACAACAACCTTTAATAATAACGCCCAACACCTCAACTTTAATAATTTATGTGGAAAACTAGAAGGGGGGGGGGGGTTGAATAGTTTTACCGTTTAAAATTAATTTGCTTTGTTACTTATCGTGATTTCAAAGTTAAGTAAACAATCAAGCTCACAAACAAGTAATGTAAGTAAATAAGTAAAGAGAGAAAAGATCAAACCACACAACACGGATGTTTATAGTGGTTCGGCTACAAGGACTCTTATCCTTGCCCTACTCCACTCCTCGAGTCTCTAACTCGAGAGTTATTCTTCACTAAGAAACAAACTCCCTTCTCGGCGGAGAAAACCTTAATACACGTTGCTTACACCTTTTTTCGATACAAAGCTAAATACCGGGTTCTTGTTTAAGGAAGAACCAACCTGACGTCGCCTAAATGATTACCGACACTAAGCTAGATGTCGAGTTCTTTACAAGGGTACAACCACTCCCGACACTCTATGTGTTTTGAGGACTAAAACACTAACCGATTTCTACTGAATAAAAGATGCAACTATGATGTGTGAACTTGATGAAGCGAAAAGTGTACCGCTTTTAAGGGGTCATTTAAGCCCTAAATCGTATTTATTTGATAAAATATTGCCCTAAATCGTTCCTTTTGTCATTTTAGGTACTTTTGAGGAGAAATCTGGAAAAGGAGGCATTTTGGACGTTTTTGGAGCATTAAAGTGAAGAAAACGACAAAGTCTCAAAATTGTGCTGGAAATTACCTTTGACGGTGTCAGGATTTGTTCTGGACGGCGTCATGGCTTGGCAAAAGTGGTGGATGTGAAAATTACTCATGATAAGCCAGAGAAATTTGCATGGGAATTCTGACGGCGTCACGCTTTAATGTGATCAAGGTCGTTACGGCTTAATTTAAAGAGGGACGGCGTCACGCCTAATTCTGACGGCGTCAAGCCTTGATAAGCCAGAACGGATTTTGGAGAGCTAAAGAGGGACGGCGTCAAGAAGACCATCCGGGAACCCTAAAAGCGGCGAGGTGACGGCGTCACACTCCATAACGTGACGCCGTCAGATCTGAAAGTCTATATATAGTTTTGCAATTTTTTGTCATTAGTGTGGAACTTATTGGGGAACTTTGTGTGTGAAAACCCTAAGACGATTTTAGCAGCTTTCTCAAGGCTTTTTGCCTTGAGATCTTCCATGTTACATTGAAGATAAGTTATCAATTAATCATTCAATATGTCTATGTGTTGTTTGATTCTATCTTGTTCTTGTCTTTTGTTTAACATGCTAGGCTAGATTTATCTTGTGTTTGCTTAGATCTAATGAAACCTAGCTATTGATTATTGGTTATTGGTGTGTTATTAGTTGTATTGGATGATTGTTCATCTATGTTAGGCTTAAGAAAACTGGCTTACTTCCTATTCGGTAACTTGCTTGAACGTCTTAAGAAACATGAACCAATGCGTACTAAAGGTTTTTATGGTTGTATTTAATGCACAAGCGAATTCTAGTGATCCCATGTTAGGAGCTTCCTAGCCGGCTCGACATAGGAGTGAAGTAGGAGCTTGTAGAGTTGGGGAAGTACGTACGCCACCCCACGATTGGTATTAAGGAATACACCCGTCATCCACGCAATTAATACACACTAATCAACCGGTAAAAGATAGTTAGGGAGTAAGGAAATCTAAGTAAACACATTTCCCTCCACATAAGTTTTACCACCTTTTCATTTTCAGTTATTTTATTTTATTTGCATTTGTAGTAACTTGGGTTAGTTGACTAGCAACTAATTCCGCCCACTCTTTCAAACCCGAGATTTTACTTGCTTTCATAAAAAATATAAAAACATAAAAAGAATCTTCTCTCACCCTTAGACCTATTAGAGTAGTTTTTCATACCTAACGAACACTATTCCCTGTGGAGAACGATCAATCCCCCGTACTTACCACTACACTATACTACATCGGTCAGGTACACTACCTGGTGGGGTTGTAAGCCTCTTGAGATCCCTCGAGAGGTAAAACCTGTTGTAAGGTTGCAAAACCACGCATCAAGTTTTTGGCGCCGTTGCCGGGGAATAGTTATTGTTTAGGTTGAATTTTTTATTTTATAGGTCTACTCACTAGATTCCTTTCTAGTGAGATTTTTATTTTCTTTTTCTAGGTTTTCTTTAGTCTATCTATTTTCTTCGTTTCTTTGTTCGTAACCATTACCATTCGACATCATGGAAGATGGTAATATCCTTAATCCCAACAACCCACCACCACCTCCTAGAGCCCGTACTTTAGGAGAGTACTCCCGTCCTAGCCACCATGGCTATCGAAACACCATTGAGCTCACTCAAGGAGCCAATGTCACTCCCTTGCGATCCGACACCATCCGGTTGGTGCAAAGCGGATGCGCATTCCATGGACTTCGTTCTGAAGATCCTAATCAACATCTCAAGGACTTTCTCAAAATTGTTGATTCTATAGACCTTGATGTTGCCACTCGAGAGACGACCCGACTGCGTCTCTTTCAATTCTCTCTGCGGGACCAAGCTAGTCAATGGCTAGAGCGTCAACCCGCAGGATCCATCACCTCTTGGGATGATCTCACCACTCGTTTCCTTGCTCAGTTTTTCCCACCAGGAAGAACTACCAAGCTAAGGAATGATATCTTGATGTTCCAACAACGTCAAGGCGAAACCCTCTACGAGGCATGGACTCGATTCAAGGACTTACTCCAAAAAGTCCCTCACCATGGCATAGAACTTTGGCTCCAAATCCAAATCTTCTATGACCATGTCAATCTCTCCACGAGGCAAACCATTGACCAAGCGGCCGGTGGTAAGCTACGTGATCTAAGTGCGGAACAATCATGGGCTCTCCTAGAGGATCTTGCTCTTTATGACAACGGAAGTTGGAGTGATCCCCGTGATTTGAATAAAACGGTCAAGGCAATATCTTTGCCTTCGAACAATTCAAGCACTTCCGACCGTAGGATCATAGAACTTGAAGACCAAGTCAAGTTTCTCATGAAATCCTACGAGGCTCCTAAACCTTCAAGCCAAGTGAACAAAATCACTTCTTCATGTGAATTATGTAGTGGTCCCCACGACACTCATGATTGCATGGAACTCCCCGAACAAGCTTTTGCGGACTACGCATCCTCGCGTACCGACGGAGCGGGAGACAAGTGGTACACTTTCAAACCCGAGCCAAACCCCTACGGTGATACATACAACCCCTCATGGAAAAATCACCCGAACCTTAGGTGGAAACAAAACCAAAACGCACAGCAAACCAATTCTTCCAACCCACCTAATCGTTTCCAATCAAGCGGTTCCAACTCGAACCGTACTTTCAATAACAATCCTTCCAACAATTATGGTTGTACCAATAACTTTGAAGGATTGATGTCCCAATTTATGGCATCACAAGAAGCTCGTTTAGCCAAGTTTGAAGCCGATTTCAAACAAAAACAAAGCGAGATGACCAATAAGATTGACACTTTGTTGAAAGCCCTCAATGACCGAGAAATGGGAGCACTCCCTAGCAACACGGTCAAGAACCCGAAACTAAACGTCAACGCTATTTCATCGGTTTCGTCCCCTAGTTCTTGTCCACAATATTATTCGGTCAATTCCATGAGCACGTGTTTCAAACAAACCCAAATCGTTCCAAATGACCAAGAAGTTATGACATCCAAATTGGTCAACAACATAGTTGAAACACCTCCCACTCAAAACCTTGACGAAGAATTCAAGGAGCTCCACCTTGAAAGTCCGGTTGTTGATGTGTTGGATGAGAAGAAGCTCAAGTTAGGCGAAAAAGGGACCGCCTTCGTTCAAAACAAGCTACCTAAGAAGTTAGATGATCCGGGCTTATTTGTTCTACCTTGCAAGATCGGTAATTCGGAGGCCTATGACACATTAGCCGATCTTGGATCAAGCCTTAACCTACTTTCGTTACCTCTCTACACCTCTCTAAAACTAGGAAAACTTGAAGAAACCGAGGTGATAATAGGCTTAGCGGATGGGAGTGTTGCTTACCCGGTTGGAGTAGTTAAGGACGTGTTAGTACACATTGGAAAACTAACCATTTTAGCCGATTTCCACGTCCTTGATATGGTTAGCGACCCTACATGCCCCTTGTTAATAGGTAGAGGATTTTTGGCGACCGCTAGTGCTATGATTGATTGTAAGGAATCTAAGATAGCGGTAGGAGAAGGTGATACTTGGTCAGTCTATGATGTTAAGAAACATGCCTATGATACTAGTGAGGAACCAACACCCCATTGGTTAGAATTAAATAGGAGACCATCTAGATATGGACCTTGGATCGATAGAGACTTCATAGGACCCCAACGCCCATTTTACCTAGAAGAGGACTTTGTGAACCGAACACATACGGTAGAGCAACTCTTAGCTAGGGACACCGAATTGGATCCATTTGAAGACCCTCTAGTTTTTAGGAAGATGATTGATTTCCTAGGAGTTTTGCCAATTAACCTAGGAATGAATAAGTGGACTCGTGAGGAAGATGATCATAAATGGGATTGGGACAAACCACCCAAAGATGGAGATGGGTCATGGCATATTAAGATGACATTGTATGACCCAGATGGAGAGAAGTGTGAAAAGATATATCGTACTAAGCGGACCAATAGAAAACTTCAATCCAAGCTTAACCCTAAAGACGTCCTCGATGACGAGCTTACTTACATAGGGTAGCGTGACTTTGAGTCTAGCTACAAGACTCGTTAATAAAGAAAAGCGCTTCTTGGGAGGCAACCCAAGTTTTATTTGCTTTGTGTGTTTATTTATTTGTTTGTTTGATTTTATTTGTTTCCGTATGTGTGTTTAAGTATTATTATTATTGATTCATGTTAAAAACTAATTTGTGAAAATGCTTTATTTTGTTTTTGACTTCGTCTTAACTACATATAAAGGTATTTTGCAAAAGTTAAGTGTAAGGGAAATCTAAATCGGTTTATTAGAACACAAATAAACATGAATCGTAATAATATTAAATGAACATACATATTAGTGTTTGTTTGAGTCAAATGCTTGTATCGAGTCATAATGATGTTTTGCAGGATTTCCAGGAAGTAAGGTATAGGTTTTTCCAAAAATTTTCCGGAAACATAACATGAGAATTCTGTCAGATTATTTCTGACGGCGTCAGGATCTACAACTTGACGGCGTCAGGTTTAATTTTCTGAAAATTTTTGAAAGTTTTGTTTTCATAAAAAGTTTTTATTAAATCTATAACTTATAATCTCCAGGAATCTGCAAAATTATCATTCCACAAGCATTATATCCTTATATATAGAGTTTATCCCGCCGATGTTATGCAGGTTTTCGTGTTTGTTTTCTCAGGTTTAACAGGTTATTTTGGACAAGGAAATGTTTGTTGGATCAAGCTTTTGGTGATGCATTAGTCTTGGAGCTTCTACATTCTCTTTGGAAGAAGATCTAACCGTGTTACGTCGGTATCCACCGAGCGAATCAGGGGAGTATTTGATTTCATTCTTTTACTTTATGCTTTTACATCTTGTTATTTGAACATTGGGGACAATGTTCATCTTAAGTGTAAGGGGGGGGGGGGTAAAGTACGATTAGAGAATGCTATTACGCTTGATTTTTGTTTGTTTAATGGTAGATGTGTAATAAAACTGAGATAAATACCTGTTAGGGTAATTTTAGTGCCAAATTTAAAATTTTTTACAACATATAGGAGTGAAACTTTGATCTTAATAAGCGTCTCACGGATAGGAGTTATATGACTAGCTCAAAAACCATACCACTAAAAAATTTTCCACCCCCAAATATGTGAGGTTCGCCCCTAGAATTGGTAGGAAAAGCATTTATGCTATGATGTGTGTACCGGTAGCACTTAGATTCTAGAACTTGCGTTAGGACCATTCCGAGGCCACAAGTGAGACTACATTCGTGTAGTTAGATTTACTACATGATAAGAGGCATTAGGATAAACCCATTGTTTTACACCTGTGTTTTTGTTATAATTACGTTGGCTACATTGGTCAAGTAATTCTCCCACACCCTTTGCGTTGTACTCATTTTTAGTACACGATACCCCTAGTACACCCCTCAGAGTCTATCTTTTCGTTTCGACCTTTAAGCATTTTACTTAAAGGAAGAATTTGTTACACCCCACTTAAATGTACACCCAAATCGCCTTAGCCTACCTTGTATGCACTCATTTTTAGTGCATTATTGTGACAACATTTGTTTAAACCCAAGTTAATTATCTAGTTGATTACATGGTTGCTAAGTCGAGTCATATCCTTGTACATATTGTTTTGGGACGATTGGGACTCATGGGTAAAGTACTAGTGTAATGGAGTAATGGGGAAGAACATCATTATTACCCCCATTTGTGCTAAATATTTTAAAAGTACTCCAAGTTTTTCAATTATCTTAATTCGAGTCATTAGAATAGTAATTTGTAAAGTTATGTAAAAGTTCAAGTGTAAGGGGAATGCAATGCCCCTGTGATGTATTATTTTGGATGGTAGGGCAAAAGTGTATGCAAAAAAAAAAAAAAAAAAAAAAAAAAAAAAAATACAAAAAAAAAGAGAAAAAGAAAAGTAGAAAAAACATACGGACTAACATCCTGTTTCATTTTATGTTTATTTTATGTTTTTGTTATTTTGTTTTTAGCTTAAGATTGAGTCGAGTCTTGGCTTAGCAACATTGTATAGTACATGTAATTGATCAAGATCTTTAACTCGCCACCAGTAAAATATCCTTTATCCAACAAAACCGTGTTTTCCTTTTCCCTACACCTAACGTTATAACCCATTTAAAAGCCCTCTTTGATAGTTTATCTTAGGTGCTTACGCCTAGTGGAGGAGGTTTTCGATCCTTTCCCAAGCCTATGGTAATCTATTTGCTATGACAGGTAGTGAGAGATATTATCCGTTTTCATTTATGAGATTTATTTTGATGACACTTGAGAGATGTGAGTATCTAAACACTACTTGTGAGGTGCTAGTATGTAATCTCCGTGCTTATTATGATTAAAGTGGAACGAATATTTGTTGTAATTACTTTTATGTTAGCATTAAATGGCCCCTAACTTGTATTTTGATTAGAATAAAAGCACATTTGCTTGAGGACAAGCAAATCTCAAGTGTAAGGGTATTTGATGAAGCGAAAAGTGTACCGCTTTTAAGGGGTCATTTAAGCCCTAAATCGTATTTATTTGATCAAATATTGCCCTAAATCGTTCCTTTTGTCATTTTAGGTACTTTTGAGGAGAAATCTGGAAAAGGAGGCATTTTGGACGTTTTTGGAGCATTAAAGTGAAGAAAACGACAAAGTCTCAAAATTGTGCTGGAAATTACCTTTGACGGCGTCAGGATTTGTTCTGGACGGCGTCATGGCTTGGCAAAAGTGGTGGATGTGAAAATTACTCATGATAAGCCAGAGAAATTTGCATGAGAATTCTGACGGCGTCACACTTTAATGTGATCAAGGTCGTCACGGCTTAATTTAAAGAGGGACGACGTCACGCCTAATTCTGACGGCGTCAAGCCTTGATAAGCAAGAACGGATTTTGGAGAGCTAAAGAGGGACGGCGTCAAGAAGGCCATCCGGGAACCCTAAAAGCGGCGAGGTGACGGCGTCACACTCCATAACGTGACGCCGTCAGATCTGAAAGTCTATATATAGTTTTGCAATTTTTTATCATTAGTGTGGAACTTATTGGGGAACTTTGTGTGTGAAAACCCTAAGACGATTTTAGCAGCTTTCTCAAGGCTTTTTGCCTTGAGATCTTCCATGTTACATTGAAGATAAGTTATCAATTAATCATTCAATATGTCTATGTGTTGTTTGATTCTATCTTGTTCTTGTCTTTTGTTTAACATGCTAGGCTAGATTTATCTTGTGTTTGCTTAGATCTAATGAAACCTAGCTATTGATTATTGGTTATTGGTGTGTTATTAGTTGTATTGGATGATTGTTCATCTATGTTAGGCTTAAGAAAACTGGCTTACTTCCTATTCGGTAACTTGCTTGAACGTCTTAAGAAACATGAACCAATGCGTACTAAAGGTTTTTATGGTTGTATTTAATGCACAAGCGAATTCTAGTGATCCCATGTTAGGAGCTTCCTAGCCGGCTCGACATAGGAGTGAAGTAGGAGCTTGTAGAGTTGGGGAAGTACGTACGCCACCCCACGATTGGTATTAAGGAATACACCCGTCATCCACGCAATTAATACACACTAATCAACCGGTAAAAGATAGTTAGGGAGTAAGGAAATCTAAGTAAACACATTTCCCTCCACATAAGTTTTACCACCTTTTCATTTTCAGTTATTTTATTTTATTTGCATTTGTAGTAACTTGGGTTAGTTGACTAGCAACTAATTCCGCCCACTCTTTCAAACCCGAGATTTTACTTGCTTTCATAAAAAATATAAAAACATAAAAAGAATCTTCTCTCACCCTTAGACTTATTAGAGTAGTTTTTCATACCTAACGAACACTATTCCCTGTGGAGAATGATCAATCCCCCGTACTTACCACTACACTATACTACATCGGTCAGGTACACTGCCTGGTGGGGTTGTAAGCCTCTTGAGATCCCTCGAGAGGTAAAACCTGTTGTAAGGTTGCAAAACCACGCATCAGAACTGATGCAAGATCACACAGACTCTATACTACAGGATGACAACAGTATGTTGATCCTTATATGTTGAGATCTTCTTTGCTACAAAAGGAAAGATCTATGAAATGTTAGTATGCTAAAGGTTAGTAATATGTAAATGAAAGGATATCTAATTTAGGCTATGTAAGTGATGAAATGGCCAAATGATCAGCTTGCTATTTATAGGCAAAGCTGATCAACAGGTGGCGGATCCGGCGGATCCCCAAAATTGGATCCGTCCGTGTACCACTTTGGATCCGCCGTGTCAGGCCAGCTAAGAGATCTTCAAATCTTTCCAAATCTTGCCATATCTTTCCATATCTTCAAATGTCAACTCTTTGGCTTGAAGATCTAAACAAAATATCACAAAATCTTACCAAGATTGTGTACATGATGCATGCCATGATGTCATCCTAATATTTAACTAATAAAGTTTCCATTTTAAGAAATAAACATGTAAACTTGTATATGTCATTTCTAGAAAACTTTGTGATGTGAAAATGTGTTTGTAAAATGCTTATCACTATAAATGTAAAAGACTTAATCTTATTTATGCTTTGCTTAAAGATAAACTTTGTAATTGTCATTAACAAAACTAAGCAAAGATCGTAAAATATAAATAACGTTTTTAGGACGATATTTGTATTAACAATCTCCCCCTTTTTGTTGATGACAAAACATAAAGTGTATTTTTAAGTAGAGAGCTTAAATAAAGGATGAGTCTTTTAAAAATATAGATTAAGTTAGTTTAAATAAAGGAAAGTTGATTCTATTGTTTTCTAATTGTTCTAATGGTTCCTAATCATCCTAATGATCAGTAGAATGCTTCTAAAATGAATAATCTAAGAGCTGATTAATCGGGAAAGTTTTGAAAATATTGCTGTTGGTACCTACGGATCCAATCGACAACAAAGGCGGAGCCAAAGTTTGGGAGCCGTGGAATCCGTGGGTTCTGGACTGGCGGAACCGAGTGATACACTAGGCGGATCCAAATTCTGGGATCCGCCAAATCCGCCAAATGGATTTTCAGTTTCTTAACAGAATGAAAGTCAAATTTCACGTTTCTTGGTCAAAACCCAAAAAATCTTCTAAAACCTATGTAATAGCTAATATGTGACACAAATATGCTAAACATATAGATTCTAACACACATATACACATAGATTAATCCGATTATAACATCTTACCATAAAAAGGAGTTAATCCAAACGAGGTCTTAATCTCGGAAAATTGATAACAATATGTGTTATCGACCTGCAACTACAAGTTAGTTTACGTAGGAGATAAGTGCAAACATAATATCTCAAGAACCCCACAAGATCAATATCTCATTGTCTAAATAAGTCAAAAATCTAAAACCAAACACTCCTTGGATGTCACTTGTTGTTGTTCAACATCTTGATTATTTTCTTCTGACCTTTCTGAAGTTTCATGATCCATCGACCTAGATTCTTTATCATTCCCTTTGTTTGTCGAAGCTCCTCAGATTCATTGTTAATGAAAGAAAGTTGATTCAAGTATTCGGGTGGAGGAATCTTAGAGTTTGGCAAACCGTCTTTGTCACTAGCCGATGATGATGAAGATAAGGATGGAGAATGAGCACGTTTTCCTCTTGCTACGGTTACTCTAAAATCGCTAAGAGGAACAAAGGTGTGTGGGATTTCGGTGTAAAGAGGAAGGAAACCACTCTCATTTCTAGGAATAGGTATAGAAGCTCTAAACAGACGGGTAAGAAGCATTCCGTATGGCATGGCGGTTGAGCCTAAGACAGGTATATCGGCCATTCTTTTGGCGATATAGTAGGCTAAGTTGAATTGTTGGTGGGTAGATACACAGTAGAGCATGTAGCATAAGCTTGCGTTCATGTGATCCCTATTACCAACAGTGCTAATGACATTGGCTCTAAGAATCTCCTCTAGTTTCTTAAATTCGGGTTTGAGTTCATTAAGTTCCATGGCAAATGGATCTCGATTTATTTGTTTACCTCGGATTTTCTTAGTTAGGTTGGTTCTAGGATGGTCTCGAATGATTTCTTTGGAAGTGAGAGGTGTATCGTATGGATGTGAACGACCAAGGTTGCATTCTAGAATGGACAAAGGCCACTTGTCTGAATAAAAACAAGTTCCTTGATTTGGAATACCTAAAACTTCTCCGAATTGATTTAAAGGAAAGCTGAATTGACTTTGGTTTACTTTGAAATGGATGCTTAAAGCTCCAAAGTCGTCAGATCTAAGTTTTACGGAGGCATAAAATTCAAGAATAAACCTAGGAATGATAGGTTCATCTATGTCGAGGAGACAATCAAGTTGGATGGATGCTAATTGTTCACGGATATTGGTTTCTTCTAAAAATGATGAGTCTATGGTTCTGCCTTCATGAACATACCGTTTTTCTAAGGTTTTGAAGACATTAACTTGAGCTTCGGTGAGACCTTTGGTTTTGTGGTGTTGTGGTAGGTATTTTTTGGTGTGTTTGTGATCGTAATTGGTTGCGGGAGGCATAGTTATCCTAGACACGAAAAATATATAGTTTAGTTGAAATTATCAAAAGTATATATATATGTCTAGTGTGTGCCTACATGGGGACAATGTGGAGGTGCGGTTATCTCGACTCCTTTTGATGCATGAATATTATGTTTATGCAAGTTTTATGATAAAAAGAGAGATAACCCAAACAATCCTACTTCAATGTAGCTACGATTGAATGTACCCGAAAATACATATTAATTATGTATTCCCTTTAGCATTCAAGATACATTATGCAAATGATGCTCAAAACATAACGTTTTTGTATTTGTATGAACAATGTCCAAAAACCATTTTTCCTAGTCGTGAGAAGATTTTAGCAAAAATTTCTCATGGGGTTTTTGATGAATAATGACAATGTACTATAAGATGCAATTCCTAACTATGATATCTAATTCCTAATTACAAAGAAAATGATTTGTTATGTTGTTTTAGCATGCCTCATGATTTTACAAGAAAAATGAATAAACCCCAAGTTTTGATTTTGTCCAATAAATAGGAATCCTAGACTCAGATTAGAGATTAGATAGGATTAGGATACTTACAGTGATGAATTAAACACAAATTGGTTGTTGAGAATGACCTAATTTTTGAGTTTGGTGAGTTATGGGTCGAGTTTAGTGAGATGTGTGTTTTGGGGGATATGGTGTACAGTAAAGGATGTTTGGTTTAATAAGTTAAAAACTGTCTTAGTAACCCACGGATCCGGCGGATCCCAAACAAGGGTTCCGCCCTTGTTGTCGTTTGGATCCGCAGGGTCAGAACTCAAGTTGGGCTTTTGCCGAGTTTGGTTAATCTAAGGTTTGAGCTAACGTTTATTCTACTAGGTTCCATTAATCCTAAACTAATTCTAAGATAGTTGAAAGATTTTCTCTTGAGAGGCTTTGTGAGGGTATCGGCAATGTTGTCCTCTGAGGAAACTTCTCAATTAAGATGTTTCTCTTCTGAACATTTTCACGAAGGAAGTGATGATGTAACACTCTGTGTTTGGTTCTAGCGTGTTTGACTGGGTTTTTGCTAAGATTGATAGCTCCTTTGTTGTCACAAAGAGTGGGAATGTCGTTGAGTACAATTCCATAGTCGTTAAGAGCCTGCTTCATCCATACTCCTCGTTGTCACGCTTTGAAGTTGCGAAGATTGTTTGTTTCTTAGTAAATCATGAAGTGTAACAGTGTCTTACACTGCTTATACTCCCCTTATCAACATAATTACCGGGATGGTCTAAATTAGTATATACTTTGGTTTCTACACTTGTCCTTTTGGGATACCATACTCCTAAATGTGTAGTGCCTTTAATGTACCTAAATATTCGTCTAACGGCTTCAAGATGGGATGTTTTAGGATATTCTTGAAAGCGTGCACATAGACAAACACTAAACATAGTGTCCGGTCTCCTAGTCGTTAGGTAGAGTAAACTACCAATTATCCCTCTATATTTAGTGCTACCTATGGATTTACTTTTGTCATCCTTGGTGAGTTTGGAATACGTTGGTGTTTTTCATGGGTTTAGAATCTTCAAGACCAAATTTCTTAAGCATATCCTTGATATACTTAGATTGGTTGAGGAATATCCCATCTTCTAATTAGGAGACCTAAAATAAGTTTAGTTCCCTCATCATATTCATTTCAAACTTGTCATGCATGATTTGTGAGAAATCAGTGCGTAGCTGTTGACGAGTTGTACCGAACATAATGTCATTCACATATATCTGGACTATGATAACATGTGATCCCTTTTTCTTGGTGTAGAGAGTATCGTCTACTAAGAAAGTCTTAAGTCAATTAACCAATCTTTTGGTGCTTGCTTAAGTTCATATTATTCTTGAGTAGACATGGTTTGGTTTTTCAAAATTAGCAAAGCCGGGAACAAAACCTAAGGCATTTCTAGGAATAGGTTTGGAGGCTTTATAGAGACGGGTCAAAAGCATCCCGTAGGGTCCTAATGAGTTCCTTAGATGATAAGGATAGATTTAACCTCATAATGACATGACCTAAGCGTTGTTGCCATAGATTTGAGATATCGTCCAAAGAAGTGAGACAACGTTTGTCTTTGGGTGTTTTATTTAATTTGATAACATAAACGTTATTCAAAACACCTTTCCCTAAGGTTATGCCATCCTTAAGTATTTTACTTCCATTTTCACAATAAGGACATTATACTTTTTGCGGCATAATTGACTAATCCTAAGCAAGTTAAATCCTAAGATATCTACATGAGCAACATCATCAATAGTGAGAGAGTCATGAGAAATTGTACCTTTTCCGATGATTTAACTATCAAGCTTGCTACCGAATGTGATAATACCTTCGTCGTACACTTGGTAAGTTGAGAAAAAGGCTTTTGTTTCTCATCATGTATATTGAACACTTACTATCTTTAATCCACTTATCTGATTCTAACTTGACTTTTGAGCATACCTTAGTTCAAGAAAAGCTCAAACATTTGGTTCCCAATATCTCATGGGTCCGTTTAGGTTAGACACAACATTACCATGGTTCACTGATATCTAGCATGTAATCGAAGGGAATTGCTACAAATTGTTTCCTAAGCATGGTTCCTTCATCTACAGTTGTTTTGATTCTATACTTGCTTTGATCTTTTTCTAAAGAGACTGATGGTTTTTGTTTGTTAATAGTTGTACTAGCGTTAGGTTTTCTAGTGACGTTAACGAGATTTGTATGATCTAATTTACTACCCTTCTGTTCGTCTTCTGTTCCCGCGGATCCTTTGGATACAACCGGCGAAACCAAAATTTTGGATCCGCCAGATCCGTAGTTATCAGAAGTAGTTGGAACAGTCTCTTTTTCTTTTACTGTTTGTTCCTGAAAATCACTTAAGTTTCCATTTCTCATAAAATCTGGTTTGAAACTACCATGAGGTATTCTTTGCATTTTCATTATATCATCAGTACAAATTAAGTGTTTATCAAACCTTTTGAATTTGGAGTTTTGTCTGACAAGAAGCTCTTGTGTGGATTTTAATGTATCTATTTCAAGTTTTAGTCTTTGACATAAAACACATGTTTCTCTCCCTCTTTCTAACCTTATAGCTTTCTCTTTTAACTGATGAATTTTGTTTTCTAAAAATTCCTTTTTGGTCTTTAAGAACTTATTTTTACTTATGATTTTTAGAGTGATTTCACATAGTTTGTTATATTCTATATCTAATGTGTCATCATTAATAAAAGAGTATGACGAGTCAGAATGTACCTCTTCTGTGTCATGAGCCAATAGAGCAACTTCGTCGTTCTTAGGCTCGTCGTCATCTCCTTCACTATCACTCCAAGCTCCACTGACAAAGGCTCTTTGAGACTTGTTCTTTGGAGGCTTTGGACATTCTCCTATAAAGTGACTAGAATCCCCACATCTAAAACACTTTCTATCTACCTTTCCTTCCTATCATCATGGTCTTTCCGGAAGGATTTCTTTTCTTTATGAGGAGGTCTACCGAACTTTCCTCGTCTTCTAAAGAATTTCTTGAAATCTCTTACGGCCATGGCATACTCTTCATCTTCACTACTAGCACTAGATTCTGCATCACTACTTGATTCTACCCTAGCTTTCAAGGCAATGAACTTCTCCTTTTTGCCTTTGACTATTTCTGAATCTTTTTCCATAACCATCTCATGAACTTTGAGATTTCCTATGAGCTCGTCCAGTGTCATCTTTGAAAGATCATTTGATTCTTCAATGGCTGTCACCTTTGCTCTCCACTTCGGGTGGAGTGCTCTTAGAAATTTCCTGAAAAAATTCTTACTAGAAAAAGATTCATCAAGTGCTTTAAGTGATGTAATAATAGTATTAAACCTAGCAAATGCACTATCAATGGTCTCATCTTCAGAGATAACAAATTGTTCATATTGTTGAACAAGAAGATCAATTTTGTTATCTTTGACTTGTGAGTTCCCTTGATGAGTGATGATTAGTGATTGCCAAATATCTTTAGCCGTTTTACACATGAAAACTCTTTCATATTCCTTTTTAGGTAAGGCATTGTAAAGCATCATTTTGGCTTCATTATTTTTGGCAATCAACTTCTTTTGTTCATCACTGTGACGAATAAAAGAGTTACCTATATCCCGACCACCTGAAATATCACTACTTATGGGTTTGTAATCACCATCTACAATAATATACCACAGATCTATGTCCTTTGACTTCACATATGTCTCAAAGCGATTTTTCCAATATATGAAACAATTTGGTTCAAATAGTGGTGGTCTTTGCATAGATTGCCCTTCTTTAAAGTTTTCAAAATCCATGATCGTTTCAAGTTTTTAAAATACAATTTATTTTGAAAATCTTGAGTAACACTGCTCTGGTACCAATTGTGGAAAACTAGAGGGGGGGGGGGGGTTGAATAGTTTTACCATTTAAAATTAATTCGCTTTGTTACTTATCGTGATTTCAAAGTTAAGTAAACAATCATGCTCACAAACAAGTAATGTAAGTAAATAAGTAAAGAGAGGAAAGATCAAACCACACAACACGGATGTTTATAGTGTTTCGGCTACAAGGACTCTTATCCTTGCCCTACTCCACTCCTCGAGTCTCTAACTCGAGAGTTATTCTTCACTAAGAAACAAACTCCCTTCTCGGCGGAGAAAACCTTAATACACGTTGCTTACACCTTTTTTCGGTACAAAGCTAAATACCGGGTTCTTGTTTAAGGAAGAACCAACCTGACGTCGCCTAAATGATTACCGACACTAAGCTAGATGTCGAGTTCTTTACAAGGGTACAACCACTCCCGTTTGGTTCTTTACAAGGGTACAACCACTCCCGACACTCTATGTGTTTTGAGGACTAAAACACTAACCGGTTTCTACTGAATAAAAGATGCAACTATGATGTGTGAACTGATGCAAGATCACACAGACTCTATACTACAGGATGACAACAGTATGTTGATCCTTATATGTTGAGATCTTCTTTGCTACAAAAGGAAAGATCTATGAAATGTTAGTATGCTAAAGGTTAGTAATATGTAAATGAAAGGATATCTAATTTAGGCTATGTAAGTGATGAAATGGCCAAATGATCAGCTTGCTATTTATAGGCAAAGCTGATCAACAGGCGGCGGATCCGGCGGATCCCCAAAATTGGATCCGTCCATGTACCACTTTGGATCCGCCGTGTCAGGCCAGCTAAGAGATCTTCAAATCTTTCCAAATCTTGCCATATCTTTCCATATCTTCAAATGTCAACTCTTTGGCTTGAAGATCTAAACAAAATATCATAAAATCTTACCAAGATTGTGTACATGATGCATGCCATGATGTCATCCTAATATTTAACTAATAAAGTTTCCATTTTAAGAAATAAACATGTAAACTTGTATATGTCATTTCTAGAAAACTTTGTGATGTGAAAATGTGTTTGTAAAATGCTTATCACTATAAATGTAAAAGACTTAATCTTATATATGCTTTGCTTAAAGATAAACTTTGTAATCGTCATTAACAAAACTAAGCAAAAATCGTAAAATATAAATAACGTTTTTAGGACGATATTTGTATTAACAATTTATTTTGAGCAAACCACAATGACTCAGGACTTCGTATCTGAACCATTAGAAAGAGCTCCCAGTAAAGAACCTAAAAGAACAAGAACGTTGTAAAAATATGGCAAGGCCACACTTATATTTATTTTTCCTTTTCGGCGATTTAGGCATAAAACCAAACGTACCATTCTTATTTTTATTTTTAATTTTGAAAAGCTATAAGTTAGAAATTAAGCCAATAAGCCCTATACAACTTATTTTCAAACTGATTACAACTCATTTTGATAAGTCGTAACCAGCCTCGCCTTTTTCTAAATTAAAAACGCTCTTAAAACAAGTTTAGGACTAAGAACGAAACATATAAAAGCTTTGAGGGTAAAACTTGTCAAACCTGAAAGATGGAGTTTTCTTGGGCCGAAAGTGTAAATTCTACAAAGATATTAATATAAGGGCTGTTTTGTCAACGATCCATATTAGAGGGTATAAATTGTCATTTTTGAAACTATAAGGTAAAAACTGTCATTTCACCAAAGTTCAGGGGTATAAACTGTAAATATTTAAAACTACAAGAGTATAAAGAACAATATTTTTATATACACTTCGATAATATATTTCACTACTTAATGATTAGGGAATTGCTATAAAACTTATATAGAGAATATATTTAACAACTTAGGATTATTTATAATCTTACATATATGAAATATCGATAAACGATCAAACGAAACATAAAATAGGAAATAAGATAAAATCTTATCTAACTTTTAAAGAGACTTCATGTTGTCTCATTTAACATTCATCGTTAACAAAAAATTACAAATATTAAAACTCACGTATAATTGAACACGAGTACTGAAACTTGACATATTCACCTAGGTTGCGTGCTGGAGACGTTTATCAACTATATATAATTTGTTTTCCATCCAGACTGCTAAGGTGAGTCATAGCCCCTCTTTTCTTATTTTTAACTCTTTGGGGGAGATACATGCTCGTTTTATTTACAAATCTTACTCGTTTTACTCGATTGATGAAACACTCTATATACTTATTGAAACTTAATACATGCTGAACACAAGTAAACTTTCTATATGTTATCCTGATTATTATCGCCTAAGTTAACTGTTGCCATTTAAAAAGTCCCTCTATCATGAGCCATTAATCACTTGCGGGTGAACGCGAATATTGTGAATAGATCTATTGGGATTGACGACCCATTTGTGTTACAGTAACGTGACCAAATGCACTATATTTGAGATCAATAAAGAGCGTGGCAAGCTCCTACTCGAGGGCCTCGTTACTTTCATTTAATTATGTCAGTAACTTAAATCCTGTTAACGTTTTGCGTGTCATGAGCTTAGAGCAATAATTATTACTTACCCATAATTGTATTCGTTGCAATTATCCTCTTAAACTTGAAACTTGTGTTAAACTAATTTGCTTACAAACATTATGGATTCACTTAACTTTTGACTACTAAAATTAGCTGTTTTACTTATAAACTCTATGAACTCACCAACCTTTGTGTTGACACTTTTAGCATGTTTATCTCAGGTTCATAATGAGCGAGGATGGTACAGAGAGGCACGGATACTGATGGAAGGCTAATTATCATTCGAAACTTATTTAATAAACTGTAAACCTATTGGGACCTCATTTTGTAAACTCTGATATTTATAAAATTCGAATGATAAATCTCTTAAAACGATTCAATTAGAGATTGTTTTCTATTATTATAACTGTTGTACCGTCGAGTAACACCCAGCTTGAATTCCGCTGCGTATCACGAAATTGGGGATGTTACACAAATATATGGGACGGTACCCTAAATATTTCTGGGACCATCACTATTTAAGGGACCTTCACCAGAACTGGGTCAACTTTGAAAATTCATATAAAATCAACCGTAAGTTAATAGGAGTCGTGCCACCTGCCATTTTAAAGATAATTGAGTTTACTTTCATTTAAAAATATACTTCCAAGTATTAATTCCATACTTAATTAAGTCATAAATGCAAAATACTACATAGTGGTTAAAACTTTGTGTTACATTTTAATGAAAAACTTGTATTTTACTCTTTCTTTCGAGTCGGGCATTTCTAATCGATGAATCTTTGAAAAATGTTGTCATTATCTTTTCAAAATATTAATCTTAATTAATTTTTGATATGGGGAAGAAACTATTTTATTTTAAAATAAAATCAAGCTAAGTATACATTGTTGTATCTAATACACAAAACGATAACGAATAATTTTATGTGTGTTATGCTGAATGATTATGTGTGTTTCCTTGTGTTTTAACTTTGTTCTTAGATACTATTAAGTGATCATTGCTATTTGTAAATTGAGCTACTTATATATCTAAACCCATGTACCATTCACATTATTTGTTTGTCACTAGTTTTTCGGATTATGCTTAAATAGAACTTATGCTACATTTCTTGCATTGAGATTGTGAAATTGTTCTTGCATTTCATATAGGCATAGATCACGTTAATTGCATATGTTTTTTTGACTCCTTGTATATCTTATAATGTTTTAGTAACTCACTTAGAAATGTAAACTAAGTTGATCAATCATGTATATCGAAAAGCATTGTTTTACACAATTGTCTTTCCAAAGGTTCAAGTGTTAAAATATGTCACCACCAAATGTTTAACACTTCATCATAATTTCAACATGATTTCTAAATGATTACATGCTTTTATCTTGGTTGGCCATGGGTTGCCTAAACAAGAGAAAAGTTTATAATAATACATTAGTATTTAAGTAAAAGAAAATGTATTTTTGAACCTTGCATGCATTTGGACACACACAAATTGTTTCAAACATGTAGTATTTTACAAAAGTTGTGTATTGTATAAAAATGGTTGGGATAATTATTTTTATACTCATAAAATGTCAAAAACAATGCATATTATACGTAATAATAAATAGTTTTTCGCACACAAAAATAAATGACAATCTTGAAGTAGTAAGTTAACATTTTATTATTATTAACCGCACACATATAACTTGCATTAAATTTAATGAAGCACATTCCATTAATCTTTATTTATTTTCTTTACTAAAAAGAGTGGTCGTGAGGGTAAAGAAAGATTTAGAGTATATATTGATTAATTATTCAAATTATGATTGATATTATTATCAAATATAATTGACAAGTTTTCGAGTATTGACATGATATTGGAACCATTATTTGTCTAGCTTCAAGATAAAATCCAAATATAACGAAATATATTATCTTGAACCTACATACTCAATCACACTCGATTATTATGAAAATAATGACGTCCTTCTCAAGACGAAAAGAATATGCATCGGATCATAACTCACACTTGTGTTGATGATGTCATATTGAATCTTCTTGTCAAATGGTTGTGTTCCAAACATTAAACTAATATGTATAAAAAATGAATAAAATACACAACGAAGTAGGATTGAAAACTTAGGTGTTTCATCAGAAATATTCAAGTAATTTACTTTGCAATTCAATTTGTAAATGTGTCATTCCGAAAAACCAAACACGAGCAAACAAAAAACATATGTAAACTTTGCTCATGAACGACTCAACACTCAAAAGCACATGTCAAGTAAAAAGTGTCACACATAATATGTTATTAACTATTATGCACGTCATCAATCTTCGAGAAGAAGATTTCTCTTATCAAAAGATTGACAAAGGATAATTTATATCCTATGGATTTTATTTTCTGTGTGACATTAATGGTTATGTTACAAAAGAATACATTACATCTTGTTTGAAAAATATAGGATATTAAATTTGAAAAATAACCCAATACAACGTGTGTCATTGCATAAACAAGTAAAATTCGTTCATACGCTAAAATACTTGTAAGAGTAATAATTTTATCATCTTAGATAATCATATTTGTTGAAAGATATAATATGTCTCGTCTCAATGACACATGGTAAAACATTTACAAGATCTATTAAGGTAAGTAACCTTAATTAGACTCTTTTTCTCAAGATATATTAAGGAGTATTCTTGAAACACTTTTTATAAAGAATATTCTCCACTTTTTCACATGAGCACATTTTTTGGCTCTAGAAAACCAAAACGTGTTAAAATAACAACTCAACAAACAAAGATGTCATCCATGAGATCATGTAATGCAACATCTAAACCAAACAACCTCTAAATCTCATACACATGATTAAAATACCATGCTTCCTTTGTTAGGATTTTGTGTGAGACATGTAATCTTCATTAAACGGCTTTTAAAATATGGTTAGTTTAGTTATATCAGGACATGTACTAGCAGAATTAGCTTTTGTACACTTCGATAGAAAAATATAGGAATTTAACTTTTCTAACATGAGAATGACTACTGAAGAACCTATTGCACTAGAAATTCAATTTGACCTAACGGTTGAATTGCTTCCAGGAGAGAAGTTGAATTTGTAGTAAACCCGTAAAAATGGTCGTGTTTAGCCTTAATTGAGCACCACTAGTGATAGTCTCATATCCATTCTCTAACTCAAATTTTTTCCATTCATACTTACTAAAGATAGTTTACATCGGTGAACTTTGTTTCCTAGTAGGATTGCATTTTGAATAAGTAGTAATTAGGATTCTCTTTAGCGAACCTAGATTACTTGCATCTCATATATGTGTTTTTGAAGTTTCAAATTGACAATTTGTTTTTGTGAAATATGATTAAATGTCTTCATGATTTCTTAAAAGCTCAATGTTTATTTACTTAATTATTGAATGCATTTTCATTAGAATGATTTTGTTTTTGTTTAGCTTTTCTATTGTTACATCTCTTGATATATATCCATGATACATGTTCTTAAATGCTAAATGTTAACATGTTTTTCTTAATGTTTACATTTAAAGTAATTATGTCTCGTATGCATCTCTTTACATTACTTACGTGTTATTTGTGCACCCACACTATGTCGGTTTGATATATAACGGATTAGGTAGGCCTATCACGATAACCTCTTAGATGTCATATAGTCTTACACATTAATCTCTTTGATTATTGTGTCGATGCATGATTAAATGCGCTTACATGCTTAAACCTTTGAGTCTTATGCATCTAGGCATATATCGTATCACACTAGAATATATATATTTTTTCTTTAGGACTCTAGTGTCGCAAATCTAAAAGGTCTTGATAGTCGCAACAAATGATTATTCACACATTTCTTCCAAATATTACACCTCTCTTCTTTCTAAACATTCTCTAATCATTTGTAAATTCTCCTCTTACCCAACAAATGATTATTCACACCTTTCCACACAATCCTAACATTTGTATAAACATTCTTTACCAAATTCCTAGATCATTATTGCCCAATTCCTTTCTTTCTTAAGGGAATGTAACACACCCAAAATATCGCAGCGAAATGTAATATTATTGGGGTGCTACTTATTAGTACAACAGTCATAATCATAGAAAACGAATCTAAATGATACGTTTTAAAATATTATCATTCGATCAAAATATAACATCAGAGTTTACAAGAGGTCCCAAGTAGTTTTAGGGTACATAACACATTAAACATAAAAGTTTTTAAAAGTTTATCGAATGATATCAAAATGCAAGCCTTCAAAATATTCTCCGTGCGACTTCATGCTTGCCAAAAACCTTAAGGACCTGAGATAAAACATGCTAAAAAGTTATCACAAAGGTTGAGTGATGTTCACAGGTTTATAGATAAATAATGAACCACAAGATTTCAAGTTAAAATAATAATTGCAACGAATACAATTATGGGTAAATAGTAAGTATTGCACTAAGCTCATGAACTCAAACCTTAACTGAATCATAGAGATGATAATAATAATGCCTTGAAAGGTAATTTGCCATTTTACCTGGATATACAAATATAGTGCGTTCGGTTGTCTAACCAATCAACACAAACAGGATTCGTCAATCCCAATAGGCTTATTCACAATATTCTCGTTTACTCGCAAGTAATTAATGGTTATTGATGTTAGGGACTTTTCTGGCAGCAGTAAACTTAGGCAATAATACTTTCTGGTACGCATATAGTTTAAAGCACTTGTGTCTAAATTGTAAAATAGCATGTATCTCCCCTAATGGGTTTATAAACAGTTTAAAGAGTTTAAGTGGGGCTATGAACTCACCAACGATTAAGTAGTAGTAGAAACGGAAAGTGTGTACGTAGTGAAAAGCCACAAAAGTCACAAACGACCTAAATAAAGTATAACACAACTTAGGCTCGGGGAAATATGTGAAGCTTATACTTAAATGTTTATATAGTAATTAAACTTATAATACCCTATGGTAATTTAGTTAGGAGTTTTATAACAAGTCGCGGTTCGAAAAGATATTTATTTATGTTTATATGTGCTAAAATTACAAAGCTGTTCGAAATTTAATAAAATTTCCGCACAAATTGGGTCGTCATTTCTAAACCGTAAAGGGTAAAATAATGAACTTTATATGCTTGGAAAGGTATGAATCTTTAAATTTAAAAAATCAAGGGCTCACCTAACTGAGAACTTCATAACAAGGGTAAAATTACTAATTTACCCCTGTGTCTCTATGCAGGAAATTCCAGCCTGCAGTTAGGCTTACCAAAATGAGTACAACTTTTCATATACAAGTCCAATGGACCTAAAACCAACGGGAAATGTTTTCTACATATCTTAGCTCAAACTTTCATGTTTTGATAAACATAAGGTTCTGGGTAAAATTTTAGAGTATTTGGCGTTTCAAAACTGACATGCATTTCTGGACAACTTTTAGTGTGGATTTTCTCAAATATTCATTGTGATGAATTAGGACATGCAGGTTTCGGAAAAATGACCTTGAGACATAGGGATACATCCCTATATTTTTATTTTTGACTCAATACTCACTGAAATAAAATGGGTGAGTCATTTTCCAACATATATTAATTTGGACAGATTCACTTTTCAAGGATATGTCTTCCTAGGGCTCCTAAGCTAGGTTTTGTGCATAAATTGTAAAAACCAACCATGAAAAACTCTTTACGCATATAATTAATCATTTTATATAGAAACATATGAATTTTTACATAAAAATTATGAGTAAACAACATGTAATAAAATGAATGAGAAGTTTAAAATATAGTTAACAACCCTTGCATTTCCTACACAATCAAACCTAACTACCTATCTAAAACCCTAAGTTCCTATGAAAACTTGATCAAAGTCATCCAAGAATACATGCAAGAGTTTTAAGATTCTACCCTAGAAAACCTTCAAATAACACAAGAAAATAAAGACTTGAAGAGGGAAAAGAATGAAATACTAGTTAAGGCTCTTGAATCTTCAATCTTGTATCAATCTTGGACTAGGAAAATTAAAGAGTGAATGTGTGTTGCTTAGCCACGACCCAAAGAGGAGAAACAAGAGAGAAATGAAGGTCTTAATAAGATTTGCATGTATACAAATGAGGTTGATGGTTTACTGATGCGTGGTTTTGCGACCTTACAACAGGTTTTACCTCTCGAGGGATCTCAAGAGGCTTGCAATCCCCACCAGGCAGTGTACCTGACCAATGTAGTATAGTGTAGTGGCAAGTACTGGGGGATTGATCGTTCTCTAGGGGAATAGTGTCGTTAGGATTGAAAAACTACTCTAATAGGTCTAAGGGTGAGGGAAGATTCTTTTTGTATTTTTATAATTTTTTATAAAAGCAAGTAAAATCTCGGGTTTGAAGGAGTGGGCGGAATTAGTTGCTAGTCAACTAACCCAAATGACTACAAGTGCAAATAAAATAAAATAACTGAAAATGAAAAGGGTCGTGGAACTTATATGGAGAGAAATGTGTTTACTTAGATTTTCTTACTCCCTAACTATCTTTTACCGGTTGATTAGTGTGTATTAATTGCGTGGATGACGGGTGTATTCCTTAATACCAATCGTGGGGTGGCGTACGTACTTCCCCAACTCTACAAGCTCCTACTTCACTCCTATGTCGAGCCGGCTAAGAAGCTCCTAACATGGGATCACTAGAATTCGCTCATGCATTAAATACAACCATAAAAACCTTAGTATGCATTGGTTCATGTTTCTTAAGACGTTCAAGCAAGTTACCGTATAGGAGGTTAGCCAGTTTTCTTAAGCCTAACATCGATAAACAATCATCCAATACAATTAATAACACACTAATAACCAATAATCAATAGTTAGGTTTCATTAGATCTAAGCAAACACAAGATAAATCTAGCCTAGCATGTTAATTAAAAGACAAGAACAAGATATAATCAAACAACACATAGACATATTGAATGATTAAATGATTACTTATCTTCAATTAAACATGGGAGATCCAAGGGTATAAAACCCTTAAAAATGGCAGAAAATTCGTCTTAGGGTTTCTCCTCACAAAGTTGCACACTAATGAATAAAAATTGCAAAAACTATATATAGAGTTTAGTGGCTGACGACGTCACGTTGTAGGAGGTGACGCCGTCACCTCGCTGCGGCTAGGGTTCCCGGATGGTCTTCCTGACACCGTCCCTTTTTAATCCTCCAAAATCCGCTCTGGCCTATCAAGGGTTGACGCCGTCAGATTAGTGCTTGACGCCGTCTCTCTTTAACTTAAACCGTGATGGCCTTGATCACCTTAAAGGGTGACGCCGTCAGATTTCCATTGCAAAACTCTCTGGCGCGTCACGTGTATTTTGTCATATCCACCTCTTTTGCCAAGCCATGACGCAATCTAGAACAATTCTTGACGCCGTCAAGTGTACTTTTCCAGCAGCTTTGAAGACTTTGTCGTTTTCTTCACTTTTATGCTCCAAAAACGTCCAAAATGCTTCCTTTTCCAGATTTCTTCTCCAAAATACCTAAAATGACAAAAGGAACGATTTAGGGCAATATTTGATCAAATAAATACGATTTAGGGCTTAAATGACCCCCTAAAAGCGGTACACTTTTCGCTTCATCATTTACTTAAGTGGTTTTATGAGTTAGTGGTAGACAAAAAACAATAAGTTGGACATGTGTCTAAGGGATTATCACCAAGACACCAAGTGTCTGGGTGACCACTTAATGGCTGGCTACATAGAGGGGGGGGGGGGGAGGTGATTGGGTATTTTTTGTGATTTATTTTGAGTATAAGGGTGTGTTATGTAGTGTATTATGCTCCCGGTAATTTAAAACGTAGGGTTTTTACGATGCATAACGTTAAATAATTATCAAAACATAGTATTTTTGTAAAAATAGTTACATTCAACTTAAAATGAGTAAATTTTATGTTTCATGTATTTCCCGAGCCTTCCGGGGTGTTATAACGTCGTTAAAGCTTAAAACGCGAGCCAAAAATGCGTAAAACGTAGAAAGTGCACACTTCACGTAGAAATGGAAATTTTTGTTATTCCTCATAAAAACAAGTATGTGGGGGAAATAAATCATATAAATAGGTTGACTGGGCATAGTCTAAAGTAATTTAAAGTTTAAATGTACGCGTTATAACGTACGCGAGTAACTTTTCCTGGTAAAAGCTAATTTACTTAAAATAGAATAATTAAGTAATTTAAAATAGTAAAAATAATGACCTCAAAATTGAGAATTGTTACAGTACCTAATTCTTAAAGGGAATCCTATCCCGGGATTCAGTTCGTGTTGGATGTCGAAGTTGTGTTGGCGAAGAGATGCGGATATTTCCGACGCATCTGGTCTTCTCTTTCCCAAGTTTATTCCGGTCCTAGTCGAGAGTTCCAACAAACCTTGACAATAGGGATACGGCTTTGCTTCAATTGCTTGACCTCTCGGTCCATGATTTCTACAGGTTCTTCTATAAAGTGCAATTTTTCATCAATTCGAAGCTCCTCCAACGGAATGACAAGACTCTTGTCTAACAAACACTTCTTCAGATTTGAAACGTGAAAAGTGTTGTGAATTCCTTGAAGTTTTTCTGGTAGTTCTAACTTGTACGCTACTGGGCCAACCCTAGCTCGGATCTTGAACGGTCCGATGTAACGTGGACTTAGTTTCCCACGCTTCCCAAAATGAATCACGCCTTTCCATGGCGAAATCTTGAGCAAAACTCTGTCACCCACATTAAATTCCAAAGGTATGCGTCTCACATATGCATAGCTTTTTTGGCGGCTACGAGCAGCTAACAAACGGTTTTTGATCTATACTATCTTTTTTGTTATTTTTTGAATCATCTCTGGACCTATAAGTTAGCTATCCCCAACCTCATTCCAGCAGACCGGTGATCTACATTTCCGTCCATAAAGAGCTTCAAAAGGTGTAGCCTTGATGCTTGCGTGATAGCTATTGTTGTAGGAGAATTCGACTAATGGAAAATGTCGATTCCAACTACTTCCAAAGTCAATCACACACACCCGTAACATGTCTTCTAGATTTTGTATTGTCCTCTCTCTTTGACCATCCGTCTGTGGGTGGTAAGCTGTACTCATATCCAGATTTGTATCCAAGGCTTTTTGGAGTGACTTCCAGAATCCAGAGGTAAATTGGCTATCTCTGTCTGATATGATTGATATTGGCACGCCATGTCTACAGACAATCTCTTTTAAGTATAGTTGAGTAAGTTTCTCCATACTGTCGGTTTCTTTTATAGGTAGGAAATGAGTAGAGTTGGTCAAACAATCTACAATGACCCGAATCGAATCATATCCACTTGGAGTTCTAGGAAGCTTGGTGATGAAATCCATGGTGATTCTTTCCCATTTCCAAACAGGAATATCAGGTTGTTGAAGTAATCTGATTGGATTTTGATGCTCTGCTTTTACCTTTGCACATGTTAGACACTTGCCAACATAGGTGGCGATCTCAGCCTTCATGTTCCGCCACCAATATAATTGTTTCAGGTCGTGGTACATCTTGTTTGATCCCGGATGAATAGAGTATTTGGATTTATGAGACTCGTGCATGATTAAGTCTCTCAACCCATCGAATTATGGCAACCAAACATGTTTATCAAAGCATCGGGTTCCGTCAGGATGAGTCTCAAATATCGGTTTGATCCATTTCCCCAGATTTTCGGCTTTCACATTTTCTTCTTGCATTGCTTCCATTTGAGCGTTGAGAATCTGCTCGGGTAACTTAGTGTGAACCATCATTACTAATGATCTGACACACAATGGTTTTGTCCTTTCCTTTTGGCTTAGGGCATCAGCCACTACGTTTGCCTTCCCAGGGTGATAACGTATGTCGCAATTGTAATCAATTAGGAGTTCAATCCACCTACGTTGTCTCATGTTAAGTTCTTTCTAGTCAAGGATGTACTGGAGACTCTTGTGATCAGTATACATCGTACACTTCATACCATACAAGTAGTGCCTCTGTAACCTAAGAGCAAAAACTACAACACCCAATTCTAGGTCAAGGGTCATATAGTTCTCTTTGTTTAACTTGAGTTTTCACGAAGCATAAGTTATAACTTTCTCTCTCTGCATCAACACCGCACCCAAACCATTGAGTGAAGCACCACAATAGACCATAAATTCTTCGCTTCCTTCAGGTAAAGCTAAAATTGGCGCACTACAAAGCTTATGCTTTAAGATTTGAAAGGCTTCTTCTTCTTCTTCTTCTTCTTCTGTACACCATTCATAATTCTTGTTCTTTTGTGTTAGCTTAGTTAAAGGTTTTGCTATCTTAGAGAAACCTTCAATGAACCTCTGGTAATATCCAACCAGACCTAAAAACTGACAAATCTTTGTTGGTGTTGTAGGCGCTGCCCAACCTTTAATGGCTTCGATCTTAGCAAGATCGACGTGTAAACCTTCACTGTCAATCACATGCCAAAGAAATTGTACTGTATGCATCCAGAATTCACACTTAGAAAATTTTGCATACAATTTCTCATTCTTGAGCAATCCTAAAATCGTTCTCAGATGCCCTTAGTGTTCTTCTTTGCTCTTGGAGTAGATCAGAATGTCATCAATAAACATGATCACAAATTTGTCCAAATAGGATTTACACACCCGATTCATGAGATCCATGAATACCATCGGCGCATTGGTCAAACCAAATGGCTTCACTTGGAACTCATAATGGCCGTAACACGTTCTAAAAGCCGTCTTTGGGATGTCCTCTTCCCGAACTCTGAGTTGGTGGTAACCTGACCGTAAGTCAATCTTTGAGTAATAACTAGAGCCTTGTAACTGATCAAACAGATCACCGATCCTCGATAATGGATACCGATTCTTTACCGTCAACTTGTTAAGCTCACGGTAATCAATACACATTCTGAATGATCCGTCCTTCTTTTTCACGAATAAGACCGGAGCTCCCCAAGGAGAAGAATTTGGTCGAATAAATACCTAATCCGTGAGTTCTTGTAGTTGGTTGGACAACTCTTGCATTTCTGACGGAGCTAATCTGTAGGGTGCTCGGGCCACAGGTGCAGCTCCTGGAACCAAATCAATCTGGAATTCCACTTGTCAAATCGGTGGGAGTCCGGGTAAGTCGTCGGGAAAGACTTCGGAATAATCACGAACAATGGGTACATCTTCAAGTAGTTTTTCTTCTAGTTTCTTTTCGGTTATGTAAGTTAGAAAGGCATAACATCCTTTCTCGATGTACTTTAGTGTTTTGATATAGGAAATGATGTTTAGTCGGGTTCCACTCTGATTTCCATGGATAATCAGAGTTTCACCATCAAAAGGAATATGGACAACCTTCTCGCCGTAGATAATTCTTGCTTGATGTTTGGATAGCCAATCCATACCGATTATAACGTCAAAACTATCGAGTTCTACGGGCATAAGGTCTATTTGGAAAGGATGGTTTAAAAGGTTTAGGGTACAGTCTTTAAGTACAGCATTGGTATCTACTAAATTGCCATTAGCCAGCTCAATACTATATGCGGTGTCTAGTGTAGTTGGTGTGATATCAAGTAATGGAGCAAATGTAGTAGGCACAAAACTCATATCGGCACCCGAATCGAATAAAACTTTAGCATACTGATCATTGATTAAAAACGTACCCGTGACTACATTCAGGTCTTGATGAGGTTCTCCGCCTCCCATCACATAAGCTCTCCCACAAGCTCCTTCGACCTGCTGACCCTTGTTCTTGGGACATTTGTTCCTGTAGTGTCCCCTTTCTCCGCATCCGAAGCAAGTAATCACTGGTTGCAAGTAATCACTGCTTCCAGTAGCAGGGCCTTTTCCTCTATAGTCTTTAGCTTGGTGTCCCACCTTCTGGCAATTCCTGCACTTAACAGTGCAAGGGCCTGTGTGATGCAGCTTGCATCGATCACAAAATGGGTAGTTTCCAGCATAGCCACTACATTCAACCGGGGCAACAACATAAGCCCTGGTAATCCTACTTACGCTTGTTATCATTGTTGTTACCTCTCTGAACAGTCCCGTTCTTGATCACCTGGTCTAAAAGTCATTGTACTATATTGATAGCTTCATTAAGTGTCTGGGGGTTGTATGATGTCACATTCCCCTCAATGCTAGGTGGCAATCATCCAACGAAGTTTTCCAACAGTGTCTCATCATCCGGAACCTTGTGGGGGCACAAAACTTTCATTTCTTGAAATCGGCGAACATAGGTCGCAAGATCATTTCCTTTCACAGCGAGATAGTAAAATCCAGTTTCCAACTTCTTTATATCACTTCGGGAACAGTATTTCTTAAACATTCCCTTTTTGAATTCCTCCCACGGGGTACTGTAAGCTTTCTCAAGTCCAATTTGCTGAGCATATGGATTCCACCATGACAAAGCATGTTCCACAAGTGTACCCGTTGCATACTTCACCTTACAATCTTCGAAACATTTGCTATGTAGTGTATTATGCTCCCGGTAATTTAAAACGCAGGGTTTTTAAGACGCGTAATGTTAAATAATTATCAAAACATAGCATTTTTGTAAAAATAGTTACGCTCAACTTAAAATGAGTAAATTTTATGTTTCATGTATTTCTCGAGCCTTCTGGGGTGTTATAACGTCGTTAAAGCTTAAAACGCGAGCCAAAAACGCGTAAAACGTAGAAAGTGCACACTTCGCGTATAAATGAATTTTTTTTATTATTCCTCATAAAAACAAGTACGTGGGTGAAATAAATCATATAAATGGGTAGACTGGGAATAGTATGAAGTAATTTAAATTTTAAATGTACGTGTTATGACGTAAACAAGTAACTTTTCCCGGTAAAAGCGAATTTACTTAAAATAGAAAAATTAAGTAATTTAAAATAGTAAAAATAATTACCTCAAAATTGTGAATTGTTATAGGGAAATATGATTCTCAGATAATCAATCCTTTGATTATTTCTATCCTTTGAGTATTTCACATAAACTGGGAAAAACAGAGAAAACTGGAAAAGCTCTGCACCCCCATTGGTGACGGTCCCAAAAAGAAGAGACGGTCCCAAATATATCTGGGACCGTCACCTATTTAAGGGACCATCCCCAGTAAAGGTGTCATGAACTGATTCATTGTTTTCTTTGACTCACCATTTCCCATACCAATCTCTCTATTTGGATAAACAACATTTAGTTTCCCAGTTTTCCCATAACAATCATTCCACCAAGTGCATCCATAAAAACTTGATCAATTAGAGGAAGCTCTTCTTCTTCTTCCTCACTTTCTAGACCATACTCATAGTCCTCACTACCACCTCTCTTCTTTTGTCACATCTACTTCTTCTTGATAACACACCCAACAAAACTAGGATCACATGCACCTTCTTTGAACATGCCATGCATATCATTGTGAGTGCAAATGATCCTTTCATGATTTCTTCACTCACACACATTTCCTATTATCTTCTTCAGCATATGCCAAAATTAAACCAACAATTGTCAGAGCAAATGATTTATTAATGCACACCGTCCTTGCCAACCTTGGCTCAACACCTCCCCTCTTAACTTCTGTTCACCCTTTCCCACTTTTTAACTTTAAAGAGTCATTTTCATCCAGGAGCATATTGAATCCATTATCATCCCATATTACAAAGATATTAGACACTTGTCTTGATTCCTCACTTTCTTGGAAGAAGTTAGATAATGGTGTGTCAATCAATAAACAAATTACTTTCTTGTTTATTAAAGTTGGTATAATTGGTTCAAACAAAGAGTGTCGGTCGAGTCCTACTCCTTAAGCATACGTCTTAATTTTGTCTATCATTTAGGTTGTCATTATAGAATCAATGATTGTATATGTCTAGTTTCTATTGTGTCATACTTTAGAGTACTCATATCTAAGTCGTGCATGTCTTGTTCTCCGATAGTGTGTTGCTATATACATCTATCATTTATAATTATATATATATGCGCCTGTCTACTAACTCTGTTTTGTAGCACTCATCCATAGCTCGATTCTTTGGTGGCCCAAAAAAAGGGGAGCATACACCAAGGGGGAGCATTTGCAAATGTCAAACTCATTTGTAATCGTTAACGCATCTACACACTTCTTGATATGTGTATTCCACCCCTATAATGCTACTCATATCCTTTTTACATACTTTGTTGCTTGAAACTAACCCTTAATGTAGGTTATGATTTTGCAATATATTTGATCCATGGATCCACTAAAGTCAATATGAAAGGGATGAAATAATCATGGGGATGCAATGAGCTAGGGGGAGCTTGGAGGTATTTGGATACATGGTTTGGAGATTTGTTAAACCATGACGATAGGAGAAAGACTTCACTAGGATGATGCAAGCTCGCCTAATTTCTACAACACTTCATTCTTCTAATCTCTACAGTACTCGCTTCTTCTAATTTGTATTTGTAGAAGCTCGCTCGAAGACGCAAGCAAAGAAATCTCTCCTTTTCTCGCCGATCTTCTTCCTAACTCTACATCGGCAACGCCTTTTTGTTTCGACAAAAGGGGGAGAAGGAGTGTCAACAAGTAACTTTTACACTTTACTATGAGTTACAGTTTACATATTTTGTCATCATCAAAAAGGGGGAGATTGTTAGTGCAAACGTTACGACAGTTAATCTATACAGTCTCTTGGTATTTTAATGATGACAAACTGTTGGGTCTGATAAATCAACCCAATTGTCTTCGACAAGTATTTAAACATAAAATAGCCTAATTCACCTTCTGAAGGTCAGTGAATATCAAGTCTCTGATAACGAGCAGAGAGTATGTCACTTCATAACTATCAAAGTGAACTTGATAGTTATCAGAAGTGATATACTCCCTGAGAGTTATCAAAGAACATGTCTATCTGATTATTATTCAGAAGATGACTCACTAATAAAGAAATTAGTGAATGTTGTAAAAAGCTCAAAATGCCTTAATGGCTTCAGGGAAGTCGAAGACCAACTGAAGAAGGCAACCTCATAACCTGATGCGGAGTCAAGGAGTGAAGTTACAAGGAGCTAAAGGCAACACTAGAGTCACTAAGATCTGAAAAATGTCTCTGTGAAGACTTGATTTTGATTACAACCTAAACCTCAGAACGAGAAGGGGGGAAGCTTACATAAGAAGATAAGCTCAAGTACTTATCGATATACATGAAATAGGCATTGGAACTCTAAGTTGTCAAATCGGGAAGAGCCGAAAGTAAGATTCAGACTAGCTTACTAGGTACATCCCTATCTATAGCAAGTGGACAATGTTGGGAACACGTTTAAAATACATTTCAAGTCTTGGCCATTTATAGAAATTAGGTTGCTAGAATTAGGGCTCTATGTTTGTATTAAAGCCCACGGCTCATAAGGAGCCCATGGGCCGTGTAACTTAGCTAATTCTTTTTAGAAGATCCAATGCATGTGTCGCCCTATATTTTACCTATAAATAGAAGGCATATGCATCCATGTAAAGTGTTGGTTTTATTCACTCTTGAGCCGAACCTTTGTTAGTTTTATGTGTGAAATAAGACCATCCTTCTCTTCATCTAAATCTCACTTTATCTCTCGTTATTACTTTATTGTTCGATCTATAGTTATTGTTTAATAGTTATACGTGAGTTTACATATTGTGTAATTATCAGGTCTTTTCTAATATCGACATTTAACCATTAATTCGTAAACAAGTTTTCAGAAGACTTTAAATTCACGTAACCAGTTCGGTTTAGCTGTGAATTCATAACATTGTCAGTAAGGACACATCATATAGACTAGAGGAGTCTGCATATCATCAGTATTTTAATTCATGCACGGTTATGCATTATTTAAATTTACATATGGTTATTTATTTAATTAACGTTACCACTCAGTCAGTATTATTAACAATTATACCCAGTACTCCAGACAATGATCCTAATAAATTTTTTTTACTAGTTTTAATAATATAAAGTTTATATTATTATTTTACCCGGTGTTATTACACCAATTGCTATAATTTTCTTTAAGGGCTTATAACTCCGTCAGATTACGACAAATTAACCCGACAATTATTCTGACACCCGATTCTTGTCAAGATTATATTTTTACACTTTATACAACTTCGTCGTATTTTACGTCACTTCGTGGATATTTATTTCAAGACAACACGGTACCCGATAACACCCGAAGTATACATTATAACAACTACTACTTGCAAATATCTAACAAAAATCCAACATTTGCACCACTTTTCTTCCATAGTACGCCCCATCCCATTCCTTTTTCTCCAAAAATTCTTCCAACATTTAATGTAGTTAGTAACTTGTTTCCATATTTTATATTCATATCAACACATAGCAACTCATTCATAAGTTACCAAGATCAAAAATATTTTCTCTTTGTCTTCTCCAATATCCACGGCAAGCCACAAGTATCAAGCAAACATCATAGTTTTTCCAAGTCCAAGTAATCTACAAGTCCCATTTGGTGTTCTTGTTTAGGTTTTGCAATAAAAACCCCAAGAATCACTCTCATTTCACTTCAATCCTAACCTATATTGTAAGTAACTCAAGAACATTTCTTTTTCATGTTTTTCCTTCCATATGATCTTGATATTTATGTATTTTCATGTGATCTTGTTTAAAAATGCAAAATACTTTAGTGATGATACCACTTTTTCATTAAAAACTCTTGAAAACACTAGATCTATACTTTTCACTAATATTCTCATGAACCACACTATATTTAGTGATGTTTAGGACCCCATGACCCTTTGAGAAGGTGTATGGTAGATCAAGAGTACTTGTGGAATTGATATGAAGTGATTTGATTAAGTTAGAACCTTGAAAATGGATTTTTAAACAAAATAGAAAAGGGACTGTTTTTAAACGACAGATCTGGAAAACTCAGAAACTTTTGAAATATTTTGGCCTTCATATTCAGAAAGATCTTTCAAAAACGAACCCGTGAGCGCAAGAATCATTAAAATCCGAATTATAACGAAGAAGATATGAATTTTTAAAGTTACGCGACGAAAACTATATTTTCAGAAAAAAATGTGCTGTTGGCCGAATTTTCAGGAGCAAAACGAGTCGTTAGCCGAAACCTAGATGAACCAAGCTACTAATAATGTGTTAGCATTTATTTTTACGAAACCATGGATATAAAGAACGAAGAAAACGAGCTTATAACGATCAAGATATTCGCGTTTTAAACTAGAAATACTTTTATTTATTTGACAGCTTTTATTTTAATAAATATAGTTCGAACTAAAGTATATTTTTCAAGTAACAACAAATAGAAGAGCCGTTTTCCTTAACCGTTGAGACACGTATTGTCACTATTTCACTAACACGTCAATGAGATGACTTCAAAGGTTTTCAAAACGTCAAGACCAACATTAACGTTTTATACACATTATGACACGACTAGTTTTACGTTAGCAAGTTAACATATTTATATCAAGTTTTGGAAAAAACTCTACATATCAACGATAACTAGTATTTTCAAATGACGAGTGGTATAGGTTACATATACATGTACATGCACTACATTGCTTCATGATCTCAAGTAGTATTCATGCATTCATTTTAGGTAGCGGCTAGTGTTCGCGCCTTGTTATTGCCAAGTATTCCAAGTGTTCCAGTATTTCAATTATTCCAAGTATTCCGAGTTCATAGCATTGTTGTATCATCACTTCAGGTGAGTTTTCATAGCCCCGTATACATTTTATTATTGTTTTCAAATCCCACGGGGGAGAATACATTGCAACTGTTTTCCATACGAGCCAAAGTATCAGACTTCCTGTACATAGATTAAGTTACCTTGTTGCCATATGAAAGTCCCCTATATCATGAACCGTTAATTTACCTGTAAGCGAGAGTGAGTGGATAGATCTATCGAGGGTGACGCCTCCATCCGTGTTGGCTTTGACCAACAAACCGATAGCGGATGCATTCCATGTCTTTTCATTTGAGTGTCTGGCAAAACACTCCCAGGGGCTCCAGAGAATTCAGTCACAGCGTCGGGGTCATGAGCTTAAGGCTATTGTACAATCATTTTTTTTATG
The DNA here is from genome assembly GCA_021014915.2 of Artemisia tridentata subsp. tridentata. NCBI lineage: Eukaryota > Viridiplantae > Streptophyta > Magnoliopsida > Asterales > Asteraceae > Artemisia > Artemisia tridentata. The sequence continues at coordinate 302,675,315 of CP139507.1, read as the reverse complement.
TGACTTATGTCATACACTTTATACTTGTGGCTATCGTATAACTTCATTTTATTAAACCTATGAACTCTCACCAACTTTATGTTGACCGTTTTTAGCAATGTATTTTCAGGTTATTAGCTATCATGTGGGCATGCATTGGACCATCTTGGAGTCGCGGGGTCGACTTGCATCACTTATTTTCATGCACTTATGTAACCGTTTGATCTACTATGGTTTTGTTTTTAAACTTGCAACATCATTTGGGACCTATGTTTTGTAAACTCTGATTTTATTTATGATCAAACGTGTATTTTCAAAACGACACTTTAGGTCGTTCAATATATCCATTGTATGAGACGCCATGAAAGTCACACCAAGGTATTCAATTCCGCTGTCATTAACAGGTAAATTCAGGGTGTGACAGATTGGTACCAGAGCAATGGTTATAGCGAACTAGGTTGTCCTCATACCCTAGACTATAACTACCCCAACGGTAGCGTCTCATCATTACATCATAAGTGCACATTATTATTTGCGAGGATTCATTACATGGGTTATTCATTTCATTTTGTATTGTTGCCACTGAGATATGTCTTCCAATTCCCGAACTATTGTTATATTTTCTGATGTTTACATCGAGGACGCTATGTCTTCTACTACTTCCATGGTTGCACCTACTCCTCAGATTTCACTTATTGCACCACCTTTGGTTACTCGTGCACCTACAGATTCACCATCCCATGCTATTCCGGTTTCCACAGGATCCAACTCTTATGTTCCGACGTCGCAAGACGATCGGGGGTCCTAGGAAGAGCGTACGTTTTGTTGCCTCTACTCCTAGGGTGCCCATTACTCATACATCACATCGTTCTTTCACCAGTTGACCTTACATCATACTCACTATGGATAACATCCGATGCCGGAGACCGAGCCCTTGAGGAGGGTAAAGTCGCATCTACACCATCATTATCACCATTAAGGTATCTTAGGAACAGGGATGTCCCTATTACTTCAGCCCATACAGAGTATACCATTTGATAAGACGTACATGCTTAGTCCTTATGGACCTATTAGAATGTTTATTGCAAGAAAGATAGTATATCTTCATTCCCTCACTATTAGAACACTCACTACTCATGTATTACCACCATTATCAGCTACTCATACCACTATTGGCCGTCCCATAGTGCATACTCCAGTTTTACCGCTCAGACGTCGCAAGATAGCGTAAAAGAGGGTAGTGATTCCTTCAGTATTATCACCATCGACTTCATCATCATCATATGGAACCCCATTTATACCATCACATCTCAGGGATTCTAACCACATACTTAACTTACCACTTGAAAAGTGTACATGATTTGATACACCATTTTCCATCTACCACTAAGGACACTACACCACCTTGCAGACTAAGGTTGATGAGAGTTCGAGAGCCCTTACTGTTAGACAACCTACTACTCTTCATCGTTAGATGATGATCTCTAATTAATTGAGACTACACGTGAGGGTTTGGATGCCCCACAAACCAAACAACAGCAACAACAAATCGCCAAAGAGTGGCATTCCTCGCAAAGACTCTATACTATCTCAGGTATAACCGACTCATACTTCCATGACATAATGAACCAACAAGATGCTTTGAGCAATATTACACCACCACAAGAGAACTCTTCACAACACCCTCATCATTACCAAGTTTGATTACATCACATTCTAAGCCGAAGAGTTGGATTTCATCATTGGTCATCGTAACAACACCCCACCAATCAGATATGACACCGAGACCTTCGAGATTCGGGAGCCTAACCTTGCCTTTCAGTACGACCATTGTCATTTCCCTTTTCCCATTCTCACTTGACATGAATTAAATAACATTTTGTGGATAACACCAAGATCACGGACTCAACAGGAACATCACTAGATTCCTCAAGAATGGATTGGAATCTACATTATCTCGGACATGAATCGATGCACAACCCCGGACCTCACTTCAGGACTCATCTTAACCTTATGACGCCACAACCCTGGATTCATTGAAAAGGACATCATCCTAGCTTTTACCTTTACTCGCTTTTACTATCATCCTAGCCACGGGAAGTGTGGCGTAGTTCAAAGAAGCTTGCGGTATTTTGATTGTTGTACAACGAGATCCTCAAGTATTGACTTTACTATATGTGTATGGTTGTGCTATCTATGACACCGGTCAATGTAGACCGAAATCTTCAAGTGTTGTATTCATGTGTTATGAGGATATACGCATGATTGCGGTGGTATACATAGTGAACAATGATCGTTGCTATTACGAGTACTCATGGTTGTATTTTTTATGGTTTTGAAGAAACATGGCACCAAGGAAAGTTAAGACTACATCGGCTACACCGAACATGACACAAGCAGCTATCCAAAAGCTTGTTAAGGATAGTATTGCTGAAGCACTAGTGGTTGAAAGAGCCGTTGAGACTGCTTCTCAGATAGAGACATCTGGGAAGGCTAGTAATGGAACTAATGGAAGAAAGTGTACGTATAAGGACTTCAAAAGTGGTAATCCCATCAAATTCAAAAGGTACTGAAGAAGCCATTGCTATGATTCGTTGGTTTGAGCATACCAAATCTGTATTTCACCTATGCTATTGTCCCGAGGAAGCTAAGGTAAAGTTTGATGCTAGTACACTCCCTGATGAAGCTATATCATGGTGGAATTCCTACACCGAGCTCATTAGAAAGGATAATGCATACAAGCATACATGGGATGAATTCAAGAATTTGTTGACGAAGAAGTTTCGTCCACGCACGGAAGTGAAGAAGTTGGAGGTCGAGTTTTATGAACTAGTGACATTGGGTAATGACATTGAGACATACCTCAGAAGATTTTAAGAGTTGGCTGCTTTATGCCCGTCTATGGTTCCTAATAATGAGAAGTAGTTGGAAAACTTCATTGGTGGTTTACCTAAAAACATCTGTGGAGATGTGATCTCTTCTGACCCGCAAACATGTGATGAGGCAAACAGGATGGCTCAGAAACTGATGGCACAGGTTCTAAGGAAAGGAATTCCTGCCTTATATCATAAACCGTATTTCGAGCCCTTAGGGTCGTATCTATCCATTGTAATTTTCCGTTGGTACGTTGACATGACCTAGTTGTATAAGCACTCTTCTATCCAATGTAATAACTATCTTTTGCTATTTCCCTGATACTCACAACCTTGGGTTATTCCATTTCTATTTCAATTGCTCCATTTTCAATCGTTCCACAACAACATATCACTATCCTATTAGGGATTAAACTGATTTCACTCTTGGCAGATTAGTAGACTATTACCATTTCGAAAGATTCATCCATGTATCCAATGAACCATTCAACAAATATAATGCAAGTTATTTTACTACCCTACGGGAGAATTGTTTTTCAGAATTTTCAAAATAAGCCATTTTGTACCACCCTATAAATGGATTTTCTGTCATTTTATCAAGTATTTACTACCGCTACGCGAGACAATTTTCATGTTACTTTCAAAGGAAATATCTAGAAAACCATTTATCAAAACAACACGTTGAACACCATCTAAAACTTTTGGGAAAAAGTAATACCGTTTCAATTTAACCAAGCAACGCATCGTTGGTCCTCAATTATACATAGCCTGATCACCTATGTATAATTCAGGAGGAATTATGCCGTGAAGAAAATAGTCACATTTTCAGGAATTATTAATAACAATCTTCATTCAAAAGCTTTGTAAACAAATGGAATCTTTCATGAACCCCTTTTTAACAAACTTCCACCGGATACTTACACCACTCATCACTCACTCAGCCATTAAATTGAATTTTACCATTGATTTCTCTAGGAGAGACTCTACATTATGAAGGATATTTCATGACATAGAAACGACGAAAGGATAGACGATACCCTCAGATTTCTAGCAATTCCTTTAAGATATTCCTTTTCTAATTGGATATACACGCTCTACCATCGTTAGCCCGACGAATCCTTAAGAGAACTACCTGAGCATATAGGATGTATTCAACACCACATAACCAACTTTGAATGGATTAGGATAATCTTTCGATTATTGATAAATTTCATCACCAGCAAAAATAGCCAACACGGGAATATATAAAGGCACCATTTAAGACATTTCCTATGGCCCAAGTGACCATATACACATGTACATATCGAATTTGGAAAAGTTAAATTCACGGGCCTAGAACTAAACGGGAAACAACCAAGGGAATTCCACAAGTCAAGAATCAGTTACGAGAAATGAGAAAACAATGGAAGTTAGGTTAATGCATGATGCACATCATCCGGATTTGATATCCTTGAACAATGAACCTCCTAGATTCAAGTGGAAGCACGAGCTATGATTGAAAGCCTTGCCTTGGAAAGGCAGGATACAATTTTTGGGTAACCCGACAGACTGAGCTCTCAGTATTGGACCATTTCAGATTCTAGTTAGAACCGATCAGTTGGCATACAAACCTAAGTTTCCGCCAGAGTTCAGCAACATATATACTACTCATCTCACCTTTCAGACCTCAAGAAGTACTTTCCTAAGGAAACACACAAAGTCGAAGTACTTTATTTATCCAAGTTCTAATAAGATATATCAGGACCTCAAGAGGTTTTATTGGTAGCCAAACATGAAAGTAGAAGTAGCTACTTAGGTCAGCAAATGCCATACTTGTGCTAAAGTAAAAGCCGAGTACCAGAAACCAACAGGATTACTTCAGCAACCAGAAATTTCACAATGGAAATAGGAACACGTTACAATGAACTCTGTTACTAAACTCCCCAAGATTTCAGGTGGTTACGATGCTATTTGGGTTATAGTAGATCGTCTCACCAAATCAACCCATTTCATTCCAATCAAAGAGACTCATTCCATGAAGCAGCTTATCAGACTTTGTGACAAGGAAATAGTCTTAAGGCACAGTGCACCAATTTCCATCATTTCCGATAGAGATAATCGCGTACTTCAAACTTCTAACAGTCATTGCAGGATTCTTTTGGGTCTAAGTTAGACATGAGTACTGCGTACCATCCTCAGATCGATGGTCAGAGTGAGAGAATAATCTAAACACTGGAAGATATGCTTAGGGCATGTGTGATCGACTTTAGAAATGGTTGGGCGAACCATTTGCCATTGATCGAGTTTCCTTATAACAACAAACTTCCTCAATGGATATTCAAGATAAAGCAAGGATATCGATGTAGATCCTTCCTAAGGCCCTACTACCTGTAGAAATTTCGGATAACCTCACTTCCATGTCAAGAACAGCAACATGCCCGAACGAATTCCCCCATCCGCATATGAAACGAGACAGGCATTCCTCGACGTATTATCAGCCGATACCTACATTTTTGCCATCATGGTAACAACTTCAATGATGAACCATTTCAGGACTTAAGTAAGGTTGAATACCCATGCCGTTAGTTTTGCCTATTGTCAACCAATGGACGTCATCCAACATCAGAAACCATGGACCGCGAGGTCAAGCTATTGAAGCAGAGTCGAATTCCTATCGTGAAAGTTCGCTGGAATTCTCGAAGAGGACCCGAGTCTACTCGGGAACGAGAAGACCAAATGCGACGCAAGTATCCGCATCTTTTTCCCGAGCCTGCTTCTGAAACCAACAACAATTGAATTCAGGGACTGAATTCCCTTTTGGAGGGGTGACTGTCACAATTCGTAATTTCAGGTCATTTTCCTAACCTCGACAATTTACCATTAATCGTAAACCAAGTTTTCAGAAGACTTTAAATTCACGTAACCAGTTCGGTTTAGCTGTGAATTCATAACATTGTCAGTAAGGACACATCATATAGACTAGAGGAGTCTGCATATCATCAGTATTTTAATTCATGCACGGTTATGCATTATTTAAATTTACATATGGTTATTTATTTAATTAACGTTACCACTCAGTCAGTATTATTAACAATTATACCCAGTACTCCAGACAATGATCCTAATAAATTTTTATACTAGTTTTAATAATATAAAGTTTATATTATTATTTTACCCGGTGTTATTACACCAATTGCTATAATTTTCTTTAAGGGCTTATAACTCCGTCAGATTACGACAAATTAACCCGACAATTATTCTGACACCCGATTCTTGTCAAGATTATATTTTTACACTTTATACAACTTCGTCGTATTTTACGTCACTTCGTGGATATTTATTTCAAGACAACACGGTACCCGATAACACCCGAAGTATACATTATAACAACTACTACTTGCAAATATCTAACAAAAATCCAACATTTGCACCACTTTTTTCCATAGTACGCCCCATCCCATTCCTTTTTCTCCAAAAATTCTTCCAACATTTAATGTAGTTAGTAACTTGTTTCCATATTTTATATTCATATCAACACATAGCAACTCATTCATAAGTTACCAAGATCAAAATATTTTTCTCTTTGTCTTCTCCAATATCCACGGCAAGCCACAAGTATCAAGCAAACATCATAGTTTTTCCAAGTCCAAGTAATCTACAAGTCCCATTTGGTGTTCTTGTTTAGGTTTTGCAATAAAAACCTCAAGAATCACTCTCATTTCACTTCAATCCTAACCTATATTGTAAGTAACTCAAGAACATTTCTTTTTCATGTTTTTCCTTCCATATGATCTTGATATTTATGTATTTTCATGTGATCTTGTTTAAAAATGCAAAATACTTTAGTGATGATACCACTTTTTCATTAAAAACTCTTGAAAACACTAGATCTATACTTTTCACTAATATTCTCATGAACCACACTATATTTAGTGATGTTTAGGACCCCATGACCCTTTGAGAAGGTGTATGGTAGATCAAGAGTACTTGTGGAATTGATATGAAGTGATTTGATTAAGTTAGAACCTTGAAAATGGATTTTTAAACAAAATAGAAAAGGGACTGTTTTTAAACGACAGATCTGGAAAACTCAGAAACTTTTGAAATATTTTGGCCTTCATATTCAGAAAGATCTTTCAAAAACGAACCCGTGAGCGCAAGAATCATTAAAATCCGAATTATAACGAAGAAGATATGAATTTTTAAAGTTACGCGACGAAAACTATATTTTCAGAAAAAAATGTGCTGTTGGCCGAATTTTCAGGAGCAAAACGAGTCGTTAGCCGAAACCTAGATGAACCAAGCTACTAATAATGTGTTAGCATTTATTTTTACGAAACCATGGATATAAAGAACGAAGAAAACGAGCTTATAACGATCAAGATATTCGCGTTTTAAACTAGAAATACTTTTATTTATTTGACAGCTTTTATTTTAATAAATATAGTTCGAACTAAAGTATATTTTTCAAGTAACAACAAATAGAAGAGCCGTTTTCCTTAACCGTTGAGACACGTATTGTCACTATTTCACTAACACGTCAATGAGATGACTTCAAAGGTTTTCAAAACGTCAAGACCAACATTAACGTTTTATACACATTATGACACGACTAGTTTTACGTTAGCAAGTTAACTATTTATATCAAGTTTTGGAAAAACTCTACATATCAACGATAACTAGTATTTTCAAATGACGAGTGGTATAGGTTACATATACATGTACATGCACTACATTGCTTCATGATCTCAAGTAGTATTCATGCATTCATTTTAGGTAGCGGCTAGTGTTCGCGCCTTGTTATTGCCAAGTATTCCAAGTGTTCCAGTATTTCAATTATTCCAAGTATTCCGAGTTCATAGCATTGTTGTATCATCACTTCAGGTGAGTTTTCATAGCCCCGTATACATTTTATTATTGTTTTCAAATCCCACGGGGGAGAATACATTGCAACTGTTTTCCATACGAGCCAAAGTATCAGACTTCCTGTACATAGATTAAGTTACCTTGTTGCCATATGAAAGTCCCCTATATCATGAACCGTTAATTTACCTGTAAGCGAGAGTGAGTGGATAGATCTATCGAGGGTGACGCCTCCATCCGTGTTGGCTTTGACCAACAACCGATAGCGGATGCATTTCATGTCTTTTCATTTGAGTGTCTGGCAAAACACTCCCAGGGGCTCCAGAGAATTCAGTCACAGCGTCGGGGTCATGAGCTTAAGGCTATTGTACAATCATTTTTTTTTATGTGACTTATGTCATACACTTTATACTTGTGGCTATCGTATAACTTCATTTTATTAAACCTATGAACTCTCACCAACTTTATGTTGACCGTTTTTAGCAATGTATTTTCAGGTTATTAGCTATCATGTGGGCATGCATTGGACCATCTTGGAGTCGCGGGGGTCGACTTGCATCACTTATTTTCATGCACTTATGTAACCGTTTGATCTACTATGGTTTTGTTTTTAAACTTGCAACATCATTTGGGACCTATGTTTTGTAAACTCTGATTTTATTTATGATCAAACGTGTATTTTCAAAACGACACTTTAGGTCGTTCAATATATCCATTGTATGAGACGCCATGAAAGTCACACCAAGGTATTCAATTCCGCTGTCATTAACAGGTAAATTCAGGGTGTGACAGATTGGTACCAGAGCAATGGTTATAGCGAACTAGGTTGTCCTCATACCCTAGACTATAACTACCCCAACGGTAGCGTCTCATCATTACATCATAAGTGCACATTATTATTTGCGAGGATTCATTACATGGGTTATTCATTTCATTTTGTATTGTTGCCACTGAGATATGTCTTCCAATTCCCGAACTATTGTTATATTTTCTGATGTTTACATCGAGGACGCTATGTCTTCTACTACTTCCATGGTTGCACCTACTCCTCAGATTTCACTTATTGCACCACCTTTGGTTACTCGTGCACCTACAGATTCATCATCCCATGCTATTCCGGTTTCCACAGGATCCAACTCTTATGTTCCGACGTCGCAAGACGATCGGGGGTCCTAGGAAGAGCGTACGTTTTGTTGCCTCTACTCCTAGGGTGCCCATTACTCATACATCACATCGTTCTTTCACCAGTTGACCTTACATCATACTCACTATGGATAACATCCGATGCCGGAGACCGAGCCCTTGAGGAGGGTAAAGTCGCATCTACACCATCATTATCACCATTAAGGTATCTTAGGAACAGGGATGTCCCTATTACTTCAGCCCATACAGAGTATACCATTTGATAAGACGTACATGCTTAGTCCTTATGGACCTATTAGAATGTTTATTGCAAGAAAGATAGTATATCTTCATTCCCTCACTATTAGAACACTCACTACTCATGTATTACCACCATTATCAGCTACTCATACCACTATTGGCCGTCCCATAGTGCATACTCCAGTTTTACCGCTCAGACGTCGCAAGATAGCGTAAAAGAGGGTAGTGATTCCTTCAGTATTATCACCATCGACTTCATCATCATCATATGGAACCCCATTTATACCATCACATCTCAGGGATTCTAACCACATACTTAACTTACCACTTGAAAAGTGTACATGATTTGATACACCATTTTCCATCTACCACTAAGGACACTACACCACCTTGCAGACTAAGGTTGATGAGAGTTCGAGAGCCCTTACTGTTAGACAACCTACTACTCTTCATCGTTAGATGATGATCTCTAATTAATTGAGACTACACGTGAGGGTTTGGATGCCCCACAAACCAAACAACAGCAACAACAAATCGCCAAAGAGTGGCATTCCTCGCAAAGACTCTATACTATCTCAGGTATAACCGACTCATACTTCCATGACATAATGAACCAACAAGATGCTTTGAGCAATATTACACCACCACAAGAGAACTCTTCACAACACCCTCATCATTACCAAGTTTGATTACATCACATTCTAAGCCGAAGAGTTGGATTTCATCATTGGTCATCGTAACAACACCCCACCAATCAGATATGACACCGAGACCTTCGAGATTCGGGAGCCTAACCTTGCCTTTCAGTACGACCATTGTCATTTCCTTTTCCCATTCTCACTTGACATGAATTAAATAACATTTTGTGGATAACACCAAGATCACGGACTCAACAGGAACATCACTAGATTCCTCAAGAATGGATTGGAATCTACATTATCTCGGACATGAATCGATGCAAAAACCCCGGACCTCACTTCAGGACTCATCTTAACCTTATGACGCCACAACCCTGGATTCATTGAAAAGGACATCATCCTAGCTTTTACCTTTACTCGCTTTTACTATCATCCTAGCCACGGGAAGTGTGGCGTAGTTCAAAGAAGCTTGCGGTATTTTGATTGTTGTACAACGAGATCCTCAAGTATTGACTTTACTATATGTGTATGGTTGTGCTATCTATGACACCGGTCAATGTAGACCGAAATCTTCAAGTGTTGTATTCATGTGTTATGAGGATATACGCATGATTGCGGTGGTATACATAGTGAACAATGATCGTTGCTATTACGAGTACTCATGGTTGTATTTTTTATGGTTTTGAAGAAACATGGCACCAAGGAAAGTTAAGACTACATCGGCTACACCGAACATGACACAAGCAGCTATCCAAAAGCTTGTTAAGGATAGTATTGCTGAAGCACTAGTGGTTGAAAGAGCCGTTGAGACTGCTTCTCAGATAGAGACATCTGGGAAGGCTAGTAATGGAACTAATGGAAGAAAGTGTACGTATAAGGACTTCAAAAGTGGTAATCCCATCAAATTCAAAAGGTACTGAAGAAGCCATTGCTATGATTCGTTGGTTTGAGCATACCAAATCTGTATTTCACCTATGCTATTGTCCCGAGGAAGCTAAGGTAAAGTTTGATGCTAGTACACTCCCTGATGAAGCTATATCATGGTGGAATTCCTACACCGAGCTCATTAGAAAGGATAATGCATACAAGCATACATGGGATGAATTCAAGAATTTGTTGACGAAGAAGTTTCGTCCACGCACGGAAGTGAAGAAGTTGGAGGTCGAGTTTTATGAACTAGTGACATTGGGTAATGACATTGAGACATACCTCAGAAGATTTTAAGAGTTGGCTGCTTTATGCCCGTCTATGGTTCCTAATAATGAGAAGTAGTTGGAAAACTTCATTGGTGGTTTACCTAAAAACATCTGTGGAGATGTGATCTCTTCTGACCCGCAAACATGTGATGAGGCAAACAGGATGGCTCAGAAACTGATGGCACAGGTTCTAAGGAAAGGAATTCCTGCCTTATATCATAAACCGTATTTCGAGCCCTTAGGGTCGTATCTATCCATTGTAATTTTCCGTTGGTACGTTGACATGACCTAGTTGTATAAGCACTCTTCTATCCAATGTAATAACTATCTTTTGCTATTTCCCTGATACTCACAACCTTGGGTTATTCCATTTCTATTTCAATTGCTCCATTTTCAATCGTTCCACAACAACATATCACTATCCTATTAGGGATTAAACTGATTTCACTCTTGGCAGATTAGTAGACTATTACCATTTCGAAAGATTCATCCATGTATCCAATGAACCATTCAACAAATATAATGCAAGTTATTTTACTACCCTACGGGAGAATTGTTTTTCAGAATTTTCAAAATAAGCCATTTTGTACCACCCTATAAATGGATTTTCTGTCATTTTATCAAGTATTTACTACCGCTACGCGAGACAATTTTCATGTTACTTTCAAAGGAAATATCTAGAAAACCATTTATCAAAACAACACGTTGAACACCATCTAAAACTTTTGGGAAAAAGTAATACCGTTTCAATTTAACCAAGCAACGCATCGTTGGTCCTCAATTATACATAGCCTGATCACCTATGTATAATTCAGGAGGAATTATGCCGTGAAGAAAATAGTCACATTTTCAGGAATTATTAATAACAATCTTCATTCAAAAGCTTTGTAAACAAATGGAATCTTTCATGAACCCCTTTTTAACAAACTTCCACCGGATACTTACACCACTCATCACTCACTCAGCCATTAAGTTGAATTTTACCATTGATTTCTCTAGGAGAGACTCTACATTATGAAGGATATTTCATGACATAGAAACGACGAAAGGATAGACGATACCCCTCAGATTTCTAGCAATTCCTTTAAGATATTCCTTTTCTAATTGGATATACACGCTCTACCATCGTTAGCCCGACGAATCCTTAAGAGAACTACCTGAGCATATAGGATGTATTCAACACCACATAACCAACTTTGAATGGATTAGGATAATCTCTCGATTATTGACGAATTTCATCATCAGCAAAAATAGCCATCACGGGAATATATAAAGGCACCATTTAAGACATTTCCTATGGCCCAAGTGACCATATACACATGTACATATCGAATTTGGAAAAGTTAAATTCACGGGCCTAGAACTAAACGGGAAACAACCAAGGGAATTCCACAAGTCAAGAATCAGTTACGAGAAATGAGAAAACAATGGAAGTTAGGTTAATGCATGATGCACATCATCCGGATTTGATATCCTTGAACAATGAACCTCCTAGATTCAAGTGGAAGCACGAGCTATGATTGAAAGCCTTGCCTTGGAAAGGCAGGATACAATTTTTGGGTAACCCGACAGACTGAGCTCTCAGTATTGGACCATTTCAGATTCTAGTTAGAACCGATCAGTTGGCATACAAACCTAAGTTTCCGCCAGAGTTCAGCAACATATATACTACTCATCTCACCTTTCAGACCTCAAGAAGTACTTTCCTAAGGAAACACACAAAGTCGAAGTACTTTATTTATCCAAGTTCTAATAAGATATATCAGGACCTCAAGAGGTTTTATTGGTAGCCAAACATGAAAGTAGAAGTAGCTACTTAGGTCAGCAAATGCCATACTTGTGCTAAAGTAAAAGCCGAGTACCAGAAACCAACAGGATTACTTCAGCAACCAGAAATTTCACAATGGAAATAGGAACACGTTACAATGAACTCTGTTACTAAACTCCCCAAGATTTCAGGTGGTTACGATGCTATTTGGGTTATAGTAGATCGTCTCACCAAATCAACCCATTTCATTCCAATCAAAGAGACTCATTCCATGAAGCAGCTTATCAGACTTTGTGACAAGGAAATAGTCTTAAGGCACAGTGCACCAATTTCCATCATTTCCGATAGAGATAATCGCGTACTTCAAACTTCTAACAGTCATTGCAGGATTCTTTTGGGTCTAAGTTAGACATGAGTACTGCGTACCATCCTCAGATCGATGGTCAGAGTGAGAGAATAATCTAAACACTGGAAGATATGCTTAGGGCATGTGTGATCGACTTTAGAAATGGTTGGGCGAACCATTTGCCATTGATCGAGTTTCCTTATAACAACAAACTTCCTCAATGGATATTCAAGATAAAGCAAGGATATCGATGTAGATCCTTCCTAAGGCCCTACTACCTGTAGAAATTTCGGATAACCTCACTTCCATGTCAAGAACAGCAACATGCCCGAACGAATTCCCCCATCCGCATATGAAACGAGACAGGCATTCCTCGACGTATTATCAGCCGATACCTACATTTTTGCCATCATGGTAACAACTTCAATGATGAACCATTTCAGGACTTAAGTAAGGTTGAATACCCATGCCGTTAGTTTTGCCTATTGTCAACCAATGGACGTCATCCAACATCAGAAACCATGGACCGCGAGGTCAAGCTATTGAAGCAGAGTCGAATTCCTATCGTGAAAGTTCGCTGGAATTCTCGAAGAGGACCCGAGTCTACTCGGGAACGAGAAGACCAAATGCGACGCAAGTATCCGCATCTTTTTCCCGAGCCTGCTTCTGAAACCAACAACAATTGAATTCAGGGACTGAATTCCCTTTTGGAGGGGTGACTGTCACAATTCGTAATTTCAGGTCATTTTCCTAACCTCGACAATTTACCATTAATCGTAAACCAAGTTTTCAGAAGACTTTAAATTCACGTAACCAGTTCGGTTTAGCTGTGAATTCATAACATTGTCAGTAAGGACACATCATATAGACTAGAGGAGTCTGCATATCATCAGTATTTTAATTCATGCACGGTTATGCATTATTTAAATTTACATATGGTTATTTATTTAATTAACGTTACCACTCAGTCAGTATTATTAACAATTATACCCAGTACTCCAGACAATGATCCTAATAAATTTTTATACTAGTTTTAATAATATAAAGTTTATATTATTATTTTACCCGGTGTTATTACACCAATTGCTATAATTTTCTTTAAGGGCTTATAACTCCGTCAGATTACGACAAATTAACCCGACAATTATTCTGACACCCGATTCTTGTCAAGATTATATTTTTACACTTTATACAACTTCGTCGTATTTTACGTCACTTCGTGGATATTTATTTCAAGACAACACGGTACCCGATAACACCCGAAGTATACATTATAACAACTACTACTTGCAAATATCTAACAAAAATCCAACATTTGCACCACTTTTTTCCATAGTACGCCCCATCCCATTCCTTTTTCTCCAAAAATTCTTCCAACATTTAATGTAGTTAGTAACTTGTTTCCATATTTTATATTCATATCAACACATAGCAACTCATTCATAAGTTACCAAGATCAAAATATTTTTCTCTTTGTCTTCTCCAATATCCACGGCAAGCCACAAGTATCAAGCAAACATCATAGTTTTTCCAAGTCCAAGTAATCTACAAGTCCCATTTGGTGTTCTTGTTTAGGTTTTGCAATAAAAACCTCAAGAATCACTCTCATTTCACTTCAATCCTAACCTATATTGTAAGTAACTCAAGAACATTTCTTTTTCATGTTTTTCCTTCCATATGATCTTGATATTTATGTATTTTCATGTGATCTTGTTTAAAAATGCAAAATACTTTAGTGATGATACCACTTTTTCATTAAAAACTCTTGAAAACACTAGATCTATACTTTTCACTAATATTCTCATGAACCACACTATATTTAGTGATGTTTAGGACCCCATGACCCTTTGAGAAGGTGTATGGTAGATCAAGAGTACTTGTGGAATTGATATGAAGTGATTTGATTAAGTTAGAACCTTGAAAATGGATTTTTAAACAAAATAGAAAAGGGACTGTTTTTAAACGACAGATCTGGAAAACTCAGAAACTTTTGAAATATTTTGGCCTTCATATTCAGAAAGATCTTTCAAAAACGAACCCGTGAGCGCAAGAATCATTAAAATCCGAATTATAACGAAGAAGATATGAATTTTTAAAGTTACGCGACGAAAACTATATTTTCAGAAAAAAATGTGCTGTTGGCGAATTTTCAGGAGCAAAACGAGTCGTTAGCCGAAACCTAGATGAACCAAGCTACTAATAATGTGTTAGCATTTATTTTTACGAAACCATGGATATAAAGAACGAAGAAAACGAGCTTATAACGATCAAGATATTCGCGTTTTAAACTAGAAATACTTTTATTTATTTGACAGCTTTTATTTTAATAAATATAGTTCGAACTAAAGTATATTTTTCAAGTAACAACAAATAGAAGAGCCGTTTTCCTTAACCGTTGAGACACGTATTGTCACTATTTCACTAACACGTCAATGAGATGACTTCAAAGGTTTTCAAAACGTCAAGACCAACATTAACGTTTTATACACATTATGACACGACTAGTTTTACGTTAGCAAGTTAACATATTTATATCAAGTTTTGGAAAAACTCTACATATCAACGATAACTAGTATTTTCAAATGACGAGTGGTATAGGTTACATATACATGTACATGCACTACATTGCTTCATGATCTCAAGTAGTATTCATGCATTCATTTTAGGTAGCGGCTAGTGTTCGCGCCTTGTTATTGCCAAGTATTCCAAGTGTTCCAGTATTTCAATTATTCCAAGTATTCCGAGTTCATAGCATTGTTGTATCATCACTTCAGGTGAGTTTTCATAGCCCCGTATACATTTTATTATTGTTTTCAAATCCCACGGGGGAGAATACATTGCAACTGTTTTCCATACGAGCCAAAGTATCAGACTTCCTGTACATAGATTAAGTTACCTTGTTGCCATATGAAAGTCCCCTATATCATGAACCGTTAATTTACCTGTAAGCGAGAGTGAGTGGATAGATCTATCGAGGGTGACGCCTCCATCCGTGTTGGCTTTGACCAACAACCGATAGCGGATGCATTTCATGTCTTTTCATTTGAGTGTCTGGCAAAACACTCCCAGGGGCTCCAGAGAATTCAGTCACAGCGTCGGGGTCATGAGCTTAAGGCTATTGTACAATCATTTTTTTTTATGTGACTTATGTCATACACTTTATACTTGTGGCTATCGTATAACTTCATTTTATTAAACCTATGAACTCTCACCAACTTTATGTTGACCGTTTTTAGCAATGTATTTTCAGGTTATTAGCTATCATGTGGGCATGCATTGGACCATCTTGGAGTCGCGGGGGTCGACTTGCATCACTTATTTTCATGCACTTATGTAACCGTTTGATCTACTATGGTTTTGTTTTTAAACTTGCAACATCATTTGGGACCTATGTTTTGTAAACTCTGATTTTATTTATGATCAAACGTGTATTTTCAAAACGACACTTTAGGTCGTTCAATATATCCATTGTATGAGACGCCATGAAAGTCACACCAAGGTATTCAATTCCGCTGTCATTAACAGGTAAATTCAGGGTGTGACAGTTATACGTGAGTTTACATATTGTGTTAAGCTAGAACTAGGACCTAACAAGTGGTATCAGAGCCAGGTTCCTAAGACAAGCTGTCGGTATCATAAACCAGGCCTGTTTCACCCATATGCATTTCTTGCATGTTAGCCATCAACATTACAGCTGCATTTGCCTCTAGATCTTCCATGTCATCGTCCGAGTATGCATTTGCCATAAAGTTGTGCTCCTTCTCAGTCAGGGTGCCACCAGCTTTATCTTTGAGAGCCAGAAGAAGAGCTTCTTTGTGGTAGACACTGCCCCTGGTCCTTGGCTTGGGGCAAGCATTGGCTATGTGACCTTTTCCTTCACAATTATAGCATTTAACCATGGTGTTTCCAATCCCAGTATTCCCTGTCTCAACAATTTCTGCCCTCCTCTGTGTGTTACCAACATTGTTCCTACTATTCCCAGCTGTATTAAACCTCTGTCCACCTGAATTACCCATATAGCTACCCGGACCATATCTCCCAGAAGCTCTGTTTTGAATTTCAACTCTGACATCGTGAACAACTGCCTGATTGCGAGTGTTGGATGAGGACCTTATACGGTTGTTTGATTTGTTTGAGAACTTACTAAAAGCTCTTGCAATCAAAGCAAATCCTTCGTTCAACGAGTTAAAAGCATCGTCCTCGTCACTGTTTACATTTGAATACAGCATGGAATCGGTGTTGTCATATGGAACCAATTGATTATCAGTCTGTTGTGGTGATGCTTCATAGGGAACGATTTGGTTTAATGAAGTTTGTGAGGGATAGGTTGAAGGATGTTGTGGTTGAACAAAACTCTGATTTGGTTGTGGTGCAAAGTGAGACTGAGCAATCAAAGCAAGTGAATTTGGAGTTGATGATGGTGAGTAACCTCCACGAGCTGCTCTGTCTTTGTCAACTTCTGATTGGTGATGCTTCAAATAATCATACAGCAACCCATATGAGGCGTTGTGTAGATTCTTAGCTTGTTGAACAAAAGTTACATACTTTTGCCAATCAGGTCCAAGACAACTTAGGAACTTAGTATTTACAGCAATCCTTGGTAGTATGATGTTGTGACGATCCAAGTCATTGATGATGTTGGTAAACCTATGATAGTAAGACTCTAAAGATTCCCCAGCTTCTATCATAAACATAATGTATTCCAGATAGAGCTTAGATTCCATATCCTCTTGATTTAACTCTGTTCCTTCCATGAGAAGATGTACATGTTCCCACATGTCTTTTTCTTTTGAGCATCGATACTTCGAAAGATAGGATCAGGAATTCCTTGAAGTATGTAAGACATGGCAAGTTCGTTTGCTTCTTGCTGTAGTACTTGTTCTGTTGTGAGTTGAGCAACAAGAATAGGAGTTGTAGTTTCTTCTCTTAGAGGAATATGATTTGGATCTGCAGGAATCGTTGTGGTTGGTACTGGATAAGGTCCTTCAATGATTACCTTATTCAAGTACTTTCCATGGGGTTTCTTGAGTTCAATAAACCGGAGAAATCGACTAGACCATTGCACGTAGTTCCCTGGTGTTAGCATTGGAGGTGTATCCAAAGATCCTGCTTCATGTCTGGATTGTTGACTGCTGATTGCTTCGCACATTTGGTCAAACCAGTGAGGTTGTTTAGGTGGGATTTGGTAAGTCTGCATTGGTTGTTGTTGAATGATTTGTTGCTGAGGGACTTGTTGTTGAGGGAAAAACTGATGTTGTTGCACGAAAGCTTGTTGTTGAGGATATTGTGGTTGATGAAATTATTGCTGCTGATGATATTGTTGTTGTTAGTACTGCTGTTGCTGATTGTAAAAATAGTTGTAATTTGGTATTTGAGACATTCTTGTGGATCTTGTAGACAATTGAGATGTGTGTTATGAGTTATGAAGTCCGGTTTTGGTTAAGTGGTGTTCTTTTTCAATTCCTATAGAATACTATTTACAAGCAATTCCTATAACACTGTTCACAGTTGCCAATTTCGATAACACTGTTTCCAATTTCGATAACACTGTTCACACTTGCCAATTTCGATAAGGATCTGAATTTCGATAAGGATCTGAATTTCGATAAGGTTCTGAATTTCGATAACTTCAGCAATTTTGATAGAAATAGAAAATTCCGATAGAACTGGCAATTTTGATAGCTTATCGAAATTACAATTCCTATAATTATCTCAATATCTTATACAAGATATGAGATTTGCCTCCAAGTCGAAGTATTTTCACAAACTTATACAAGCAGGGAAAATACTGAACACCAATTTCGATAAACCCTTAAACTGCTGAATTTCGATAAACCCTTGTTGACAATTTCGATAAACCCTAGCTGACAATTTCGATAAACCCTAGCGACAATTTCGATAAATCCTTATACAAGGAATTTCGATAAACCCTTGCTGAAAATTTCGATAAACCCTAGCGATGACAATTTCGATAAAACGCTAACTTTTGCAGATCACTTTTAGGTCTTGTAAACGATGTTTTAACCTAATGTTTTTGGTTCAAAACGTTTAATAACGCGTAAATATTAAGAAAGTTTCAACCTTTAACGTCTAAACCAAAATTTGGTGAATTTCGATAATAAGCAACGAATGAAAACTAGTGTTAATCTAATAAAACTCGAACATGAACTCAACTTTCGAGTATAAATCAAATCTCTACTCACTATAATTATCTTTTCACTTTACAAGTGCGATGATAAGTGAAAGAAATGAGATTTTTGTCGCAAATTTCCACAAAAACCAAACATAAAAACTACTAAACCAAACGTATAAACTGAAATAGCGATCGAAACTACTCTAAAACACACAGCTAATTATCTTCTAGCGAATGATACCACTTGTTAGGTCCTAGTTCTAGCTTAACACAATATGTAAACTCACGTAGAATAAGTAAATGAATAGTACAACTAATAAACATCGTAGTTACATTTGCATCTGCATCTGCTGAAGAAAATGTTGATCTAAATGACTTATTTTTATCCTCTCAAGACGATGACCAAATAAACACCGTAGTTACATTTGATGAAGATCAAATTAACCCCATTGTTTCATTTGATGATCCTCCTGATGATGATAACAATGATCAAATTGAACAAAATGATATTTTGCATGGTACAGATCCAGAGATCATGACCTTGCTTTTTACCACCCAAACACAATTAGATGCACAAAAATCCCAAATTGATAAGTGCACTGAAATTAATAGAAACTTAAAAGCAAAAGTTGCATTGTTAACCAAGGATCTTGAGTGCTACAAACTTCAACTTTCAAATTATGAAACCAAAGAAAATGGGAGAAAAGCTTTGAGGCTGCATTCGAACAATCATATGTGAAAGTACAAGATTTAGAACATCAAGTACGTGAATTGACCGTTTCCAAAAATGAATTAATTTCACAGCAGGAACAAGAAAAATTAGATTTTCAAAAACAAGTTGACATTCTACACTCTAAACTTTCCAAAACAAAAACAGAGTTGTCAACTTGTCAAGATAATTTTTTTGAACACTGACAAATTTCAAGGAAACGTGTTGATTCCTACCTTGAGGAAATTGTTGCGTTGGAAGGCAAACTTAAAGAATTTCAAAACGTTGTGTATAAAACTGGTGAATCAATAACAACCATTCAAAAATTAACTGTAAAACCACATCCCCAAGGATATGGCTTTGCTATTGGGAGTGATAAACCAAGTTTTTTACATAAAGCACTCAAGGAAAATCCAAAGTTATACAGTGCAGAACTTTTGTTTGATGATTCTTTCATGCGTGTTGTTGTGTATAATAATGAAGAGGAAATGGAACAAGAGGACGAGAGTCGATCTAAAATGAGTAATGTCCACTTTAATAAACCATATGACTACTCAAGAGTACCTCATATTAATGGCACTTTCGTACCTCAAAAAGATAAATCAGAACAAACATGGTCTTTAATTGAAATGAATGAAACTTATGAAGTTGTCCCTATGACCAAAGTAGCACAAGTTAATGGCCCTTTACCAAATCCAGGTGTTATTGCCCCAATGCCAAAACAATTTCGTGTCCTTAGATATTTTAATACATTCATGGACGACATAAAACTTTTGGAAGATGCAATTGAACGAAATTCAGAGATAAAAGTCTCTACTTTTCTTTCTCCCCATGAGAAAGAAAAGAGAGAGGTTTTTCAAAAGAAATTTTTACCACACGTTCAACACCTGCGACTGTGTGCTACACATTGGGAACAGGAACTTCAAACAGAGGTTGCATCTATGATGAACATTTTTGAAGCAAATGAAACAAGATCTCAAAACAAAAATGTCAAAACAAATCTTTGACAAAAGAAGCATATTGACTCTTGGAGAATGTTCTATGTTCTGATGTGATATCTGTGATTATGAATTCCATTTATCAGTCATGTAATGAATTGCTTGTTGATGACCATACTGTTGATACCGAGATATTGCAACTTGAGATTAATAATTTGAAACGAGAAAATGAGAGACTTCGAAAAGTCAATGATGATGTGGAAAACAAATTTTCAAAAGAAGTTTTCCAACTCAACCAAAAATTGCAATGGTGTCAGACTCAAAGTCTTAACTTTGAGTTAAGATTACAAAATCAAATAGGATCGTTGTCCTTTCAAAACAGTCATCCTTTCAAAAGTCAGAATTTTGAACAAGAAAATGACGTTTTAAAACGTCAAATTTTTGGGTATGAAAAGGACATTGATGAAGTTTGCAAAAACAGGAATGACACTGTTCGATTAAACCGAGAGTTGGATTCCAAAATTCAACAACAAAAACACATCATCATTGAGTTGAAAGAGAAACTCAAAGTACTTGAAAAAGGGAAATTTGTACAAAAGAATGTGATTGCCCCAGGCATGTACAGAGTAGATGAGACACCTATGAAAGCATCTCCTCAGACCTCTAATGTGCATGCTTCAACTTCTACAGGACTAGGCACCCCTCCTAAGGCTAGCAGATCCAAGACCAAAAAGAGTAAAAAGAAAAATAGTATCTGGAAACCTAAGAGCAGCTTACCTAAAGTTCAAGAAGTAGAGAATCTGAATAAGACGCATGTTATGTCTAAAGTAGAATCAAACTTTACAAAGTGTAATTCTAAATGTGATGTAACGAATGCTAAAACTATGAATGTTTTGAATGATGCTTATTATGTGTTTTGTCGTACAAGTATTTTGTCTGGTAATCATCAAAAATGTGTTGCAAAAACCCTTTTGTCACGTAAATAGAAACTTACTAATGGCATTTCCTCTAGGCCCATTATCGCTGCTAAGTCAATATTAGTAAAACCGCCAAAAGTAGTTTCTAAGTCTACCGTAGACAAGACCATAGTTGCCCCTAAAACAATTCAATCACCAAGTGCATTCACTAGGAAGAAAGCAGAATCTAGTTGGGCATGGCAGCGTTGGTTACAGCATAAACCTAGTTTTACTTGGTTACCAAAGATGCTTAAAAACTGTACTACTAACCCAACGGGATCCACCATTACCAACTCTCCATCTGTGTCATCTTCTTGTGATGCAGGTGATTCAAATCGTCCTTTGGATTGTTGATAGCGGATGTTCCCAACATATGACAGGCAACTTAAAACTTCTAGTAAACTTTGTCGCAAAGTTCATCGACACTGTCAGATTCGGGAATGACCATTTTGCTGCTATCATGGGCTATGGGGACTATGTCAACGGAAACATCGAAATAAGCAGTGTATACTATGTTGAAGGCCTTGGACATAACCTTTTCTCCGTAGGTCAGTTTTGTGATGGTGACTTGGAAGTTGCATTTAGGGAGAAAACCTGCTTTGTTCGAGACCTACATGAAAACGACCTTATGACTGGAAAACGCGGAACGAGTCGTTACACCATTTCCTTGTAGACATGACCACTAATTCTCCAATTTGCTTACTTTCCAAGGCTTACTATACAAAAGCATGGCTATGGCATAAACGTTTGTCTCACTTGAATTTCAAAACAATGACCGAGCTTGCTCGTCATAAGTTAGTAGACGGTCTTCCAAGATTCCGATATGCCAAAGATCCCCTTTTCTCAGCATGTGAACAAGGGAAGAGTACTCGTGCTCATTTTCCTTCTAAAATCGAGCACAGTACGGATCATGTACTCCAACTTCTCCATATGGATCTTTGTGGCCCAATGCGTGTTCAGACAATCAATGGGAAGCGATATATATTGGTAATCGTAGATGATTTTTCGAGATGGACTTAGGTCTACTTTCTTCGCACCAAAGATCAAGCTCCATCGATGATCATTACCTTTCTTACCAAAATTTAGGTTCAGCTCCGCAACACCGTCAGAAAAGTCAGAACAGACAACGGAACCAAATTGAAGAATCACACTCTTCGTGAGTTCTTTGAGAAAGTAGGAATTGAACACCAAACATCAATTGCACGCAGCCTAGAACAGAATGGAGTGGTCGAAAGACGAAACCGAATGTTAGTGGAAGCCGCAAGAACGATGTTGATAAATGCTCAATTACCGGATTATCTCTGGGCTAAAGCCATCTCCACCGCCTGCTACACCCAAAACTATTGTATGATCACCAAGAGGCACAATAAAACCCCATATGAACTTGTTCACAGAAGAAAACCGAACATAAATTACTTTCATGTATTTGGGGCTCTCTGTTACCCAAATAATGATCGTGATGACCTTGGAAAGTTGAAAGCGAAAGTTGATATTGGGATTTTTGTTGGCTACTGTGAAAATTAGAAAGGATTTCGTATCTGGAACCGTCGAACCCGAGAAATTCAAGAGACCATACATGCTCATTTTGATGAACTCACGGATATGGCTTCTGAGCAAAACAACTTAGGACCCGATTCTAACCGTTTGAACTTCCCTGATCATTCAGCTGCACCCCTCTCTCTTAACCGCACGGACTTGGAAGATTTGTTTGCTCCGCTATTTGATGATTCTCTCGTTAGTCGTGCTTCTGAAGTATCCACCAGTTCTGCTGCAAAACCCCTCAATATACAAGCACCTGATACTCCAGTAACTACAACAACGGCAGTTGCTGAAGATGCACCTCCAACAAAAACCTCATCATCAGTAGAACACACAACTTCTAATACAGCGACTGCAGCTGAAGATCCCCCTCTATCTTTTGAAGTACCCACACCCGCAAATTATGACGGCAATGCTTTCTTCAATCCATTTGCTCCGGCTCCCACCATTCCAGATATTGCAGAGTCGTCAACGAGCAATTTATATCCGTCAAATATGCACCAAAATTTTCAACACTACC
This sequence comes from Artemisia tridentata subsp. tridentata, assembly GCA_021014915.2. Classification (NCBI taxonomy): domain Eukaryota; kingdom Viridiplantae; phylum Streptophyta; class Magnoliopsida; order Asterales; family Asteraceae; genus Artemisia; species Artemisia tridentata. The sequence goes on along the minus strand of CP139507.1, from coordinate 302,651,495 downwards.
CTTCAACCCACAAGTGGACTAAGGATCACCCTTTAGTGAATGTGACTGGAAATCCAGACAACCCGGTCATGACACAAAAAAGACTCCACACAGACGGTGAAACTTGCATTTATGCACTCACCGTTTGTCAAGCAGAATCGAAAAAAATTAAAGAAGCCCTCACTTACGACAATTGGATTGAGTCAATGCAAGATAAACTTGATCAATTCAAGCATCTGGAAGTTTGGGAATTGGTAGAAAGACCAGATGGAGTACACGTTGTCAGACTGAAATGGATCTGGAAGAACAAGTTAGATGCTGATGGCATGCTTATTCGTAACAAATCTCGGTTGGTTGCAAAAGGATTTAGTCAAGAAGAAGGTATCAACTTTGAGGAATCTTTCGCACCAGTGGCAAGACTTGAGGCCGTTCGAATGTTCCTGGAATACGCTGCTCACAAGAATATCACTGTATATCAAATGGACATGAAGATGGCATTTCTTAATGGACAACTCCGTTAAGAGGTGTACGTCACACAACCAGAGGGCTTTGTTGATCCAGAACATCCGAATCATGTATACCGACTCAAGAAAACCCTCTATGGCCTTTAGCAAGCCCCGAGGGCATGGTACGATAAGCTATCTGCATTTCTAATTGCTAATCATTTCATAAAAGGATCATTTGACCCAACATTGTTTATACCAAAACACAGGGAGGACATCTTGATTGTTCAAATTTATGTGGATGATATCATTTTTGGTTCAACCCATAAAAAATACTCAAATGCTTTTGCTAAATTAATGAAACAAAACTTTGAGATGTCCATGATCGGTAAACTTACGTTCTTCTTAGGATTGCAAGTTCATCAATCACCTCGTGGTATTTTCTTAAACCAGTCCAAATATGCTCAAGAGATTTTGAAAAAACATGGCATGACAAGCTGTGACACCTATAATACACCAATGTCTGCATCATCTCCTAAGCTGGATGTTGATTTACATGGGACTCCAATTGACCCTACAAAATACCGTAGTATGATTGGGTCACTCATGTATCTAACAGCCAGTAGACCAGATACAGTATTTGCCACATATCTTTGCTCCCGCTATCAGTCTAGACCAACTGAAAGACACCTCTATGAGGTTAAGAGGATCCTTCGATACATAAAGGGAACCATTCACTTGGGGATCTGGTATCCGAAGGATTCTGATTTTGAACTAATTACCTTTTCAGACGCTGATCATGCAGGATGCTCAGACACAAGGAAAAGTACATCTGGGGGAGTGCAATTCTTAGGTGACAAGCTTGTATCTTGGCAGTCAAAGAAGCAGGATTGTACATCACTGTCATCAACGGAATCTGAATACGTGGCCATGTCAGCATGCTATGCTCAAGTCATCTGGATGAGATCACAACTGATGGACTATGGTTACGTCTTCAACAAGATTCCAGTGTACTATGATTCCAAGAGTGCCATTGCTATCTCGTGCAACACTGTTCAACATTCAAAGTCAAAGCATATTGCTCTTCGTTACCACTTCATCAAAGAGCACGTGGAATAGGGTACAATTGAACTTTATTTAGTGGGTACACAATACCAACTGGCAGACTTATTCACCAAAGCCTTGCCTCATGCAAAATTTGTGAAATTAGTTCACCAAATTGGTATGAGATGTTTGACTCCAGACGACTTGGAAAATTTTCTTAAAAACAACTAACCGAGTCAAACATCAAAACTATCTTTGTAAATATTTTGACAAAAACACAAAAAGATTTTCAATTTAAACTTTATTAAAAAGAAATGCAAGTACAAATCTTCATCAACACTTTGTTCATTTCAACACATTATCAATTATTTCTGAACAAGTGTTGAGGGGGTGAAAGAAATTCAAATTTTAAAATTTTTCACTAAATTTGTACTTGCATAATTTCTTTAAAAAAAAAAATTGTTGCTTCACAAAATGGTGGTTATATCATCTGAGAAATACCCTCCTTGATCTTAAAAAATGTTTTCATACAATCATAAGTCGAGCGGGAGTATTAAATTTGTTAGTGCCAAAAACGTGTTAAGCCTAAAAGATAAAAAAAATGTGAGTTAGGACTTAGAATGTAAAACAACTTGGTTTAGGGATTAAAAGTGTAAAAGTTAAGAAAGATCAAAATTTTTAACAAAAAGGGTGAATGTGCATTTACTCTTCACTGCCACCATCTGATATTTTCACCCAGCGCATTTACTTTTACAACCACCGCAATCTACGGCCATAATCCAACCTGCAAACCTGATCAAGATCCGTTGAATTTGTGAGTTTATATGCATTGCTTACATGATTTTAAGAAACGGTTTCGAAGGATTTTATGATCCAACGGTCCAATTTTGCAAAATTAAGCTTTAAAATTCTAGGGTTTATGTATAATCGGGTTTAATGATTCTGTGTGTTATAGATGAAATTGTGTGGTGGGATTTGGTCGGAAATAGTTCCTTAACATGTTGTATATGATACGATTTGAGGAAAAATGTATGAGTGAGTTGTAAGCTGTTGGGATAGAGTTCTTATATGTCGAATTGCATGTTTTAACCTTCGAATTGAACCCAGAATCACATCTGATGTGATTTAGATGAATAGGGTTTAAGAAGAACACGTATAAGGTCTAACTTTTGATTATGTGGTTAAAAAATGTTAAGAATTGGACATAGAACTCAGGAACACCATGTGAAACTGAAGGAACAAATCAAACAAACTTTTAACAAGTTTTGATGAATTTCTATAATCTGATGAACAGGACTTATCGAAATTGAGTGCTGTTGAGAATTTAGTTTGATATAAAGGGTTTAATGAGCATAGTATAACTTGTGAATTGGTTTAATTGAACAGGAAAACCAAATTTCGATAAAGAACCAAGAATCATGTACGTCTACAGTAGTTATCGAAATTTCTTGTATAAGAAATTATCGAAATTGGTCAAGATCTATCGAAATTGCCATTTCTATCGAAATTGGTCAAATTCTATCGAAATTGCCATTTCTATCGAAATTGGACAAGTTCTATAGGAATTGCCATTTCTATCGAAATTGGACAAATTCTATAGAAATTGCCATTTCTATCGAAATTGGACAAGTTCTATAGAAATTGCCATTTCTATCGAAATTGGACAAGTTCTATAGAAATTGCTATTTCTATCGAAATTGGACAACTTCTATAGAAATTGCCATTTCTATCGAAATTGGACAAATTCTATAGAAATTGGTAAAATTATCAAAATTGGTCAACCTGTCACAATTTGATATCTATCGAAAATATACTATCAGAATTCACATAAGTTGAAAATTGTAGAAATTGCTCTTTGAAACAAAATGCTATGTTTAAACCTGTAAAATCAAACTAAGCAACAAAAGGATCACATGTGAAACAACAAGTTTAACTATTTGCTAACTTTCATGTATCCTGCAAATCTGTGTTTGAATGATGTTTCAGAAATCTCAAATGGCTGCACCACAACAACAACCACTCCCAATGCTCACAAAAGCTGAAGTTTTCCCACATGGCTATAAGGCGGAAATTGGCAACAACAACGCAAGGGTAGAATTTCACAAGATCAAGTGTGCTGAGCCAACCTGTGAGATTGCGATAGAGGTTCACAAGCAACACCCATGCAGATATGTTGGAGAAGTCAGCTAGTGTCCCAGAATTTTATATCCATCAGATGTGGGAAACTTTGAAGCTAGACTTAAGAGAGACATATTTCACTTGCACGCTGGACCGCAAGGAAGTCACTGTCGACAAAGACTACCTTCGCAAGGCCTTGCTACTTCTAGATGCACCTAAACCCAACAACAAATTCTACCCAACTCCTACAGAAGAAGAGGTTCTCAACTTCCTTGAAGAGATTGGATACGATTTGCAACTAGGAAAACCTTTGACAAAGATCTCAAGGGTTGAAATGAAACTCATCCCACAACCCTGGAGAACAATCTACTTCATCCTTGCTCGATCTGTCTCAGGAAGAGATAGTGGTCATGAGAAACCTCGTTTACCTCATCTTGAAATCTTCTGGGGAATAGTCAATCAGAAAGAGATTGACTTTGCTCAATCTATCTGGGATGATATGGTCTATCAAATTCATAAACTGACAGCTCTAAATCGCTTAACCAAAATCCCGTTTGTACCTTTCACCAAGCTTCTCATCGCTCATCTAATTGACAACAACGCATATATCTCTGACCGACTTGAAGACCGTGAAATGCATCTACTCAAGATGGACAAGACCATCAACTCGGTCTACATCCCCAAAAGCAGCACGAAAAAACAAGGGATTAAACTACCTGACTCTCTGCTGACTAAAAAAGTTATGAAAACAAAAGCTTACAGAGAGTATGATAGAGCTTTCAAAGGAGGTCACGTAGGGTTTTGCAAATATGATGATGAGACTGGATCAACAAAGACTCGTTCAAAGGGAAGCAGCAAGATTGAGAATGCTTCTAGTGCATCTAAGAAGATCAAACCTTCCGCACATAGAATCGTAAAAAGAAGAGTTCCGGTTACAATTCCTAAGCCAGAACCTAAGGAAGGAAAGATTGTTGTGGAAGAGGAATGCGACTCTGAGACGGAAACCGATGAAGAAACTCTTTTCTACAAAGAAGAACATGATACTCAGGTGGCACTAGAAGAAAGCCGAAAGTCACTCAAGGCTGATGAGGAAAGACGAGCACAGTTAAGGTTTGAAGAGCAAATGAGATTCGAACAACAAAATAGAGAAGCTGGGGGATCCCAGACCTATGTTGATCCGGTTAATCAACCCGGTGGGTCTAGGGTAGTAAAAGAAGTAACACCACCTCATCCTGATCCGGTTAATCAACCCGGATGGTCTGGTGTTGTAACCTCAGCCCGATTTGGTTAATCAACCCGATAGGTCTGAGTCTCATACTTAAGTCATCCCACCTCCGCCAAGTCCGGTTAATCAACCCGGCAAAGACGAAGAAAAGAAAGAAGAAGAAAAGATGAAGGATGTCGATATGGAAGAAGGAGAAGAAAGTGAAAAGGTGTCTACAGATGAAGAAAAGATGGATGAAGTGGAAGAAACGGATGAAGATAAGTCCTTAACTGATGAGGAGGAGATAACTAAAGCTGCTGAAGAACTAGAATCAGAAGCGAAGAAGGAAGAAGAACGAAAGATGCCTGAAAAGGAAGCGGATAGCGGTAACACCCCGAAAATTGGGTCCAACGGAAGCATACAAGTCACTGGGGTGCTACTTAATTGGTATCACAACACAAGGTACAAAGAACGGTTCTACCTCAACCGTTTAGAATAAACTTCGTTAACAAAAAGTGTTAAATTTACATATGTCAAAAGTAGTGCGGAAATAGGACCATAAAATAAGTAAATCGGTCCCAACACATATATCAGAGTCGTCTATGACCATGCCCCTTGCCAAGCGCCTCCAAAAATAAGCTATCACCTTAAACCTGAAAATACATGCTAAAAGGGTCAGCTTACGCTGGTGAGTTCATAGGTTTTAGTTTAAAACAGTACGGTTGAACCAAAAGGTTTTCGAGTTCAAATCGTAAATCACAAACAAGTCAAATTCAACGTAGGCTCACACTGCCTAAATCACAGGTTAAGAAAAAGTATAACAGTGGACCAAGATAAGTGATTTGCTACACTAGACTAAGATAGATATAAATCACAAGTTCCACATAAATCAACAAACACAATTAATCCAGTATCAATATGATAGGTCACAATAACCCTCTTTCATATTGACAAACACAGTAGGGCCCTAGGTGTATCAGTCCTTAGCCAGGAACCACGTTATAGAAAAACCTAACGAGATTATTTGCTACCCTAGTATAAGACAAACATGTCACATATCTAACCTTAGCCAGTCAACAAGTTATAGCAAATAAAAAACAACAGTTAGGTCCATTCAAAACAGTTTGAATGTTTTCTCACATGAATACCAGTCAAATCATATAATGTCATCAAATAACCAGATCAAATATTTCAGCCAAACAGTCAAATATTGAGTAAAACAGTTCGCATATTCCAAATAAACGTTATTGAGTTTAGTTAAAAACGAGCATGTATTCTCTCCCAAAATTAGTTAGAAAATGGGTAAAAGTAGGGGCCATGAACTCACCTTAGCGACAGCAATGCAAAGATCACGACTGACACAACTGGCATCGAGAAGCAAGACACAACGGTCTCAAGACATACGGCACGACAGTTCCAAGATATATAAGCAGAATTGGTACACAGAGGTACAAGCACAGCGGTACAAAATGGTCTAGGATCGGCACAACTTAATACGTATACAGTTATCTCAAAATACCGCTCGCAAAATAATAAAGTCTATAAAAGACAACGTGTCGTAGTTTTCGTGGAGTACTCGATTTCAAAACTTATCAAAAGCTTAGTATCAACGTTTCGTGTGGTGATAAGAAAACACAGACTCGACATACTACTCATGCCAAAGAGAATTAGACATCGACATAATCGAGAAAAAAAATACTGACTAGAACACAAGCAAATCAAGGAAAATCTAGAAAATGATGACTACTAACTATGAAATAGGTCAACTTGGTAAGCCTCGGAATTTACCCAACAATCCCAAATAATTTGTATAAAACATAGTGTTTTATGATCACGGATTAGCTTGAAGTTATAATTCAACTTTTCATTTTTATATACAAATTAGTATTTATCTAGTGATTTATTGTCCAATGTACATTGCTTCCTTATTGTGTGCCCGTTACGAATCAAATATATTAAATTCATGACGAGTCTAATATATTGTATTCGCTTTAAGTCTAATAAGTCCAAAAATGTCCATTTTCCAATAATTCGAGACCGATATATGTCCAAGTATAATATTAATCCGATATGGATCCAATAATGTCATGTCACAAATCAATTAATTGAGTATTAATTTTCCAAGTAGCCGTAACATACCAATTGAACCATAAATATGTCGCACCTAATTGTCAAAAATGTATATTTTTACACCCGAACTTACGACTAACACACTTTTAATTATATATACTTGTGAGCTCATTAACGAACTAACAAACCCCAAGTGGGTCACACAAAATGCACCCAATGTAGCATGGGTTTCGGCCCATTTTCAACCCAACACTCCAACTTGGCAAAGGAACAACAATTAAGTTGTTAAATAAATCAAACAAACGCACGCTAGCAGGAACAAACACTCCCTTGTGTTTAATTCCTGCAAGCCGAAACAGCTAACACCCTTATGGTGTTAGTCGAGCCATGAACAAACCAGACAACAACTAAATCAGCCACACTCTAGGTTTATTGCTAGACCAAGGCAGATACATGACCAAGATAAGCTCAAAGGATCTTATTAAACCCAACTAAGCCATATAACCAAGTAATCCGACACACTATCCTACCAGGTTTTTATATAACCAGAAAATAACAAACAAAAAAAATGGAATTCGATGAGTCCAAATCTAATCCGCAACCCAAAGACTAGCAACAAGATTGATTACATCAATCCAATATTCAAACCGAGACCGAAAAATAAAACTAAATACGCAATCCCATGTCCAATCTGTGACCAAAGATAGGTCACGACCCGAATATCCTAGTCGGGTTACACCCGAACCGAATCAAAATAATCAATCCAACAACCTTTGTAGCGTATTAACAAATCCAAGACCAGCCTTGTCGAGCTAAAAGTAACACCACTATTGTGGTTTTGTGACTGATCCGAGACAAACCAGCACATCTCAAAACGTGACCGAACCCTATGTGGGTTGCTAACCAATTCGACATATCACAAGACCAACACCCTAAATGGGTTTCTTTTGACTCGAGATCAAACCACAACCCAATCAAACACCACTATTCTTAATAGATTTTTAACCACACGAAACAGATTAAAGAGTTGCTTAAAATATTTTTATCCATGAAAACATCATTACCAGTCTTATAATCGGTTTCCAACAAACAACATATAAAAAAAAAATGAGCTTCAGGCTTGACTTACCAAAGAAAGTAAGAAAGTGAGAGAGAGAGACGAGAGATGGAAAGGACGGTGGTGGCGACCTGGTGACCTACGATCAAAAAGAGACAACCCTTGGTCTCCTCGTTGATGGTGGTGGAAAGTTTTCCGTCGCGTATAATAGTGGTGGTGAGGTTTTGGGCGCGTGTCCTTCGAATACGGGGCACAAGAGGCGCGATAAAGGTATGTTGGGGGTGGCGGTGTGGTGTTAGGATTGGTGGTGATGGAGATCGGAGGTGGCGGAGGGATGGTGGTTGGCGGCTATAGAAGGCAGGGAAGGAGATGGGGGAATAGTAACCCTAAAAGAGTTATAATATGGTTTATATAGGGAAGGCCAAAGTATTATATAAACCCTAGGGACTAGTTATGTAACCCTAGAAATCTTAAAGGTTGGTGTGGAAATATTACTGCAGGGACCATAGTTGTAGTTTTTGCTATCTTTCACGAAATGAGGCTTGGGGCTCATTTAGGATAGTAAACGATAGATTCAAGATGCGAGAATTTCACCATTGCGTTCAGAATAATTTTTCCATTAAAAATGACTATTCATACGCCTCGTTTCTCACAAATAATAAAATAATCAAATCAAATCGTCGGTTGTGCCAGTACGCGTTGTGTACAAATTCCACGTTTCGCGAGATAACTTCACGTTTTATGGTCAAATGAGCTCGGAAAGGTTTGTAAATGAAAAACAGAGATAATCTCGTATAGAAATAAGTCTGGAAAATTACGGGTTGTCACAGTCTCACTTCCTTAAACGAAATCGCGTCCTCGCGATTCAATTCAAGTTACTCGTTACGTTTGAAAAGAGATGAGTATATACATTCGAGGATTCATCCTCACGTTCCCACGTGAATTCAGGACCTTTTCGCGAGCTTCGACGGACTTTGTCGATAGGGATGCGACTTTACTAAAGTCGTTCGACTTCACGGTTCATGATTTCGATAAGTTTCTCAACAAGGTTCAAACATTTATCAAACTGGATATCTCTCGGAGTAATAGCATCTGCCTCATCGGCAAGTTATTTCTTCACGTTGCACATAAATAAACATTTGCGAACACCGCTAAGTTCTGGCAGTAGCTCGAGTCTGTGCGCTACCGGTCCTCTAGCAAAGATTTCAAGAGGATCAATATAGTGAGGATTAAGCTCTCCACGTTTACTAAATGTATCACACCTTCTCGTGGTGGATCTTTAAGCATAATCTAGGTTTTAACTGGGAATTCAAGAGGTTTACGTCATTTGTCAGCATAACTGTTTTGACAATTTGTGAGAAGTTTGCAACTCGATTCTGATCTGAACGATCTCCTCAGTAGTCTCATGAACAAGTTCAGGTCAGTAAGTTGGGTATCCCCAACTTCTACCCTACAAGTCGGTGATCGGCACTTGCGACCATAAGGTGCCTCGTACGGTGCCGTTGAAACATTGGAGTCATAGTTATTGTTATAAGAGGATGTGGCCAAAGGGTGATGTCTATCCCAACCATTGCCACATTCGATTACTCGGATAGAGGTGCGGGATTCACTCCTGAAATCTAGCTTCTGATATAGTAGCAAAAACAGCAAATCAGCTTACAACATGATTTGTGAAGTAAATTTGTGAAGCAGCTTATAGGATAATAGGAAAACAATTTCACCGTTTATAAAATTTGTAGTAAAGTCAAAATTTTGATTTTCAGTTTGGTTCATAGCATCGTAGCAAGGCAGCAAAACATTTTATGAAATCGCTTTGCTAAACGATTTGTAGAACAGTTTACGGGGTAACAGGAAAATAGTTCGCCATTTATAAAATGGTAGTGAGATCAAAATTTTGATTTTTGTGAAATGGCAGTAAAACATTTTGTAGGATGACCGCAAAATGGTTAGTAGAGAATCAAATGCAGTTTGTATATTAATGGCAAAACAGTTTATTATCCTATAAGAGATTAGCAAAGATAACTGCTATTCCCGAGGGACGAGAGAAAAGTTGGTGATTGTCCCAAGGAACGCGGTTCAGGTTACTCCTTAGAGTCTCAAGATTTCTGCTGGGCGCGGAATCTCCGCCAATTGGAGAGTTTAGCGAGTTCCGAGTGCAACTCTGAGGGAAGATGTTGATTTCTACTGGCAATCAGTTGGTTGAATCAGTAATGTACATAGTACTTAAAACGGAAGGTACAACATTGATTGAACAACTCCGATTGAACAACATCGGTTGAGCACAAGGCTTAGGGTAGAGGCGACTGTAACAAGGCCACAACAAAACAAGGCCAGATAACAAATCCAAATCTAGGATGACGTCCAAAATCACAAAATAAAACAATCCAAATTCAATCAGAATCAAAATCAAATCCAATCATAGCCAATATCAAATCCAAACCAAAATCCAATTCCAAACGTGGCCAAAATTGAATCTAAATGTTCCAGTAAGCTCGGACAGCTTATTACAATCTCGATGAGTTACAAGTAAGCAACTCAAATTCAAACGGTGCCAATCGGGTCTAACCCGACCCGATGCAAACTACTGCCAGACGGCGACAAGCAGGAATTCCATATAACGGAGACGTATAGCGGTGCCAAGGGCATTATGGTTCATGTGGTATTGTGATGCCAATGTGTTGTGTGTGCGGGAGTAATATCCAATGTTCGTGTACACACGCGAAACTGTACCATTCCAAAAATCAAGGACCAACCCGAACATAATACCCTTATAACTACTCCCAGTATTGCAAAATTCACCTCTGTGTCGGACATAGGTGATCAGGCTATGTCCCACTATCCCTGGTTGAATATAGGTGGTCAGTCTATATTCACCCGAGGTTCAATGAATTTTGGAATACTCAGCCTAGTTATACTAGTAGTTTGTCCTTTACATCCAAAATCGTTCCCAAAACCACGACAAGTGTACAAACTCAACATTTAATAGTGAGATTATGCAAGGCAATAGCGTAACTCTGTGACAGGTTCGGTGCGTGCATAAGCATATGGAAATGCTTATAGTGAACAACTAAAACGAGCGGATATACAATATCCAATAGTCAGGCACACATCTCAACAAAATATATCACCAAGCATCTCATCAAACAACTCGTCAAGTATACCATGAACATCTCATATAATATATCATCAATTATATCCTCAAACAAAATCATACGCGAGGCATCAGCTTGGCAGGTAGGCACGTGGCGGTCATAGGGTTAAGTTTTCATAAAAGTGGTTATAGTCTAGGTTGTAAAATAAACCCAGTTCTCTATAACCTAGGCTCTGATACCAATCTGTAACACCCCGAAAATCGGGTCCAACGGAAGCATACAAGTCACTGGGGTGCTACTTAATTGGTATCACAACACAAGGTACAAAGAACGGTTCTACCTCAACCGTTTAGAATAAACTTCGTTAACAAAAAGTGTTAAATTTACATATGTCAAAAGTAGTGCGGAAATAGGACCATAAAATAAGTAAATCGGTCCCAACACATATATCAGAGTCGTCTATGACCATGCCCCTTGCCAAGCGCCTCCAAAAATAAGCTATCACCTTAAACCTGAAAATACATGCTAAAAGGGTCAGCTTACGCTGGTGAGTTCATAGGTTTTAGTTTAAAACAGTACGGTTGAACCAAAAGGTTTTCGAGTTCAAATCGTAAATCACAAACAAGTCAAATTCAACGTAGGCTCACACTGCCTAAATCACAGGTTAAGAAAAAGTATAACAGTGGACCAAGATAAGTGATTTGCTACACTGGAGTAAGATTGATACAAATCACAAGTTCCACATAAATCAACAAACATAATCAATCCAGTATCAATAGATAGGTCACAATAGCCCTCTTTCATATTGACAAACACAGTAGGGCCCTAGGTGTATCAGTCCTTAGCCAGGCACCATGTTATAGCAAAACCTAACGAGATTATTTGCTAACCTGGTCTAAGACAAACATGTCGCATATCTAACCTTAGCCAGTCAAGAAGTTATAGCAAATCAAAAACAACAGTTAGGTCCATTCAAAACAGTTTGAATGTTTTCTCACATGAATACCAGTCAAATCACATAATGTCATCAAATAACCAGATCAAATATTTCAGCCAAACAGTTAAATATTAAGCAAAATAGTTCGCATATTCCAAATAAACAGTTATTGAGTTTAGTTAAAAACGAGCATGTATTCTCCCCCAAAAATAGTTAGAAAACGGGTAAAAGTAGGGGCCATGAATTCACCTTAGCCACAACAATGCAAAGATGACGACAGACACAACTGGCATCGAGAAGCAAGACACAACGGTCTCAAGACATACGGCACGACAGTTCCAAGATATACAAGCACAATCGGTACACGGAGGTACAAGCACAGCGGTACAAAATGGTCTAGGATCGGCACAACCTAATACGTATACAGTTATCTCAAAAACGGCTCGCAAAATAATAAAGTCTATAAAAGACAACGTGTCATAGTTTTCGTGGAGTACTCGATTTCAAAACTTATCAAAAGCTTAGTATCAACGTTTCGTGTGGTGTTAAGAAAACACAGACTCGACATACTACTCACGCCAAAGAGAATTAGACATCGACATAATCGAGAAAAAAAATACTGACTAGAACTCAAGTAAATCAAGGAAAATCTAGAAAATGATGACTACTAACTATGAAATAGGTCAACTTGGTAAGTCTCGGCATTTACCCAACAATCCCAAATAATTTGTATAAAAGATAGTGTTTTATGATCACGGATTAGCTTGAAGTTATAATTCAACTTTTCATTTTTATATACAAATTAGTATTTATCTAGTGATTTATTGTCCAATGTACATTGCTTCCTTATTGTGTGCCCGTTACGAATCAAATATATTAAATTCATGACGAGTCTAATATATTGTATTCGCTTTAAGTCCAATAAGTCCAAAAATGTCCATTGTCCAATAATTCGAGACCAATATATGTCCAAGTATAATATTAATCGAATATGAATCCAATAATGTCATGTCACAAATCAATTAATTGAGTATTAATTTTCCAAGTAGCCGTAACATACCAATTGAACCATAAATATGTCGCACCTAATTGTCAAAAATGTATATTTTTACACCCGAACTTACGACTAACACACTTTTAATTATATATACTTGTGAGCTCATTAACGAACTAACAAACCCCAAGTGGGTCACACAAAATGCACCCAATGTAGCATGGGTTTCGGCCCATTTTCAACCCAACACTCCAACTTGGCAAAGGAACAACAATTAAGTTGTTAAATAAACCAAACAAACGCACCCTAGCAGGAACAAACACTCCCTTGTGTTTAATTCTTGCAAGCCGAAACAGCTAACACCCTTATGGTGTTAGTCGAGCCATGAACAAACCAGACAACAACCAAATCAGCCACACTCTAGGTTTATTGCTAGACCAAGGCAGATACAAGACCAAGATAAGGTCAAATGATCTTATTAAACCCAACTAAGCCATATAACCAAGTAATCCGACACACTATCCTACCTGGTTTTTATATAACCAGAAAATAACAAACAAAAAAAACGGAATTTGATGAGTCCAAATATAATCCGCAACCCAAAGACTAGCAACAAGATTGATTACATCTATCCAATATTCAAATCGAGACCGAAAAATAAAACTAAATACGCAATCCCAAGTCCAATCTGTGACCAAAAATGGGTCACGACCCGAATATCCTAGTCGGGTTACACCCGACCCGAATCAAAATAATCAATCCAATAACCTTTGTAGCGTATTAACAAATCCAATACCAGCCTTGTCGAGCTAAAAGTAACACCACTATTGTGGTTTTGTGACTGATCCGAGACAAACCAGCACATCTCAAAACATAACCGAACCCTATGTGGGTTGCTAACTAATTCGACATATCACAAGACCAACACCCTAAATGGGTTTCTTTTGACTCGAGATCAAACCACAACCCAATCAAACACCACTATTCTTAATAGATTTTTAACCACACGAAACAGATTAAAGAGTTGCTTAAAATATTTTTATCCATGAAAACATCATTACCAGTCTTATAATCGGTTTCCAACAAACAACATATAAAAACAAATGAGCTTCAGGCTTGACTTACCAAAGAAAGTAAGAAAGTGAGAGAGAGACGAGAGAGACAAGAGATGGAGAGGACGGTGGTGGCGACCTAGTGACCTACGAACAAAAAGAGACAACCGTTGGTCTCCTCGTTGATGGTGGTGGAAAGTTTTCTAGCGCGTATAATAGTGGTGGTGAGGTTTTGGGCGCGTGTCCTTCGAATACGGGGCACAAGAGGCGCGATAAAGGTATGTTAGGGTGGCGGTGTGGTGTTAGGATTGGTGGTGATGGAGATCGGAGGTGGCGGAGGGATGGTGGTTGGCGGCTATAGAAGGCAGGGAAGGAGATGGGGGAATAGTAACCCTAAAAGAGTTATAATATGGTTTATATAGGGAAGGCCAAAGTATTATATAAACCCTAGGGACTAGTTATGTAACCTTAGAAATCTTAGAAGTTGGTGTGGAAATATTACTGCAGGGACCATAGTTGTAGTTTTTGCTATCTTTCACGAAATGAGGCTCGGGGCACATTTAGGCTAGTAAACGATAGATTCAAGACGCGAGAATTTCACCATTGCGTTTAGAATAATTTTTCCTATAAAAATGACTATTCATATGCCTCGTTTCTCACAAATAATAAAATAATCAAATCAAATCGTCGGTTGTGCCAGTACGCGTTGTGTACAAATTCCACGTTTCGCATGATAACTTCAGGTTTTATGGTCAAATGAGCTCGGAAAGGTTCGTAAATGAAAAACAGAGATAATCTCGTATAAAAATAAGTCTGGAAAATTATGGGTTGTTACAATAGCTACATCAAAACGCCACCAATCACTTCTCCACATTCAACACTAACACCACCGGTGTCTCAGCATGCATCACCACAAAAGGCTCAAACACCTCCAGGATCATTAACACACCCCTCACCACCACCACCATCACCATCTACTGAAGCAGCAATAATAGAATCAAAAGGAAAAACAATCGTGAAAAGCAAGAAAACTGAGCAGATCCCTAGGCTGACACAGGTTGATAAAGTGAAAAAGGCAGCAAAGAAAGACAACCAGCTCAGTGACCAAGCAAAAGACTTAACAAATATGGTCAAAGGCCTTGCCACACAAGTAAAAGAGTTGCAAGAAACCAAAGTTCGTATGGACGAATTTCTTGAAGACGATGTTAAAGATCGATTGCTCAAAGAAGTCAAGGGCAATACCAAGGCGTATGTCAAGAAGTATTTGCCCAATATTATGTCAAAAATAGAAGAGTATGTCGACTCCAACATCGAGGACAAAGTCAGGAACATTGTAGCCACAGTTCCTCTTGTCTTCACAACCCAACCAACACAGCCTAAGGAACCTACTCTTGATGAAATTCGACTCCAACACCTCACTGCTTTAGTAAATGATAGGATTGATGATACACGGATGTTAGTCCTATATAACGTGTATAAGATACATTGAGTGGATATAACTAAGTATACGGAATCTACTCAGTTATACTTAGAAGAATAATTTGTTTGTGAATGTATGGATGGAACAGTAATACGTTTATATGAACAATGAAGGCAATGTGAATAACCAAAATGATTCAATATTATTATTGATAATAATACGAGTGATCTCCTATCACTAGGGTTTACAACCTTGAATCATTCAAAACAATACATACTTCTATATCACAAAAACCTAACATAGGATATCCTTTTATAGACCAAGGATTCCTGTACAAGATAACTATAACTCTAATTATATAAGATATTCACTAAATCTTTTCTATAGTTATCCTATTACACGTTTACAAAACATAAGCAGTACTAACTTCTTGTACTGGCAATACTAACTGACTTAGTACTGTTAGTGTTATCTTCCATCAATACAAACTTCAAGCTTGTCAGTACTAACTGTTAGGTTTAATTCCCAACAATCCTCCCCTAAACTTATGATTTCTCTCTAAATCACTAAGTTTCTTTGAATTAAACTTCACCTCTGATGATGGGGGGATTCTTTCAAACATTACCAAGTTAATCTTTTGGTTCTTGCTTTTCTTTGCTCTACAAGATCAAACATTCTTCTGACTAACTCATCTGCCATCTCTGAATCAGCTTCAACTTCCAGTTTTGAATACACTAAGGTAACCAACACAGCTGGTCTGAGAGGGTAATCTTTTTCTACTAACATGTATATCTCCAAACCATCCTTAGTAGAAATCCTATGAACTTCACATGTATCAAATAGCTTCCAAGAAACATCTTTGAAAGCAACTTGAAACCTCCATATTGCTTGTCCTCCATCTGGTTCATAAAGCCTTTTCAACTGTACAAATAGTTCCTTATCTTTGTCTTCAAGAGGATCTGAAATCTTGAATCTTTCTTGTACTAAGCTCCATAATTGATTGAGATCTTCTTTGTCAAATCCCTTGAGCAAATCTTCAAACAACTTGTACTTCTCAGTTATTCCTCAAACTCTTATAATTTTCCACCCTTTCATCCTTCCATCTGTGAATACTTCCCAGTCTATAATAGGGTGTTTTGCTTGGAGCAGTCTAACATTTGTGGATTCAGGAACTACTACAATCATATTCTTGAGCTGTTCATCTGTTAAACTCTCAGTTGTAGTATTTATTTTCTTTGAAGTATCTAACTCTAAAACTTCTGATCTTCTTTTCTCTCCTTTACCATGCCCAGTATCAATAACAAAATCTGTTGGCATTGGCTTATTTATCCTTGCATAAGCTTCATATTAAGCTTTTTCAATTTTTGCATCTAATCTCCCTTTGAAGTAACTCTGCTTCGAAAATGCTTGGTTCTTCAAATAGTTCTTCATTAAACTTATTTTCTCTTTATAAGAAGGCATCTTCTTCTTATAACCTTTCTTCTGTCTATCCTTGATTTTCTGCATAAGATCATCTAAAGCCACTTCCTTATTCTTTGATAGAATGAAATTTGTAAGCATTTCTGACCTTGCTTCCCCACTTAGACTTTCATCTGACACCAATTGAACTGCTTTTGCCTTCACAATGGGATCAGTAGCAATTAAATATTGTATCTTTTCATCAAAAGATTCTTGAGCAATCGCAGCATCTGAAACCATTCTTTCTTTTTCCAATCTTTGAGTTTCCATCCATTCTGCTACTTCAGCTTCATACATCTTCTTTGCTACTTCTTCATCAAAATCTATTTGTGCTTGAGTCTTTGGCTTAATTTTCAACTACTTTGGCTCATCTTCTATAAGAATTCCTTTTCCTTTATCCTTAGCAGTTTGTACTGCTTCCTTTTCAACCTCAGCAGTTTGTACTGCTACTTCTAATCCAGCAGTACCTTGTTGTTCACCACTTTGCTCACTGTGCTCACCCATATCTATACCTTCATTTCCATTACCACTAGTACCTTCTTCAAAATCCAAATTCCTCCCCTGAGTTTGTGATTCAGTCTTTCTTGATTTCCTCCCCTGTTTGGGAGAATCATCACCATCATCTGAATTATCATCTGAACTTGAAGAACTAGTAGAAATCACCATCTTTGATCTTTTAGACTTCTTTACTCTAGCTTCCAATTTCTTTACTCTTAAGGTCAGCTTGGTATAGACTTTGGCAAAGTTGCTTTTGTGACTTTTAAGCTCATCCTCTAGACTTTCCACCTTGTCAGATAATTTGGTACAGAGGTCCATCAATTCCTTGAGTTTAATATTGCTCTCATCACTTCTAGCTGTGTGACCTGCTAGGAGAGGTGAATCAAGGGGAAAATGTTCAGGTTCTCCCTTAGTTGGACTAGGAGGTACTGTTGAACCACCCAGATAATCCATTTGGCCTGGGATTACACTACCTGTGGCAAGTATTGGAGGACTTGGCACATTAAGTGTTGTCATGGTAGGGGTCTTATCTATGGTTACACTGGCCTGCTTAGCATTAGTGTAAGCCCCATCCATACTATTATAAAAGATAGGCCCATCTGCTTCAAAGGTTGGAGTAGGAGGACTTGACTGAGCAATCATAGTCTCCTTTATGGTTCTTCTCTTATATGTTGTGGTGATTGGGGGTGTATGAGTTATTGTTGGTACCACAATAGATGTGTGTTGGGGCTCAGTTGGGTTGACTGACCCTTCACCCTGATCAATCATTAGCATCTCAGGAAAGAGAGGTATTACTACCCCATTAAACAGTCTACTTGCCATAACCATGTTTTGAAAAAGTTTTTGCTGCAGGCAAGGTGTTGGAAAAGTTTCTTTATGTTTCTTTAGCAGATTCTTTTTCTTGTTCAAAAAGGTTTGGATAAATCTTAGATACATTAGAAACTTTGTTTTACTTTTCACATTACTGACCATACTCTCAAATATGAATTTTGAAAAATTGAAAACTCTGTTTGTTGACAAACATATGAGAGCAATAGCAATATTGCTACTGAATTGCTCCCATGATGTTCTTTTAGGACTTAAACAATGCAAGAGAGTATGTATCAAAAATCTCCATTGAGGGGAGAAACATCCCTTTTGAAAAGTTAATTTGTGGTTGGATGTATCATACCCCATTCTAGCAATTTCTTGCCATATTTCTGTGTTTGGCAAGTCATTGATTCCATCAGAATCTTCTAACTTAAGATGTCTCCTAATAGAAGATTCAGAAACAATGAAAGATATGCCATCCACTTTAGAGTGAATTTCTATGTCTCCATCTTCACTAGTTTTGACAATAGCAGTTTGCCAAAACTGTGTGATTTGAGAGATAAAAAGAGTAGGGGAAACAGTTAAAGCATACCTTATATGAGAGTTGTTGAGAAAATCCACAATCTCATAGAATTTTTGTCCATCCCCTTCCTCTGTTTTCTTACGAAAAGCAACCTGATCGTGCGTCTTGACAAAGTCTAAATTAGCCATAATATTCTCAGTAAAAATTGATTTGACTGTGGTGAATAGTGAAAATTGTTGGGAATTATGATGCATATCAAGAACAGACTACTTAGGTCTGGTAGTTTACTACTTAGGTCTGGTCGTTTACTGAGTTAGGTCTGTTTGTGTTTTAGGTCTGGTTATGTAATGATTAAATCTGGTAGTTATATGTTAAGTCTGGTTGACTTATTAAGTCTGGTCTGGTCGTGAAGATAGGAAAGTTTGTTAGAGATATATTAGGAAAAGATGCATTGCTTGTATGTATCTTTATAGAAGATTTGTGTATATCTTCTGTGTCGTCTAGGGTTTCCTTGTGTTATAAAAGGATCCCTAAAGGTTGTTAGTAAGTGTGTGAGTTGTACGAATTGATAATAGTGAATATCAATATACGAAGTTAGTGATATCCCTGCTTGTGTTCTAAATTGTTCTTGTTAAGATTCCGCATTAACATTAACAATCACTTAGGGTTTCTCACTTAGATTGGTTCGGATTTATCCTAACCATCTGCTAGGTATTCAAAACTACTTAGTGATCCATATACAATTTGTGGACCAACAAGTGGTATCAGAGCAAGGGAGAGACTCTGAATTCGTAGAACACTAAAACCTAATTCTCACTCAAATCACCCTTCAAAATGTCTGAACTCGATAAGCCTGAAACTTTCTCAATCCATAACAGTGAGGATGAGCAATCAAACCATGAAGATGAAGGAAAAACCGAAACCAGTAACTCTCAAACACAACAACAACCCATCCCTTCCACAACCACAATCTCAAACATAAAACTTCCACTACTGAAGAGAGAAGAATATGATATATGGGCCATGGAGATGGAACATTATCTGGAATACATTGATAGTGATGTATGGAAAGTGATCCAGAAGGGAAATTCTAAGAAGAGAATTTCACAAGGGAATGATGGGCAACTCAGAATAATGCCACCAGTATCTGCTGAGGAGATTAGGGCTGTGGAGAAGGAAAAGAAGGCCAGAACCTTGCTTCTTATGGCTATTCCTAAGGAGCATCTACAAAGGTTTCATGGCATTCTTGATGCTAAGGAGATGTGGGAAGCTATCAAGAAACGATTTGGAGGTAATGCTAACTCCAAGAAGATGCAAAAGGCTGTTCTTAAACAGCAATTTGAAACATTTAGTGTTTCAAAGACTGAAGGTTTGGAGAAGGGCTATGACAGATTTCAACATCTGTTAACACAATTGGAAGTTCATGGTGCAGCAGTCTCGAATGAGGATGCAAATCACAAATTCCTTAGATCTTTACCATCTGAATGGGGCAATGTATCTGTGGCAATGAGGATTAAGGAGGAAGTAGACTCTATGACACCTGATGACCTTTACAATAATCTCAGGATGTTTGAAAGGGACATCAGTAACAACACTCAGGGTTCAACCAGTTCTTCAAATGTTGCTTTTGTATCTCAAAACAAAAGCAGTACTTACAAGGTTAGATCTGGTGTTAGGTCTGGTAACTATGAAACTCCTTCAAGTGAAAGGTCTGCTTCAAGTTTCACTGATGAGGTGATACATTCTTTCTTTGCCAATCAAACGGAAGATGAAAGCTTTATTAGTGAAGACCTTGAACAAATTAATGATGCTGAAGTTGAGGAGATGGATATAAAATGGCACATTGCCATGGTTGCTTTAAGGGTCAAACGATTTCAGAAGCAATATGGTAGGACTATCAACTTCAACAACAAATCACCAGTGGGATACACAAAGAGGACTGTTGAATGCTACAACTGTCACAAGCATGGGCATTTTTCAAGAGATTGTCCAGAGAAGAAGTCTGCTGATGAGAAAAGAATTGAAGATGGGAAGATGGAAAAGAATCAGATGAGTCTGCTGACAATGGAAGCTGGAGGAGTCAATTGGGGTGAGCATCCAGGAGTAAATGAGGAGTCTGATCATGCTCTCATGGCCATTGGTAATGAGGTATCATTATGCTCTAAATTATGTACTGACTCATATAATCATGTTAAGGCTTTATGTGATGAGCAGCAAGAACAAATAGGTGATCTAGAAGTAAATTTATTAGCACATAAAAATGCTGTGAAAACTTTAGAGGCACAAAAGGTGACCCTTCAAAACCAACATGCTGCTTTAAATGAAAAACTATACTTTCAAGCTAATAAGATATATGAACAAGATGAGAAGCTTAAAAGGTATAGACAATTAGGGCTTAAAATTCAGAAGGAAAGGGATGAGCTGAGAAAAAGGGTAGATCAATGGAACAATTCAAATAAAAACCTGTTTAAGTGTTGGGATTCTCAAATTAAGTCAAATAAAAAATGTGGCTTAGGATATGAGGAAAATGAGAATAGGGATATATTTAAGAATAGAGAAGAGGACTATGCTGATAAACCTTTGTACAATAGGTTTGTTAAGACTGGTGACTTTAAGGGAGTACCACCACCTTTGAGTGATGACTATACTCCTCTTGAAAAAGAAGAGTTGGATGATTCACTCTTTGTGTATGGTAAGAAAGGTCCTCAAGTGTCTGAATCAACTACCTCAGAGGACAAATCTAATAGATATTCTTCTTGTCAATCCAATGACTCTGAAGGATCTATTGATAATTCCTCTGATCACTCTAAATCTGAGTCAAACAATGAGGAAAAAGAGAATCCTGAACCTAAGGTTGTTAAGAAGTGTGAACCAGTTGTTCCTAAACCTATAGTGACTGAACAAAAGGCTGAAACAGTTAAACCTAGTTGTGTCAATCACATAAAAACTCCTAGGGAATCTGTTAAATTGAATGAGTCACCTAGAAGCAATAGTGTTCACAGAGAAAGTAGGAGTAGTTACAATTATGCTCCTAAAAGATGTTTTGTGTGTGGAAGTTTAAGTCATTTAATAAGAGATTGTGACTTCCATGAAAAGAGAATGAAAAGAGAGGCTGAGCAAAAGAGAATGAATGCTAATAAGGTTAATGGTTCAAATAAACCAGTTTGGAACAATGCTAGTAGAGTTAATCATGCTAACCAGTTTGTTCCCAGACCTGTTCAATTAAATAACACTACCAGACCTAACTCCTTTGTTAGTTCTGGTAGACCAAATTTTGGGTCTGGCTACAGAAACTTTAATGTGAATAGGCAAAATCCTAATTTTATGAGGCCTACAGTGAGACCTAATGTGAATACTGGTTATGCTAACTCTGTGAGACCTAATGTGAACTCTGGTTTTGTAAGACCCAAGAAACCTTTTCAAAAACCTCAGGTGAATGAAAATTTTCAAAGAAATAATTTTTACAAAGCTCATTCACCTGTGAGAAGACAAGTTGGAAAGCAAACAGCAAAACCTTTAAAGGGAAAAGGGGGTTCTGCTGTTAAGACCTCAGCATGTATGTCTTGGGATTCGAACAAAAATAAATCCATGTATAAATCCCAAAACAACAGTGGATCAGGTTCAATTAAGAAATTCAAGCATATTGATCCACAAGGCGGACCCAAGCCTACTCAGGCCTGGGTTCCTAAGAGAAACTAATTTCTCTTCTTTTTGTGCAGGATCATCCACTTTGCTATATGGAAGATAGAGGAATACTTGACAGTGGATGCTCTGGGCACATGACTGGTAACAAGAACTATCTTAATGATTTTCATGAATTCGAGGGAGGTTCTGTTACTTTTGGAGGAAGCAAGGGACAGATAACTGGTAAAGGAAGAATCATTGTGGGCAACATAGAATTTGACAATGTATCTTTTGTGAAAGAACTTGGGCAGTTCAACCTTTTCTCAATATCACAGATTTGTGATACTCAGCATAAGGTGCTTTTTACTGAAACTGATTGTCTTGTGTTGACTCCGGACTTTAAAATGCCTGAAGAACATCAAATTCTTCTTAAAGTTCCCAGACAACACAAAATGTACAGTTTTGATATGAAAGCATCTAATTCTGCAAAAGGTGCTACCTGTTTAATTGCAAAAGCTACATTGGATGAATCTAAGTTGTGGCACAGAAGGTTAGGCCATGTGAATTTCAAAAATATGAATAAACTTGTGAAGAATAACCTTGTGAGAGGTTTGCCTTCAAAATTGTTTAAAAATGATCATACCTGTGTGGCTTGCAACAAGGGAAAACAACATAGGGCATCCTGTAAGGTTAAATTAGAAAGATTAATAACTGAACCTTTGCATACCTTACATATGGATCTTTTTGGCCCTACATCTGTCCATAGTATAAATTTTGCATGCTATTGCCTTGTCATTACAGATGATTGTACTAGATATTGTTGGGTGTTCTTTATGTCTAGGAAGGATGAAGCTACCCCTTTGATTCAAAATTTCATTAGACAGATTGAAAACCTTATTGATAAACGAGTCAAAATCATTAGGAGTGATAATGGCACTGAATTTAAAAACAAGAGCATGCTAGATTTTTGTGGTAATAAAGGAATTAAACAACAATTCAGTAATGCAAGAACTCCTCAGCAAAATGGAGTTGCAGAGAGAATGAACAGGACACTTATTGAGGCAGCTAGGACTATGCTAGCAGATTCACTTTTACCTACTACATTTTGGGCTGAAGCAGTCAGCAATGCCTGCTACATCTTTAATAGGGTTAGAGTGACCAAGCCTCAAAATAGAACTCCTTATGAGCTTATGTTTGGCCACAAACCAGTTGTTAGCCATATAAGACCTTTTGGGTGTCATGTTACCATTCTTGATACTTTAAGTGTTCTTGGAAAATTTGAAGGAAAGTCTGATGAAGGGTTTTTACTTGGGTATGCATTAAACAGTAAAGCCTTTAGGGTTTACAGTCTAGTATCCAAGAAAGTAGAAGAAAATCTGCATGTAAACTTTCTTGAGGAAAAACCCAATGTCAAGGGAATTGGTCATAGGTGGATGTTTGATATTGATTATTTGACTGATTCTATGAATTATGTTCCTGTCTCCAAGGAGAATCAAATTAACCCTATTGCAGGTACGCAAGAAGTTACTAACATTGCAGGTACCAAAGATTCTTCAAATTCAGGGAACATTGATGACATGGCTGAGCTCGTTGTGATTCCATCAACAGAGAACAAGTCTGATGCAGCTGAAGCAGTGATCAAGGATTCTTCACTTCAGAAAACAGACTCTGAAGTTAAGTCTGGCAAAGTCAAATCATCTAGCATGAGCAGTACTTCACTTTTTAAGTCTGGTAGTGATGTTCTACCAGACCCTTCCTCAAATGCTGAATGTGCTGATTCTAAGATGCCAGAACTTGAAGTATTTCCTAATCCTAATGAAGGTGTTTTTAATGGGGCTTCCTATGATGAAGGAGGTATTATTACTGATTTCAACAACTTACCCACTGAAGTGGAAGTAAGTCCAACCCCCACTCTCAGGATTCACACCATTCATCCCAAGAGCCAAATAATTGGTAACCCCAAGTCTGCTGTTCAAACAAGAAGTAGAGTGCAACATCAGTCTGCTTCTCTTGCACTCATTAGCCTGATCAAGCAACAACAAAGGGTCAACCATAAAGACCAGCAACATTGCTTATTTGCTTGCTTTCTTTCTCAAAGTGAACCCACTACAGTTTCTGAAGCTTTAGGGGAGGAAAGTTGGGTAGAAGCCATGCAAGAAGAGTTGTTGCAGTTCAAGCTACAGAAAGTATGGGTTCTTGTAGACCTACCTAATGGAGCTAAAGTTATTGGTACTAAATGGGTCTTCAGGAATAAAAGGGATGAAAGAGGGGTGGTTGTAAGGAACAAAGCAAGGTTGGTAGCTCAAGGATACAAACAGGAGGAGGGCATAGATTATGATGAGGTTTTTGCTCCTGTAGCAAGGATTGAAGCTATCAGGTTATTCTTGGCTTATGCATCATATATGGGATTCAAGGTATATCAAATGGATGTCAAAAGTGCTTTCCTTTATGGCACTATTGATGAAGATGTGTATGTACATCAACCTCCTGGCTTTGAAGATCCTACTAACCCCAATCAAGTGTATAAGGTTATTAAAGCTCTATATGGTCTTCATCAGGCTCCTAGAGCTTGGTATGAAACCCTTTCACAATTTCTTGAAGACCATGGATACATCAGGGGTGTAATTGACAAGACATTGTTTATCAAGAGAGATCAGAAGGATATTATTCTTGTCCAAATTTATGTGGATGATATCATTTTTGGATCCACAAGAAAGTCTTGGTGTGATGAATTTGAAGGATTAATGAAGAGCAGGTTTGAAATGAGTTCAATGGGAGAACTTACATTTTTCTTGGGATTGCAAGTTAAGCAAAAGGATGATGGACTTTTTATTTCTCAAGACAAGTATGTTGCAGAAATTTTGAAAAAGTTTGAATTCTCAAATGTGAAGGCAGCAGTCACTCCCATGGAGAACAAAGTGCCTTTAACAAAGGATGAAGATGCTGCTGATGTGAATGTGCATCTTTACAGATCCATGATAGGTTCTCTCATGTATCTTACTGCTTCTAGACCTGATATTATGTATGCAGTTTGTATTTGTTCACGTTTTCAGGTTCAACCAAAGACTTCACATCTTCATGCTGTGAAGAGAATCTTTAGGTACTTAAAGGGAAAACCTAATTTGGGCCTTTGGTATCCTAAGGAGTCAGCTTTTGACCTGACAGCTTATTCAGACAGTGACTATGCTGGTGCAAGTCTGGATAGGAAATCAACAACAGGAGGTTGTCAGTTCCTTGGAAGGAGGTTAATATCTTGGCAATGCAAGAAGCAGACGATTGTGGCTAATTCAACTACTGAGGCTGAGTATGTAGCAGCTGCTCATTGCTGTGGACAAGTTTTGTGGATTCAGAATCAGATGCTGGACTATGGTTTGAATTTTATGAATACTGTTATCCACATAGATAATAAGAGTACTATCTGTATTGTTAAGAATCCAGTATATCACTCTAAAACTAAGCATATAGAAATAAGGCATCATTTCATTAGGGATTGCTTTGAAAAGAAGTTGATTAGAGTGGAGAAAATACATACAGATTTTAATGTTGCTGACCTGTTAACTAAGGCATTTGATGGTCCTAGATTCAATTATCTGGTAGTTAACATTGGTATGATGAACCCCTAGTTTGAATTAAGGGGAGGTTTGGCCTAAGGGGAGGTCAAACTGTGAAGTATGTAAAGTATGAATACTTACCAGTATTTAGGTTAATTTTTAAAGTCTTGTAGTTCTGGTAGTGATAAAAAAAAAAAAAAAAAAAAAAAAAAAAAAAAAAAAAAAAATAAATAAATAAATTTTTGGTTTGTTTTATCTATATCTTTTATTTCTTTTATAGGCAATGCTGGATTAAGTATATTTTCACAAGTTGTTGAGTGAGACTATTGGAACTTCTCACTTGGTGGAGGTGCTTTGCACTAACACATCAAAAGGTTATCAGTCCACCTTGTCTCATCAACACAAGGACTGGCTAATCCTGAGCAAACGGCTAACAGGTAAAGATTGCTTAAATCCGTTTATGGCTGACAATTTGCCAAAAATTGTATGGTATTCAACTCACCATATCTAAGATAAGTGAAGAGTTGGCTAGCCCACAAGGTTATGGCTTGTGGTAAAGGCTGTGGAAAACCATAAATGGTAATCAATTCACCATGATGAGGTGCTTTTCCATCAAAGTATTGACTAGTCCAGAAGCAAACGGCTTTTGGTAAAGACTTAACAAATCCGTTGATAAGCTGATGATTTGCTTAAAATCATATGGTTATCAGTGTACCATGGTCTTACACACCAAAACATTTGGCTACTCCAGTAGTAATGGCTATTGGTAAAGAGACATCAAATCCATTAAATTTCAATGATTCACCTCTCACAGGTGTTAACACACCTGGAAGTGATGAGAATAGCTATGAAACTTAATATGAATTGATGCACATATAGTCATTGTTGCTGTCAAGTCCATATCAGAAGAGCTTATCAAAGATTCAAGCTGCTAGAAAGGAACAAGACCTAAATATATTTCAAAGTGTTCAAGATTCAATCCTCAGAAAGCTAAATCAGAAGAACTTGAAGTTCATGAAGCATGAAGATCAAGTTAGGGGAGGATTGTTGGGAATTATGATGCATATCAAGAACAGACTACTTAGGTCTGGTAGTTTACTACTTAGGTCTGGTCGTTTACTGAGTTAGGTCTGTTTGTGTTTTAGGTCTGGTTATGTAATGATTAAGTCTGGTAGTTATATGTTAAGTCTGGTTGACTTATTAAGTCTGGTCTGGTCGTGAAGATAGGAAAGTTTGTTAGAGATATATTAGGAAAAGATGCATTGCTTGTATGTATCTTTATAGAAGATTTGTGTATATCTTCTGTGTCGTCTAGGGTTTCCTTGTGTTATAAAAGGATCCCTAAAGGTTGTTAGTAAGTGTGTGAGTTGTACGAATTGATAATAGTGAATATCAATATACGAAGTTAGTGATATCCCTGCTTGTGTTCTAAATTGTTCTTGTTAAGATTCCGCATTAACATTAACAATCACTTAGGGTTTCTCACTTAGATTGGTTCGGATTTATCCTAACCATCTGCTAGGTATTCAAAACTACTTAGTGATCCATATACAATTTGTGGACCAACAAAAATTTAGGTTAGAAAGTAGAAGATGAAAGTGAGATGAGATATTAGTGAGAGAGTATTAGGGTTTCTATTTGACCGACTTAAGGAATAAGTTAACTTTTATTTTAGGATAAAATTATAATAGAATAAAAGTTAAAATATCTAGAAGAGGATCCCTTAAAAACCGTAACTTAATCAGTAAAAATCGCAACTAACTTCCAACGGTTAGTTTCTAAACAAAAATTAGTTACTGACACAACAGTTACAACGGCTAGTTCAGCAGTACAAACTTTGCACTAGCAGTACAAACTTTGCACTAGCAGTACAAACCTTTTATCAAAAAATTTCAAAGAACAGTATGAACTTATATGGATTTCAAAAACATTATAACTCACATATAGTTTTTAGCAAACTATCAGCTATTAACGGATTTGATGTGTCTTTACCAATAGCCGTTTGCTTTGGACTAGCCAACTCTTCACTGTTAGATATGGTGAGTTGATTACCATATAGTTTTTGGTAAACTATCAACCATGAACGGATTTGAGAAGTCTTTACCAGAAACCGTTTGCTCTGGACTAGTTGGTTCTTGATGTGGGTTAGACATGGTGAACCAATAACCATTTGTTGTGTGCATAGATCACACACTTTGAGCTCCAAAGCATCTCACCATCTAAAGCATCAAACACTTAATTCACAAACTCCAATCAACCTGCAATTGTTAGTCCAACAATAGAAAACAAAGTGCAAAGCACTTGTCTCATAACAAAATAAGCATAAGACTAACATTGCACACAAATAAGGAATTAATTTCCTTGGGGAACCCAAGCCATCACTGACTTAGGTTTTCCTCTTGCATCAATATAATTAAACATTTTCAAAACAGTTGGAGCACTATTGGATTGAAGTGGTCTCCAAACCCATGATGCTGATGCATTAATACCATTGCCCATATTTCCCTTAGCAGTGTTTTTAAAACTATGAGTATTAACTGCTTGCCTAGCAGTATGAACTGCTGGGTTTGCAATTGCAACCTTAGGCTTCCAAATTTGTTTCTTTACAACTGCTTGGTTATTAAATGGCTTTCTAGCAGTTGATGGTGCAGATTTGAAAAATGTTTTTGCACTTTGTACTGCTTGTCTTGGGTAAAAAGTCTTATGTGGTCTGGCAGTATGAATTTCTGGTCCAGCTGTATGAACTGCTCTTGGTCCAGACCTCAACAGAACTGATCTAGGCATCATTCTAGTATTTGTAGGTTGAGTTTGAGATCTTTCCAAGCTCATCCTATGGTTTGTATACCCAATTGCCCATTTGTTGCAAAAAGTAGCAAGATGGTCAAAGCTACCACATGAGAAACAAGCTTTCCTATAACAGACAAAGTCATCACCTAGTTGGTGAGATTTGAGGTTGTTCCAATTCCTTTGGTTACCTCTGGGCTTGTTTGTGGTTCTAGACATTTCAGCATACCTAACTATTTTCCTAGCAGTATTAACCTTTGACTTAGGCCTAACAGTTGTATTCTTGACCACCTTTGGAACTTTTGGTTCCTCTACCTTAACACTATCAGGCTTAATCTTATCCTGATCACTCTCATCATCATCAGAAGTCCAATCCTCTATGGTTGGAGCATATGAGTCCCTAGCAGATGACACCTTGTCATCAGAGAGTGATTTATCACTTGCACTCTCAAAGCTTATTTCTACAGGCTTTTCAACTACCTTTTTTTCTTTTGGTTTTGGTCCATATTCCATCTTAGGTAGTTGAAATTCTTCCAGACCTGTATGTTCTAGGTCAATACCTGGAGGTGTAGGTATTCCTCTATAAGGAGGTGGAACAGACTTATAACCTAGACCTGATTTAGCCTTGTTGATTATTTGACATTCAATTAACTTCTGAACTCCTTTTGATGTATACTCTAAAGTATCTACACTTAATTGAATGTTCTCCTTAGCCTGTTTCAACTTAGTCAATTCATCTTTTAACACACTAATTTCATCATCTCTAAAAAATATATCCCTTTTAAGCACAGCTACAGTTTCAGAAAAAGTAGACTCATTACTCTTATAATGAACAATTTGCTCTTCTAACACAGCTAAACCTCTTTTATGATTTGCTAAATTAAAATTGGTCTTGTTTAGCTCTATTCTCTGTTCATCATAATGTTTCCTAAGTGTTTCTAATTCTTTTAAAGCATCACATGATTTAGAACACTTAGAAACTTGTACCTCAGAGTCTGAGAAAGCCATGAGAGCTATCTCTGTAGGTGCTGCTTCCTCCTCTACAATATAGCTCCAGTCAAATCCTAAGCCATCAATGGCCACCATAGCCTTTGAGCTTGAGTCTGTAACCTCCACAACCCTTGTTCTAGTTGACTTGCCTTCATATCCCTTAGTCCTTGAGTCTTACTGTCTGGGCTTTCTGCACTCTCTTGAAAAGTGACCCATCTTGTGGCAGTTATAACACTCAATCTTTGACTTGTCATAACCAGCAACATCATTGCTATTTATGATTATCTTTTTGCCTGTCCTCTTCAGAAATCTCTTAGCCCTCATGCTAAGAAGAGAGAGTTGCCACTTGATGTCCATCTCTTCAATATCATCTTCATTGATTTCCTGAAGATCTTCATGAGTCAACATAGTTCCATTGTGCTGAGTAGTCAGGAAAGCACAATAAGTATTTTCATCCAGGAGTCCATTAGTACTGCTTGAAGTACTAGCAGTACCAATATTTGAACTAGCAGTACCAACTGCTCCAGCAACTTGCACTTCTTCCACTGGACTTGAGGTACTGGGAGTTAACACAAAGGCCAAATTCCCAGAGCTTGAGCTTGTTCCAGCAGTCTTCTTCACATCATGCTCCACTATCTTGAAGTTGCTATAAAGATCCATCAGACTTATAGTATCAATGTCTGGCTTGTTCTTCCAGAAAACTACATGCATATCCAATTCTGATGGTAAACTCCTTAGAAATTTAGAGTTGAGATCTTCCTGAGGTATCTCAATTCCAAGAATAGCCAGTTGGCTTACAAGCTTCTGCAGCCTGTTGAACATATGATCTAGAGACTCATTGCTTGTTGATGAGAAGTTCTCAAATTGTTGCTTGAGTAGAGTTTTCTGAGTCATTTTGGTGGCATCATTCCCACCAAATCTTGCAACAATCGCCTCAAATAATGATTTGGCATCCTTGAACTTGCTAAAGTTCAAGAGTTGATCATTGGGTATAGTCATCATGAGCATACTCCTTGCCTTGATGTCATTCTTGTACTGGGTCTTCTCTTCAGTAGTAATAGGCTTTGTCTGCACTGTTGTCACAGATTTACCATCTTCAGTTGTTGTTGTGGTAGAAGGCATGAATGAATTCCCTTCTTCTATGATATCCCAAAGTGCATAGTCTTGCACTTGGAAGAATTGTTCAATTCTTAATCTCCACATATCGAATTCATTAGGCTTGAGCATAGGTAACTTAGTAGCAACATTGGTTGTAGATGTCTCCATGTCCATCTTCCTTCTTGAAAGAGTTCTTCTGGATCTTCTAATTCAAAGTATCAGAACCTGACTCTGATACCACTTGATCGGATTGATGATACACTTAGGATGTTAGTCCTATATAACGTGTATGAGATACTTTGAGTGGATATAACTAAGTATGCGGAATCTACTCAGTTATACTTAGAAGAATAATTTGCTTGTGAATGCATGGATGGAACAGTAATAAGTTTATATGAACAATGAAGACAATGTGAATAACCAAAACGATTCAATATTATTATTGATAATAGTACGAGTGATCTCCTATCACTAGGGTTTACAACCTTGAATCTTTCAAAACAATACATACTTTTATATCACAAAAACCTAACATAGGATATCCTTTTATAGACCAAGGATTCCTGTACAAGATAACTATAACTCTAATTATATAAGATATTCACTAAATCTTTTCTATAGTTATCCTATTACACGTTTACAAAACATAAGTAGTACTAACTTCTTGTACTGGCAGTACTAACTGACTTAGTACTGTTAGTGTTATCTTCCATCAGTACAAACTTCAAGCTTGTCAGTACTAACTGTTAGGTTTAATTCCCAACAGTAAATCTTACCTCTCCGACTCAAGAAGAAATAGCCATCATGGAGGCTATAAAAGAAAACATGGCAAATGAGTCTTGTAAAGTTGAGGCTGATAAGGGTAAACGTCCGAGAGAGGACGAAGACCAAGATCCAAAAACCCAAGCAAAGAAACAAAAGGGTGTCGAAGGATCTGGCTCACAACTTAAAGAACCCGTCGGTTCATCAACAACTACAATAACTCCACCACCAAAGGCTTCGGGATTTGGTCCTACACAGATGGAGCATCAGTTTGAGCACACTAAAAAAATGGAATTTCAACAATACGATGATCCACCACATTCACCTCCTAAGACCAAGGCAACATCATCTAGCAGGTAGACTTCTAGAAGATCAAATGTTGTCTCTTGGCTAGGTGAAGACACTACACAAGGAAATGAGTGGTTTGACCAGCTAGTAAGTGCTCAAACACAGATGGACGAAGATTCAGTAATTGAAGATAGCACATTTGATTTCACACAAAGACTCAAACGTGACCAAAGAGTCAAGAAGATGACCAAAGGAGAACTTCGTCGCATCAAGAATGATGCATTCAATCTGCTCAAGGAAAGATCATCCAATGAAGCTGAGCTCGAGTATCATCTTGAAAACATTTCCAGAGCAATATCCAGTGAGTTCAGCTGGACTAATCCAGATGTGATAATGGTTGGAAGCACTTCCAGAACAAATCAACCATATATCACTGATTAGACGAAGCCATTGCCAGTGATTCGCGTCTCCGATCAACCCACCATCCCTTACCAATTCTTCTTCAACAACGACCTGGAATTGCTCGTGCATGTAATTAAATGTCAACCAAAATATGCAACCTCAATAACTTTGACACTAGCAGCAAGCTACACACAACTTGCCATCGAGGAAACTGCTACTCAACTCTTCAGTTCAAAGAAAGTGCAGTATGACAAAGATGCGCGCCTGGGTATTTATCATTGGTTCGAGAGGAGGAAGACTTGGTACAAGAGTAAACTCACCAATAAATCTCCTACTCCAGTGAAAAGTGACCTTAGGATTCTTGTTATGGTGAGTCTAACTGGTGAGAAGAAATATGACTATACCTTCTTGTCCGAAATCAAAGTTAGAAGGCACGACTAGCAGCTCTACACGTTCTCTGAAGCAGATTTCCCAGATTTGAGTCTTAATGACCTTGAAGATATGTACCTCATCAAAGTACAAGGGAAGCTGCAACATTTCACAACTGATCTTCAATACGCATTCAGCGCTTCTATACTCCACTTTATTAGAAGAAAGATCATATAAGAACGTGTAGAAGATCTGCAGCTTGGTGTCGAGAACTATCAGAGGAAGTTGAATCTTACCGCACCATTGCTATCAATTCCTCAGATCAACAATGAAGCCCAATACACCATGAAGAAGGAACCAACCTTTGGGTTCGTTTACAAAAGCGATCTGACGATTAACTGCTTCATGGCATATAAGGACATTCATAAGTTCTGCGATCACACGCTAAAGAAAGTTTGTGATGGGTTGGTAATCTGAGTTCGAGATCAGGAGTTGCAAAAGACAAGAAGATGGACGGGTGCTCAGCTAAGAGAAATCCGTCAGTTTGTGCTGGAGATCGAGAGAACGTTGTTTCATAGAGATCAAATGAGACGGTTATAGAGTTACGTTGGAGGACAACCATCATTCCCAATCAGGAACTTCCAAAGACCTGATCCAGTCTTCACTACATTCAGAAGTTCAGGATGATGAAAGAGTTTGTTATATTCTTTGATTAATAATTCTTGCTTATATGATTGTTGATTATGGTTTGTGAACAGATCACAGTGCACAACCCGATCTTGTAATGAAAGGACCCTGTGGTACGCTTTAGTGCCACAATCCTCAAATAAGGAGTGAAAGCTTCTTACTATTGAGTAGAATTAACCAGAATTTTTCAAAATTCTGCTCAATAGAACAAGTATTCCCTCGTCAAGGGAGAGGACTTGCAAAATAAAATCTTTGTTCTAAAATACAAAAGTTCTTGAAATTCTTCCCGTAAACCTCAAAAAGCATATTTTAATCAAAAGTTTATCAAAAACAACATGAATATGCTATTTTTGAGGGGGAGAATGAAAAAGTGATTAAAATATGGTAATTCAAAGTTGAAATCTCGTATGAGCTCGACTCAGAATTGAACCCTCGAATTGACGATATCAAAAGTCAGTAATAAAAAGACTTGTCCTGGACGGGTAATAATTTCAAGCCGGTCTATCCGGTGATGTAAACGTGTCTCGCAAAGGACTTGTCTGAGTAGAATGTACCGATTTCGAGAGATTATTCCTTGAATATGGCCGGGACGGGTAATAATTTCAAGCAAGTCTAACTAGTGATGTAAACGTGTATCGCAAAAGTCATATTCATTGAAAATCAATCAATTCAAAAGTGCTGACTCTACCCGACATGTGCAAATTTACCAACAATTATGAGCACATGTTAAGGGGGAGTATTTTTGAAAATCACAAAACTCTCAAAGTGTTAACAAAATATGTTTTTACAATCATAAACACTTTGAGAGATTTTAAAATAATTGGTTTATGGCAAATGAAGTTATAAGGTGACTAAGGTTAGGAAACCGTCCTATGATCCGCCAGAGCCGGAGGGATCTACCCAAGGACAATACCAATAGTTTAGAACTAGAAAGTCCTAGGTATGATGAAAAAAGGAGTAAAGAAATGAAAAGGGAAAGAAGGTGTTGAAGAATGAAAAAGAAAAGTAAAGAAAAGGGTGAAAAGAAATAACCCTCCATATGATCAATCTTAGGGCAGACACCGGGTTCAATACATATGCTACTGGTTGTTACTACGGTAACACCGGTATTGAAGATTAAGCCATCATGGACCCAGTAACGCACTGCACTAAACCTTCTAAGCCACTCAGGTGTCTCTCAAAAGACACTTGTTTCATTTCTCACGGAGAACCCTTCATTATCTATCGACCTCTTACTCCGAGAAGTATTGATATTGAAAAGGAGGCAATATGCTCCATGCCTCCGAAGACTAAAAACCAATAAGCACTTTATCGAGTCTAGAGCCACGAGATACATAAAAGATCTCATAGGAACACTTAGCATTTCTACACTGGTTGTTCAACAAAAGGAACACCAGTTGTAAATTATGATAGTGTCCTACGCAGATCTTAGTAATCTGCCGAGAACATTCATGAGAGAATTCATAAATTATGATTCTCAATGATTGAATGGAAATCCTACCAGGGTCAATATCAAACAACCTTGATAACAGGTCACTTCGGTAATCTCTTGTGGGTTATGCTTAGTGTACATGGTGGTACCAAACAGTCTACAGTCGTGGAGTGATACTTCGGTATACTTCAGCGGCTCACTGAACCGTTGATACACTTCGGTGTGTTTGTGTCAGCTCTTTCGGGGGCATCCAGTTCAGAACGGCCTTGGCTAGGATTAGAGAAAGTCTTCACACTATGCTGTTGACGATCTCGAAGTCTGAATCTGTAAGTGCCGGATGATTTATTACTAACTGGTTACCTGCAGGAAATCATGAAGACCAGGAGTTCCACCACCACCATTCCATCATGCTCATATCCCAAAGATAAAGTTGTCACAAAGACTTAGAGATATCAAAAGTTCAAAGAAGTCAAAGAAAAGTCAAAGATCAAGCATAACAAACCTTTACAAGTCAAAGATTGAAGCTTATGAAGTGAGAACAGCTTGATACATGAAGAACAAAAGTCAGAAGACATATGAGCATGGTGGAAAAGATGTAAAGACATCAAGATGAAAGAACGTCGGTGGAAGGCAGATCAAGACATTACCATATCATATCACAACAAGAACGAAGAACAAAGATTCTAAAGACGTAAAAGCCAAAGAAGCAAAGATGACGTCGAGCAACCTAGATGACCAAGCCTTAGGGGGAGATTGTTGGGAACATGTTTAAAATACATTTCAAGTCTTGGCCATTTATAGAAATTAGGTTTCTAGAATTAGGGCTCTATGTTTGTATTAAAGCCCACGGCTCATAAGGAGCCCATGGGCCTTGTAACTTAGCTAATTATTTCGAGAAGATCCAATGCATGTGCCGCCCTATATTTTGCCTATAAATAGAAGGCATATGCATCCATCTAAAGTGTTGGTTTTATTCACTCTTGAGCCGAACCTTTGTTAGTTTTATGTGTGAAATAAGATCATCCTTCTCTTCATCTAAATCTTTCTTTATCTCTCGTTATTACTTTATTGTTCGATCTATAGTTATTGTTTAATAGTTATATGTGAGTTTACATATTGTGTTAAGCTAGAACTAGGACCTAACAGACAACTTACTATGCAAACCACATGCAACCACTGTTTTCCTTCCTATATAAACCGAAGTCGTAATCAAAGTTAAGTAGAGATTCCTACAAAGAAAATAATACAAAGTATTATGGTTAGAATCCTCCTCTCCTAGGAACAACAAAGCAACTAGCAGTCTTTTGTTGTTTGATTTTGGAGAGTTTTTAATTGTCAAAAACCGAGGTAGTTTTCCGTAGGCTACTCTTTGTAAATCTTGTTGATTTATTCATTAATAAAGATTTATAATAGGTGAAAATGACAATGGTGTTATTAGCATGTTTGTATCGTTCTCAAGTAAACCTTGCCTCCAAGACTTTGATGTTCATTAGTTTTCCTCACTTGCTAAAACTGATGTTCATATCTTTCATGGTTTGCATGAACAGCTGATGGGACCTAACAAGTGGTATAAGAGCGGGTGCGTTTTTCTTAATCCAGATCCATTCTTGATTGACCGCTAATAACATCAAACGGGTTTGAATATTGGCATATACCATGAAAACCCGATCTTCAATGCCCTACTCAATTATATCCCCTCCATAACATCCTCGAGTGTCTTGTCGTACAAAGTGTGTTTTCTACAAAACATCCTTGTGCAAAAGATATCACCATCTGCCTACCTTCAAACCTTTCATCCATATCACTTTTAGCACCACTGTTCTTTAAAATATTCAAGTATCCTTGATAAAGTGTATTGCAGTGACGATTCAATTTTTATTGTAGACCCCGGGTGGGATGATTATTGTCTACAATCATTAAAATTGAATCGTCCCGTGAAAATTTTTCCCCGCGCTGGAAGAGCCAGCATGTGATAAAATAATAGCCTGCATGTGATAAAGTTAGTCAAAAGTTGTCGGCCATCATTATTGTTGGTCACCACTATTTTATAATTAAAATCGAGTCACGAGCCTATTTTTAAAATAAAGCAAATAATGGCTCCGAATATTCCAAGGCATATGCCATGGTTTATTCTTTAGAATATGCTTTCGTTTAGCCTAAAAAAGGCATATGTAATCTGTTGTGTCGATCATCCAATCACCCACCAAAAAAAACCTCTCACCATAACCATTGTAATATATTTCAAGATTCCGCAGTATTTTAATAAAAAAGTGTGCTTAAGTATTAAACAACTTGTACTTTAAAGTTTTAGTTTTTGAGCTTTAGTACAAGATAAAAATTCCTGGCAAAAAATTAGGTTGCCAGGAATTTTTATCTTGTACTAAAGCTCAAAAACTAAAACTTTAAAGTACAAGTTGTTTAATACTTAAACACACCTTTTTATTAAAATACTACGGAAGCTTGAAATATATTACAATGGTTATGGTGAGAGGTTTTTTTTGGTGGGTGATTGGATGATCGACACAACAGATTACATATGCCTTTTATAGGCTAAACGAAAGCATATTCTAAAGAATAAACCATGGAATATGCCAAGGAATATTCGGAGCCATTATTTACTTTACTTTAACAATAGGCTCGTAACTCTCGTGACTCGATTTTAATTATACAATAGTGTTGACCAACAATAATGATGCCCGACAACTTTTAACTAACTTTATCACATGCAAGCTATTCTTTTATCACATGCGGGCTCTTCTAAAGCGGGGAAAATTTTTCACGGGATAATTCAATTTTAATGATTGTAGACAATAATCATCCCACCTCGGGTCCACAATAAAAATTGAATCGTCACTGCACTCGTCATCTTCTAGAAGGTAGTCTTGGGCTTCCTTGGGGTTAGATGTTGTTGCGGCCCAGTCGTTGGGCAAGGGCTTCCAGTTCGATGAGGATTGTTCGGGCTTCTTTGTTTTGAATTCGGACGTCTTCCTTTTGGTCAGACCAGTGGTTGGCTCTAGTTGATAATCCAAAGCAAACTTGGGCTTTGTATTGTATGATTGCTTGTAGGTTTTGCACTGCTTTGACTGCTTCTTTTGCTGCTGATAACTCGATGTCCTGGGCGACTGATCTCCATGCATCAGATTTATCCATTCTGATTGGGGTCTGGTTGGCCTTGAGCTGGTAGTGCTTGTACATTGCTCTTGGTTCTTCATGCATGAAGATGGTTTTGGTAAAGATTATTGGGAGTGGTTAAAAGTCTTCATGATTTCTTTTCAGGTGATCATCATACTCTTCTGAGAGGCATGGGGGGGGACTACATAACTTCCTCCACCGAGTAAAGAGTTGCTGCTACTAATTGCTTCATTTCTCCTATGCATTCTACAAAACAAAGATTAACAAGTATTAAGAGTGAATCAGCTAGTGTATTATGTTTCCCTTCTATGTGTTATATGTTAATCTTGATGCCTGTTCCTGTGACTGCATCTGCAAACTTGATCCATCTAACTCTTGAGGATTTGTTGCTATTAGCTTTATTATAAAAGCTAATGATGGCTTAGTGTGACTTCTTGTTTATCTAGGTAGTAAATCTTTAGCTTTTCCAGAGTGTTGATACATGCGTTTATTTCGATATCGATTGTGGATTGGGTTGTTGAGAATTTGGCACTTGCATATGCACAAATCTTCTCTGAGCTTCTTGGACCTTCCTTGTTGTTTTTCCACTTAACCACCCCTCCCTATCCTTCCATGTATCCATCTATTTCTAAGATGATATAAGCATCATCAGGTGGTATTTCGAGGCCTGGGAGGTTTTGAACTTGTGTTTTGATTTTTCTGACTAGTTCATAATCAGAAGGCTTCAATATTTTGTCTCCATGAGTATTCGTCTTTTCGTACATGCAGTGGCCTTAGGAGTATCCCGAGTTTTGGGATATGATTACGAGCATAATTAAGGATTCCCAAGAATGACCCTAACCCCTTCTTTGTCTTTAATTCTTCTTCATTGAAGTTCACAATCTTCTTTTTGATGCGTGGTTGCAATTTTATGGTTCCTTCTCCTACGACTGCTCCCAAGAAGTCTATTGTTGGGACTGCTATCTTCATTTTTGTTGGAGATAAGACTAAACCATTATCTCCATAGATTTTTAGCATCCTTTCCAAATGACTTGCATGCTCCTTTTCATTCTTCGAGAAAACCAGTGTATCATCAATATACACTGCGATGAATGACTATGTTCCCTTGAAGCATTTATCCATCTTTCTTCGGAACACTGTTGGGGTGTTTTTCAAGCCGAATGGCATAACAAGCCATTCATAAAGTCCTCCTGGGACTAAGAACCCAGTCCATGGAATTGATTCTTCATCCATGGCGACTTGATGGAACCCTGATTTGAGATCGAACTTTGAGAATATTTTTGCACCTCCTATTCTCTTGATGATCGTATTTATACCTGGTAGGGAGTATTGACCTTGTATGTGTTATCACTCAGGGATTAGTAATTGAAAACCATCCTTTCTTTTCCTTTAGTTTCCTTTCCCGTCACAGGATCAATTGTTGTTCCTGAATTTATGATCATTCCCATCGTTCTGTGTCTTCTTTTGCTTGGACGAGTAGCACCGATTTTAAGAAGACTATCAATATGCTTTCTATAACACCCCAACCCGACCTTGGTCAAGATGCCACATTATGGTGTCTATCAGAACATATAAAATAAACACAAGCGGAAGACTTCATAAATAATGCAAAAGTCAAGAACATCATGACTTCCAAATTACAAGTTCCCAACAAGTCTAAACGAATACGAAATGAAATAAAATATCCAACATAGTCTAATCATAATTCAAACAAATGGGGAAATCTAATGAAGGTGGGTCTTCTACGTTCCTACTCTCATCACTCATGCCCAGCTTCCCGCTTATTACCTGCCGTATGGAAAAGAAATGAGGCTGAGCTTAAAAAGCCCAGTGAACAGATATAACAGAAACAAATAACTAAATCAAATGATTAGGCAATGGAAGCAAAAGAAACTGCTGAACAAGGTATCATATAATCAGAGCAACAATGTAGAAGAATCATAATGAAGTCACAACAATCAAACCGAGAATAATCGTCAAATAACTGAGCAGAACAGACCATAACAGAAATGCTCATCGAGCTCAGAAAGCATGCCACATGCTTAGTCACATAATCCTGTCATAGCATAAGTGTACAAGGAGGGGAGACCTCCCAAGTACCAGAATTGAAATGGGGTACAAGGCACGTACAAACCAGTCACTAAGTCATATCATATCATATCCATATCAATCACATATACCTAGGATGTATCCATACGCTCCCTGAAACAGAATACATATACAAGTACAAGACTATGCATATATATAACAGAATGGCCATGTGCGCAAATAATCATATAATCATAACAAAAGGGAACGCCGTGGATTAATCAGACCTCCACAGAGGGTGTCATGCGATTGGTGCCTCAATGACATGGCCATGGTACCTCCATGGCTAGTTAGCTCGGGCAACAGAACAAATAAACAAGGCAAGGCTATCCATAACAAGCAATCATAGCATATCAACAAAGTATATCAAACTGAACAGAATCTCATATCAAATGAGATAGCATACTGAATATCATAACAGAATGGATAGCAACTGAATCATATCGAGGGAATCATAGCAAAGGCTCATATCAGTGGGATCATAACAAAGGTTCATATCATAGCAAGGCAAACGAATCAAAGTCAAGGATCAAAAAGTCATGAGATCAGAACCCTTACTGAGAAAGGGTAGAATATCTGTACCTTATGCAAGCAAATCAAACCAAGTAGGAAAGCACTCGGAAACAGGAACTACTCCTTCTTCACAGAACCTATACAGATTAATGACCATGTATTACTTACAAGCTCATTTTATAATTTTACTGCTTATAGTTATTCAGATTCCATATTTAGGGTTTCTTTCTATTTTTAGAAACTTTCCATTTTTAGAATCTTTCTATTTTTAGTAACTTGCGATATTTAGTAAGTTTCTATAATTAGTAAGTTTCCCGGGTTAATAACTTTTAGGGTTATAAATGACAATTAAGTAAACTTAAAGACTTAATGTGACCAACATTATAGTTTAGGGTTTAATATGACAACTTATAATAGTTTAGGGTTTAAAGTGTCACTATAGCAAAGTTTAGGGTCTAAAATGTAAATTATATAATATATGACCACTTCTTAGTTAGCTGCTTATTTCATGAATCCCAATTACAACCCATGCAAAATTATTCACTTCGTGTATTTTGAAAATCCCGAGACCCTCTTATACACTAAACCTTATTTGACCCTTTTTAACCCACACTTACCCAAGCATTCAACACACAACCACACCCTCCTAAACACACCTACAAGACCTCAATCCTTTCTTTTTAAAATTGAACCAAGCTTGACTTCTTTTCCCTTTTTGTTAACCAGTTCCTACGAGACCAAAAAGAACCAACACAACAACACATTTTCGAACCACAATAATTGCCACATTCGACCCATGTTCTTCCCATGTATTAAAGCAATAACTCGACACCATTAACACCCTCTCAAACACACATGCAAACACACCTTTTTTCCTAGCCACTCGACACACACAAACACACCATATCCAGCCCACTCGACACCACAATGGCCCATTTTAGAACCCATAAAATACCACTCAAACAAACCCTAACTTTCCCCTTGTTCAACCTCATTAAATACGACCTAAAACATGCATGCAATCTTCCCTTTTTATGTACGTATAATACCTGGTTTCATGTATAACATAGATTCAATTTAAACATGCATGAAATCTGATTTTAATATCTAGTAAAAACCTTATATCGACCACCATATACACGACTCACCATTCATGCAATCTTTCATTATTTTACGTACATATAGGACCAGGATTTCATGTATAAAAACAGATCCAACAACCATGCATGCAATCTAATTCTAATAGCCAAATCAGTCCCTATATCGACATATATATTCCATCATTACATGCGACCAGAAACTTATCATTTTATGTGACATTATAACCCTTTCATATGTATTGTTTTTAGGCCGATATTAGCTTATTTCCATGTTACCATTCATGAGCATTTTATGTGTATGAATGTCG
The DNA here is from genome assembly GCA_021014915.2 of Artemisia tridentata subsp. tridentata. Classification (NCBI taxonomy): domain Eukaryota; kingdom Viridiplantae; phylum Streptophyta; class Magnoliopsida; order Asterales; family Asteraceae; genus Artemisia; species Artemisia tridentata. The sequence continues at coordinate 302,609,668 of CP139507.1, read as the reverse complement.
AGAAAACAAGAACAAGGATGGTATACCTTTGTATCGATTGAAACAAGAACAAAGACTCAAACCCAGAACCTGATTCGAACCAACTACAAAACCCTTGAATCCCTACTATCCCATGATCAATCACAGCCTTTGATAGGCCTTTTCAACCTCCTTCGAACCACCTTTTGGACCACTCGAAAAAAATGGAGAACAAGTTGCCGCCGGTTTTTATGTGTGTGTTGTTGTTGTATTTTCGGTTGGAAAGAAATGTGGGGAAGGGGGAAATATAATGGGATATTAGCCGATCAATGTGGAGTCAAATGGAGACCAAACTTATTTTCAAATCTTCAAATATATCTAGACCTTTCTTAGACCAAGAATTGTGTACAACATTTAAAAGAAATTCGTCCCATATGTGTGCACTTTAGTCGTGTGATAATTCCTTAAAATATCATGCATATGTCTACTTTAAATACTTAGGTTTTAGGTTTTTTGTTATTTTGATATTCTCAAGTGATAGCTTCTAGTTATATAAGTTGTATTCGGGTTCAAGGTTCAAGTTATTAACGGATTTAAGAATCGACATTTTAGGTTATTATAATTTTTCCCCCCTAAAAAGAAAAATTTCGTCCTCGAAATTTGAAGTAGGAAAATCAAAATGAAATACGTACCGAATCCCGAAAAGAAATGCGGATAGCTAGCTCGCATTGATTCTTTGGTTTCCCAAGTAGCCTCACTCTCGGGGTGATTCCTCCAAAGAATCTTAAGGAACGAAATTGTTTTATTTCTCATGACCCGATCCTGACGCTCCAAAATAGCCTCAGATTCCTCAACACAATGAATCTTCGGTTTCCCAAGAAGCCTAAATTCCAAAGCACATCGATGACGATCAGCATAACTCTTCTTTCGAGCTCTAGCTTCCTAGAGCTTTTCCTTAGCAACGACGACTTTCTCATTAGTTACCTCAATTAATTCGGGACCTTCAATAAGCCATTCACCAACCTCATTCCAATAGATAGGTGCCCTACACTTTCGTCCGTACAACAGCTCGAAAGGAGCCCCTTTAATACTAGCATGCCAAATATTGTTGTAGGCAAACTCCACTAAACACAAATACTCATCCCAATGTCCCGACCATTCAAGAGCACAAGCTCTCAACATATTTTCCAAAGTCTGAATAGTGCGTTCCGACTGCCCGTCGGTCTGAGGATGAAACGCCGTACTAAACTAGAGTCGAGTACCCCAAGCCTTATGCAATCCCTTCCAAAAATGTGAAGTAAACCGAGGATCTCTGTCAGATATAATAGTTGCCAGTGTGCCATGTAAATGAACAATCTCCTGCTGAAAAATCTTAGCCAACGTACTAACCGAATAGTCCTTCCGAATGGGCAGAAAATGAGCGGATTTGGTTAAATGATCAACAACAACCCAAATAGCATCATGTTTCTGGAGAGTTCGAGGTAAACCTGTAAAAAAATCCATAGAGATCTGATCCCACTTCCAAGTAGGAATATCTAAAGGCTGTAAAAGACCACTAGCACGCTGATGTTCGATCTTAACCTGCTGACAGGTCATACACTTAGCCACAAACATAGCCACGTCCTGCTTCATACCATTCCACCAGAAATGCTGCTTCAAATCCCTATACATCTTAGTAGAACCAGGATGAATAGTAAAAGGAGAACTGTGTGCCTCGGATAACACAGCTTCTCGAATAGCACGATCATTAGGAACACATAAGTGATCACCATACCATACAATGCCATCATCGTCAACACGAAACTCCGCCTGCCTTCCTTTTTCCACGTTCTGAATAATAGACCAGAACTCACCATCATCTTTCTGAGCCTCTTTAAGTCGTAGCATAAGATTAGACTCAACTTTCAAACTAGCCCAGTAACCATCATATCCACGAACACATAAATCCACCTCCATCAGTTCCAAGTCATTGAGTATCGTAGGCTCAATCTCAAGGCTAGCAATAATCCCCGACTTACTACTAAAAGCATCTGCCACTACATTCGCCTTACCTGGATGGTACTGAATGTTAGCATCATAGTCCTTCAAAAGTTCTAACCAACGCCTCTGCCTCATATTCAACTCCTTCTGGGTGAAGATATACTTTAGGCTTTTGTGATCAGTGATGATATCACAAGTCTCACCATATAAGTAATGTCTCCATATCTTTAGTGCAAAAACTACAGCCGCTAACTCCAAATCATGTGTCGGATAATTCTCCTATACGGTTTCAACTGTCTAGATGCGTAGGCAATAACCTTACCATGCTGCATGAGAACACATCCTAAACCTTTCTTCGAAGCATCGCTGTAAATCTGAAAGCCACCAGTACCCGAAGGAAGAGTAAGTATAGGTGCGGAAACTAATCTCTTCTTCAATTTCTCGAAACTTTTCTCCCTTTCCTCGGTCCAAACAAACTTCTCACCTTTCTGCATCAGTTTCATCAACGGCAACGCTAAACGTGAGAATCCCTCAACAAATCTCCGATAGTAACCAGCAAGCCCCAAGAAACTTCTGACTTTTGTCACATTCGTCGGTCTTGGTCACTTAGTGGTAGCCTCAACCTTTTCCGGATCCATTTTAATCCCTTCAGCCGATACAACATGACCCAAGAACGCTACTTACTCCAACCAAAATTCACATTTAGAAAACTTAGCATACGAGTTCTTCTGTCGTAGAATCTCTAATACAATACGAAGATGCTCCTCATCTTCTTTCTTCGTCTTAGAATATATCAGAATGTCATCGATAAATACAATGAAGAATATATCAAGATACTCATGGAAGACACAGTTCATCAAATCCATGAAGACAGCTGGTGCATTTGTCAAACCGAATGGCATCACTAAGAATTCAAAATGACCATAACGAGTACAGAAGGCGGTCTTAGGAACATCCTGTTCCTTCACACGCAGCTGGTGATATCCGGATCTCAAATCAATTTTAGAAAAGAATTTTGCTCCCTGAAGCTGATCAAATAAGTCGTCAATATGCGGAAGCGGATAACGGTTTCTGACAGTGATACGGTTCAACTCACGATAATCGATACATAACCTCATACTGCTGTCTTTGTTCTTCACAAACAGAAATGGTGCACCCCACGGGGATATACTCGGATGGATGAAACCACGCTCTAATAGTTCCTGAAGCTGCTCCTTCAGTTCTTTTAATTCAATTGGTGCCATACGATATGGAGCTTTGGAAATGGGTTCAGCACTCAGAATCAAATCAATACTAAATTTAACTTCACGCACAGGAGGCATACCCGGAAGTTCATCAGGAAACACATCAGGAAAATCACATACAACTGGTTGACTCTCGATACGAGGACCATCCAACGAAGTATCTTTATTAGAAGCCAAAAATCCTTCACAACCATGTGAAAGTAACGAACGAGCTTTGATAGCCGAAATGATCTTAACAGACTCACCAGGTTGGAAACCCTGGTAAAAAAATTCGGGAGCATTCAGATCACCAAATATAACTCATTTGGCATGACAGTCGATAGTCGTTCGATGCTCAGACAACCAGTCCATGCCTAGAATAATATCAAAATCATGCATGTCCAACGGAAGCAAATTAGCAGAACGGATCTTATCGGTAAAGCGTAGAGGACATTTCAGAAATTCATTATTAATAACCACATGATTCTTCATAGGAGTCGAAATAGATAGCGCATATTTTAATGGTGTTGCAGGTATATTAATATGTTTGGCAAATGAAGTAGAAACCACCGAATGTGTAGCACCCGTATCAAATAAAACAAATACCATATGATCATATAAATAAAGAGTGCCTGAAACGATACCTGAGGCACTAGCAGCCTGATCTCTGGTCAAGCAGTACACTCGACCCTTAGTAGCTGGCTGTCGGTCATTCCCATTACCCCTGTTGTTGTTGTTGCCACCATACTTAGGACAATCCCTCCTAATATGATCAGTCGAACCACATGAGAAACATGCACCCAAAGTCTTATAACAAACTCTCCCGGGGTGAAACTTCCCACAAGTATCACAAGCAGTAGCCAAAGTCTGATCCGTACCACTCCTCTGACCAGACGCTCCCGAAGAACGATGCTGCTGATAACTATGGTGCTGTTGATCCCGATACTGCTGATCACGTCTCGACCTCTGGTTATTGTAGCCATGCCTATCATCTCCTCGCGTATCATAACCCCGATGATCATTACCCCTTGAATCACTACCCCGCTGATTGTTCCCCTGAACCAGTCGTACACGCTCCCTGTCCCGATATCTCTTAACACCCTGTCTAGCCCTCTCCTGCATGATCTCAATGTTACGAACAACGTTAGCCACCTGTGCTACATCATAAAAATGGATATTCACAATCCCATCTAAAAGATCATTCCGAAGCGCCCACTTGAACTTATAAGCCTGTTCTTCCTGGGTTCCAGCCTTGGCTCCCAAGAATCCCGCCAAACGAAGAAACCTCTTCATGAACTCAGTACTGGTCTCCCTCTCAAACTAATAAATCGAATGATACTCTCTCTCAAACTTCTCCTTCTCGGACCTAAGAAAATACTGAAGGAAGAAAGTGTCATGGAAATCGTTCCATGACAAGTTAGCAACAAAATCATCTCCGCCCTTCGCTTGCTTATATGCTTTCCACCAGCTGAGGGCGTCACCCTTAAACTTATAGCTAGCAAGTCTAGCTTTGAACACGTCGTCACATCCCAAAACCTCAAATATCTTCTCCATATGTGCGATCCAATTCTCCGCATCAACCGAAGCATTCGCAGAACTGAACGATCGAGGCTTTTGCTTCAAAACCTCTCTAACCAGGTATGAATAGTCACTGGCAGAGTTCCAGCACCAGAACCACCGCTACCACTACCACTAGCCGTATTCTGACGGATCTGAGTCATGATCCGTTCGGTAAGGCCCGTAATCAGTGCGCCAACGGCCAGCAGAACTGCGGCAGCAAATGCAGGGTTGGCACTGAAATCTTCGGTATTACGAGTATTAACCATCTGAAAGATCATGAACGGATTAGCGAAGACAAAACAAAGGTAAGGATCAATATACGAAGGAAGAGATCGTGTCAAAAGCGAATCCTAATGTCTACCCAATCCTCACCGGTCAAATCCTAAGTCCTACAGGGCAAAACCTAAGGGTCCAAATCTTCACATGTCATAACTTATGAGCTACAAGTCGAAACCTGTCTCTGATACCATAATTGTAACACCCTAACCCGACCTTGGTCAAGATGCCACATTATGGTGTCTATCAGAACATATACAATAAACGCAAGCGGAAGACTTCATAAATAATGTAATGTCAAGAACATCATGACTTCCAAATTACAAGTTCCCAACAAGTCTAAACGAATACAAAATGAAATAAAATATCCAACATAGTCTAATCATAATTCAAACAAATGGGGAAATCAAATGAAGGTAGGTCTTCTACACTCCTACTCTCATCACTCATGCCCAGCTTCCTACTTATTACCACCTGCATGGAAAAGAAATGCGGCTGAGCTTAAAAAGCCGAGTGAACAGATATAACGGAAACAAATAACTGAATCAAATGATTAGGCAACGGAAGCAAAAGAAACTGCTGAACAAGGTATCATATAATCAGAGCAACAATGTAGAAGAATCATAATGAAGTCACAGCAATCAAACCGAGAATAATCATCAAATAACTGAACAGAATAGAACAAAACAGAAATGCCCATCGAGCTCATAAAGCATGCCACATGCTTAGTCACATAATCCTGTCATAGCATAAGTGTACAAGGAGGGGAGACCTCTCAAGTACCAGAAGTGAAATGGGGTTCAAGGCAAGTACAAACCAGTCACTAAGTCATATCATATCATATCATATCCATATCAATCACATATACCTAGGATGCATCCATACGCTCCTTGGAACATAATACATATACAAGTACTAGACTATGCATATATATAACAGAATGGCCATGTGCGCAAATAATCATATAATCATAACAGAAGGGAACGCCGTGGATCAATTACACCTCTATAGAAAGTGTCATGTTATTGTTGCCTCAATGACATGGCCATGGTACCTCCATGGCTAGTTAGCTCGGGCAACAAAACAGATAAACAAGGCAAGGCTATCTATAACAAGCAATCATAGCATATCAAGAAAGCATATCAAACTGAACAAAATCTCATATCAAATGAGATAGCATACTGAATATCATAACAGAATGGATAACAACTGAATCATATCGAGGGAATCATAGCAAAGGCTCATATCAATGGGATCATAACAAAGGTTCATATCATAGCAAGGCAAACGAATCAAAGTTAATGATCGAAAAGTCATGAGATCAGAACCCTTACTGAGAAAGGGTAGAATATCTGTACCTTATGCAAGCAAATCAAACCAAATAGGAAAGCACTCGGAAACAGGAACTACTCCTTCTTCACAGAACTTATACAGATTAATGACCATGTATTACTTACAAGATAATTTTATAATTTTACTGCTTATAGTTATTCAGATTCCATATTTAGGGTTTCTTTCTATTTTTAGAAACTTTCCATTTTTAGAATCTTTCTATTTTTAGTAACTTGCCATATTTAGTAAGTTTCTATAATCAGTAAGTTTCCCGGATTAATAACTTTTAGGGTTATAAATGACAATTAAGTAAACCTAAAGACTTAATATGACCAACATTATAGTTTAGGGTTTAATATGATAACTTATAATACTTTAGGGTTTAAAGTGTCAATATAGCAAAGTTTAGGGTCTAAAATGTAAATTATTTAATATATGACCACTTCTTAGTTAGCTGCTTATTTCATGAATCCCAATTACAACCCATATTTAGTAAGTTTCTAAATATCATTTTATGTTCTTCCCATTATTAAAGAAATAACTCGAAACCATTAACACCCTCTCAAACACACCCTTTTTCCCAGCCACTCGACACACACAAACACACCATATCTAGCCCACTCGACACCACAATGACCCATTTTAGAACACATAAAATACCACTCAAACAAACCCTAACTTTCCCTTGTTTGACCTCAATAAATATGACCTTTTGAACCACTCGAAAAAATGGAGAACAAGCTGCCGCCACCTAAGTTTGTTTTAGGGTTTTTATATGTGTGTAGTTGTTGTATTTTCAGTTGGAAAGAAATGAGGGGAAGGGGGAAATATAATGGGATATTAGCCGATCAAAGTGGAGTCAAATGGAGACCAAGCTTATTTTCAAATCTTCAAATATATCTAGACCTTTCTTAGACCAAGAATTATGTACAACATTTAAAAGAAATTCGGCCCCTATGTGTGCACTTTAGTCGTGTGATAATTCCTTAAAATATCATGCATATGTCTATTTTAAATACTTAGGTTTTAGGTTTTTTGTTATTTTGATATTCTCAAGTGATAGCTTCTAGTTATATAAGTTGTATTCGGGTTCAAGGTTCAAGTTATTAACGGATTTAAGAATCGACATTTTAGGTTATTATACTTTCTGAATGAATCTTCGTTACATGCTTCAATGGTCGGTCTTCAATTGTAACATCTAGATTGATGATATCCAGTTTACAAAGTTCGCCATTCTTTTTCTAATGCTTTAAAGGTTCTTATCCAATGTATCCTTGATGCTTCAATCTATCAATGACAGGCTTAAGTTTTTCTAGGAATGCACTGTTTCCTTCTTGATTGAAATAAATAGATTCATTTATTTCAAAGAACTCTTCTTCATTGACTTCGAGCTCAGTAATTGCAATCTCAGCAATTTCAGTCTGGTTTGAAGTCTTGATCTTGGCAACCTTTTTATAAATGGTTATCTCATCGCCTTCTATATGGATTCCTCCTTTTGTGGCCCTAAGTTGGCTCCTATCAGCATTTCAATACCATTGTTGTCGTGCATATCGAATGCATATATGAGAGGAATTTTGAACTTGTTTCCTTCAATGAGGAAAGAGGCCCTGCTTTAGCCTGTAAGTGGCTTGTTGTCTTGAATTTAGGCAATTAAAGAAAATGACTTGAGTTAATGGCTCAAGGGCTTCTTCTGGGATAACCTTCTTGTTTATGCAACATGTTGTTGCTCCTGTGTCTATTATTGCAGTGGTTCCAAATGTATGGCAATTAGGAATATCAAACTCAACTTTTACATTGTAAAGTGAGTTGGTTATTTTCCTAACTTTTGGAACTGCGACAACGTTTCCAGAATAGTGAACTTCTGCTTCCATGAAGGGTCTTGCTATTTGAGAATTTCCAAATGGTGGAAATTCTTCCTTTGAGAATTGGACCTCCGTTTCTTCTCCTTTCTTCCCCTGCAGTTATGCTTTAAGCTTTCCTATTTCTTCATCCTTTCGTTCTTCAAGCCTTGTTTACTCAGCTTTAAGCTGATCAATGATTTTAAGGGCATCTGCGAGATCCCTTACTAGTAGGCTTTTTTCAGACTAGCATAATTCCTCCCTTTTCTGCATAGCAACTTTGCTTTCATAGTATTCGATTGCTTGGTCTTTAATTATCTGTTGCACTTGTTCTGTCTTTTCTTTCAGCAGTTCTTTGAGAAGCCTTACTTCATTACTGCTAATGTCTTTCTCTTCTTCTGGTTTGTGTGGTTGCTTTCCTTTGACATTAACTATTTTGCTGAGGTAATTTCTTGCACAAAGGTCACATGTCGTGAGTTAGCATTTAGGACAGTTAAGTCTTGACATGTCTGTGGTTAGTATTCTGCAGTAATAGCATATTGTGTAGTTGGAGATTGTGTTTTCCTTCCAATCATGATCACACTCTTTGCTCTTAGTCGGTAATTCTTTGTTTGGTCTCCACGATCGATCGGATTGAACCATGTCTGCTATTTTTGCTAGTGGGCCAGGATGGAACATGAAAGCATGATGACTATATTGGTCATCTTCCTCTTTATCTTCACTATCGCTTTCATTAACTCCTTTTGTCACCATAAAAGCCGCTTCTTCAAAAGGGGTGTCTTGGACCATAACACTGATACTTTGGTACACTTTCTCGGAAATACTTATTCTGAATAAGTGTATCCATTATCAACGATGATACAGATGGCAAGAGCTTCATAAGTACTCAGTCTCTCGAAAGCCAGTCAAGTGGTAATGCTAAAGAATGCTGCATGGTTGATCCCAGTAACAACCATCATTGGATGAGAAAAGAAGGTCATAAGAGGCTATAGAAAGGGGGAATCATATAAGGGAAGGAGGATGCGCCTTTAGGGATAGGTACAAGTAGTACCTTCAAGGAGTATTTAGTAAATAAAATAGTCCCTGTTCCTCAACCACCTAAGATGCCAAGCAACAAAAGATGTAAAATAAGGTAAAATTCATAAACCTTTGTTGTAACTTTGCTGGAAAGTAGGATGCTGGAAAGCTTGCTTATAGCTGAGTAAAACTAAGGCTATTCATTCTATGCACTAGGAAAGATAAGAAAAGCAACCCAAGTGTGTCTACCTGTCATTTAAAATAGCCTAAAAGTTCCTTAACCCACACTCTCTGATCTTAAATCAGGGAGTGAATCAGCTTGTTCAGTTCAGGAATTAAGAAAAATGGTTGAGATAGTAAGCAAGTACTACCTTTTCCAGTGAAGTCTCTGACTAGAGTGGTTGCTGAATATGTCAGAGAACTAACCCGGACAATCAAAACCGAGTAACAAAATAGTCCAGCTACTAATACCTAGACTCTAACAACTAAAGAAAATTACGAAACTCACTAGAAGCAAAGTTCAGAGTCTATTCTGTAGTCAGCAACATCAGAGATATCAAGAAAATTGTAATATATTTTATATTTTCTAATGTAAAATCAGTAAGTAAGAAGAAGCCGTTATGCTCACTTACTACTGATAATTTATCTATTTGTATTTTTAAATAGGGGGAGATTGTTGTGTCTGATAAATCAACCCAATTGTCTTCGACAAGTATTTAAACATAAAATAGCCTAATTCACCTTCTGAAGGTCAGTGAACATCAAGTCTCTGATAACGAGCAGAGAGTATGCCACTTCATAACTATCAAAGTGAACCTGATAGTTATCAGAAGTGAGATACTCCCAGAGAGTTATGAGAGAACATGTCTATCTGATTATTATTCAGAAGATGACTCACTGATAAAGATATTAATGAGTGTTGTAAAAATCTCAAAATGCGTGAATGGCTTCAGGGAAGTCGAAAACCAATTAAAGAAGGCAACCTCATAACCTGATGCGGAGTCAGGGAGTGAAGTTACAATGAGCTAAAGGCAACACCAGAGTCACTGAGATCTAACAAATGTCTCTGTGACTCTTGATGCTGGATTTCAGACCAGGTTTTAATATTTATAATTACTCGTGTACATATGGTCTACCTATGCACTAACTGGTAGAGAACCCGGTCGTGTGTAGTGTGGTAATCGGTAAATCCGAGGTCGTCCCAAGAGATATGAGTGCAGATCTAATCTAAGTTCTAATGTCACTGATTTTAAAGGGGGTTTGAATAGATTAATATTAAACAAATGAAACGAAATGAAATGAAAGCAAAATTAAAGTAATGAAACAATCAGTAGGGAGAAATGTGCTAGCCTAGTTACTAATCTTGTTACGCCATAATTAAGTCTTCTTATTGATGCTTTCTACCACTTCATGTGGGGGTAAATATCACTAGACTCCTCGGGTAAATTCGTCTAGCCTATGATACATAGGTTCCTATTCCATCTTATGAACGGCAGAAGTCGTGGGTAACCTATGCCCAGTCATTACGTACCAGCTACAATCTAGACCTATTCTTGCAAAACCCAGCATCTCTGAACTTAGGTTTTCCCTAACTTCTTAAGTATCTCCATTTGGTAGGTGATCCTATGGCCAATTCGCACGCAAGAAAGTGGTATTCCTATGGTCAATTCCTACCACTCCTCACAACCTACTCGTCTAGGGTCCGATGGTAAATTATCCTAGCTTTATAGGTACTACCAAGCTTTAACACTACCAAAAAAAGGGTGTCCACGAATAGGCAAAGAAAATATGCACATAAAGCGTTAAGAAAACAAGAAAACTTAAATCATGGCAATAACAATTTCATAACTAGGCTAACACCAAAGGTGTTTAGCCAATCGTATTAAATAATGCAGAAAATTCAATGTTAATGATCATAATGAAAGACATTGAATTAAATACAAATGTTTGATACAAAATAACTAAAACTTATGTACTAATGGCATGAATTCTACCTTGGAAGATGGTCCTAATGCTGCTGAAAATTGTCCTTCTGAAAGCCCTTTACGTCCCTTAGGTATTTATAGCCTCGTCAAAGTTTCGGCGTAACCCTAAGAATTGGTTACGCCGTAACCATCATATCTCAGACGATCTTATCCATAGTAAAATATTTATGGTGTAACCTTGAGAATGGGTTACGACCATAAAACTCTCGTAGTGAATTTCATCACTTTTACGCCGTAACCATGCAAATGAGTTACGGCGTAACCTTCTTGACCATAAAAATCTTCTAAGTCTTTGGAATTCTACGGCGTAACTAGGTTGTGAAGTTACGCCATAACCCTGAGTGGCGTTGACTTGTATTCAAGTGAAAATCATAGTTATGGCATAAGTAGTGAGTGGATCTACGCCGTAACTTCCATCTAGTCAGCATACTCTAGTATATATTCTTTAATATTCTTCCAAATCCGCGTCTCTTTGTTCCTATGCTCATTTATGCTCTGAAAATGAAATATTAAGAAATAAGAGCATATACGCAAGTAAAACAATACAAATGATGAGCATATTAGGGGGAAATTAACACTAAAATATCAGGACTATTTGATGTTATCAACTCTAAAGAATTGATTCTGATTACAACCTAAACCTCAGAACGAGAAGTGGGAAGCTTACATAAGAAGATAAGCTCAAATACTTATCGATATATGTGAAACAGGCATTGGAACTCTAAGTTGTCAAATCGGGAAGAGCCGAAAGTAAGATTCAGACTAGCTTACTAGGTATGTGCCTATCTATAGTAAGTGGACAACTTACTATGCAAACCACATGCAACCACTGTTTCCCTTCCTATATAAACCGAGGTCATAATCAAAGTTAAGTAGAGATTCCTACAAAGAAAATAATACAAAGTATTATTGTTAGAATCCTCCTCTCCTTTGAACAACAAAGCAGCTAGCAGTCTTTTGTTGTTTGATTTTAGAGAGTGTTTATTTGTCAAAAACCATAGGTAGTTATCCATAGGCTACTCTTTGTAAATCTTGTTGATTTATTCATTAATAAAGATTTATAATAGGCAAAAGACAATGTTGTTATTAGCATGTCTTTGTCATTCTCAAGCAAACCCTACCTCCAAGACTTTGATGTTCATCAGTTTTCCTCACTTGCTAAAACTGATTTTCATATCTTTCATGGTTTGCATGAACAACCGATGGACCCAACACAAACATGCAACTTGTAATAGATAACGTAAAGTGCACAAGTTACTCGTAAACACAAATCATCAATGCATGCGCGCGTCAACATATCTCGATGTCTCAAATCTAAATCACTTAAGGTATAAACAAACAATATACCAAACGAGTTAAGTGATCAAAGAATTATTTTTGTCCTTAAACCTCACATTTTTATAAATGTGACAAAACATTTTTACAAAAATAAATTATACAAATTAATTTTGTGTTTATAAAGAAATGTTTTAATAAGAAAAATATTCAAAATCTGGTTTTTCCCGCCCAAAAGGATAACACCTTCACCAGATAAACATTTCACCACATTAGGATAAAATCAGAAGAGTCCTATGGATGGTCCCTTATAGGGGGACGGTCCCTTATATATAAGGGATCATCCATGTTTAAGGGACCGTCCCCCGCTCCTCTTGTTGCCTATAAATACACAACTATTTTCAACAGAATTCTCAACCATTTTGCACACAGATTTCTCTCCTCTATACCTTCCCTTCTTTGATCATTTAACGTGTTTAATCTTGTTTAAATGTAATTCTTTCTTTCTTTCCGCAAGTGCAAGAGAAGAACTTTCGTTATCGTCTAGATACGAATTTATGTAGTCTAGCTAGTCTATGTGTAACATTTGTTACATATAGATCGAGTCAATATCTCTCCATTCTTGTATATTAATAAATCCAACTTGTGTATAAGTTGTAAATTGTTGTGTAAGTGTAGATCCGGACGGTGTGTAAGTCCAAGAAGTGTTGTAGTGGTTAGTGTTGTGTAGATTCGGATGGTGTGTAAATCCGTGAAGTGTTGTGTAGTGGTTAGTGTTGTGTTGTGTGGTGTGAATGTAGATTGGTTCTAGCTAAGATTAGAACTCGACATTTAGCTTAGTGTCGTATATCGGTGTAAGCAACGTTGTTTGGTTTTCTCCGACATTAGGGAGCTTGTTGATTAGTGAAGTAACTCCCGAGTTGGGTACTCGGGGAGTTAAGTAGGGCGAAGAGGAGCTTTGTGACAGAACCATTATAAATCATTATGTCCAGTTTGCATTTTCTCTACTTATCTCTTTACGTTTTATTTTTGCATTTATCGCTTTACATTTATACTTGCATTGTGTTTAGGTTTATGTGGATTGTTTCTTATATTTTGATTATGTTTTTGTCATAGCATGGTATTCATATTGTGTCTATGTTTGCGTTTTGGTGACATGCTTTACTTATTGCACTATACTATCTCTAGTTGTTGTAAGACTATTGTTGACACTTTTAATATTATGTCACGCTTGATCGGATATTTGATACAAAAGTTTTAAGATTTTAAACGGGAACGTATTCACCCCCCTGAGTTTCTACAAAAACATTACAATGTCGCTTCACTTCTTTACCGATACTAAGCTAGATATCGAGTCTTTCCCAAGGCAAGACCAACCTTATCACTCAACGTATCTTAAGGCCTAAAATACTAACCAAACTCTCTAGGATGTTGTATGATGATCACTACCCAAGTTGGTAGATGATGGTGAAGTATTATGACACACAAGTGATATACAAAGTTACACAACTAAGTATATGATGACACACTACTAACTACAACACTTGGAAGCTTGGAAAACTTCTTGTGTTCTTCACTTGAATTCAAAGTAGAAATCGTTGGATCACTTTTAATGTGTTATAGGTCAAGTGGAATGATCAAAGAGTGTTAATATGATGTTAGAAGGCGAAAGAATCAGTAGTAGTGAGCTTAGAATGGCTAGTAATCATTAGTTGGAAATGTTAGAAAAAGTGTCTATTTTAAGTCCAACTCGCTGCCTCAAAATTGCCCTTCGCTGGATTCGCGGATCCGTAAAATACGGATCCGCGGAGCGTATTTTGAGCAGGCTTTTATCTATTGATTTTTAGGTTGCATTGTACCAAAAACTATTTAAAAACTAAATCTTCTAGAATTACTTGGGCATGTAGTAGTTTAATTAATTTAGTTTTTATTTAATTAAATGAATAATTAAATTGGCTAGTTAATTTAATAAAATGTATTATATGTAATCATTTAATTAAGATGTGTTTAAAATATGTTTTGAAATTGTTTATTTACTTGGCCTCTTTGATCATTCGACGTGCGTTATAATCACATTATTCATACCTTAAGTGATACACGTCGGAATGTAAACTTGCAACTAATAACTTGGTTACGTAAATATTTACGTCGTATAAATTTATAATTGCAATTATCAAAACCTTGAGAGACCGTAAAATATAAATAATGTTTTTACGCGATATTTGTATTAACAATCTTCCCTTTTTTGATGATGGCAAAATATAAACTCATATTTGGTAAAAAAAATTAAATATAAAAGTTTTTGAGTTGTGAGCTTACTTATTTCTCCCCCATTTTGCCGAAACAAAAAGTGTAAAGTGGCGTGGCGGAAGTTAACAAGCCATGCAAATGCTCCCCCTCGGTGTAGACTCCCCCTTGTTCTGGGCACCAAGGAATCGAGCTCTGGAATCGTGCTACAAAACAATGTTAGCGTACAAGCACGAGTATGGCAATAACCATTACATCACAACCACAACATTGAAACAACCACAAACTGTAACACCCCAACCCGACAAGGGTAAAGATATCACAAAAATGGTGGCATATCAGAAGTCACAGAAACATTCAATAGATAAAACATCCAAAAGTCTTAACATTAAATAAGTCAACATGACTTAAATCAAAATGCAAGACAAAAATAACTGAAGTACAAAATCCAATATTCAAATGCCTAAACAATGGCATATCAAAATAAATAGAAGTTCAAATGGCAAAGCTAAATAACTAAGGTCAACTCCAAAATAGATCGCTCTCATCCCAAAGCTAAACCCAGCTCCTAGCTTAAGTACCTGCCGCAGGAAAAGAAATGCGGCTGAGCTTCAAAAGCCCAGTGAACAGATATATAGATAACGGAAACAAATAGCAGGTAGCAAATACAAAAGCAAATCAGGAATACAAAATCATACCGATACGAAGTCAAAATGAAAGGAATGAGAAATGGATCATGAATAAAAGAAAAGAACAAAAGTGAATAAGATTTAAGAAAAACAGGAACACAGGAATCTATCACGAGCCCAGACGACTGATAATACCATAGCATACTAATATAATAAAACAAACCTGTGTAGAGTGATCAGCTCTCAGACCAAGTGAAAGACGTGTATCGCACACACAATCAGTCACCAGATATAATAACCATAAACATATAACATATACAGATAACAGGTCAAATCTAGGATGCACCCATACGCCCCCGCAGACAAATCAATAATAATAATAATCATAATGGCCATAGCAGATAATAAATAAGGGACAGAACAGGTCATCACTCTCCTGCCCTAGAGTCATGTCAGAGGTGCGTCACTGACATGGACATGAAACCCTCATGCCTAGTGATTGGCTCGTAATATCAAACTGTAAATCAAGGGTCGGGCGTACTATCAAATAATCTAAAGTTATATCTTAAGGGTACATGGCAAAAGATTCAAACAAGATCACATCAAAAGTTCACAAACAGGAGGGAACATAGCAATGGTATAGGAAATCCTAATAAGGAAAATGAAAAGCTGAAAGAAAAGGGAATGAAAACCCTTACTGAAAAAGGGCAGAATATCTGTACCTTATTAGCACAGCAGAAAGACAAGAAAGCAAACACGAAGCAGAAATCAGGGCTTCTCCTTCTTCACACCTAAAGAAGTAGAAGACGGAATTACGAAATATTCAAACTCAGATTATTACTTTTAATTTATCTTTCCATTTTAAGTAACTTTCTATTTTTAGTAACTTTTCAGATTTAGTAACTTTCTATAATTAATAGATTTCCATATTTAGTAAGATATAAATATTCCAGATTAGGTTAAGTCTTTATTTCCAGATTATTATGGAATTAAGGTACATTTTATCAAGTTACAAAAGTTTAGGGTTAATTATAACAATTTTACATAGTTTAGGGTTTTAATTGTAAATTCATTAGATTCAAAGGTTTAAAATGAAAATACTTTAAGTTACTGATTTAAATACTTATATGATTCAGAATGTCATTTTAATCTCTTAAGTTTCACAATTTACATTTTATACCCCTTAGTTATATAATTTACAAAATAAACCCTAAATTTTCATAATCTATGATTTAATCCCAATAATATTCATATTTACCAAACAAGTAATTTATTTTAAAAATTTACAGAACATCACCTCAGAATTATATGAAGTACGAATTAGACCCTCAGAATTTAGTAATTACACAATTGGTCCCTTAACTTTACAAAACTTACAGTTTAAATCATAATTTATTTATAATTACATACCAAGCCCATAAATACTCAAAATTACACATTATACTCTTTATGACATTATTTACACAAAATAACTTCAAGTTTCCAGTATTTACACTTTTAGCCCCTCTACTTTAATTAATTACAAATCGACCCTTATAAATATAATTAATTCATTTTCTTGCAACATTTACACTTAGGACCCTCAAGTTATATTTTCCCCACATTCCTACTGACTTATATGACATTACAAAAATATCCCAGAAGTTTCAAAGTTGGCAAAACAAACCCTTATAGTTTTAAGAACCCAATCGGATTGCACTTTTTATTCTAAAACCAAACCCTACTTCTATCCAATCATTATGCCATCATTATTCCTTCATTACTAGCATTAATTACATCAGATCTAATCACATAAACCCTAACCCTAATCATTCTAGGGTTTTCTTCTTAATTTTCTTTATTTTTCTTTTAAATCCGATCCAAACATAAATCAAGATCAATTATTCTGAGCTTCTACAAATCACATGATTATTTTTCTAGGCTTATATTATCAGTATAGAACATGTAAAAATTATAGTTACACTCCAAAAAAATCGTATGACAATATTTGGAAATTAAGTGTGTTTTATCTCTTAAATTTTCGTACGCTTAATTAAGCTTGCATGATTCATGTTTATCATTTTTACTGAGTTATATTCGACATAAAGATCATTATAAAAATGCTAGATTAATATTAGAACGTAAGAATTAGTCGTGTGGATTTATACCTATCGTATGCAACAAGTCGAACAAACAAAAGCACCACGATCGAACGAAGGCTTCAATACTCCAAATCTTATTTTTCATAGCTCCCTTACACCTTGATGAACTCTAGAAAAATGCTTGCTCAGGTCCAGAAGATCGAATGGAGGCTTGGTCAATTTTTTGTGTGTGTCGATATTAGGGTTTCGGCAATTAGGGTTTTTAGAAAATAATATGGTTTGTGTTATACTTATCAAAACCGACTAGGAGGGGGGATATATCCAATTTTCGGCCCAAATATTATCACAATATCACACTTTGATTTCTTGTATAATTCCTTAAATTAGTTTGTATTTATCTTAAATAAAATGATTTTACAAAATATAATTAGATTTATTTAATTTATTTTCGGCCCATATATATGTGTATATGTGACTTTATGATTTTTGGACATTCAAAAATAATATAATGTTGTCCCAGAAATAAATTTACTTGATATGTAGATCGTTTTCAGAAGTTTGGAATTGTTTCAGAATTTTATAAGTTATTTATTTAGGTTTTATTGTTTCAGGGGTAATTTGGTCATTTTACAGGTTATCTGAATTTCAGGTATTACAACTTCTTCCCCACTAACAAAAAAATTTTGTCCTCGAGATTTGCAAGAAGCAAAAGAAAAGAGAGCGGAAAACAAAACAAAGACATACCAGACTAGAACGAGAATTGCGGATAACTAGCTCGTATCGATTCCTCGGTTTCCCAGGTAGCCTCACGCTCCGGGTGATTCCTCCAAAGAATCTTTACGAATGGAATAACTTTATTTCTCATGACTCGTTCCTGACGGTCCAGAACCGCTTCCGGTTCTTCAGACAAAGACATATCAGGCCGGATCTGATCGAGTGGATAAGATACCACATGCAATGGATGATAATTGTATCCCCTCAGAAGAGATACATGGAAAACATTATGCACATGAGATAGCTGAGGAGGTAAGGCCAAACGATAAGAAACCTCCCCAATACGCTCTAGAATTTCAAACGGTCCAATAAATCGAGGACTCAACTTGCCCTTGATTCCAAAACGCCTGACACCACGGAAAGGAGATACTTTCAGGAATACCCGATCACCCACATTAAATTCTAGATCCCGACGGTGCTTATCAGCATAACTTTTCTGGCGCGCACGCGACTCTTTCAGTTTCTCTCTAGCAACAGCTACCTTTTCATTTGTGATCTCAATCATCTCAGGTCCCTCAATCAGACGTTCACCTACTTCATTCCAACAAACAGGAGCCCTACATTTCCTACCATACAACATCTCGAAGGGAGCCATTCGAATACTCGCATGCCAACTGTTATTATATGCAAACTCTACCAAACATAAGTACTCATCCCAACTACCTGTCCATTCCAACGCACAAGCCCTTAACATGTCTTCCAAAGTCTGAATGGTCCTCTCAGACTGACCATCAGTTTGGGGATGAAATGCAGTACTGAACTTAAGGCGAGTGCCCCAAGCTTTATGAAGTCCCTTCCAAAAATGCGAAGTGAAACGAGGATCACGATCTGAAACAATGGACGAAGGCATACCATGCAATCGAACAATCTCTTGCTGAAAAACTTCCGCCAACTTACTGACACTATAGGTCATACGGATAGGTAAGAAATGAGCGGATTTAGTTAGCCGATCAACGACCACCCAAATCGCATCATGTCTTTTACGAGTAACAGGCAGACCACAAACGAAGTCCATGGAAATCTCATCCCATTTCCATGTAGGAATCTCCAAAGGTTGCAATAGACCACTAGCTCGCTGATGCTCAATCTTAACTTGCTGGCAAGTTATGCATCTAGCAACAAATAACGCCACATCTTGCTTCATACCGTTCCACCATAAATGCTGCTTAAGATCCCGATACATCTTGGTAGAACCAGGATGGATAGCGAAAGCAGAACTGTGAGCCTCAGTCAACACAGCCTCACGCAAGTCGGAATCATTAGGCACGCATAAACGATCCTCATACCAGACAACTCCATCATCATCAACTCTAAATTCAGTTTGCTTACCCTCTTCAATATTCTGAACAATTG
Organism: Artemisia tridentata subsp. tridentata; assembly: GCA_021014915.2. Classification (NCBI taxonomy): domain Eukaryota; kingdom Viridiplantae; phylum Streptophyta; class Magnoliopsida; order Asterales; family Asteraceae; genus Artemisia; species Artemisia tridentata. The sequence goes on along the minus strand of CP139507.1, from coordinate 302,590,140 downwards.
CCCAGAGTTCACCATCATCTTTCTGAGCATCTTTAATACGCAACATCAGATTTGACTCAATCTTTAGGCTAGCCCAGTAACCAACATCACGCCGAACACACAACTCAACATCCAACCGCTCCAGATTGTAACACCCCAACCCGACAAGGGTAAAGATATCACAATAATGGTTTCATATCAGATCAAAACAAAGCATACATCTATAGTAATACAAGAATTCTCAAAGATTACAAATGAAATACAGATACTACAAATATGAACTTCCAATAAATACTAATTCCGAAATAACCATAACTTCTAGTCATTTTTAAATCCAGAATCGCTATTAAGTCTTCTAAGTCCAAAGGTACTCTCCACTCATTCCCAGCTTCCTACTAAAACCTGCCGCAGGAAAAGAAATGCGGCTGAGCTACGAGAGCTCAGTGAACAGATATAACGATAACAAACAGTAATAGAGGATAGTACCGAATAACAGAAACAAAGGTCAAACAGATATAATATGGTTCAAGGGATAAGTCAAAGAATAAGTATAAAGGAAAAAGAAAAGGGATAGTAATCCACCACGAGCCCAGAAACAGATCATATCATATAGTAACCATAAATCTTCAGATCATATAGAGGGGAGACCTCTCAGATAATCAGATAATATGAGGGGTGTCCTCATTCTTCAAATGGAGTAGCTAGCTCCCAGATATATGTGAAGGGCATGTATAGCACACAGTACCAATCACCAGACAATAATAAATCAATGATGTTAAATCCACTAAACAGATCAGATCTAGGATGCATCCATGTGCCCCCCCCCCAAACAAATACTGGCCATAATAACTGTAGTGCGCGCATAATAATCAAATGGGGACGTGGCGGAACATCACTCTACCGCCCTAGAGTCATGCCATTGGTGCATCAATGACATGGCCATGTTACCTTCATGGCTAGGGAAACAGATTTTGGCTCGGGTATCAAACTAAGAGTCAGATATCATATCAAATCAGAGTGTCATAACAGATGGCTCATAACAGATAGTTCATAACAGATGGTTTATATCAAATATCATCAGAAGTAGTACCAAAAGTCCAAATCAGAGTTTATCAGATCAAGGTTCATATTAAATAATCAAGTCAAGGTTCAGATCAAAAGTTCATTTCAAAAGTTTCTATCAAAAGTCCATTTTAAACAATCCTTTATTCATGATTTCATAAGACGATCCTTTAAAGTGGTTTTCATAAAAATAATCTTTCAAAACGGTTTTTATAACGATAGTCTTCAAAATATAGTTTTCATAAAAGTTAGTAACATTTTATATAAAAGTAGTTTCGCATCATTTATAAACATCTTTTTAAAATGGTTTTTCTCAAAACATTTCCATGGTATAATTAAAAGGGTTTTCATAACATAGATTCATAACAGAGGTCATATCAAATGGGATCAACATAGAAGGTTCAAGCAAAGGGAATCATAGTAATGGCATCAGTTCAGAAACTAACGGATCAGAAAATGAAAGAGATCATGAGAAACCTTATAAGGAAGGTCAGAATATCTGTACCTTATACCGCAAGTGAAAATATAACTAGAAACATAAAGACCGGAAGCAAACTCCATCTTCAGCGAATCTACACGAATACATGATCGTCTTATTATTAATATCTTATTTGAATCAGATTACTCATTTTAGTCGGCTTTCCATTTTTAGTAGCTTTTCATATTTAGTGGTCTTCATAATTTGTAACTTTAGTGTAATAATCATTATGTAGCCAACTTAAGGTTTTCAAAAGATAACAAGTTAAGTTAAAGGTTTAGTTTGCCAATTATCATGATTTAAGTCTTTCTATGATATTTTAGCAAAGTTTAGGGTCAAAAGGTGAAGACCACCAAAGTTTAGGGTTAAAATGTATAAAGTTAAGTTTACTTGTAGCTTCCTATCATTCATGTTGCACGCATGCTTCAAGAACTCATTATCTTTATATAGGCTCAGTAGGTAGTCCATGCTTTACATCTTCTCTTTCTTTTAATTCAATCATGTTTTATTTCTTTTCGTAGAACTAATTTTCATCTATTCTTTTCTTTCTTGAATTAAAAGAAATAAGCATGCCTTATCATAAGTTTCTGAACTTAGTTTTTCTTGACACCAAAGCACACAATAACCACACCTTATAAACACACATAGGATCACGCGGACTGACCATAATTCCCATGCATACTACCCATCGTTTAGACCCATGTTTAAAGCTACTCGACACACACCTTAACACACTACTTTAACATACCAGACCCTCACAACCATCATCCCAAAACTCTATTTTTTTCCCCAGCCCCATACGACCCATCATTTGCCCCCAACACGACACACCCAAGACCCGTCCATAAGCCCTGGTTTTAAGCCCTTCGACACACACTCAAAACTCACCCACTCGACCCAATCTGTCCTTCTTCTTACTTAGTTAGTGTGACTAAAACCCAACATGAAACCACACACTTTCGAGCCATATTCGACCCAACCAAGCCACCTTCCTCGCCCATTTTACCCGACACCACAAAGCACATAAACACCGAGATAAGCCCAACAGGTTTAATATAATTATAAACATGCACGTCTCTTTATATTTCTTAGATAATCTCCATATTTTAATGTCGACCTTGATGCTCACAGTAGGATTCAAATGACCAGATTCATTATACATATATATCATACGTACTCGATGAGTTTCTAAAACAGAAACGAGGTTGACACATGCTATACGTTTTCATTGTTTATGTGACTTTTAATATCTTTTATTCGTTTATTGTGATTAATGAAACGAAGATTGGTTTCTCATGTTCTATACGTGTATAAGTTTCATGTATCAAAGGGGAAACACAAAGACGATATAGGTGATACCTCAAGACAGACCAACGAATGAACCAGCAATATGAGCACCTAAGACTACTCCTATTCGAATCAACCTTCCTTCAAACTGGACACACCCATGATCAACCCAAAGCACCCAACGATTACTACACCCTAAGCCTCTTCGTACCTTGTTCTTCTTGCACCACTCGAAGGTTTTAGAGAGAATAAAGAAAATATATAAAGCTGCCGTCACTTTTTGTTTAGGGTTTTAGGGTGAAAATGAGATGAGAATATTTGGTTGATTATAAGTGAGAGATGAATGGAAATTATGGGATGTGAATGAGCCGTGATTTCAGGGATTTCAATCTCAAATTCTTATCAACTTAATTGGTCAAATATTCTTTGTTGAAGTTGCACTCAAAGTTTGGGAAGGAAAATAAAGGCTTCGGTCACAATTGTGGGGATAACGTGTGAGGCAATGAAAATAAAGTGTATACATTTTATTTTTAATGCAAATTTTGTTTAGTTTGTACACTTGTTTTATAAGGTATAATTTAAACTTAAAAATTATATTAATGTGCATAATCTAAAGTTTAAAAAAAAAATGCCAAAATTTATTATTAACTTGGGTTATGAAATTCTTTAATTCTTTTGTTATACTTTATGTGTTCTTGAAAATTTTAAATTAGAGGGTAATTTAGGAAATCCAAATGATGAGAAAATGAGGGTTTTACAACTCTTCCCCTCAAAAAAAAATATTTCGTCCTCGAAATTTGAAGTCGCAAAGTGAAGCGAAGTCGTAGCAAGTCGCAAAAGATCATCACAATATTCTCATGCCCGAGGAGGTTCTTCCAAAAGATCTTCAGACCAAAAGTTTCTCATGACGCAGATCAAAACGAGGTGGGTTCAAATTTCTCTGAAGGAGACAAATTAAGTTGATTTTGATCAAAAGGTTCATGGATCATAAAATGGACGATAGGTGAATCTTCAGGAAACTTAATGGAATACGAACAAGATTTCCAATCAAATTGACTGTGTCAACAGTAGAGAGCTCTTCACAGAGTTTTCCAGATTTATAACTGAGGTCAACAGAATGCAAAACGAGAGTCCAAACTCATCCAGATATCTAATGAACGAAAGCAGAGTATACGCATAGATAGGGTGGACCTAACGTCTCACTAATCACGGATAATCCAACGGAGATTCAAACTCTAAACTTCTTAGGTACTCCCCAAGATATCCTATGCCCACAACAAGTGCACGTTATATGATGTAAGTATTATCACGTTGGCCAGACGTCATAATACTGGCATCATATAAATATGCCCTCATGATGGTCATACTTTATCTCAAGTCGTAATCAAAACCACCTATCTTAATCCACCTAGTACTTCTACTGTCTCAGAGGTCAACCAAAATTGAATGCCATAGTCAATAGGGAAAACAAAACGATTTGCAAGAGTATCAGAATCCCCGATTGCCTAGCAGAAGTGGGGTACGCCGTCACAAGCATCATATCTTCCACAATTCGCCAAAATCTCTCAAAACAAAGTCATCACCGAACATACGAAAGATAAACACGAACTGAATTGCTTCTAGGGAACTTAAATCATAAGAGGAACTTATTACTATATAACGAAACTTAAGAGGGTCAACGGAAATGAAAGTTAGTCGCCAAAACTTCTGCCTTTATAGAATCAATTCTTCCAAGTCTAGAGGGTCTGTTTCAAATATAATCTCTTCAAGTCCAGTTAACCTGTCTTCGTCTGTCCATCACTCGGGAAGTGAAACCAAAATCGTGTACTTGTGTCTGGTTCATCAAACCTCCTGCAGTTCTTCTTGGAATGTGATGGAGTATTGTGGATTTCTGGCACGATCTTTAAATCTCTTCATCATCCAGTCTGCTTCCGCTCTCAATTCATCTTAGTACAACCAAGATGAATAAGGAAGTGAGACTGCATGTCTTCATCAGCTCCAGGTTCGCCATCTTGACTAGAATTTCTTCCTCCGCATCGCCAACACTTCTGCCTTGTAAGGAATGTATTCACTCTTCAGGGTAGTCTTCGTTGTCGTCAACTCCAGGTCAGGCAAAGAACACCGTTGTCTCAACAAATAGCCATCTCCCTTCTCAGAAGTTCTTGTGGTTGCTTCTTCAGTCCTTCAAACATTTTATGAGGTTGTCTGGTACGGAATTTAAAAAGATAGAACGAATCAATCATTGGCACGCGGAAATGGAAAAAATGATTACGGGTAGTGATACGGTTAGGTTTACGATAGTTGATACGCTGACGCAAAATTTTCTCTTTCTTCTTCATAAACTAATAGGGGTATTCAAAGTAATCACTGAGGTGAACAAGGTCATATTCCATCAGCTTCTTCAATCTCTCAACTTCTATAGCATCATGGTTCGACAACTGAGATCGGTTCAAATTCAATTCCACTTCTTAAACAGGAGGGAAACATGAGAGTTTCATCAGAACCACCAGAATATTCGCACAACAAAACTTCCAATGCCAAGTTTTCTAAGAGTGGATAATAGGTGTCAGGAGACAATCAATAATCAAGTGAGATCGAGGTAAATGTTTCCATAACAGCGTTAAGCTTAACAGATTGGAGCGGTTAAAGGTGATCATAACAAAGTAGGATGAAAATAGATTTCCAAAAGTCGCTATCAGATATGGTAATCCCTGGAAGCTTATGAAGGCCAGCCAATACATAACTTTAAGGACCTCAAAATCAAATATATCAAAAGTAAGCGGATTCGTAGGATGAGTACAGTCGTAAAACAGATAGGTAGTTCATATATCAAGGTCAATTACATGGTTCATCAAAGTGTTGAGATAGATCAGTGAACAATTCAAAGTGTTGGAAACTTGTTTAGTTATTTAACCAAAGTGGCAGGTAGGTTGGAAATCATCGAACATCGCATAACTGTCAAAAGTCAGGCGTACAGAATATCAGTTATCAGCATCATCATGCTCAGTTACCAATTTCGCATCGGGACAAAATTATCGTCATATCCTTCCAAAGGGAACTAATTGGCGGCAAGATTCGTTATTCAAAGGGAGGGAATAAACCTCCCATATCCATGGTTAATAATCACTAGAGTTCTTATAGGAGTAATAATGGACGTTGCAAGACAGAGTAGTATCAAATGTGTAATACCTGAAAAATCTGAAACACGTAAATGACCAAATTACCCTTGAAAACTTTAAAATTAAAGTAAAGCTAAATTAAAGTTCCGAATCGATCCCAAACTTCTGGAAACGAACAAGTATGATCCCAAATAATTTTGACAACTCCATTTAATATTTTTGCAAGCTACAAAATTACTAAAATACCCCTAGATTGCCAAATAGAAATTATATCCTTATTATTATGGTTTTAAAGGCAATTAAAATACAATTAATATGCAATTAAGGCCCAATAAACTCCCCCAACAAAATTTTCGGTATTCCAAGCCCACCCCTCCCCCCAAGGACCGGCCTTCATTCAACAAATACCAAACCATGATTTAATTCACCCTAAACCCTAATTTTGCATAAGCCGCCACTCTCTAAATCCCATACATCCTCATCCGATTTTTATAAGACAAAAGACCATTTTTCTGGAATTCTTGGTGATTCAAGAGAGGCAAGAAAAATAGCATCACGATTTATAAGGGCCGGATTCAAGGAGCATCGAAAATTCTTGTTCTATTCCACTCGATAGGTATTAATTCGCCAATCTTTGTTCCACTCGTTCTAAAATTCATTTTATATTTTTCTTACATTTCTTACATCATATTAGACTCAGGAAAAATGGGAAATTCGAATCATGCAAAGTTTTTATAGCGCTTTGAATTTTGTGGGTTAAAACACACCTTAATTCCAAAATATGTGTCACGTATTTTTCTGGGTGCCATGGTTAAATTATTTAGACCATATGTGATATATAAGGTCTGGGAAAAATGAGAAAATGAATTATTGAAGCCTAAACAGGTCGTGGTGAATTATGGTCTTAAAAATACCTAAATTATAAAATATGTGATACGATTTATTGGAGCTATGTTTATAAATTTTCTGGCTTCTAACATCATCATATAACTTGGGAAAAATATGTGTTTGATTTATGGAAGCTTAAATGATTTATTGGAGAATTAATTTAAAACCGGATTTTGTGAAAAATAGAGAAGAAATCAAATAAATTGGATCGGGCATTAGGGTTAGTTTTTTTGGGCTTAGATCTGATTATTAATTGTGTATAATGATGGTACAATTATTGTTTTAATGATTGGTGTGGCTTAGGGCTTGAAATGGTTTTTAAAAAGTGTAATCCGATTTGTAATTAAATCACAAGGGTGTGTTTTGTAACTTTTGAAACTCATGGGTTATTTTTTAAAATATTATTTAGGTCTCGTACAATGTGGGAAAAATATAACTTGAGGGTCCTATATGTAAATATTGCAAGATAATGAATTAATGGTAATTAAAGGGTATGATTTGTAATTAATTAAACTAGAGGGACTAAAAGTGTAAATTCTGGAAAGTTGAAGTTATTCTGGGTAAATTATGATATTAAAAGTTTTCTGGGTAAATTTGAGTATTTATGGGCTTAATATGTAATTAATATAGAATTATGATTTAAATTATAAGTTTTGTAAACTTAAGGGACTAAATGTGAAATTTCTGAAACTTGAGGGGCTGGATTCGTACAATAAGTAATTCTGAGGTCATATTCTATATTTTGATAAAATATGAGGCTTGTTTGATAATTATGGATAAGATAAGGTTTTAAGGTGTAAAATTATGAATTAAGAGGTTTAAATGGAAATTTTGTAAACTAAGGGGTATAAAATGTAATTTTGGAAAAATTGAAGTATTGAAGATGTACATTCTGAATAAATGAAGGATTAAAAAGAATGAATGTGATAATTACATATTTGACCTTTAACTTTGGAAAAATTACTTTTGAAACCCTAAAGTATGAAAACTTGCCAAATAAGGAAACCTGCCTAAAATAGAAAGTTACTTGATATGGAAAGTGGGATCTTTAGTAATTCTGTCTTGACTCCTCTAGGTGTGAAGAGGGAGTGATCCATTGTCTGTCATTGATCATCCTTTGATTCGGGTGCTAAGGTACAGATATTCTGCCCTTTTTCAGTAAGGGTGTCCTCTTGCTTATTTCATTCAGTATCTATGATTCATCTTAGTATTTCTCTGAACCGTTGTTATGTCGTCTCATACTCTGATTGGTTCTTCATTATGCATATCAGTTGGTTATGATCTGAGCCTTTTATATGGGGCTTTCCTATTTGAATCTATGCCTTTGTTATGTTTTCCATAATTCATGAACCTTGCTTTATTTCTTTTGATACATGATATGACCTTGTCCATCACCCTGTAATGTGAATATTTATGACCCTGGAATATTTTGAAGGTTCATAGGATTTTATAACTAAATGTAAAAACTCTTCTTAATTACATGTGAAAATGTTTTGAAAACTTTCTTTAAAGGACCTACTTTATGAAGACTGTTTTAAGGTTTACTTTCATGAAAGCTATTGTAAGAGATTACTTTTTGAACTATGATAGGAACTTTTAATATAAACCTTTAAATTGAACCTTGTTATGAACCTTGAAACAAATTGATATGAACCTTCTGATTTCGGACTCCCTGATACTTGACCCTTCTGACATTGGACCTTTTGATATTGAACCTACTTTCTGATTCCTGATTTATTGCTATGTTTCCTTGTTCTGTGAACCTTGCTTGCTTCTTTCATGATATTATGAGCTTTTGGCATGATCTTTCTGATACATGATCTTTCTAATATATGATCTTTCTGATGTATGATTTTTCTGGTATATGATCTTTTGATTTTAAACATGTCTGATATTGAACATTTCTGATATTGACCTACTGGTATGACCTTTCTGATATGAATCTCGGATATGAACCTCTGATATGAACTTCTGATATTTTGAAATGGAAATTGACTTATGCAACTAACTTAAATACTTGATACCTTGCTATAAACTTAACTTGAACCCTGATTCAATTGATATGAACCATTCGACTTGAACCTTTATTTGAACTCTTGTTCTGATCCTTTGTTCTGAACCTTGTCTTGAACTCTTATATAAAACATGACCTGGACTACCTGACCTTTAAATACTTGAACCTAACACTTAATACTTGAACCTGACACCTGAATACTTGACACCTGATACTTGAATCCGACACCTGATACACGATACTGATTCTGATACATGATACTGATTTCTGATACATGATACTGATTCCTGATACATGATATCTGATACACGTTACTGATCTCCGATACATGATACTTGATACATGATACTGATTTCTGAGGCATGACACCTGACACATGATACATGATACCTGACCCTGACCCACAGTTTGATACTACGAGCCATAACTAGGCATGAGGGTTTCATGTCCATGTCATTGATGCATCGATGGCATGACTCTAGGGCAGGAGAGTGATGACCTGTTCCGTCCCTGACTTTATTTTATCTGGTGTGTGAGGAGTTTCTGGCCACCGGGGGCGCATGGATGCATCCTAGAACTGTTACTGTTATGATTACTGATTTCTGTATTACTGGTGACTGATGGTGTGTGCGATACACGTCTTTCACATACTGGGAGCTGATCACTCCATTTACTGATTGAGGACTCCCCTCATAATTACTGACTACTGAGAGGTCTCCCCTCTACATGATTATACTGATACTGTTACTGTTACTGTTACTGTTTCTGGGCTCGTAGAGGATTTCTGTTACCCTGCACCTTGTGACCTTATAACTTCACTCACCATTATTATTACTGTCACCCTGTAACCTGATATATGACTTAACACTTGACTTGACTGGATCTGACCTGGTATATGGTAGAATTACGGATTACATTTTATACTATTTCTGCAACTAGTTTTAATCATGTTATATCTGTATAACCTTTACTTTCTATTACTGTTATACTACCCTATCGTATGATTCATGACTTAATACTGAACTTGACATGATTTGACTTGGGTTTGTGTGGGTTACGGTTTCCTTTTCACCTATCTTCTGTAACTAGTTCTAATCCTGTTATATCTGTATAGTCTTCATGTTCCTGTTCTTGACTATCGTGATACCTGGTACTCGTTCATTTACTTCACTACTTTACCGTTACTGCTTGTTATCGTTATATCTGTTCACTGGGCTTTTTAAGCTCAGCCGCACGTTTTCTTTTCGTGTGCGGCAGGTTATAAGCAGGACGACGGGTTTGGGTATGAGTGAAGAGACTTTTGGACTTAGAAGACCTTGATAGTTATTCTGAAGTAGAAGTCATTAGAAGGATTGCATTTACAGACTTAGTATTTAGTTTTGTTTCATTCTTAACCTTATAATGTTAGTATCTCATTTGTAACCTTTGACATTTTATTGTATTACTATTGAAGTATGCTTTGTTTAATCTGATATGAAACCATTAACGTGACATCTTTACCCTTGCCGGGTTAGGGTGTTACAATTATGGTATCAGAGCGACAGGCTGCGATTTCGTAATACATTTACCCTTGACCTGTGTAAGTTTGGACCACTAAGTTTTCACTGTAGGCGCTCATAAGATGACCTGTAAGAATTGCTCTAGGATTTTCCCTATAGGAGCTTAAGCTCTGACCGGTGAGGAATGGGTAGACTATAAGGCCTTTGTTTAAGTATCTTTGCTTCCGCAATACTCTGATTCGTGCCTTACTTTTGGTTTAAGCCTGTTGAATCCCTCTTGGAGATTGAAAGCTTATGCCTTACACCTAAGATTTGAAACCTAATTAAGTTTTGAAACATTGAGACTTGCATAGAAAATTCCTGACACTATTTGATCCTTACCTCCGGATTCTGACTCTAACCTCTGATCATGTGATACCTCTTCGGGCAATTCTGAGAATCTCCATAGCGATGACGTACTCGATACATTCTGTTGTTTGTCTCTTGCTTTTGATAAGCATCTGTGAATTTTCTGACGCTATTTGACCTCTGAGACTGTAGAAGTGCTAGGTGGATGAAGATAGATTGTTTTGCTTACGACTCGAGACAAAGTATGATCATCATGAAGGCATATTTATGTGGTGCTAGTATTATTAACGTGATAATACTTACACCATATAACGTGCCCTCATTGTGGCCATAGGATGTCTTGGGAAGTACCTAAGAAGCTTAGAACTTGATCTCCGTTGGAATATCCGCGATTAGCGAGACTTTAGGTTCATCCTACCTATGCGTATACTCTACCTTCGTTCGTTAAATATCTGGATGAGTTTAGAACCTCGTTTTGCATTCTGTTGACCTCAGTTATAAATCCTAAATTCTTGTAAAGCTCTTTTCTGTTGACACAATCAATTCGATTTGAACTCTTGTTCGTATTCCATATGAGATCCTGAAGATTCACCTATCCTCCATTTTGTTGCATGATCTTTTGATCGGAAATGACCTAATTTGTCTCTTTCTGAGGAAATTTGAACCCACTTCGTTTTAAGTCGAGTCAGGAGAAACTTTGGTCTGTAGATCTTTTTGAAAGAACCTGCTCGGACATGAGAATGTTTTGACGACATTTTACGATTTGCTACGACTTCGTTTAGCTTTGCGACTTCAAATTTCGAGGACGAAATTTTTCTGTTAGTGGGGAAGAAGTTGTAATACCTGAAAAATCTGAAACACGTAAATGACCAAATTACCCCTGAAAACTTTAAAATTAAAGTAAAGCTAAATTAAAGTTCCGAATCGATCCCAAACTTCTGGTAATGAACAAGTATGATACCAAATAATTTTGACAACTCCATTTAATATTTTTGCAAGCTACAAAATTACTAAAATACCCCTAGATTGCCAAATAGAAATTATATCCTTATTATTATGGTTTTAAAGGCAATTAAAATACAATTAATATGCAATTAAGGCCCAATAAACTCCCCCAACAAAATTTTCGGTATTCCAAGCCCACCCCTCCCCCCAAGGACCGGCCTTCATTCAACAAATACCAAACCATGATTTATTTCACCCTAAACCCTAATTTTGCATAAGCCGCCACTCTCTAAATCCCATACATCCTCATCCGATTTTTATAAGACAAAAGACCATTTTTCTGGAATTCTTGGTGATGCAAGAGAGGCAAGAAAAATAGCATCACGATTTATAAGGGCCGGATTCAAGGAGCATCGAAAATTCTTGTTCTATTCCACTCGATAGGTATTAATTCGCCAATCTTTGTTCCACTCGTTCTAAAATTCATTTTATATTTTTCTTACATTTCTTACATCATATTAGACTCAGGAAAAATGGGAAATTCGAATCATGCAAAGTTTTTATAGCGCTTTGAATTTTGTGGGTTAAAACACACCTTAATTCCAAAATATGTGTCACGTATTTTTCTGGGTGCCATGGTTAAATTATTTAGACCATATGTGATATATAAGGTCTGGGAAAAATGAGAAAACGAATTATTGAAGCCTAAACAGGTCGTGGTGAATTATGGTCTTAAAAACGTACCTAAATTATAAAATATGTGATACGATTTATTGGAGCTATGTTTATAAATTTTCTGGCTTCTAACATCATCATATAACTTGGGAAAAATATGTTTTTGATTTATGGAAGCTTAAATGATTTATTGGAGAATTAATTTAAAACCGGATTTTGTGAAAAATAGAGAAGAAATCAAATAAATTGGATCGGGCATTAGGGTTAGTATTTTTGGGCTTAGATCTGATTATTAATTGTGTATAATGATGGTACAATTATTGTTTAATGATTGGTGTGACTTAGGGCTTGAAATGGTTTTTAAAAAGTGTAATCCGATTTGTAATTAAATCACAAGGGTGTGTTTTGAAACTTTTGAAACTCATGGGTTATTTTTTAAAATATTATTTAGGTCTCGTACAATGTGGGAAAAATATAACTTGAGGGTCCTATATGTAAATATTGCAAGATAATGAATTAATGGTAATTAAAGGGTATGATTTGTAATTAATTAAACTAGAGGGACTAAAAGTGTAAATTCTGGAAAGTTGAAGTTATTCTGGGTAAATTATGATATTAAAAGTTTTCTGGGTAAATTTGAGTATTTATGGGCTTAATATGTAATTAATATAGAATTATGATTTAAATTATAAGTTTTGTAAACTTAAGGGACTAAATGTGAAATTTCTGAAACTTGAGGGGCTGGATTTCGTACAATAAGTAATTCTGAGGTCATATTCTGTATTTTTATAAAATATGAGGCTTGTTTGATAATTATGGATAAGATAAGGTTTTAAGGTGTAAAATTATGAATTAAGAGGTTTAAATGGAAATTTTGTAAACTAAGGGGTATAAAATGTAATTTTGGAAAAATTGAAGTATTGAAGATGTACATTCTGAATAAATGAAGGATTAAAAAGAATGAATGTGATAATTACATATTTGACCTTTAACTTTGGAAAAATTACTTTTGAAACCCTAAAGTATGAAAACTTGCCAAATAAGGAAACCTGCCTAAAATAGAAAGTTACTTGATATGGAAAGTGGGATCTTTAGTAATTCTGTCTTGACTCCTCTAGGTGTGAAGAGGGAGTGATCCATTGTCTGTCATTGATCATCCTTTGATTCGGGTGCTAAGGTACAGATATTCTGCCCTTTTTCAGTAAGGGTGTCCTCTTGCTTATTTCATTCAGTATCTATGATTCATCTTAGTATTTCTCTGAACCGTTGTTATGTCGTCTCATACTCTGATTGGTTCTTCATTATGCATATCAGTTGGTTATGATCTGAGCCTTTTATATGGGGCTTTCCTATTTGAATCTATGCCTTTGTTATGTTTTCCATAATTCATGAACCTTGCTTTATTTCTTTTGATACATGATATGACCTGTCCATCACCCTGTAATGTGAATATTTATGACCCTGGAATATTTTGAAGGTTCATAGGATTTTATAACTAAATGTAAAAACTCTTCTTAATTACATGTGAAAATGTTTTGAAAACTTTCTTTAAAGGACCTACTTTATGAAGACTGTTTTAAGGTTTACTTTCATGAAAGCTATTGTAAGAGATTACTTTTTGAACTATGATAGGAACTTTTAATATAAACCTTTAAATTGAACCTTGTTATGAACCTTGAAACAAATTGATATGAACCTTCTGATTTCGGACTCCCTGATACTTGACCCTTCTGACATTGGACCTTTTGATATTGAACCTACTTTCTGATTCCTGATTTATTGCTATGTTTCCTTGTTCTGTGAACCTTGCTTGCTTCTTTCATGATATTATGAGCTTTTGGCATGATCTTTCTGATACATGATCTTTCTGATATATGATCTTTCTGATGTATGATTTTTCTGGTATATGATCTTTTGATATTAAACCTGTCTGATATTGAACATTTCTGATATTGACCTACTGGTATGACCTTTCTGATATGAATCTCTGATATGAACCTCTGATATGAACTTCTGATATTTTGAAATGGAAATTGACTTATGCAACTAACTTAAATACTTGATACCTTGCTATAAACTTAACTTGAACCCTGATTCACTTGATATGAACCATTCGACTTGAACCTTTATTTGAACTCTTGTTCTGAACCTTGTCTTGAACTCTTATATAAAACATGACCTGGACTACCTGACCTTTAAATACTTGAACCTAACACTTAATACTTGAACCTGACACCTGAATACTTGACACCTGATACTTGAATCCGACACCTGATACACGATACTGATTCTGATACATGATACTGATTTCTGATACATGATACTGATTCCTGATACATGATATCTGATACACGTTACTGATCTCCGATACATGATACTTGATACATGATACTGATTTCTGAGGCATGACACCTGACACATGATACATGATACCTGACCCTGACCCACAGTTTGATACTACGAGCCATAACTAGGCATGAGGGTTTCATGTCCATGTCATTGATGCACCGATGGCATGACTCTAGGGCAGGAGAGTGATGACCTGTTCCGTCCCTGACTTTATTTTATCTGGTGTGTTGAGGAGTTTCTGGCCACCGGGGGCGCATGGATGCATCCTAGAACTGTTACTGTTACTGATTACTGATTTCTGTATTACTGGTGACTGATGGTGTGTGCGATACACGTCTTTCACATACTGGGAGCTGATCACTCCATTTACTGATTGAGGACTCCCCTCATAATTACTGACTACTGAGAGGTCTCCCCTCTACATGATTATACTGATACTGTTACTGTTACTGTTACTGTTTCTGGGCTCGTAGAGGATTTTTGTTACCCTGCACCTTGTGACCTTATAACTTTACTCACCATTATTATTACTGTCACCCTATAACCTGATATATGACTTAACACTTGACTTGACTGGATCTGACCTGGTATATGGTAGAATTACGGATTACATTTTATACTATTTCTGCAACTAGTTTTAATCATGTTATATCTGTATAACCTTTACTTTCTATTACTGTTACTACTACCCTATCGTATGATTCATGACTTAATACTGAACTTGACATGATTTGACTTGGGTTTGTGTGGGTTACGGTTTCCTTTTCACCTATCTTCTGTAACTAGTTCTAATCCTGGTATATCTGTATAGTCTTCATGTTCCTGTTCTTGACTATCGTGATACCTGGTACTCGTTCATTTACTTCACTACTTTACCGTTACTGCTTGTTATCGTTATATCTGTTCACTGGGCTTTTTAAGCTCAGCCGCACGTTTTCTTTTCGTGTGCGGCAGGTTATAAGCAGGACGACGGGTTTGGGTATGAGTGAAGAGACTTTTGGACTTAGAAGACCTTGATAGTTATTCTGAAGTAGAAGTCATTAGAAGGATTGCATTTACAGACTTAGTATTTAGTTTTGTTTCATTCTTAACCTTATAATGTTAGTATCTCATTTGTAACCTTTGACATTTTATTGTATTACTATTGAAGTATGCTTTGTTTAATCTGATATGAAACCATTAACGTGACATCTTTACCCTTGCCGGGTTGGGGTGTTACAAGATGATACATTTTCATCCAGCACGGGTAATGAATTTATAGAATGTGTCAAACACATTAGGGTTAAATGACCTTCGGGATGGTCAGAGAAGTTTTAAATTGTTTATCAAACAGGTCGAAGTGAAAATCAAAGTCAGGTAATGATAGCAAAAGTTTAACAATCGGAAATCATGGTAGGGAGTTCAAAATGGGTTCAAACACCGAAAGTGAAACATAGTAGAGTAGTCGTCAATGATCAATCAACCTATCCTTTATCAGAACAAAATCAAAATTAGCTATCCAATGAAAACAGATCGACAACGCAAGTCTTATCGTGCAAAAGTGAAAGGAAAACGTTCTTATACTCATGGTTAAAACACCACAAAGCTTCTCATGGGAACAGAGATGTTTAAGACGGACTCAAATAGGATCAGAAGATTTATAGATGATTATCAAAAGCAAATAACAGAATGTATCAATTAGGTCATCGTCATGGAGATTCTCAGAATGCCCGAAGAGGCATCAAAATGATTAACAAAAGAATCAGAGGTCGGAGTCAGAAACTTAGGCAGTGCAAAGCGTGAGCTTTCAATCTCCAAAAGTGATCTCAACAAGCAGGGCACGGATCAGAGTGATGCGGAAGCAAAGATACTTACACAAAAGTCTTATAGTCTACCCATTCCTCACTGGTCAAACTTAAGTTCCTATAGGGAAATCCTAAATCAAATCTTAAAGGTTGTCTTATGAGTGCTTACAGTGGAAACTTAATGGTCCAAACTTCACAGGTCAAGGGTAAATGTATTACGAGTCGCAGCCTGTCTCTCTGATACCATAAATTCTAACACCCCAACCCGACAAGGGTAAAGATATCACAATAATGGTTTCATATCAGATCAAAACAAAGCATACATCTATAGTAAATACAAGAATTCTCAAAGATTACAAATGAAATACAGATACTACAAAGTTACATATGAACTTCCAATAAATACTAATTCCGAAATAACCATAACTTCTAGTCATTTTTAAATCCAGAATCGCTATTAAGTCTTCTAAGTCCAAAGGTACTCTCCACTCATTCCCAGCTTCCTACTAAAACCTGCCGCAGGAAAAGAAATGCGGCTGAGCTACGAGAGCTCAGTGAACAGATATAACGATAACAAACAGTAATAGAGGATAGTACCGAATAACAGAAACAAAGGTCAAACAGATATAATATGGTTCAAGGGATAAGTCAAAGAATAAGTATAAAGGAAAAAGAAAAGGGATAGTAATCCACCACGAGCCCAGAAACAGATCATATCATATAGTAACCATAAATCTTCAGATCATATAGAGGGGAGACCTCTCAGATAATCAGATAATATGAGGGGTGTCCTCATTCTTCAAATGGAGTAGCTAGCTCCCAGATATATGTGAAGGGCATGTATAGCACACAGTACCAATCACCAGACAATAATAAATCAATGATGTTAAATCCACTAAACAGATCAGATCTAGGATGCATCCATGCGCCCCCCCCAAACAAATACTGGCCATAATAACTGTAGTGCGCGCATAATAATCAAATGGGGACGTGGCGGAACATCACTCTACCGCCCTAGAGTCATGCCATTGGTGCATCAATGACATGGCCATGTTACCTTCATGGCTAGGGAAACAGATTTTGGCTCGGGTATCAAACTAAGAGTCAGATATCATATCAAATCAGAGTGTCATAACAGATGGCTCATAACAGATAGTTCATAACAGATGGTTTATATCAAATATCATCAGAAGTAGTACCAAAAGTCCAAATCAGAGTTTATCAGATCAAGGTTCATATTAAATAATCAAGTCAAGGTTCAGATCAAAAGTTCATTTCAAAAGTTTCTATCAAAAGTCCATTTTAAACAATCCTTTATTCATGATTTCATAAGACGATCCTTTAAAGTGGTTTTCATAAAAATAATCTTTCAAAACGGTTTTTATAACGATAGTCTTCAAAATATAGTTTTCATAAAAGTTAGTAACATTTTATATAAAAGTAGTTTCGCATCATTTATAAACATCTTTTTAAAATGGTTTTTCTCAAAACATTTCCATGGTATAATTAAAAGGGTTTTCATAACATAGATTCATAACAGAGGTCATATCAAATGGGATCAACAGAGAAGGTTCAAGCAAAGGGAATCATAGCAATGGCATCAGTTCAGAAACTAACGGATCAGAAAATGAAAGAGATCATGAGAAACCTTATAAGGAAGGTCAGAATATCTGTACCTTATACCGCAAGTGAAAATATAACTAGAAACATAAAGACCGGAAGCAAACTCCATCTTCAGCGAATCTACACGAATACATGATCGTCTTATTATTAATATCTTATTTGAATCAGATTACTCATTTTAGTCGGCTTTCCATTTTTAGTAGCTTTTCATATTTAGTGGTCTTCATAATTTGTAACTTTAGTGTAATAATCATTATGTAGCCAACTTAAGGTTTTCAAAAGATAACAAGTTAAGTTAAAGGTTTAGTTTGCCAATTATCATGGTTTAAGTCTTTCTATGATATTTTAGCAAAGTTTAGGGTCAAAAGGTGAAGACCACCAAAGTTTAGGGTTAAAATGTATAAAGTTAAGTTTACTTGTAGCTTCCTATCATTCATGTTGCACGCATGCTTCAAGAACTCATTATCTTTATATAGGCTCAGTAGGTAGTCCATGCTTTACATCTTCTCTTTCTTTTAATTCAATCATGTTTTATTTCTTTTCGTAGAACTAATTTTCGTCTATTCTTTTCTTTCTTGAATTAAAAGAAATAAGCATGCCTTATCATAAGTTTCTGAACTTAGTTTTTCTTGACACCAAAGCACACAATAACCACACCTTATAAACACACATAGGATCACGCGGACTGACCATAATTCCCATGCATACTACCTATCGTTTAGACCCATGTTTAAAGCTACTCGACACACACCTTAACACACTACTTTAACATACCAGACCCTCACAACCATCATCCCAAAACTCTATTTTTTTCCCCAGCCCCATACGACCCATCATTTGCCCCCAACATGACACACCCAAGACCCGTCCATAAGCCCTGGTTTTAAGCCCTTCGACACACACTCAAAACTCACCCACTCGACCCAATCTGTCCTTCTTCTTACTTAGTTAGTGTAACTAAAACCCAACATGAAACCACACACTTTCGAGCTATATTCGACCCAACCAAGCCACCTTCCTCGCCCATTTTACCCGACACCACAAAGCACATAAACACCGAGATAAGCCCAACAGGTTTAATATAATTATAAACATGCACGTCTCTTTATATTTCTTAGATAATCTCCATATTTTAATGTCGACCTTGATGCTCACAGTAGGATTCAAATGACCAGATTCATTATACATATATATCATACGTACTCGATGAGTTTCTAAAACAGAAACGAGGTTGACACATGCTATACGTTTTCATTGTTTATGTGACTTTTAATATCTGTTATTCGTTTATTGTGATTAATGAAACGAAGATTGGTTTCTCATGTTCTATACGTGTATAAGTTTCATGTATCGAAGGGGAAACACAAAGACGATATAGGTGATACCTCAAGACAGACCAACGAATGAACCAGCAATATGAGCACCTAAGACTACTCCTATTCAAATCAACCTTCCTTCAAACTGGACATACCCATGATCAACCCAAAGCACCCAACGATTACTACACCCTAAGCCTCTTCGTACCTTGTTCTTCTTGCACCACTCGAAGGTTTTAGAGAGAATAAAGAAAATATATAAAGCTGCCGTCACTTTTTGTTTAGGGTTTTAGGGTGAAAATGAGATGAGAATATTTGGTTGATTATAAGTGAGAGATGAATGGAAATTATGGGATGTGAATGAGCCGTGATTTCAGGGATTTCAATCTCAAATTCTTATCAACTTAATTGGTCAAATATTCTTTGTTGAAGTTGCACTCAAAGTTTGGAAAGGAAAATAAAGGCTTCGGTCACAATTGTTGGGATAACGTGTGAGGCAATGAAAATAAAGTGTATACATTTTATTTTTAATGCAAATTTTGTTTAGTTTGTACACTTGTTTTATAAGGTATAATTTAAACTTAAAAATTATATTAATGTGCATAATCTAAAGTTTAAAAAAAATGCCAAAATTTATTATTAACTTGGGTTATGAAATTCTTTAATTCTTTTGTTATACTTTATGTGTTCTTGAAAATTTTAAATTAGAGGGTAATTTAGGAAATCCAAATGATGAGAAAATGAGGGTTTTACACAGATCCTTGAGGACACGCGGATCAATCTCCAAACTTGCAATCAATCCAGATTTTCGACTAAGTGCATCAGCAACCACATTAGCCTTACCTGGATGATACTGGATGTTCGTGTCATAATCCTTCAGAAGCTCTAGCCATCGCCTCTGCCTCATATTAAGCTCCTTCTGAGTAAAGATGTATTTGAGACTCTTGTGATCAGTGAAGATATCATATGATTCGCCATACAAGTAATGTCTCCAGATTTTTAACGCAAAAAACAATAGCTGCTAACTCCAGATCATGAGTTGGATAATTTTCCTCATAGGGTTTTAACTGCCTCGAAGCATAGGCAATCACCTTTCCGTTTTGCATAAGCACACAGCCCAAACCCTTCTTAGAAGCATCACTATAGATTTGGAAACCTCCAGAACCCGATGGTAAAGTTAGAATAGGTGCAGACACCAATCGCCTTTTCAACTCTTCAAAACTCTGCTCACGTTCATCCGTCCATACAAACTTTTCACCCTTCCGCATCAGTTGAGTCAATGGCAAAGCCAACTTAGAAAATCCTTCCACAAAACGCCTGTAGTAGCCAGCTAATCCTAGAAAACTCCTGACTTCAGTCACCGTGGTAGGTCTCGGCCACTTGGTGATAGCCTCAACCTTAGATGGATCCATGGTGATACCATCTGCAGACACAATGTGATCTAGGAAAGCTACTTGGTTCAGCCAGAATTCACACTTAGAAAATTTCATGAATAATTTCTGCTGCCTCGGGATACCTAAAACAATATGCAAGTGCTGCTCATGCTCTTTAGACGATTTAGAATACACTAGAATATCATCAATGAAAACGATGACAAACTTATCAAGAAATTCATGAAAGACCCGGTTCATCAAATCCATAAACACAGCAGGCGCATTTGTTAAGCCAAAAGGCATAACCAGAAACTCATAGTGTCCATAACGGGTGCGGAAAGCAGTCTTAGATACATCTTGCTCTTTAACTCGCAATTGGTGATAACTAGATCGCAAGTCAATTTTGGAGAAGACTTTAGCTCCTTGCAACTGATCAAACAAGTCATCAATGCGAGGAAGCGGATAACGGTTTCGAATGGTAATGCGATTAAGCTCACGATAATCAATACATAGACGCATAGACCCATCCTTCTTCTTCACGAAAAGCACAGGAGCACCCCATGGTGAAACACTAGGTCGAATGAATCCACAGTCCAGCAACTCTTCCAGTTGCTCCTTCAACTCTTTCAGTTCAACAGGTGCCATCCGGTACGGAGCCTTAGAGATAGGTTCGGCACCGGGAATTAGGTCAATAGAAAATTCCACTTCTCTAGCCGGAGGAAGACCAGGAAGTACTTCAGGAAAAACGTCAGCAAAATCCCGAACAATGGGAACACTAGAAATATCCGGACTCTCAACAGACGAATCCTTAACCGAGGCTAGATAACCTTGGCAACCATGAGACATCAAGGTTCGAGCTTTCAAGGCAGAATTGATTTTAACAGTTTTAAGAGGACGAGATTCATGGTAAATGAATTCAGGATTATTCAGATCACCAAAATCACATTTCTGGCGTGGCAGTCAATGGTTGCTCGATGGAAAGCCAACCAATCCATACCCAGGATGACATCAAAGTCAATCATGTCCAGAGAAAGTAAATTCGCAGGACGAATCCGATCATCGAAGCGTAACGGATAATTCAAATATTCATGGTTGATAAGAATGTGGTTTTTCATGGGGGTAGATATAGCAATTGGGTTATTTAGTGGTGTTGAAGGTATGTTCAGTTTCTTAACCAATTTCATAGATATGATAGAATGCGTGGCTCCAGTGTCAAATAACGCGAAAACAGTAAAATCACCAATATACAAAAAGCCGGTAATGGTACCTGTAGCCTTAGCCGCCTGATCCCGCGTAGTCGAAAACACACGCCCAGTATTCGGAGGTGGAGGAGGAGGAGGAAGAAGATATTTCCCGGCAGATGCAGGATTCTGCTTTGGGCAGTCCTTTACCCGATGTTCAGAAGACCCACATCGGAAACACGCACCAGATGCTCTACGACACTCTCCTGGATGATTTTTCCCACAAGTAGTACAGATAGGAGGTGGAGGTAAGTTCCCAGATGAACCCTTCTGAGAACTCGATCCAGAACCACGAGACTGCTGCTGAAAACCCTTAGAAGGCTGATCCTTCCACTGCTTTTGACCATTATTGCGCCCCTGGCGCTCATCACCCTACCTAGAAATCGAACCAGAATCCTAACCCCTAGAATCTGGTCTCCGCTGATCATAGCTCCTACCTGGCTGACCTTGATAATCACGACCACGATCTGACTGACCCCGCTATTCAAAGCCCTTGCCAGAAAACCCCTTGTTGTCCCGATTCTGACTCTGCTGCTGAATCCTGTCGCCATCACGGTTTCGTTTGTAACCCACCTTCTCATGAAAAATCTCAATGTTGCGAGCTGCGTCGCAACATGCTGACGGATCAGCGAACTCCTGATTAAGAAGACGATCTAAAACCCAACTCTTCAGTGCCCACTTATAATGCTTAGCCTGATGCTCAGCATCCCCAGCCACCGGACCCACAAAGCTAACCAATCTCTGGAATCGCTCCAGAAATTCCCTTGCATTCTCAGAATCTAGCTGGGCAATAGTGTTGTACTCCCGAATAAATATCTGCTGCTCAGACACAGGGAAGTACCTATTATAGAACGTAGTACGAAAGTTAGCCCAAGTACAACCAAGAACATAAGTATCACCTCCCTTAGCTTCCTTGTGCGCCTTCCACCAGTTAAGCGCATCACCCTCAAGCTTAAACGCAGCCAGACGAGTCTTAAACTCATCTTCACAACCCAGTACCTCAAACAGCTTCTCCATGTGTGTTATCCAGTCCTCTGCAGCATGAGGAGTAGAAGCAGTACTGAAAGACAACGGTTTGAGTTTATTGAAACTCTCAAGCCAACCATTAATGGTAGTGGGTCGGCCCCCACCACCAGTACCACCAGAACCACCAGCACCACCAGAAGGACCAGCACCACCAGAACCACCAGAGGGACCAGCTCCATTACGGAAATCATTGATTATCCGAGTGATCACCTCGTTAGCATTAAGCCCCGGTAGCAAATTGGCTATAGAATTAGCCACCAACTCTTCCAGGTTAGGGATTTGCTCCTCCCCATCGGAATAGTCACCACGACTAGTAACAACCATCTACAGGATTTTCAAACGATTAGAAAGATCGAACAGGAAATGATAGAGCGAAAGAAAAACATGGCAGAGCAGGACAGGAAAAGAGAGTACGTGAAAGGAAACCTAATGTCTACCCAATCCTCACAGGTCGATAGCCTAAGCTCTAAGGTTTCATGAATGCCTGTTCTCTGATACCATAAATTGTCACACCCAACCCGACAAGGGTAAAGATATCACAAAAATGGTGGCATATCAGAAGTCACAGAAACATTCAATAGATAAAACATCCAAAAGTCTTAACATTAAATAAGTCAACATGACTTAAATCAAAATGCAAGACAAAAATAACTGAAGTACAAAATCCAATATTCAAATGCCTAAACAATGGCATATCAAAATAAATAGAAGTTCAAATGGCAAAGCTAAATAACTAAGGTCAACTCCAAAATAGATCGCTCTCATCCCAAAGCTAAACCCAGCTCCTAGCTTAAGTACCTGCCGCAGGAAAAGAAATGCGGCTGAGCTTCAAAAGCCCAGTGAACAGATATATAGATAACGGAAACAAATAGCAGGTAGCAAATACAAAAGCAAATCAGGAATACAAAATCATACCGATACGAAGTCAAAATGAAAGGAATGAGAAATGGATCATGAATAAAAGAAAAGAACAAAAGTGAATAAGATTTAAGAAAAACAGGAACACAGGAATCTATCACGAGCCCAGACGACTGATAATACCATAGCATACTAATATAATAAAACAAACCTGTGTAGAGTGATCAGCTCTCAGACCAAGTGAAAGACGTGTATCGCACACACAATCAGTCACCAGATATAATAACCATCAACATATAACATATACCGATAACAGGTCAAATCTAGGATGCACCCATACGCCCCCGCAGACAAATCAATAATAATAATAATCATAATGGCCATAGCAGATAATAAATAAGGGACGGAACAGGTCATCACTCTCCTGCCCTAGAGTCATGTCAGAGGTGCGTCACTGACATGGACATGAAACCCTCATGCCTAGTGATTGGCTCGTAATATCAAACTGTAGATCAAAGGTCGGGCGTACTATCAAATAATCAAAAGTTATATCTTAATGGTACATGGCAAAAGATTCAAACAAAATCACATCAAAAGTTCACAAACAGGAGGGAACATAGCAATGGTATAGGAAATCCTAATAAGGAAAATGAAAAGCTGAAAGAAAAGGGAATGAAAACCCTTACTGAAAAAGGGCAGAATATCTGTACCTTATTAGCACAGCAGAAAGACAAGAAAGCAAACACGAAGCAGAAATCAGGGCTTCTCCTTCTTCACACCTAAAGAAGTAGAAGACGGAATTACGAAATATTCAAACTCAGATTATTACTTTTAATTTATCTTTCCATTTTAAGTAACTTTCTATTTTTAGTAACTTTTCAGATTTAGTAACTTTCTATAATTAATAGATTTCCATATTTAGTAAGACATAAATATTCCAGATTAGGTTAAGTCTTTATTTCCAGATTATTATGAAATTAAGGTACATTTTATCAAGTTACAAAAGTTTACGGTTAATTATAACAATTTTACGTAGTTTAGGGTTTAATTGTAAATTCATTAGATTCAAAGGTTTAAAATGAAAATACTTTAAGTTACTGATTTAAATACTCATATGATTCAGAATGTCATTTTAATCTCATAAGTTTCACAATTTACATTTTATACCCCTTAGTTATATAATTTACAAAATAAACCCTACATTTTCATAATCTATGATTTAATCCCAATAATATTCATACTTACCAAACAAGTACTTTATTTTACAAATTTACAGAACATCACCTTAGAATTATATGAAGTACGAATTAGACCCTCAGAATTTAGTAATTACACAATTGGTCCCTTAACTTTACAAAACTTACAGTTTAAATCATAATTTATTTATAATTACATACCAAGCCCATAAATACTCAAAATTACACATTATACTCTTTATGACATTATTTACACAAAATAACTTCAAGTTTCCAGAATTTACACTTTTAGCCCCTCTACTTTAATTAATTACAAATCGACCCTTATAAATATAATTAATTCATTTTCTTGCAACATTTACACTTAGGACCCTCAAGTTATATTTTCCACACATTCCTACTGACTTATATGACATTACAAAAATATCCCAGAAGTTTCAAAGTTGGCAATACAAACCCTTATAGTTTTAAGAACCCAATCGGATTGCACTTTTTATTCTAAAACCAAACCCTACTTCTATCCAATCATTATGCCATCATTATTCCTTCATTACTAGCATTAATTACATCAGATCTAATCACATAAACCCTAACCCTAATTGTTCTAGGGTTTTCTTCTTAATTTTCTTTATTTTTCTTTTAAATCCGATCCAAACATAAATCAAGATCAATTATTCTGAGCTTCTACAAATCACATGATTATTTTTATAGGCTTATATTATCAGTATAGAACTTGTAAAAATTATAGTTACACTCCAGAAAAATCGTATGACAATATTTGGAAATTAAGTGTGTTTTATCTCTTAAATTTTCCTACACTTAATTAAACTTGCATGATTCATGTTTATCATTTTTACTGAGTTATATTCGACATAAAGATCATTAGAAAAATGCTAGATTAATATTAGAACATAAGAATTAGTCGTGTGGATTTATACCTATCGTATGCAACAAGTCGAACAAACAAAAGCACCACGATCGAACAAAGGCTTCAATACTCCAACTCTTATTTTTTGTAGCTCCCTTACACCTTGATGAACTCCAGAAAAATGCTTGCTCAGGTCCAAAAGATCGAATGGAGGCTTGCTCGATTTTTTGTGTGTGTCGATATTAGGGTTTCGGCAATTAGGGTTTTTAGAAAATAATATGGTTTGTGTTATACTTATCAAAACCGACTAGGAGGGGGGATATATCCAGATTTTCAGCCCAAATATTATCACAATATCACACTTTGATTTCTTGTATAATTCCTTAAATTAGTTTGTATTTATCTTAAATAAAATGATTTTACAAAATATAATTAGATTTATTTAATTTATTTTCGGCCCATATATATGTGTATATGTGACTTTATGATTTTTGGACATTCAAAAATAATATAATGTTGTCCCAGAAATAAATTTACTTGATATGTAGATCGTTTTCAGAAGTTTGGAATTGTTTCAGAATTTTATAAGTTATTTATTTAGGTTTTATTGTTTCAGGGGTAATTTGGTCATTTTACAGGTTATCTGAATTTCAGGTATTACACAAACAACCACAATGCACTATCACAAAAATGTCAAGCAATAAGTGAGATCACGACAAGACATAAGAACACACAAACTAAGTAACCTCGTTTTATTATAAGTAAACAAGGTAAAATTTTGACTCATAGGTCAATAGGTCCTAAAATTACAAAATAACTAAGAAAAGAAAATAAGAAAATCCTAAGTCATACTATGGCTTGACTATAAGCCGACACTTAGTTTGGTGGGTGTGCGGGTGGAGTTGAAAGTGGTGTTAGATGTAAGCAAACATCACTTTGACTCTCTCCCTAAGCATGGTGATGTGCTCACGGTTGTGGTGAAAACACATGCAATGGTAGTAATGTAGTTATCTTTGGTAAACATAGGTTTGGAGGTCAAAAGGACCTCTTGGTGATGGTGGGTAGGAAGGTTCATGAGGTGGTGGGTTCAACCACTCGAAAAATCCCGGTGGGAAGTATTGTGTGTTGTTGAAGGTGGGTAGAAGATTTCTACCGATGAGGAGCAATGGAGATGGTTGTGGTAAAGGGTGTGAAAGTCTTGGAGGGATATTCTCCTTGTCCTCAAGATATGGGTTTGGAGGTTGAGTGAAGTCTTGGTTTGGCTCCAAACTTGGGAAGTTGTTGGTGGAAGGTGTCTTGAGTGTTCCAAGATTGATTGGGGAAGGTGAAGTCAAGGATGAAGTCTCCTTGGGTGAGTACAAGTTTGAGTTTGAGATGGTTTTTGAGGATGTGCTCTTGGATGGAGCTCTAGGTGGACTTGGTGATTTTTGTGAAGGAGGTAGAGATGGAGTAGAAAAGTTATCACTAGATGAACTTTCAAGGTTGATGATCTTGGGTTTTCCTACTCTTATCATTGCGGTTTGACTTTTCTTGATAGTGTTGGAGGAGGACTTCGATGAGCAAGTCATGGTTGTGATGAGAAGTGGAGAAGAAAAGCTAGATCTTGCAAATGTGCAAGAAACTTGGATGAAAGGGTTAGATTTAAGGAAAATAGAGGTGAAATGAATTAATCTAAGGTATTTGGATTATGTGGGTTTAGTGTTTATCATATAGTTATCTATAAAGGTTGTATGGAAAATTGTGGGAAAGTGCTAAAAGTTAAAATAGAAGATTTAAAATCTGGAAAAGGCGCGGATCTGTATTTTATACGGGCGGATCTACAATTTGTAGATCCGCAGATCCGGCCGTTTGATATTTCTGGGTGGCACTTTTGACCTATGGCGGATCCGTATTTTATAAGGGGGAATCCACATTTTGTGGATCTGCAGATCCGCCAAAACCAATATTTTGGAAAGAACTGTTGTGCAGTTTGGGATAATCCAAAAATCACTATCCTAATTTTCCTAAGTGTATTTTTATGCTATTAGTGATCTCAAGAACAAATAATATCATGCGATCAACATATAGATATAATAATACATAATAGTACATAATCCTACCACGTTGTTCACCACCTAAGTTCAGATACATAGATTCTATTTTTAAAGTCTTGATCCTAATTAAAGACTTTAAGGGTTTAACTTTCTTCATCTAAATGAGAAGTTGATGCCTCTATAGATGGATCATCAAATGGTTGATAAATTGAGGCTGACTCTGAATTTCATAGGATGAGATGTAAGCTTCATTTAATGGTTCCATTACTCTTGTGACGATAGAGTAAAGAGGACTCCGGAGGTGTGGGTTAAAGTACATGATGTGATGATATAGACGATTCAAGAACATTCCATAAGGAATTAGTTTATCTTTGTTTCCTTTGAGATTAGTAATCCGCTTTGCAAAGAAATAAGAAAGATTATACTATTATTGAGTTAGAAGACAATATATCATGTGGGCACAGCATACCAGAAGGATTTCACGATTTCCTTTGAGACTAAGAACATTTTCTTTTAGGGTAACTGCCCATGGTCGATATTCTGAACGAATTTCTCTTTTAAGAGGATTTTGTGTGGATGGAGGTAATGCATACGTTCTGGTGCACGTATGAACCGAGTTATTTCTTGTGGAGAAGGTATGTAAGAACAATATGGGTTGTTTTCTTCTCGATAGTTGAAAAGGGATTCTAATGACCAATCTTCCGTATAGGCACATTGGCCATAATTTGGAAGTTTAAGGATTTGAGCAAACTGTTAAAGATTTATGACAAACTTATGATTTTGTATCCAAAACCAAAGAGAGAAAGTTTGATCCTCTTTTCACACAAGATCTATTTGACAGAAAAATTCTAATACAAACCTAGGACAAATTTGCTCATTGATAGTGAGCAAGGGATCAAATCCTATGGCGCGAAATGGGGTAAAGATGTGTTCTTGATTAAGGAGTGATGCATCGACAACTCTACCATCATGGAAATGGCGAGATTCGAGATTATTGAATCTAGGAATGTGACTACCAGGAGTGGTTGGTTCAGGAGAAATGTTGGGAATGTAGTCTTTGGTTAATCTATGATCGAAGTCATATTCATGAGACATGGTTGACACCTATAATTTGATAAGTAACACCCCCAAATTATCGCAGCGGAACGATAGTGTCTTTGGGATGCTACTTCAGGGCACAAAGTACAAGTTATAGAAAACGACCTCTAAATGAGACGTTTTGAAAAGTTACCATTCGAATAGATAAGGTCATAGTTTACAAGCAAAAGATCCCAAAGTAGAATAGTACATAAGTTTTTAAAGTATATCGAATGGTAAATGATAAAAGCAAAAGTCTTCATAAAAACGTGCCCTAAGACTCTCTGCTCAAGCATCTGCTATCACCTTACTAACCTGAGATAAACATGCTAAAAGTGTCAACACAAAGGTTGGTGAGTTCATAGAGTTTGTTATGAATAAGTTGAAAAGCGTTTAGAGAAAGTTTCCACTGCATAGGCATTGTAAATCCACTCAGTTCCAAGCCCCGTCCATAAGAGACTTGCAACCTGTGTGTTTACAACCCAATGCTAACATAGTATGAGTAAGACATGTAAGTATACGATATGCGTTCTATATCACTAATAGACCTTATGCTGCTCACTAGGAGACTTATCAATGCTGCTCACGAGGAGACTTATCAATGCTGCTCACGAGGAGACTTATCTACGGCTACCCCAAGTGTTTGATACTTAGGTCCGCGAAATGCTTTCAAGAGTAACGCAAATAAGTTTAACACAATCGTGTATGTACGCAAATAGTTTAAGCATGTATCTCCCCCAAAGAGTTTAAAACAAGTATTAAAGAATAAGAGTGGGGCTATGAAATCTCACCTGATATGATAGCACAATAACCACTAAGGATATGATGAAAATGAGGCTCGGTCTCAAACTGCGACCTATGATGAATGATATGATCTAATATAAGTAACTGAAATGCTTCTACTCATGCATCTACGTATGTTAACGATACCACTCGTTGGTTTTGAAAATAATGTTTATCGTCGAAAACTACATTTTTGACATCTCGGCAAGTCATATACTATATTTCGTGTAAAAATGTTGAAACGTTACTCCACGATCCCTATTTGGTGTTTTATTGTCAAATAAAATAGTTTCGTCGCAAAATATTACTTTTACAACTGGTGAAAATATGACCGAACGGCCTCGCAAAGCTAGTCGTAAAATATTGTACGTTAAGAGTTAGGAATAGAACTTGACGTTTTTGAAATCCTTGTAACATAATCTCTCAGCCGTCTCTTTTGAGTTTTGATCATACACGTCTCGATCATGAAGAAAATCGGATTTGAATATGGTGTCTTGCAAAACAATTTTCCCATACTTAGAAACATTTTCTTGAAATAGTGGTTTTTGGCGATATTAGGAAATTCATAACTTATTCGTTATAAGTTCAATCAACAAGCGGTCGATTGATTTGGAAAATAGGCCGGGAATACTTCGTTTCACTTCAAGGAGTTGATGGCTCAAACCATCTCGCTCAACGGGAAAATAGCTCGAAAGATGGTGCCTCGCAAAACTGTTTATACTTAGAAAATATTGAGATTATTGTAAAGCTGTCAAAATGAGTTTTGTTTGTCGGATTTTCAGAAATTCATATCTTGGTCGTTATAAGTCGGTTTTTAACGTTCTTTATATCCACGCGATCGTCATAACATGAACTAACATATTCTCACTGGCTCGGCTCATCTAGACTACGGCTAACGCCTCGCTCTGTCCCCTGAAGTTCGGCCAGCAGCCCACAATTTTCAGAAAATAATAGTTTTACGTAGTTAACTTTAAAACATCGTATCTCCTTCGTTATAACTCGGTTTTTAGTGATTCAAGCGACCACGTTTTCGTGTTTGAGAGTACTTTCTATTTATAAAAGCTAAAATAAAGCCATGGTTACTGATTTTTCCAAGGTTTACATTTCTGGACAGCGGGTATATATATATGTTAAAAACTCGTTTTTTTGGTTCGCGGCTTGATCAAACGACTACAACACAACTCCACAAGTACACACATCCTACCATACACTTTCTTAGGGTGTCATGGGTCCTAAACATCACTAAAAATAGTGGGTTTCGCGGGGATGATAATAAAACATGCCGATCTAATGTTTGAGATAGTTATTGTGAAAAATAGAACAAGTGGTATGTTTACATATCATACGTGCATGTTTTACTTCTAGAGCATAAAATACATCAAGTAAATATATGAAAGGTTAAGAAAGATCATGAAAAGCTTACTAGTAGTTTGAAGAGGTTTAAGTAACTAGGTTTCTAAAAACTACTTGGTTTTTATTTCAAAACCTAAAATAGAAGTATACTAAGGTTGTCAAAATCACTTGTTCTTGAAAATTTTGGTCTTCTTTCCTTGTTCTCCTTTGTTGCCGTGGGATAGAGAGAAAAAGAGAGAGGTTTTGGTGTTCTTGTCTTAGAAAATAAATGTGTAATGAAAGATATGTAGTTTTAATTAAGTTAGTAATATTAAAGAAGCATTAATGAGTTTTAACTTATAAGGTAAACCACATGGCAATAAGGGGGCGGCAAAATGGTGGAATGAAGTGGTTTTGTGGTATTTTTTTCACTAGTTAGATATTTTAGTGTAAGCTTAGTTAGTTTAGTGCATAATTTCGGCGTTATCGGGTACCGGGTTAACTGAAAATAAAACGTGACGAATAAAAATAAAATTCGACAAAGTTGTAAAAACTCATAAAATCATGTTACTGATAAAAATCGGGTGTCAAAATAGTGATCGTGATGAGATATCGCAAACCGATGGAGTTATAAGCCCTAACCGGGAAAATATAGCAAAAGGTTTCAAAACACCGGGTAAATTAATAATATAATTTTTATATCATTAAAAATAGCATGAAAGTATTTTAGGATCATAGTCAGGAGTATTTGAGTATAATATTAGTAGTAATGACTGAGTGGTATTGTTTAATGAACATACGTAAATTGAAATGATGAAATCCCGTGCATAGTAAAGACTCGAAAATGCGAATTGTGACACCTATAATTTGATAAGTAAATTTCATTATAAAAAATATAAATGTTATAAAACGAAAATTAAAGCCTAGTGTGTGCGTATATGCAAACTATGTCAAGATGCGATTATCTCGACTCAATTTAAAAGTAAAATTTAGCTAAATAGGTTTTGAGATAATCCAAAGTTCATCTTCTAGGTTTGATATTGCACAATTGAATGTGGCGAACATACATATTAATTATGTACATTCTACAACATTAGATAGACCATCGTACATAAATGAAAATGTTTTTAGTTTGTATTAACAATGCAATGAAAATGGTTTCATGATTTTCCTAGTCGTGAGATGATTTTAAGAAAAATAATTTGAGGGTTTTCTAGAAATCAATTTCTTTCAATGTAGATCAAATTCATGCATAATTGATGATTAAGAAACCATAATAGTTATAAAATACACTAATCTAGTCTAATTAACAAGTGATTTAGTAATTATAACGAATTAAATAGAAAATCCCTCAAATTAGGTTTTGTGCATAAAATTAGAATCCTAGACTCAGATTAGAGAATATAAAGTGATAATTACTTACAATAGTTGTTCAGATTGATGAAATACACAGGATTTGACGACAAGAAGCTTTCAATTTGACAATGGAATTGGGGTGTGTGTGTGGGTCATGGTTTTAGTTTCTAGGTATTATGGAAGTTATGTTTTATCAAAAAGGATATATGCAGAAAATTAGACCCGCGGATCCGTATTTAATACGGACATATCCGTATTTAGTGGATCCGCAAATCCGTGGAAATGCGTTTTTGGGACAAAATGATTTTTGAGCCATTTAATCCTAGATTTTGACTAAGACTTATCGTGAGACTCTTACATATGCTGTAATGAGTCTTGTGATGAATTTTTAGGTTATGACATTTCGTCTTTGGTCTCCAACGATGAATTTTTAACACCCCCAGAAATGGATTGCAGCAGAAGATAATGTCTCTGGGGTGCTACTAAATTGGTACCACAACACCGAGTAAAGAGAACGGATTTACCGTATCCATTTAGTAGAAATTTCATATTCAAAAGTATTTAGTTTTACACCATTCAATGAAATGCGAAAATATAGGCCCAAAAAAGAAATAAAGTGGTCCCCAAATGAATATCAGAGTATCATGATCCTATAACCATGCCATGCCATGCCAAAAGCCGCCAAAGGTAAGCTAACACTTTAAGAACCTGAAAATACATGCTAAAAAGTGTCAACACGAGGTTGGTGAGTTCATAGATTTAAGTAAACAACAAGTAATATGTGGACCCCAAGGTTTCAGTAAGCATGATAATCACAACGAATATAATGTCATAGCAAAAATATTTACAATGCCCTAAGCTCAGGACCCCGAAGCTCAACGTAATGGTATGCAATCAAGCATAGTAATAATCAGTGCCCCAAATAAGTGTTTGCTAGACACTCGGAAATAATCCAAATGGTATGCGTCCGTTTGACAGGTTGGCGCGACCAACTCGGATGGGGGCGTTAGCCAAAATAGATCTATTCATAGCATTCACGCTTACAAGTAATTAACGGTTCATGATTCGTGGGGACTTTAATGGCATAACGGTAACTTAGGCAATGTGACAGTTTTAGTACTTGTGTCCAAAAGAAAGTAATTGAAAGTAATTGAGCATGTATTCTCCCCCAAGAGTTTATAAAGTAATTAAATGAGTAAAAGTGGGGCTATAACTCACCTCAATCCATAAATACGTGCAAGTCTTAGAATATGTCACCAATGCTCGAACACCTAATAAAATAATTTAACATACTCTTATTAATAAGAGTATCCTTAGTAATATCTATTAAAAGACATGTCCTAACTCTTAGTCAAACGTCGCCACTTAACCCGGCTAGCCTTATAATTTATTAGTTCAACAATGTCTATTTATTTAAATAAATCCAACTAATGATTTACTCATTGAATAAATAGTCTATATAACTATTTATCAAAGTTTAGGGAATCCTTTTGCCAATTACAGAAACTTAAGGGACACGTTTTGTAAATTTATTCAAATAACAATATTTTGTAATGTTGTGCGCATGCGTAGTACGTAAGGCACATACCTGTCCCTCCTTTGTTTTATTATTATATATATTTCTTTTTCCTATTTATTTTATTACTATATTTAAATGAAATAGTCATATTTTTCGTAACAGTGGCATCCATGTTTTTCGGCTGCGACATCGACATTACGGACATAACCAACTCTTGAACATAAGAATAATGGGTAAAGTTAGCTACCTTAAGAATATTCAAAACAGTAGGGGAAAAACCATCGAAATCCACTTCGTCTCGAATCCGTACACTCTCACCAGTAAGACGTATTTGTCGGAAAATCGTCTAGAACCCAACTGTTGTGTTTTTATATATGTTAGCAAAATAACCACGTCTCACAACAACAAAATGAGCCTTAAAAAGGTAAACTAAGGAGATTCAGTTGTGAGTTTTACCTCGTCGAAAAAACCATACGGCACACGTCGAAAAAGTATCTCACAAAGAAATCAACGAGAAAGAATATGCTATTTCGCATGTGTTAGAAGGAAGAAAAAAAGGCCAAAAAATGAAAACTAAGAGATAGAAACGTTCGATGTGCCTCACCTCGCCTGGAAATGCTTCGTTTGAAAACGAGCCTAACAAAAGGAAAAAAAAGAGAACGAACTGGAGCTTGAACCTTAGCGGGAAATGAGTTTCGATATGTGTTTGTGTGGTGAGTTTAAGTGGGTGATAGTTTTATGTGAGTTTGGGTTCAAGAATACTAGTTTTAACAACCCTTGTATATGAACCTTAAATTAAATCAACCCAAGACTTGAACACTCATGCTCTCACCTCTTTGTTGTCGTTTTTAATAGAGAGAAAGGAAAAATTTTGTGTTTTAGTTTTGTGATGATATGAGAAGCATAAGTAGGAGTATGTATTTAAAGGGAAGAGTACGTAGTAACTTAGTTAGAAAAAAATCTAGCAACATGATCCATAAAATATGGGAATTTAATAGGGTATGGGTGTAGGTTAGGATGAACCAAATCCAAATGGTGGATTTTGTTTGATATTTTATAGATCTTGCATTATTTAAGGTCCTTTAAAGTCAAAATAGGTTTATTTAAATTAATGGTGAGATATTTGTATAAATAAAAGGTGGTTGCCGAACCAGAGAAACAAGAGGAGAAGAAAATATATTGTTGTTGTTGTGTGTTGTATTATTAGTTTTGTGTTGTAATGAAAGAAAAAAAATGAAAAGTAGCAAGTATTATAAAATATCAAGAAAACATACATATGGACAAGATCCATAAAATGAGGGAGTTGGTGTGGGTTGGTGATGGAACTGGCTAGGTGGTTGATTTTGTGTTGTAAATAATAAAAGAAAGGTAAAGTGTTATCTTATAAAGAAAATGTACAAGTACTACTCAAAATATCAAAATTCAATTAGACACAAACATTTAATGAATGTATGGGGGAGGCATGGTCATTGTAAGAAAATCTTATAGTTGGTGACTTTTGGGTTTAATTTAAGTGTATAGTGTGTAGTTTGATCCCGATAATTGAAAACGTAGAGTTTTTAAAATACGAGAACGCAATACTGAGTAACGTAAAAATTCAAAACTTATTAAAATATTATAACCTTCCGAATTAATAAATTTTAATATTTTAGATGAGCCACGAGCTTGCTGGAGTGTTATAACATTGTTAAAACTGAGAACGTAGACTTAAAACACATAAAACATAAAAGGTGCAAAGTTACCTAAAATGTGACTTATAAAATATCATTTGAATTTTTTGAGTAGTTTACCAAATAATAGAATGTATTAATTTAATCATTGGGAGTATTGTGTATATTGTGCATACATATAAATTATGAAAAGATTTTATTTACTTAATTGAATTAAATAAATAAATATGCAGATGTAATTGGAATAAAGTGAGAACTGGAGTAGTGGCAATGTACTGTATTGTCGTAGACTAAATTTAGTCTAAAGTCGTAGTGCACAAAAGGGTTATTCCTAGGTTTACGTTTATTTAACCAAATAGTTATAAGTAAATTGTTCTCATGTAAACGTCAAAATAAATAGTTTGAGTTTAGCAAATAGTATTGACCTGTAATTTAGCGGGTTGTTATAGTCTATCACCCATAAAAGGAATCTCGTCCACGAAATTCAGTCAGTGTTGGTCGTTGGAGTGGTGTCAGTGAAGAGGTGCAGATAATTTTGACGGATCTGGTCTTCTCGTTTCCAAGTGAACTCGGGACCTCGTTGAGAATTCCAGCGAACCTTGACAATGCGAATTCTACCGTGTTTCAATTGCTTGACATCGCGGTCCATGATTTCTACCAGCTCTTCGATGGAGTTAAGCTTGTCATCAAGTTGAATTTCTTCTAATGGAATGATAAGGGATTCGTCGGATAAACACTTCTTGAGATTGGAAACATGAAATGTATTGTGCTCACTACTGAGCTCTAGCGGAAGCTCAAGACTGTAAGCCACTAGGCCGACTCTAGCCAGAATCTTGACTGATCCAATGTATCGCGAGTTTAGTTTCCCTCATTTTCTGAACCGTATCACGTATTTTCATGGTGAAACCTTTAACATAACCATGTCTTTGACTTTAAATTCTAGAGGTTTACACCTCACATCAACGTAACTCTTCTGTAGATAACGTGCGGCCTGCAACGTATTGACTTGGAGCGCTGCTCCAAGCCCTGACGCGTACTAACGATCATTGTAAATGGAATGACCGAGGAAGTGTACTAGTAGCCAAAAGAAGTATATGTCTATGTAAATGAAAGAAGTGATAGTCACAAGAAGTAGATTACAATATACATCAAAGAACTAACGAATCACAAGAATAGCAAGGGAATCATGTCAAGCATAATGTTTTAAGAACAAAGAATGTTAAAAAGGAAAGGTTGCAAATGAAAAGATCAACAATAGAAAGAACATTCGTATTGGTATGAGCCAAGAATGCTTAAAAGAAAGATTAGATATCCGTACTAATAAAGAAGCAATCTGCTATCGATTAATGAAAGAATCAATGAATCACCACAATAGTAAATGGAATTAGATGTCAAACCAAAGATTGCTTGAAAGAAAATTAGATGTACGAACGGAGAAGCAAAACGCGATTGATTTATGCAAACGAATGGATGAATGAATAAAAACAGTGGATAAAAATTTGATGTCAAGATTATTCGTAATATCATGAGCAAAGAGTACTCGAAAGAAAGATTTGATATTCGTACGAACGAAAAGGCAAACAAGAGGGTGTGTAAAAGAGATACCAATGACTCAAACTTTATGCAAACAGAAGAATCATAAATCATCACAATAGTGAAGAGATGTAGAGTATCAACACAATAAATCAATTAACTGAGAGAACCAACGAATCAACCAATAGCCAAAAGAAGACAATACTGAAAGATAGAATTCTAAATGGGGTCAAATAATAAACGAGACAGATGATAAGCATCACAAATGCCAAATAAGAATGAATGAGAACAATCAATAAATGAGAAGGACAATAAGCATCACGAATGCTAATTAAGGATAAATGAGAATAATCAATAAATGAACAGGACAATAAGCATCGCGAATGCTAAGTGAGAAAATCAATGAATGAAGAAGGCAATAAGCATTATAAATGTTGCTTTAGGATCAACAAGAATAAACAGCGAACGGGAAAGACAATGAGTGTTGCGTATGATAACAAGCAATAAATGAAACAGTCAAGGAGTATCACGAATGTTAATCGAAAATGAATGAGATCAATCAATGAATAAACATCAATAAGTATTACAAATGTTGATTGAGTATGGATAAGAACAACAATAATTGAGATAGACAATAAGTATTGCGAATATCGATCGAGAAGGATAGAATATTCTTACTAAGCCTCTCAGGCTTTACTCTAGTTTAACGAGACTATAAGTTGATTGTCAAGGCTTATTTCTACTTGTTAGGAATTAAATGTTCAAGGAATTGGTTTTGTATTAGTATTTCTAAGGAATAACACTAACAGTACTAACTGAGTTAGTACTGCTAGTGTAAATATTAGTAATGCCAGAGTTAAAGTTGAAGACTGCTGAAGATATAACTAACAGTACTAACTGCTGAGTTAGTACTGCTAGTATAGAAGATGATACTGTTGGACTGCTTGAAGACTGAAGATTAGTACTGCTCATAATGACGTGTAAAAGGATAAGTATAGAATAAATTTCATGTATATCTTATATAGTTAGAATTATATGGATATTCTGCATGTTTAGAATATCAATACTTATCTTGTAAATGACTCCTTATGTTATAAAAGGAGGTCATAGGTTAGATGTTTAGATATATGTTTTTGTTAAGCTTCAAGGTTTTGTAAACCCTAGTGATAAGCAAGATCACCCATATTATATCTAATAACATTGAAGCGTTTGGTGATATTCATTGGTCATACAAAACTGTTTATTCATTACTGTTACATTGCACAAATCTTCTAAGTATCAATTGGTAGATTCCGCATACTAGTTGGTATATACTCAAAGTATCCTCAACACAACTCTAGTGTGTTTAGATCCTCTAAACATGCAGAATATCCATATAATTCTAACTATATAAGATATACATGAAATCTATTCTATACTTCAAGGTTTTGTAAACCCTAGTGATAAGCAAGATCACTCGTATTATATCTAATAATATTGAAGTGTTTGGTGATATTCATTGTTCATACAAAACTGTTCATTCATTACTGTTACATTGCACAAATCTTCTAAGTATCAATTGGTAGATTCCGCATACTAGTTGGTATATACTCAAAGTATCCTCAAAACAAGTCTAGCGTGTTTAGATCCTCTCAAGTGGTATCAGAGCTAGGTTACTGATACTTTGATTTAGAAGATACTTTTCTGAAGAACTCTTTATTCCCTACAAAGACGATGGACATGGAGACTACTCAGACCAACACTGCTGCAAAGTTGCCTATGCTCAAACAGAATGATTTTGAGATGTGGAGGCTAAGGATAGAACAGTACTTCCAAGTGCAGGATTATGCACTTTGGGAAATCATAGAGGATGGGAACTCCTTCAAACCATCAACAACTGAAACAACAGTTGATGGTCAGACAAAGACAACTGTGAATACTTCTCCTGTTACTGCAGAAGAAAAGCTGAAGAAGAAGAATGATGTTAAAGTAAGAAGCTTGTTGCTGATGACCATCCCTAATGATTAACTTCTGACATTCAGCAAATAAAAGGATGCCAAATCCTTGTTTGAAGCAATAACTACCAGGTTTGGTGGTAATGAGGCCACCAAAAAGACACAGAAGACCTTGCTGAAGCAGAGCTTTGAGAACTTCAGTGCTACTAGCAATGAATCTCTTTATCACATGTTCAACAGGCTACAGAAGATAACCAGCCAACTGGCTGTATTAGGTGATGAGATTCCTCAAGAAGACCTTAATTCCAAATTCTTAAGAAGTTTACCTGCTGATTGGTACACTCATGTGGTTGTCTGGAAGAACAAGCCAGAAATTGACATAATGAGCCTTTATGATCTGTACAACAATTTTAAAATTGTTGAACATGAAGTGAAGAAGTCTGAAAGTTCAAGTTCAAGCTCTGGGAACATGGCATTTGTGTCATCTCCCAGTAATATCAGTCAAGAAGAGGTGAATGTGGCTTCAGGAGTTAGTACTGCTAACCCTAATGTTAGTACTGCTAGTTCATCAACTAGTACTGCTGGAATAAG
Organism: Artemisia tridentata subsp. tridentata; assembly: GCA_021014915.2. Classification (NCBI taxonomy): domain Eukaryota; kingdom Viridiplantae; phylum Streptophyta; class Magnoliopsida; order Asterales; family Asteraceae; genus Artemisia; species Artemisia tridentata. The sequence continues at coordinate 302,550,384 of CP139507.1, read as the reverse complement.
TGACACTACATTCTATGCTTTCCTGACTAGTCAAGCCAATGGGTCTATGCTATCACATGAAGATCTTGAATAGATAGATAAAGATGATCTGGAAGAGATGGACTTAAAGTGGCAGGTTGCACTGCTGAGCATGAGAGCCAAGAAATTTTGGCAGAGAATTGGGAAGAAGATCACAATCAGTGGTAATGATACAGCTGGTTTTCATAAATCTTAGGTGGAATGTTTCAACTGTCACAAGTTGGGACATTTTACTAGAGAATGCAGAAGACCAAGGCAGCAGGACAGCAAAAGCAAGGGGAATGGGAACAAGCCTGAACTAAGGAAGGCTGTAGAAGTGGAAGAGCCTTCTTCCAAGGCAATGGTTGCTATTGATGGTCTCGGATATGATTGGAGCTTCATGGCTGATGATGAAGAAGCACCAACTGAGATGGCACTGATGGCATTTTCTGACTCAGAGGTACATTCAGTAAAGAGTTGTTCTAAATCTTGTTTTGCTTTAAAAGATTATGAAACATTGAAAAAGCATTATGATGAGCAGAGAGTAGAGCTAAACCAAACTAACTATAATTTATCAAATCATAAAAGAGGTTTAGCGGTCTTAGAAGAACAAAATTTGTTCTATAAGAAAAATGAGTCTGTTTTTTCAGAAGATATAGTTGTGCTTAAAACAGACATGGCTCATAAAGATGTAGAGATAAGTGTGCTTAGATCTGAGTTAGAAAAGATCAAGAAAGCAAAAGATAACATACAGTTAAGTGTAGAAACTCTAGAATATGCATCTAAGGGAGTTAATAAGATCATAGAGTGTCAACTGGTCAATAAAGCTAAGTCTGGGTTAGGTTACAAAACATGTCCACCTCCACATAGAGGAGTACCTTCACCCCCAGGTATTGACTTAGAACACACAGGTTTAGCTGAATTTCAAGAGCCAAAATTTGAATATGGATCTAAAGCTAAAGAAAATGTTAGTTTAAATAAACCTGATGAAGTAAATGAAGCTTTTGAGAGTGTCAGTGACACCTCTCTTGTTGAGGAAAAGGTTTCAGATGAAAAGAGTAACTTAGATGCTCCCATTATTGAAGATTAGGAATCTGATGATGAGGATCAGGTTGAGTCCAAACCTGAGATAATAAAGCAAAAGGAAACTGTTGTTCTGTCACAACTCGTAATTTCAGGTCATTTTCCAAACCCCGACAATTTACTATTCATGAGTTACTATTCATAAAACACTATTTACCAATCACTATTTATCATTTCACTATTCATCATTTTTGAATCCAGTTTGAGACTTTGAGAAGTCGTCAAAAAATTTACTATTCACATGACACTATTCATTCCCTGAGGAAAATCACTGTTCATGCCTATAAATAGTGCATCATTCATCGTGTCGTAAACTAGGTTTACGAGGATTCAAATGCGCGTAACCAGTTAGGTTTAGCTGCGTATTCATGCATCATCAGTAAGGACACATCATACAGACTAGAGTAGTCTGCATATCATCAGTAATACCAGTACCATATCAGTTCATGCATGTGTCTGTGTGATTTTCATTAACGTATGCATAATTGTTTAATTAACGTTACCACTCAGTCATTTCTACCAACAGTAAATCAAATACTCCAGACAATGATCCTAATACATTTTCAAGTTAATAATAATGGTATAGAGATTATATTATTACTTTACCCGGTGTTTTAAAACCAATCGTTACATTTTTCATTTGACGCTTATAACTCCGTCGGTTAACGAAATTTCAATCCGATTATCATTCTAACACCCAATTCTTGCAAATAACATGATTTTACAATTTTTACAACTTCGTCGTATCTCATTTCACCTCGTCACGAGTTATTTCTAGTTAACTCGGTACCCGATAACACCCAATGTATACACAAATTAGCTAAACTCTTACACTAAGTGGGACACTTGGCACCATAACAACAAACTCTTCCATTTTACCCCATGTGTGCCACCCCCCTATCATCCCATTTAGCTAATCCATCCAAATTGCATTAATTGCATTTCCTTGATTTAATTAGAATTCCACTAGCACAAACACATACAACATAACCATTTAGGTGAAATAAAGATCAAAACCCCTCATTCCTTCATCACCCCATTGGGCCACATCAAGAACAAGAAGAGAAATCCATAGATTTTTCAAGAACAAGGCATAAACATACTCCATTTACCTTCCTAGTTAAAGCCTTGTGATCAAAACCTCAAGTTATTGCACCTTTCTCATCAAATCACTCCAAGATTGTAAGTAAACTTCAAGAACATCATTTTGATCTTTTCATTCTTTTATTTACTTCATATGATCATGTATTTTCAAGATTATACTAGTTACTTTTGCAAGTTACTTATGTTTTGATACCATTTTGTTTATAAACTATCACAAACACTAGATCTATAAGTTTCACTAATAACCACATGAGATCCACCAAGATTGGTGATGTTTAGGACTCCATGACACCCTAAAAAGGTGTATGGTAGGATTTGCGAACTTGTGGAGTTGATTTGAGGTTGTATGATCAAGACTAGAACCATAGAAATGAGTTTTTAAAACATATATATACCTACTGTCTAAAATCGTGTAAACTGGAAAACTCAGTAATTTTTGGCATATTTTGGCCTTCATATTCAGAAATTTCTTTCAAAAACGAAACCGTGGCCGCAAGAATCACTAAAATCCGACTTATAACGAAGGAGATATGATCGTTCGAAGTTAGACGACGAAAACTAATTTTCTGAAAATAAGCATGCTGTTAGCCGAACTTTAAAGGACCAAACGAGGCGTTAGACGTGATCTAGACGACCCGACCCATTGAGATTATGTTATTTCATGTTATGACGTATCCGTGGATATAAAGAACGTAGAAAACGAGCTTATAACGACCGAGATATACACGTTCAAAGCCGACAAACTCTATTATATTTTTCAGCCCTAATAGAAAGTATTTTTCTAAGTATATACGTTTACATTTTTACAAGCCATTACATTGATAGCCGGTTTTCTATCTATTCAAGACGCATATGATCGAAAGTCCAATAGCACAACACGAAAGACTTGTAACAACGATTTATTTTCAAGGACGTCAAATTCATTCACGACACTTATCGTGCACTAATTCGCGACTAGTTTTGCGAGGCCGTTTTGGATATATTTTCACAAGTATGAAAAGTATTGTTTTGCGACGAAAACATTATAATTGCCAATAGAACACCAAACAAGGATCATGGAGTGTGGTTTTAACATATTTACGCGAAATGTGGTTTATAACTTAACAAGACGTCAAAATGTATTTTTCGACGATAAACATTGTTTTTGAAACTTTCGAGTGGTATCGATAACATACGTGTTTGCATGAGTGATGAACTCAAATAAGTACATTTTATTATCATCATTTATCCTATTTATTTGACTTGTTTTATTATATTATATATGAGAATTGATACGTTAATGTTTACTTTTGTAATTCTCAGGTAAAAACAAGTATTATGTGAAACTTGGCGATTTTGGACTAATTATGGAGCAAAACAAGCAAGATGTTAAGAGTCTACTGAAATGTACAAGATCAAGATCATTCTGCTCCAGATACGCCGCAACACACTTCTTACATACGGCGTATCACTATCAAGATTTCACAAGTTACAATCCAAGACAGCAAAGGACATGCGCCGCATAAAGAAATGGAGTTACGCCGCATCCTAAGGCGGTGTACGAATATTCCTGAATATATTAATCTTGGACCCCACGCGAAGTTAAGTCAATGCACCGCATCTACTTATCCTATGCGCCGCATCTAACCCTCAGACAGAAACTATAAATACCCCAAAGTCAGACGAATTTCGAGGTTGAACAGTGCAAGATACCATACGTACGAGTACCAAACCAGAGACGAATTCAGACGTATTAGCAGCACAAGACACACCCTGAACGAAGATACAAGAGCTGTAAGAAGGTCCTGCATGTATTCAATTCATTAAGTAGTTTTGTTTTATTGTATTAGTACACTTTAATTCATCAGGATTGATGGGCTGATGTCATGTGACTACGGAATATCATGATCACCCCTTAAAATTGCTTTCTCATTAATTAAAGTTTATATGTTGATGTCTTTGGTGACTTTTATTAGTGCATTGATAACCTCTATGTCTAGCTGAGCATTGCTTGGGTCGCCATGCCCCTTCCTCGCCTATCTATTCTAGCGTATACGAAACGTGGGCATCACAAATGCTCAATATTCTAGGATAGTGGGATAGACATAAGTGATCATTAAGGGTTTACTCGCCGATAAGATTAGAGCCAACGAGAAAGGGTTAATTATATACACTTCATATAAAACTAGCAATAAAACAAGTGACAAGCTACTTAATTATCAGGACAGGTCTTCTTATTGTCTCAAGTATCTATCTGTGTACGTGTGTGTTAATCGCTGATTCGTGCTCATTAGTTTAGTTTACTATTTAATCATAACCAAACCGTGCCAGTCTCTCAGGCTGAACCCCCTTGCGTTAGATTAGGTTGTACAGCTAACTTAAGATATTAAAATACTGATTAGAATAACTAGATAATACGTTCCACTCTTAGTGATCGACACTCTACTTACCATTATATTCATACTGACCCGGTACACTGCTCGTTAAGTGTGTGTGTTATTGATAAGTCGGCTAAATATAAATTTAAAACTTGAGTAGGCATTAATACTGCTAAACCGCAACGATACATCACGCGCATCAAGTTTTTGGCGCCGCTGCCGGGGAGTAAATTGTTATTATCTGTTAATTTGATTAGTATTTTAATTAGGTTTTTCTTTTTAATTTTTAGATTCTAGCCACTAACCCTGTTATATATTAGATAAATTGCATTCATTGTATTATTTGCATATTTTCTGTTTTTGTGTGTTATTTGTTTTCTTTAATTTTTGTTTCTTTTTGTTTATTTTTATTTTTATTTTAGTTTTTTTGTTTTTCTATTTTTCTGCATTCTGCTATCGTTGTACTGATCTGATACAAACGATACGGCGCATCTATTTTAATAGATACGGCGTATTGCGTTTAATTTTTATAAAATACAACGCGTTTAATAAATTCGAGTACGACGCTTCTTTCCCCAAGATACGGCGTATTCTGTTTTTAATAAGAAATTTTTCTAAACACTAAAGCCATACGACGCATCTGTTTTAACAGATACGGCGTATTTTCGATTTAAATTAAAAACAGTTTTTGAATTATTAAACAGATACAACGCATTGATCTCTATCGATACGGCGCATCTACTAAATCAAAAATCTTGTATTTTGAAACGTAACGAAAATACGGCGCATTAGCTTTTGTTAATACGACGCATTTAATTTTAATAAATATAATCGATTTTGATAATTTAAAACTGATACGGCGCATTCTAAATTATAAGCGGCGTATCTGTTTTCTAAATAAAAGTCTGATTAAATTTTAACGAAATAAGATACGGCGTATCCATCTTTTTGGATACGGCGCATCGCTTGCAGATATCAGCAACTTTTATTTTTTCGTATTCCGTTTTCGTTGTTAATTTTCTGATATCTTACTTTCTTGAACATACCCTACTGATGCTTTTGTGATGGTTTAAGGAAGTGCATGACCAGGAGTTCAACTAAGAACTTGATTAAACCTTTCGAAGATCCTGAACGAGCCTTACATTCGCTTAAAAGGCTTTTCAACACAAAAAGCTTTGAAATTTCAAGTTCATTCGAGCTTGATTATTTTTCTGAAGAGAAGGAGGAAGAAGGAACAGAAACAATGGCGGAAAACACTACAATGGAGGAATACATGAACAAAACCCGTGCTGATTACAGTTCAGGAGTTGCTAGACCAAAGTTTGATGAAAAGTCAAAGTTTGAGTTGAAGGGTCAGTTTCTCAAGGAGCTAAGAGAAAATGATTTCAGTGGAACAGAACATGAAGATGCTAATGAACATGTTGAAAAAGTCCTCGAGATTGCAGATTTGTTAACTACAGAAGGAGTCTCTGACGATCAACTTATGCTAAGAATCTTTCCAATTTCGCTTAAAGGAGCTGCTAATAAGTGGCTAAGGAATGAACCTGCTAGTTCAATCACAACATGGGAAGATTTGAAGAGCAAATTCCTGAAAAGATATTGTCCACCTGCTAAAACTGCTAAAAAGATGGAGGCTATCAACAGTTTCAAGCAAGAGCCTGATGAAACTCTTTATCAAGCTTGGGAACGATTTAAAGACCTATTGATGAAATGCCCTCAACATTATCTAAGTCCAATGCAGGAGATAATATTGTTCTATCAAGGATTGGACGTGCCTACTAGACAAGTCTTGGATGCTAAGGGAGCTGTGCCTCAAATGAGTGCAGCCAATGCTAGAAAAGCTATCCAAGAAGCTGCTGATCACTCTCAAAAATGGCACGACGGAACCTCTACTAGATCTAAGAGCAGCACTAATTTTGACAGGTTTGCTACAATTCAAGCTCAATTGGATAAAATTAGTAGAGAGATGAAGAAGCGTGATGAGAAAGTTTATGCTGCCCAAGTTGGATGTGAAAAATGCGAAGGACCTCACTACACTAAAGATTGCCCTAATAAGAATGAAAGTGAGACTTTTGAAGAAGCATACTACACACAATTTGGACAACCATTTCGACCTTCAGGAAGATTTAGGGAAGCTGCTCCGGGATACTATCAAAAGAACAACTTTAATCCCACTTATCAAGAAAGGAGGCAGACTTTAGATGACACTCTAAAGCAAATTATGGCCAATGCTGCTAAAAGACATGAAGAGAACACCGCTATGATCAAAGAAATCCGAGCCTCAACGGATACTATAACAAGAAATCAAGGAGCTTCGATCAAAGCATTGGAACAACAAATCGGACAAATGAGCAAAGTTCTTCAAGAAAGGGGATACGGAAGTTTACCTAGCTCAACTGAAACTAACCCAAGAGATCATGTCAAGGCCATATGCACTACTGAAGAAGTCACACCTAACATACCTTTTCCTAGAAGATTGATGAATGGTAATGATGCTGCAAAGCCCGAATTTTTCTTTAATTCTTCAATCAGTTTAAGGAGACTACTCAAATAGAAGACAAAGATTGAAGAGGAGATCAAGGCTACAATGAAAGAAGAGAGCTCTGCAACCGACTTACGTGCCTTGCCTCATAAAGAAAAGGACCCAGGAAGTTTTACTTTACCTTGTTCAATTAATGACATATCTTTCAATAATGTATTAGCTGACTTAGGAGCTAGCGTTAGTGTTATGCCCCTTAAGACATTCACTACCCTAGGACTAGGAAAATTAGCACCAACTAAGTTGCTTATTGAATTGGCTGATAAAACGGTAAAACGACCTGAAAGGATTGCTGAAAATGTGCTAGTTAAGATTGAGAAGTTTGTTTTCCCCGTAGACTTTGTTATATTAGATATGCCCGAGGATGTTAAGATCCCTTTAATCCGTGGAAGACCTTTCTTGTCTACCGCCCATGCTAAGATTAATGTGTTTAAAAGAAAATTCTCATTAAAGGTAGGGAATAATAAACTAGTCTATAAGTGCCAAAATCCTGCTAAAAGCATAATTAGAGGCGTCTATGTGCTAGGATTAAGAAAACGTATGGACCTCGATCTAGAAGCTAGGCTTATGGGAGAAACATTGATTCAAAACAACTCAACTAATCCTAATCATGAGAACTTCGAGGAATTTATTGACCTTAATGTACCTACCGAACTTAGGCGCGATATTGTTAATGATTCTGATGATGAGTGGTATGATTGCGAAGTAATTAACAAACGTAGGAGAATAGTTGAGAATACAAATTTGAATAATGATGTGTTTATTGAACTACCACCCCACCTTGCATATTTATGCCTATATAATAATAAGAATTTCCCATCTATCATTTTGTCATCTCTACCCGAAAGGGACAGAACTTTGTTTATACAGATATTAAAGAAGAATGGCGTGGAAATTAAGGACGAGCATGGAGTGTTCAATATTACTGGACTGGCGATGAGGGAGCGCGATGCTTCCGACTCTTTCAGTGATCGGTATTAAGGAGCTGAACGTGAGTCTAACTTGAAGACTCTGGAATAAAGACAAGTGCTGACCGGGAGACAACCCGGAGAATTTTTACTATTCTGTTCTGTGTCGAGTCTGTCAGACCTGCAGAAGATGCGGCGCATCTCAATCCTAAGATGCGACGCATCACCTGCACTGGTCATATCTTATTTAATTTTCTGCATTTTTATTTTTGACTTTAAAACTTTCTGTCAGTATTTTAATGAGGCGCATCCCTGGTTAAGGATGCGACGCATCTTTTATTCTGATTCGTATTTATTCCAGGCTCGATACGGCGTATCTTCTTCCATAAGATACGGCGTATCGACTGACCTGATGATTTTCATTTTAATTTTTTAGTTTTATTTTTACTAACTACTAATGTATTATGCAAGTTTGAACCTTCTTAATTCAGGTGTGTTAAAGTCTTGATGGTATTATAGATTCCTGCGGATCATACCGAGCAAATCTCAGGGGAGTTTTTCTGTTCTAATTCTTTTATTTTCCAGTTTTTAATCTTTGATACAAACAACGAGGACGTTGTTTAACTTAAGTGGGGGGATTGGAGAATTAGAACACTTACTTGTCCTAAACTTTTTCAAAATATGCTTAAAATGCGCTTAATATATCAAAATTTAAAATTTTATAGCATGTTTTTGTTTAAAGTCTAAATTACATAGCTGCACACATAACATTATTTCCAAAAATTGTGAACTTATCAAAATTCACAAATCTATGAGTGTGCCGGTGACTTGTAAACTTTAGAACTTGGCTTGTATACTATTCGAGATCACCATAATAAGTATTATCTATATAATTGGAATGACTTGTCTAAATTGGTAAATTTCTAGGATTACACCCAAATAGCCTTTATATGTTATGTGATATTAACTAACTACACTGGTTAGTTAACCCCCGTATAAACCCTTTTGTTACTCTCACTTTTAGAGTAAGATACCCCTAGAAAAACACTCAGAGCCATTCCTTTCGTTTCTTACACCTTTGTTATAATGTTTCGTTACACCCTTACACCTTAGCCTACCCTGTAGATTAAAATCCGTGGTTGGTTAATTGCTTTAGGCAAAGTGTGTTTCCTTACATTACCTGTGTTCGAGTGTGTAATTCATTATCTTTGGTTAGGTCGGGAAATTGCACAATGCAATTGGTATGAAAGTAAATATTGTATAACTTTGAGTTTATTTTTTGTGTGTTTACTACTTTCACTATTACAGTTATTTCTGAAAGTATGAAGAGTATGGAAAAATTATCCGGAAAGATAGTGATAGAAAAGTTGTGAAATTTTACACATATATGTTGATGTCAAAAAAAAAATCGAAAAAATAGAAAAGAAAAAGAAAAAGGAAAAGTTGGAAGTTTGTTTTAACCAACTTATGTAAAGTTTTGTATTAAGTGGGCGATATCACCACTATTTGTTGTATATTATATTTATGGATTGAATGGGAGTTGGCCGTTATGGGAACGCCAACTAAGATTATTCTTTGATTGAGATCTTGTTGAGTATAATTCGTGTCTACCTAAAGCGTGAGTTATTCAATGATATGAGTCTTATTCATGGGATGGTTGGGAAAGTAATTTACCACACTTAGGATTTTAATTTATCTGTTTTGTTTATTTTTTATTTTACACCAATTTGTATCCCAAATATTATCCATACCCTATATCATTCTTCATCCAAACCTTTGATTTATTGAGATTAGGGATTTGAGCAATCTTAAGTATCGTAGTCGTGGATTCGGCTATGTATTTATGATTTTGTCGCCCTTTTTGATATAATATTATTGGTAAAGATTACTTGGTCCTATCTTTAGCCTATTCGAGTTAAGGATTTGAGCAATTGCAAGTATCGTGGTCGTAGATTTGATCATGTATTTGTGATTTTGTCGCCTTTTCTGGAATTTGAGATCGATAGAGATTAAAAAGGATGATCAACCCTTAACCAACAAACCCTTTTTACCGCTTTAGACTTGTTATTCCTTAGCTTTAGTGGGGGAGATGCGTATACTTGCCAAGCTTATGATAGAATATTCGTCACGACTGGACAGTTAAACGATTAGTGATGCGTGGGTTTTGCAACCTTACAACAGGTTTTACCTCTCGAGGGATCTCAAGAGGCTTACAACCCCACCAGGCAGTGTACCTGACCGATGTAGTATAGTGTAGTGGTAAGTACGGGGGATTGATCGTTCTCCACAGGGAATAGTGTTCGTTAGGTGTGAAAGGCTACTCTAATTAGGTCTAAGGGTTGAGGAAGATTCTTTTTATGTTTTTATAATTTTATGAAAGCAAGTAAAATCTCGGGTTTTGAAGGAGTGGGCGGAATTAGTTGCTAGTCAACTAACCCAAATTACTACAAATGCAAATAAAATAAAATAACAAAAATGAAAAGTGGTGAGAAACTTATGTGTAGAGAAATGTGTTTACTTAGATTTCCTTACTCCCTAACTATCTTTTACCGGTTAATTAGTGTGTATTAGTCGCGTGGATGACGGGTGTATTCCTTAATACCATTCGTGGGGTGGCGTACTTACTTCCCCAAACTCTACAAGCTCCTACTTCACTCCTATGTCGAGCCGGCTAGGAAGCTCCTAACATGGGATCACTAGAATTCGCTTGTGCATTAAATACAACCATAAAAACCTTTAGTACGCGTTTGGTTCATGTTTCTTAAGACGTTCAAGCAAGTTACCGAATAGGAAGTTAGCCAGTTTTCTTAAGCCTAACATAGATAAACAATCATCCAATACAACTAACAACACACTAACAACCAATAATCAATAGCTAGGTTTCATTAGATCTAAGCAAACACAAGATAAAATTATCCTAACATGTTAAACAAAAGACAAGCATAAGATAGAATCAAACAACACATAGACATATTGAATGATTAATTGATAACTTATCTTTCAATGAAACATGGAAGATCTCAGGGCAAAAAGCCCTGAAAAAGTAGCTAAAATCGTCTTAGGGTTTTATCCCAAAATTCCACACACTAAGCTCTCTCTTAATGACAAAAAATTAGAAAACTATATATAGACTTTGACATCTGACGGCGTCACCTTATGCATTGTGACGCCGTCACCTCGCCGCTTTTAGGGTTCCCGGATGACCATCTTGACGCCGTCCCTCTTTAGCTCTTCAAAAATCCATTCTGGCTTATCAAGGCTTGACGCCGTCGGACCTATAACGTGACGCCGTCCCCTTATGATTTAAGCCGTGACGCCCTTGATTTAGTTAAAGCGTGACGCCGTCAGAATTCTCATGCAAACTCACTGGCCCGTCATGAGTAAATTTCACATCCAACTTTTCTTGCCAAGGCATGACGCCGTCTGGAGTTAATGTTGACGCCGTCAAAGGTGACTTTCAGCACAATTTTGAGACTTTGCCGTTTTCTTCACTTTTATGCTCCAAAAACGTCCAAAATGCCTCCTTTTCCAGATTTCTCCTCAAAAGTACCTAAAATGACAAAAGGAACGATTTAGGGCAATATTTGATCAAATAAATACGATTTCGGGCTTAAATGACCCCTTAAAAGCGGTACACTTTTCGCCTCATCAAATACCCTTACACTTGAGATTTGCTTGTCCTCAAGCAAATGCGCTTTTATTCTAATCAAAATACAAGTTAGGGGTCATTTAATGCAAACATAAAAGTAATTACAACAAATAATCGTTCCACTTCAATCATAATAAGCACGGAGATTATATACTAGCACCTCACAAGTAGTGTTTAGATACTCACATCTCTCAAGTGTCATCAAAATAAATCTCATAAATGAAAACGGAAAATATCTCTCACTACCTGTCATAGCAAATAGATTACCATAGGCTTGGGAAAGGATCGAAAACCTCCTCCACTAGGCGTAAGCACCTAAGATAAACTATCAAAGAGGGCTTTTAAATGGGTTATAACGTTAGGTGTAGGGAAAAGGAAAACACGGTTTTGTTGGATAAGGGATATTTTACTGGTGGCGAGTTAAAAATCTTGATCAATTACATGTACTATACAACGTTGCTAAGCCAAGACTAGACTCGATCTTAAGCTAATGAAAGAAAATAACAAAACATAAACATAAAATAAACATAAAATGAAACGGGATGGTAGTCCGTATGTTTTTTTCTACTTTTCTTTTTCTCATTTTTTTTGTATTTTTCTTGATTTTTTCGATTTTTTTTTTTTTTTTTTTTTTTTTTTGCATACACTTTTACCCTACCATCCAAAATAATACATCATAGGGGCGTTGCATCCCCTTACACTTGAACTTTTACATAACTTTACAAATACTAATCTAATGACTCGAATTAAGATAATTGAAAAACTTGGAGTACTTTTAAAACATTTAGCACATATGGGGGTAATAAATGATGTTCTTCCCCATTACTCCATTACACTAGTACTTTACCCATGAGTCCCAATCGTCCCAAAACAATATGTACAAGGATATGACTCGACTTAGCAACCATGTAATCAACTAGATAATTAACTTGGGTTTAAACAAATGTTGTCACAATAATGCACTAAAAATGAGTGCATACAAGGTAGGCTAAGGCGATTTGGGTGTACATTTTAGTGGGGTGTAACAAATTCTTCCTTTAAGTAAAATGCTTAAAGGTTGAAACGAAAAGATAGGCTCTGAGGGGTGTACTAGGGGTATCGTGTACTAAAAATGAGTACAACGCAAAGGGTGTGGGAGAATTACTTGACCAATGTAGCCAAAGTAATTATAACAAAAACACAGGTGTAAAACAATGGGTTAATCCTAATGCCTCTTATCATGTAGTAAATCTAACTACACGAATGTAGTCTCACTTGTGGCCTCGGAATGGTCCTAACGCAAGTTCTAGAATCTAAGTGCTACCGGTACACACATCATAGCATAAATGCTTTTCCTACCAATTCTAGGGGTGAACCTCACATATTTGGGGGTGGAAAAATTTTTTTTAGTGGTACGGTTTTTGTGCTAGTCATATAACTCCTATCTATGAGACGCTTATTAAGATCAAAGTTTCACTCCTAAATGTTGTAAAAAATTTTAAATTTGGCACTAAAATTACCTTAACAAGTATTTCTCTCAGTTTTATTACACATCTACCATCAAACAAACAAAAATCAAGCACAATTGTATTCTCAAAAATCGTACTTTTACCCTCCCCTTACACTTAAGATGAACATTGTCCCCAATGTTCAAATGACAAATGTAAAAGCATAAAGTAAAAGAATGAAATCAAATACTCCCCTGATTCGCTCGTTGGATAATGAAATTACACGGTTAAATCTTCCTCCAAAGAGAATGTTGAAGCTCCATGACTAATGCATCGCCATAAGCTTGATTCAAAACATTTCCTTGTCCAAAATAACCTGTTGATCCTGAGAAAACAAACACGAAAACCTGCATAACATCGGCGGGATAAAATCTATATATAAGGATATAATGCTTGTGGAATGATAATTTTGCAGATTCCTGGAGATTATAAGTTGGAGATTTTAATAAAAACTTTTTAAAAACAAAAATTTCAAAAATTTCTGAAAATTAAATCTGACGCCGTCAGGTTATAACCCCTGACGCCGTCAGAAATGACCTGACAAAAATTCTCATTTTAAGTTTCCGGAAAATTTCTGGAAAAACCTTTACCTTACTTCCTGGAAATCCTGCAAAACATCATTATGACTCGATACAAGCATTTGACTCAAACAAATACGGATATGTATGTTAATTTATTATTATTACGATTCATGTTCATATGTGTTCTAATAAACCGATTTAGATTTCCCTTACACTTATCTTTTGCAAAATACCTTTATATGTAGTTAAGACGAAGTTAAAAACAAAATAAAGCATTTTCACAAATTAGTTTTGAACATGAATCAATAAGAATAAAAATTAAACACACATACGGAAACAAATAAAATCAAACAAACAAATAAATAAACACACAAAGCAAATAAATAAAGCTCGGGTTGCCTCCCAAGAAGCGCTTGTTTTTGTTCGAGTCATGAGCCTGACTCTACCCTTATTTAACGGATAAAGGAGAGGTTTTTCCTACACTTAAGATTAAGTGTGGGTGATAGTAGCGATACACACCAACTTGGTAGGAGTATGCCACGTGAGGAAAGAGTGGTGGATGAATTATATGCTCAAAGGGGTGTGCTCCTTTCATCATAACCTTACCTAGTTCACTTTGGTCAGTGGGTGATTTTGAGTTTCCTCCTAAAAAGGGATCATCTTCTATCAACTTCGAGAGATTCCTAGTTGGGAATCCATCTTGACCTAATAAACCCGGTTTAAACCCATAATGTTTCTTGTGATCAATCATGAATGGGTGATGTAAGTATGTAAGGTCACAGTTCACTCCTATATTAGCTTCCACTCCACATGGCCTAGAGTCTACTACCTTTATCTTAACATTACCCGGACTACATGGTTTGATGGGTGGATCGGGACCTTTTTCAATTCCTAAATTCACATCTAAGGATGGAAGATTAGGTAACGGTTTTGGCTGAGGCTCCGGTTCATCAAAACTAGGAACTCCCATAGAACTAAGAGTAAGGTTGTGATCACAAGTATTCAAACATACTTCTTCTAGTTGTGTTTGGTACAAGGGCTCTACCTCTATTGGGGTTCCTATAGTCTCCTCAACTTCTTCCGGGTAAGTCACGGGCGGTGTGTGTGCCTCAAATGATGGTAGGACTTGTGGGGTACTTGGTAGGCTTATGTTACTTACCTCATCATTCCTTGTGTCAAGATCACCTATATCCTCATCATGTGTTTTAGTAGGATCTAACCCTAACATTTTCCCAAGTATCTCAAGTGCTTCTCTAGGCATCTTAACTTCTATATCCGAATCATAAGGATCATCCTCAATATTATGACTGCTATATTCAAATTGCCCAAAAGATTCATCATGTGTTTCTTGAGATTCATCATCATCGATCATAAAACCTAGGTCTTTTTGATCAATGTGATCATGTTCGGCTAAATCCTCCATCACATCAAGGTCACCTATGTGTTTGTTTTGTACTATGGCATTACATGACAACCACTTAGGTATCTCAACACTAATGTATTCATCCCCAAACAAACTTGTTTCATGATCCAGGAAATTTATATTCAATTGACTTGTACTAACGTTTGTTGGGTTGTCTACCCTATAATAATATTGGGCACAATCTTCTATGGCATCCCATGCTTCTTCAGCACTTAATTCCCTAAAGTCCCCATTGGCAAAATCCTCAATGCGCATTTGGTCATATTGGCCAACACGATAGTAAAAGGTTCGGGTTAGGGATGCTAAAGCGAAACTATGATGAGGGAATTTTCGGAGTAAATTTCTAAAACGAGTCCATGCATCATATATGGGTTCATCTCGATATTGTTTGAAATTCGAGATGTCAATAGGGTAGAACGGCCTTTGTGGTTGGTGGTATGGTGGATTCGCGTACTCCATAATGGTGAACGGAAGAGTCAATGGAAATTACGAACAAACACACAAAGAAAAAGATAGACTAAAGAAATCTAATAAAAAGAAAAATAAAAATCTCACTAGAAAAGAATCTAGTGAGTAGACCTAATAAAATAAAAATTCAACCTAAACAATAACTATTCCCCGGCAACGGCGCCAAAAACTTGATGCGTGGGTTTTGCAACCTTACAACAGGTTTTACCTCTCGAGGGATCTCAAGAGGCTTACAACCCCACCAGGCAGTGTACCTGACCGATGTAGTATAGTGTAGTGGTAAGTACGGGGGATTGATCGTTCTCCACAGGGAATAGTGTTCGTTAGGTGTGAAAGGCTACTCTAATTAGGTCTAAGGGTTGAGGAAGATTCTTTTTATGTTTTTATAATTTTATGAAAGCAAGTAAAATCTCGGGTTTTGAAGGAGTGGGCGGAATTAGTTGCTAGTCAACTAACCCAAATTACTACAAATGCAAATAAAATAAAATAACAAAAATGAAAAGTGGTGAGAAACTTATGTGTAGAGAAATGTGTTTACTTAGATTTCCTTACTCCCTAACTATCTTTTACCGGTTAATTAGTGTGTATTAGTCGCGTGGATGACGGGTGTATTCCTTAATACCATTCGTGGGGTGGCGTACTTACTTCCCCAAACTCTACAAGCTCCTACTTCACTCCTATGTCGAGCTGGCTAGGAAGCTCCTAACATGGGATCACTAGAATTCGCTTGTGCATTAAATACAACCATAAAAACCTTTAGTACGCGTTTGGTTCATGTTTCTTAAGACGTTCAAGCAAGTTACCGAATAGGAAGTTAGCCAGTTTTCTTAAGCCTAACATAGATAAACAATCATCCAATACAACTAACAACACACTAACAACCAATAATCAATAGCTAGGTTTCATTAGATCTAAGCAAACACAAGATAAAATTAGCCTAACATGTTAAACAAAAGACAAGCATAAGATAGAATCAAACAACACATAGACATATTGAATGATTAATTGATAACTTATCTTTCAATGAAACATGGAAGATCTCAGGGCAAAAAGCCCTGAAAAAGTAGCTAAAATCGTCTTAGGGTTTTATCCCAAAATTCCACACACTAAGCTCTCTCTTAATGACAAAAAATTAGAAAACTATATATAGACTTTGACATCTGACGGCGTCACCTTATGCATTGTGACGCCGTCACCTCGCCGCTTTTAGGGTTCCCGGATGACCATCTTGACGCCGTCCCTCTTTAGCTCTTCAAAAATCCATTCTGGCTTATCAAGGCTTGACGCCGTCGGACCTATAACGTGACGCCGTCCCCTTATGATTTAAGCCGTGACGCCCTTGATTTAGTTAAAGCGTGACGCCGTCAGAATTCTCATGCAAACTCACTGGCCCGTCATGAGTAAATTTCACATCCAACTTTTCTTGCCAAGGCATGACGCCGTCTGGAGTTAATGTTGACGCCGTCAAAGGTGACTTTCAGCACAATTTTGAGACTTTGCCGTTTTCTTCACTTTTATGCTCCAAAAACGTCCAAAATGCCTCCTTTTCCAGATTTCTCCTCAAAAGTACCTAAAATGACAAAAGGAACGATTTAGGGCAATATTTGATCAAATAAATACGATTTCGGGCTTAAATGACCCCTTAAAAGCGGTACACTTTTCGCCTCATCAATTAGATTTGCTTTTATCGAAATATTTTATTTTATTTCTAATTCGTTAAGTGTTTGGTTATGCAATCATGACAAAACGAATACATGCTTAAATATAAAAATAAATCCTAATATCTTTTAGGATATATTTTCATAAGATTTATTCTAAGGTTTACTTGGGGACAAGTAAAGTTCAAGTGGGGGGATATTTGATGAACTCAAATAAGTACATTTTATTATCATCATTTATCCTATTTATTTGACTTGTTTTATTATATTATATATGAGAATTGATACGTTAATGTTTACTTTTGTAATTCTCAGGTAAAAACAAGTATTATGTGAAACTTGGCGATTTTGGACTAATTATGGAGCAAAACAAGCAAGATGTTAAGAGTCTACTGAAATGTACAAGATCAAGATCATTCTGCTCCAGATACGCCGCAACACACTTCTTACATACGGCGTATCACTATCAAGATTTCACAAGTTACAATCCAAGACAGCAAAGGACATGCGCCGCATAAAGAAATGAAGTTACGCCGCATCCTAAGGCGGTGTACGAATATTCCTGAATATATTAATCTTGGACCCCACGCGAAGTTAAGTCAATGCACCGCATCTACTTATCCTATGCGCCGCATCTACCCCTCAGACAGAAACTATAAATACCCCAAAGTCAGACGAATTTCGAGGTTGAACAGTGCAAGATACCATACGTACGAGTACCAAACCAGAGATGAATTCAGACGTATTAGCAGCACAAGACACACCCTGAACGAAGATACAAGAGCTGTAAGAAGGTCCTTCATGTATTCAATTCATTAAGTAGTTTTGTTTTATTGTATTAGTACACTTTAATTCATCAGGATTGATGGGCTGATGTCATGTGACTACGGAATATCATGATCACCCCTTAAAATTGCTTTCCCATTAAATAAAGTTTATATGTTGATGTCTTTGGTGACTTTTATTAGTGCATTGATAAC
Source organism: Artemisia tridentata subsp. tridentata (assembly GCA_021014915.2). Lineage (NCBI taxonomy): Eukaryota > Viridiplantae > Streptophyta > Magnoliopsida > Asterales > Asteraceae > Artemisia > Artemisia tridentata. The sequence continues at coordinate 302,532,210 of CP139507.1, read as the reverse complement.
CTCTGTGTCTAGCTGAGCATTGCTTGTGTCGCCATGCCCCTTCCTCGCCTATCTATTCTAGCGTATACGAAACGTGGGCATCACAAATGCTCAATATTCTAGGATAGTGGGATAGACATAAGTGATCATTAAGGGTTTACTCGCCGATAAGATTAGAGCCAACGAGAAAGTGTTAATTATATACACTTCATATAAAACTAGCAATAAAACAAGTGACAAGCTACTTAATTATCAGGACAGGTCTTCTTATTGTCTCTAGTATCTATCTGTGTACGTGTGTGTTAATCGTTGATTCGTGCTCATTAGTTTAGTTTACTATTTAATCATAACCAAACCGTGCCAGTCTCTCAGGCTGAACCCCCATGCGTTAGATTAGGTTGTACAGCTAACTTAAGATATTAAAATACTGATTAGAATAACTAGATAATACGTTCCACTCTTAGTGATCGACACTCTACTTACCATTATATTCATACTGACCGGGTACACTACTCGTTAAATGTGTGTGTTATTGATAAGTCGGCTAAATATAAATTTAAAACTTGAGTAGGCATTAATACTGCTAAACCGCAACGACACATCACGCGCACCAATGAGTAACATCATTTTATTTGCTTACCTTAGATCATATCATTCATGATAGGTCGCGGTTAGGAACCGAGCCTTGTTTCATCATATCCATTGTGATCATTGTTGCTATATCATATCAGGTGAGTTTTCATAGTCCCGTTTTAAATTGTTTGTTGATTTCTAAACTCTCGGGGGAGAATACATTGCACCATTTTATATGCGGACCAAAGTATACAAACTCATTACATTGCTTAAGTTACATCATTGCCCAGATTAAAGTCCCCTTATATTATCATGAACCATTAATTGTTAGTAAGCGAGAGTGAGTGGATAGATCTATTGAGGGTGACTCCTCCGTTCGGGTTGGTAGCACCAACTGGTCAAACGAACGCATTTCATTTCTGTCATATTTGAGTGATTGGCAAACACTCGGTTGGGGCATTTCATTCAGTCTAGCTTCGGGGTCATGAGCTTAGAGCTAATGTATCATTTTTATGTGGCATGGATTTGTCATACACTTTATACTTGTGGTTTCCGTACAATCATTCATTTACATAAACCTATGATCTCACCAACATTTTTGTTGACCATTTTTAGCAATGTATTTTCAGGTAGTTAAGGTATCGCATGTTGGCTTGCATATGGACATCATGGAGTCGCGGAGTCGACGCGTCTCACTTTATATTTTATGCACTTATCCATCGTTTGAATTGTATGAACTTGTTTTCTGAAAACTTGTTTCACCTTTTGGGACCTAGCTTTATAACTCTGAATGTTTTTAAATAATTAAACGATGTATTTTCTAAATGACACTTTAGGTCGTTCAATATAACTACAACTTTGGTGCTATGACCAGTCGTGCCCCTGAATGACTTATTCTGTTGCAAGTCACGAAATTTGGGGGTGTGACAGATTGGTACCAGAGCAAAGGTTATAGCGAACTAGGTTATTCATTATACCCTAGACTATAGTTGCACCATTATAGCATCTCATCATTGTGGCATAAGTGCATATTCATTATATCACATGTAGTGATTGCGATTTCATACATATATCATTTCATCATAACCCCATTGTGTAAATGTTTATTTACTTTTATTTCATATCTGTTGTTTCAGTGATGTCTTCTGATTCACACCCTATTGTTATCTCGTCTGACTCTGAGTCAGCGGACGATACTTCTTCACTACCCTCTATCATACTAGAGTCAGTTTCATCACCATCACTACCTACTATCATTTTATCATCAGTGGAGCCTACTCCACAGTCTTCACCAGTTATGTCAGAGGCCGAGACAGAACCCTTTGAGGAGGGGGAAGTCGTGCCTACACCACCAGTTTCACCTGTGATCCGTCATGGTCCCAGAGTTGTTCCGGTCATTCAGCCGGGGGAGCAGATACCCTATGGTCGAGTTTACCGCACATACCCAGGTGGGCCGCGCATGAAGCGTACTGTTGCTAAGCGGGTTCATCGTCTCACAGTCAGATCACCAGCGGCATTTGTATCTTTACCACCACCATCATCACTTACTTCATCTCAGCCACTTCGTCGCCGCTAGACAGCGAGAAGGAGTGTGACATTCAGTACATCACCACCATTATCACCTTTACCATCCTTATCATCATTGTCTCCACCATTGCCATCCCTATCAGCACCACAGATGCCATCAGCACCAGTCCACATCAGAGATTCTACTCCTACGTCAGACCTACCGCTCAAAAAGCGGGCTCGTCTTGATATTTCATCTCCAGATACTTCAGATGCCACAGAGACAGCACCACCCCGCAGATTCGAGGTTGGTGAGAGCTCGAGGGTTGCTGCTAACAGATTGACTACTGCTGCTACATTTGACTCACGATTAGATCAGCTTCAGGCAGAGATTGAGAGGGCATTGTCTCATCTAGACGAGACTCTAGTGAGCCGTATTGAGGCCATTAAGGAGGAGGTCGAGGGATTGATCCAGGGCAGGGTTGCCATTGATGTTTCACACCAGGGTTTAGAGGCTCGTCGGTTGGAGAGTTCAGAGCATATCACTCAGCTTAGGCAGGAGGTGCCGGGGTTAGTTGACAGAGCACATAGGTTCCAGGATGAGCATCACGTCCTGGTCGATGAGTTATCTTCAGTTCAGGCTAGGTTGTCTGCATCAGAGACTAGAGAGACTGACCTTCAGACTCGAGTTCAACACCTAGAGGAGATCGTTGTTGCGATGTCTAGGGATATTCAGAGGATTTTCCGCAGGTTAGATGGAGCACCCAGAGGAGGTGCCTAGTGTTAGACTGTTATCATATAGCTTGTACATTATTATCCTAGTCCCGGGGTGTGGGACGTAGTTAGTACTTGTTTTCTTTTGCTTGTAGTACAAACAAATATATCAAGTGTGACTCTACTATGCAGGATTTTAGTTGTGCTATTTTATGATATCGGTCTGCGTAACCGAAATTTTCATGTATTATATTCATGTGCGATGTGATTATACTTATGATGTTTCGTTGTGGTTTCATTGTATTTATACATGCTGTGGTTGTATTTATACGTATTGTGGATGTATATACATGTTGTGGTTGTGTATATTGTGTATGATGATCGATTCCATTGTGAGTTCTCATTGTTGTATTCTTTTGTGATTGTGAAGAATCATGCCACCCAAAGGAGCTACTCCTGCTATGACACCCGCACAAATCAAGAGACTTGTTGCCGACAGTATTGAGGCAGCATTGGTAACTGAAAGAGCTGCCGTAGCTGCAGCTGCTGCTGAAGCCGCTTCGCGGGCAGAAACCGCGGAAGCCGCAGGAACAGATACTAATGGAACAAATGGCCGTAAATGTACGTACAAAGATTTCAAGAGTGGTGATCTAGAAAAATTCAAAGGCACTGAAGGAGCCACTGCCATGATCCGATGGTTTGAAAAGACAGAATCAGTATTCCTTCTATGCAACTGTCCGGAAGACAGCAAGGTTAAGTTTGCTACTAGTGCACTCGTTGGGGAAGCTATGTCATGGTGGAATTCGTATGCAAAGCCCATGGGAATGGAGAATGCTCACAAGCTTACATGGGATGAATTCAAGAAGTTGCTAACAAAGAAGTTTTGCCCACGAACAGAAGTGAAAAAGATGGAAACAGAGTTTTATGAGCTAGTGACAGCAGGTAATGATATTGAGGCTTATATCAGAAGATTCCAGGAATTGGCAGCATTATGTCTGACGATGGTTCCGGATACTGAGAAGCTATTGGAGAATTTTATTGGAGGATTACCTCACAACATCCGTGGTGATGTGATTTCTTTTGACCCACAAACATTGGATGAAGCAATCAGAATGTCTCAGAAACTCATGGCTCAGATAGTGAAGAAAGGACTGCTTCAGAAAACAACAACATCAACAATAACCGTAACTACAACAACCGTAACACCAACAACAACTACCAAAACAACAACTATAACAGTAACCGAAACAATTCCAATAACAACAACAACAAAAGAAATCGGGACAACAGCCAGAGCAACAATGTTACTCAACCACCACCCAAGAGGCAGGAAACTGCAAAGGCTTATGTTGCAGGTCAAACTGAGAAAAGAGGTTACAGTGGTACTTTACCTAAGTGCAACAAATGTCAATCCCATCATAATCCTGGAAATTGTCCGAATCCGTGTGGAAACTGTAAGAAAGTTGGTCATTCAACCAGGGATTGCAAAGCTCCGATTGTGGTTGATAATCAGAAGCCCCTAGTAACATGTTTTGGATGCGGAGAAGTTGGACACTTCAAGAAGGAATGTCCGAAAGGAAAGAATCATGGAAACAATAACCAAGGAGGAACAGCTAGGGGAAGAGCTTATGTCCTTGGAGGAGAAGATGTCAGGGAAGACCCGAGTGTCGTTACGGGTACGTTCCTCATTAATAATCGTTATGCATCCATACTATTTGATTCAGGAGCCGATAGAAGTTTTGTTTCTACTGCATTTGCACCATTACTCAACATTGAACCAACCGCATTAGACACTCCATATCACATTGAACTAGCTAACGGTAGTTTAGTTGGCACCGACACGATCATTCGTGGTTGCACTCTTAATTTTCTCAATCACCCATTCAATATAGACCTCATGCCAGTAGAACTTGGAAGTTTCGATATTGTCATCGGTATGGATTGGTTATCTCAACATCATGCCAGAATCATCTGTGATGAAAAAGTTGTTCATCTTCCTTATGATGGCGAAACATTGGTCGTTCGCGGAGAACGCAGTGAGTCTAAACTCAGCATCATCTCGTGCATTAAAACAAAGAAATACATAAAGAAGGGTTGTTATGCATTCTTGGCTCATATCACAGAAAAGAAGTCGGAAGAGAAGCGACTTGAGGATATGCCAACAGTTAGAGATTTTCCAGAAGTTTTTCCAGAAGACTTGCCAGGACTGCCACCTACTCGCCAAGTCGAATTTCAGATTGAATTAGTACCGGGAGCCGCACCGATTGCGTGAGCACCTTATCGACTTGCACCTTCAGAAATGCAAGAGTTATCGAACCAATTGCAAGAGCTCTTAGATAAAGGATTCATTAGGCCAAGTTCATCGCCTTGGGGAGCACCAGTTTTGTTTGTAAAGAAGAAAGATGGATCTTTCAGAATGTGCATTGATTATCGAGAGCTAAACAAATTAACGGTGAAGAATCGTTATCCACTTCCCAGGATCGACGATTTATTTGATCAGTTGCAAGGTTCCAGTTATTACTCCAAGATCGATTTGAAATCGGGTTACCATCAGCTTAAGGTTCGGGAGGAGGATATCCCAAAGACAGCGTTCAGAACACGTTATGGTCATTATGAATTTCAGGTAATGCCGTTCGGATTAACCAACGCACCAGCTGTGTTCATGGATCTCATGAACAGGGTGTGCAAGCCGTATCTAGACAAGTTTGTGATCGTATTCATTGACGATATCTTGATCTACTCAAAGAGCGAAGAAGAGCACCGAGAACACCTCAGAACAATCTTAGAACTGCTCAAGAAAGAGAAACTGTATGCAAAATTTTCAAAGTGTGATTTTTGGATCAGAAGAGTACAATTTCTTGGTTACGTCATTGATAGTCAAGGACTACAGGTTGATCCAGCAAAGATTGAGGCAGTTAAAGATTGGGCAACGCCAAAAACTCCCACATAAATTCGTCAATTCTTAGGACTTGCCGGATATTACAGAAGGTTCATTGAAGGGTTTTCCAAAATAGCTAAGCCACTGACCAAGTTGACACAAAAGAACCAGAAGTACGATTGGGGAGAAAAGCAAGAGACCGCTTTTCAGTTGTTGAAACAGAAACTTTGTAGCACGCCAATTTTGTCATTGCCAGAAGGGATTGAAAACTTCGTGGTATATTGCGATGCTTCACACAAAGGACTTGGAGCAGTGTTAATGCAAAACGAGAAGGTGATAGCTTATGCATCTCGTCAGCTTAAGAAGCATGAGAAGAACTACACTACTCACGATTTAGAGTTGGGTGCCGTGGTTTTCGCACTCAAGATTTGGAGGCATTATCTTTATGGAACAAAGTGTGTAGTATTTACAGACCACAAAAGCCTACAGTACATTCTTGATCAGAAGGAACTTAACATGAGGCAACGTCGTTGGTTGGAACTACTTAGTGATTACGACTGCGAAATCAAATATCACCCAGGAAAAGCCAATGTTGTGGCAGATGCACTCAGTCGGAAAGAAAGACTCAAACCTTTGAGAGTCAGATCATTGGGAATCTCAATTATTTCACCACTACCATCAAAGATCCTAGAGGCCCAGGTAGAAGCACTCAAGGAAGAAAACCTACCAAGTGAAACACTTAAAGGAATGCAAGATAATTTAAACGGTTTAGTAAGGAGATCAGATGGAACATTATGCTTCAAGGATAGAAGTTGGATACCTCTCTATGGTGGAATACGAGAGTTGATCATGCACGAATCACATAAGTCGAAGTACTCTATTCATCCAGGTTCTGATAAGATGTATCAGGATCTCAAGAAGCTTTATTGGTGGCCCAATATGAAAGCAGAGATAGCTATGTATGTCAGTAAATGCCTTACTTGTGCTAAAGTGAAAGCCGAGTACCAGAAGTCATCAGGATTGCTTCAGCAACCAAAGATTCCCCAGTGGAAGTGGGAACGCATTACAATGGACTTTGTCACTAAACTTCCCAAAACATCAGGAGGATTCGATGCTATTTGGGTAATAATTGATCGTCTCACCAAGTCAGCTCATTTCATTCCAATCAAAGAGACTTACACTATGGATCAGCTAGCCAGACTTTACGTCAAGGAAATTGTCTCAAGGCACGGTGCACCAATTTCCATCATTTCCGATAGGGATAGTCGCTTTACTTCAAATTTTTGGGAATCATTGCAAGACTTATTTGGATCTAAGTTAGACATGAGTACCGCCTATCATCCTCAGACCGATGGTCAGAGCGAGAGAACGATTCAGTCATTGGAAGACATGCTCAGGGCATGTGTCATTGACTTTGGAAATGGTTGGGCTAACCATTTGCCATTGATCGAGTTCTCTTACAATAACAGTCATCATACAAGCATAAAAGCTGCACCATTCGAGGCACTCTACGGTCATAAGTGCAGGTCCCCAGTTTGTTGGGCTGAAGTTGGTGATGTACAGCTAACAGGTCCAGAGTTGGTCAGAGAGACAACAGAAAAGATAATTCAGATTCGAGAAAGACTCCAAACAGCCAGAAGTCGACAGAAAAGTTACGCCGATGTTCGACGCAAACCATTAGAATTTCAAGTTGGAGACAAAGTCATGTTGAAAGTCTCGCCTTGGAAGGGCATGATACGATTCGGGAAGCGCGGTAAGTTAAACCCGAGATACATAGGACCATTCGAGATTCTGGAAAAGGTTGGTCCGGTAGCATACAGGCTTGAGCTTCCGTCAGAGCTCAGCAATGTACATAACATGTTTCATGTCTCAAACCTCAAGAAATGTCTTTCAGACGAAACACTCGTAATTCCATTGGAAGAAATTCAGATCGATGATAAGCTTAACTTTGTGGAAGAACCAGCAGAAATCATGGACCGGAGGTCAAACAGTTGAAACAAAGTCAAATTCCGATCGTCAAAGTTCGCTGGAATTCTCGCAGAGGTCCTGAGTTTACTTGGGAACGGGAAGACCAGATGCGACTCAAATACCCACATCTTTTCACCGAGACCACTCCAGAGAACAACATCAGCTGAATTCAGGGACTGAATTCCTTTTAGGGTGGTCGACTGTCACAACTCGTAATTTCAGGTCATTTTCCAAACCTCGACAATTTACTATTCATGAGTTACTATTCATAAAACACTATTCACCGATCACTATTCATCATTTCACTATTCATCGTTTTTGAATCCAGTTTGAGACTTTGAGAAGTCGTCATAAATAGTGCATCATTCATCGTGTCGTAAACTAGGTTTACGAGGATTCAAATGCGCGTAACCAGTTAGGTTTAGCTGCGTATTCATGCATCATCAGTAAGGACACATCATACAGACTAGAGTAGTCTGCATATCATCAGTAATATCAGTACCATATCAGTTCATGCATGTGTCTGTGTGATTTTCATTAACGTATGCATAATTGTTTAATTAACGTTACCACTCAGTCATTTCTACCAACAGTAAATCAAATACTCCAGACAATGATCCTAATACATTTTCAAGTTAATAATAATGGTATAGAGATTATATTATTACTTTACCCGGTGTTTTTAAACCAATCGTTACATTTTTCATTTGACGCTTATAACTTCGTCGGTTTACGAAATTTCAATCCGATTATCATTCTAACACCCGATTCTTGCAAAGAACATGATTTTACAATTTTTACAACCTCGTCGTATCTCATTTCACCTCGTCACGAGTTATTTCTAGTTAACTCGGTACCCGATAACACCCAATGTATACACAAATTAGCTAAACTCTTACACTAAGTGGGACACTTGGCACCATAACAACAAACTCTTCCATTTTACCCCATGTGTGCCGCCCCCCTATCATCCCATTTAGCTAATCCATCCAAATTGCATTAATTGCATTTCCTTGATTTAATTAGAATTCCACTAGCACAAACACATACAACATAACCATTTAGGTGAAATAAAGATCAAAACCCCTCATTCCTTCATCACCCCATTCTGCCACATCAAGAACAAGAAGAGAAATCCATAGATTTTTCAAGAACAAGGCATAAACATACTCCATTTACCTTCCTAGTTAAAGCCTTGTGATCAAAACCACAAGTTATTGCACCTTTCTCATCAAATCACTCCAAGATTGTAAGTAAACTTCAAGAACATCATTTTGATCTTTTCATTCTTTTATTTACTTCATATGATCATGTATTTTCAAGATTATACTAGTTACTTTTGCAAGTTACTTATGTTTTGATAACATTTTGTTTATAAACTATCACAAACACTAGATCAATAAGTTTCACTAATAACCACATGAGATCCACCAAGATTGGTGATGTTTAGGAGTCCATGACACCCTAATAAGGTGTATGGTAGAATTTGCGAACTTGTGGAGTTGATTTGAGGTTGTATGATCAAGACTAGAACCATAGAAATGAGTTTTTAAAACATATATATACCTACTGTCCAAAATCGTGTAAACTGGAAAACTCAGTAATTTTTGGCATATTTTGGCCTTCATATTCAGAAAGTTCTTTCAAAAACGAAACCGTGGCCGCAAGAATCACTAAAATCCGACTTATAACGAAGGAGATATGATCGTTCGAAGTTAGACGACGAAAACTAATTTTCTGAAAATAAGCATGCTGTTAGCCGAACTTTAAAGGACTAAACCAGGTGTTAGACGTGATCTAGACGTCCCGAACCATTGAGATTATGTTAGTTCATGTTATGACGTATCCGTGGATATAAGGAACGTAGAAAACGAGCTTATAACGACCGAGATATACACGTTCAAAGCTGACAAACTCTATTATATTTTTCAGCCCTAATAGAAAGTATTTTTCAAAGTATATACATTAACATTTTTACAAGCCATTACATTGATAGCCGGTTTTCTATCTATTCAAGACGCGTATTATCGAAAGTCCAATAACACGACACGAAAGACTTGTAACAACGATTTATTTTCAAGGACGTCAAATTCATTCACGACACTTAACGTGCACTAATTCGCGACTAGTTTTGCGAGGCCGTTTTGGATATATTTTCACAAGTATGAAAAGTATTGTTTTGCGACGAAAATATTATAATTGCCAATAGAACACCAAAAAAGGATCATGGAGTGTGGTTTTAACATATTTTCGCGAAATGTGGTCTATAATTTAACAAGACGTCAAAATGTATTTTTCGACGATAAACATTGTTTTCAAAACTTTCGAGTGGTATCGATAACATACGTGTTTGCATGAGTAACATCATTTCATTTGCTTACCTTAGATCATATCATTCATGATAGGTCGCGGTTAGGAACCGAGCCTTGTTTCATCATATCCATTGTGATCATTGTTGCTATATCATATCAGGTGAGTTTTCATAGCCCCGTTTTAAATTGTTTATTGATTTCTAAACTCTCGGGGGAGAATACATTGCACCATTTTATATGCGGACCAAAGTATACAAACTCATTACATTGCTTAAGTTACATCATTGCCCAGATTAAAGTCCCCTTATATTATCATGAACCGTTAATTGTTAGTAAGCGAGAGTGAGTGGATAGATCTATTGAGGATGACTCCTCCGTTCGGGTTGGTAGCACCAACTGGTCAAACGAACGCATTTCATTTCTGTCATATTTGAGTGATTGGCAAACACTCGATTGGGGCATTTCATTCAGTCTAGCTTCGGGGTCATGAGCTTAGAGCTAATGTATCATTTTTATGTGGCATGGATTTGTCATACACTTTATACTTGTGGTTTCCGTACAATCATTCATTTACATAAACCTATGATCTCACCAACATTTTTGTTGACCATTTTTAGCAATGTATTTTCAGGTAGTTAAGGTATCGCATGTTGGCTTGCATATGGACATCATGGAGTCGCGGAGTCGTCGCGTCTCACTTTATATTTTATGCACTTATCCATCGTTTGAATTGTATGAACTTGTTTTCTGAAAACTTGTTTCACCTTTTGGGACCTAGCTTTATAACTCTGAATGTTTTTAAATAATCAAACGATGTATTTTCTAAACGACACTTTAGGTCGTTCAATATAACTACAACTTTGATGCTATGACCAGTCGTGCCCCTGAATGACTTATTCCGCTGCAAGTCACGAAATTTGGGGGTGTGACATGTTCCTACGGTGGTCAAGATACAAAACTGTTCATTCATTACTGTTACATTGCACAAATCTTCTAAGTATCAGTTGGTAGATTTCGCATACTAGTTGGTATATACTCAAAGTATCCTCAACACAAGTCTAGTGTGTTTAGATCCTTTCACTACTGGTGCATGATGTTCCTCATGATGCGCTATGCGTGTCACCGATAATAGGATGGGGTGGTGAATGGATTTTCTAGTGATAAATTCTGGTCGGGTGGGAGGAGTTGGCCTATTAGTGGCTCTCTTCCTCGTCTTTCGAGAGGTCTTATTCGGATAATTGATCTTCTGGTTCGATTTTGGTTTCCATAGTCTTGACCTCAGATGGCTTCGTCTCACGGTCGGGCATTAGTAAGTAGATCGGTGATGTAGGTGTCAGAACAGTGATTGACAAGTTCTTTCATCTTGTCCTCGAAATCGGAAATTAGTATTATGTAGCATTGCTGTCGAGTTCCGTCGTTACATTCCTGGCGATGTGATTCTTCAAAACCGCAAGAAGTGAGGAAGAATGAGGTGTTATAAAGCCGTGTCCCAAAAGTAGGTGTTCCAAAAGTATGGTGTTACAAAAGCATGGGACGAGTGTTCAAACTCGGAGTCGAATAATGAGATTACGTAGGGAAGCATAACTCTACGAGTGTAAGCCAGTATGCCGTAGAATTCTCATAAGCCAGTATACGGTAAGATCGTCATAAATCAGCGCATGTGAGTATAAGACAATAGGGAAGAGGCATAGCGTTGCGACAGGTACGGTACGTACGTATAAGTGTATTGAAAATACATATAGTGAATAGCGTAAATCATGTAAAGTATAAGTTATCAAATAGCAAGGTATAACACATAGTTACGTCATGTAGATCAGTAAGTAAAATAGTAAGTAAGGCAGTGGCTTGGCAGGTAGGCATGCGGCGATAATAGGGTTAAGTTTTTGTAAAAGTAGTTATAGTCTAGGTTTTTAAAATACCTAGTTCTCTATAACCAAGGCTCTGATACCAATCTGTAACACCCCCTGAAATGGATTGCAGCAGAAGATAATTTCACTGGGATGCTACTAAATTGGTACCACAACACAGAGTAAAGAGAACTGATTTACCGTATCTGTTTAGAAGAAATTTCATATTCAAAAGTATTTAGTTTTACATCATTCAATGAAATATGAAATACAGGCTCATAAAAGAAATAAAGTGGTCCCCAAATGAATATCAGAGTATCGTGATCCTATAACCATGCCAAAAGCCGCCAAAGCTAAGCTAACACTTTAAGAACTTGAAAATACATGCTAAAAAGTGTCAACACGAGATTGGTGAGTTCATAGATTTAAGTAAACAACAAGTAATATGTGGACCCCAAGGTTTCAGTTAGCATGACAATCACAACGTATATAACGTCATAGCAAAAATATTTACAATGCCCTAAGCTCATGACCCCAAAACTCAACTTAATGGTATGCAATCAAGCAAAGTAATAATCAGTGCCCCAAATAAGTGTTTGCTAGACACTCGGAAATAATCTGAATGATATGCGTCCGTTTGACAGGTTGGCGCAACCAACTCGGACGGGGGTGTTAACCCAAATAGATCTAGTCATAGCATTCGCGCTTACAATTAATTAACGGTTCATGATTCGTGGGGACTTTAATGGTATAACGGTAACTTAGGCAATGTAACAGTTTTTGTACTTGTGTCCAAAAGAAAGTAATTGAAAGTAATTGAGCATGTATTCTCCCCCAAGAGTTTATAAAGTAATTAAACGAGTAAAAGTAGGGCTATGACTCACCTCAATCCATAAATACGTGCAAGTCTTAGAATATGTCGCCAATGCTCGAACACCTAATAAAATAATTTAACATACTCTAATTAATAAGAGTATCCTTAGTAATATCTATTAAAAGACATGTCCTAACTCTTAGTCAAACGTCACCACTTAACCTGGCTGGCCTTATAATTTATTAGTTAAACAATATCTATTTATTTAAATAAATCCAAATAATGATTTACTTATTGAATAAATAGTCTATATAACTATTTATCAAAGTTTAGGGACTCCTTTCGCCAACTACAGAAACTTGAGGGACACATTTTGTAAATTTATTCAAATAACAATATTTTGTAATGTTGTGCGCATGCGTAGTACGTAAGGATTCACATACCTGTCCTTCATTTGTTTTATTATTATACATATTTCTTTTTCCTATTTATTTTATTACTATATTTAAATGAAATAGTCATATTTTTCATAACAATGGCATCCATGTTTTTCGACTGCGACATCGACATTACGGACATAACCAACTCTTGAACATAAGAATAATGGGTAAAGTTAGTTACCTTAAGACTATTCAAAACAGTAAGGGGAAAACCGTCGAAACCCACTTCGTCTCGAATCCGTACACTCTCACCGGTAAGACATATTTGTTAGAAAATCGTCTAAAACCTAACTGTTGTGTTTTTCTGTATGCTAGCAACATAACCACGTCTCACAACCACAAAATGAGCCTTAAAAAGGTAAACTAAGGAGATTCAGTTGTGAGTTTTACCTCGTCGGAAATATCATACGGCACATGTTGGAATAGAATCTCACAAAGAAATCAACAAGAAAGAATCTGCTATTTCGCATGTCTTAGAAGGAAGAAAAAAATGCCAACAAATGAAAACTAAGAGATAGAAGCATTCGACGTGCCTCACTTTGCCTGGAAACGCTTCTTTTGAAAACGAGCCTAACGAAAGGAAAAGAAAGAGAACGAACTGGAGCTTGAACCTTAGCGGGAAATGAGTTTCGATATGTGTTTGTGTGGTGAGTTTAAGTGGGTGATAGTTTTGTGTGAGTTTGGGTTCAAGAATACTAGTTTTAACAACCCTTGTATAAGAACGTTAAATTAAATCAACCCAAGACTTGAACACTCATGCTCTCACCTCTTTGTTGTCGTTTTTAATAGAGAGAAAGGAAAATTTTTGTGTTTTAGTTTTGTGATGATATGAGAAGCATAAGTAGGAGTATGTATTTAAAGGGAAGAGTACGTAGTAACTTAGTTAGAAAAAAAATCGAGCAACATGATCCATAAAACATGGGAATTTAATAGGGTATGGGCGTGGGTTAAGATGAACCATATCCAAATGGTGGATTTTGTTTGATATTTTATAGATCTTGCATGATTTAAGGTCCTTTAAAGTCAAAATAGGTGTATTTAAATTAAATGGTGAGATATTTGTATAAATAAAATGTGGCTGCCGAACTAGAGAAACAAGAGGAGAAGAAAATATATTGTTGTTTTTGTTGTGTGTTGTGTTATTAGTTTTGTGTTGTAATGAAAGAAAAAAAATGAAAAGTAGCAAGTATTAGAAAATATCAAGGAAAGATACTTATGGACAAGATCCATAAAATGAGGGAGTTGGCATGGGTTGGTGATGGAACTGGCTAGGTGGTTGATTTTGTATTGTAAATAATAAAAGAAAGGTAAAGTGTTATCTTATAAAGAAAATGTACGAGTACTACTCAAAATATCTAAAGTCAATTAGACACAAACATTTAATGAATGTATGGGGGAGGAGTGGTCATGGTAAGAAAATCTTATAGTTGGTGACTTTTGTGTTTAATTTAAGCGTATAGTGTGTAGTTTGATCCCGATAATTGAAAAAGTAGAGTTTTTAAAATACGAGAACGCAATACTGAGTAACGTAAAATTTCCAAACTTATAAAAGTATTATAACTTGTCAAATTAACAAATTTTAATATTTTAGATGAGCCACGAGCTTGCCGAAGTGTTAAAACTGAAAACGTAGACTTAAAACGCATAAAACATAAAAGGTGCAAAGTTACCTAAAATGTGACTTATAAAATATCATTTGAATTTTTTGATTAGTTTACCAAGTAATAGAATGTATTAATTTAATCATTGGGAGTTTTGGGTATATTGTACATACATATAAATTATGAAAAGCTTTTATTTACTTAATTGAATTAAATAAATAAATAAATATGCAAATGTAATTGGAATGAAATGAGAACTAGAGTAGTGGCAATGTATTGAAATGTTGTAGACTAAATTTAGTCTAAAGTCGTAGTGCACAAAAGGGTTATTCCTAGGTTTACGTTTATTTAACCAAATAGTTATACGTAAATTGTTCTCAGGTAAACGTCAAAATAAATAGTTTGAGTTTACTAAATAGTATTGACTTGTAACTTAGCGGGTTGTTATAGAATTGTATACGACATTTCGGATGAAAAATCATAATAAATCAATCCTAATATGGTTTAGATTTATGGGATGTTTTCCATCATTCCTTGACCTAAATGGGGGAAGTTGAAAGGTTCAGGCTTGAGTGGTTTTGTTAAGATGTCGGCAATGTTGTGTTCCGCGGAAACTTTCTTGATAGCAATATTTCCTTTTTGAACGTTGTCGCGTAGGAAATGGTGATGGATTTCGATGTGTTTCGTTTGAGAATGTTGTACGGGTTTTTACTTAAATCTATGACACCTTTGTTTTTGAACATTATGGTGATGTCGTTTAGTCGTATGTCGTAGTCGATTTGAGCTTATTTCATCCATAGTGCTTGTTGGCACGCCTTGCCTATGGATACATATTCGGCTTTGGTTGTGGAGATAGCAAGGGCGGTTTGTTTCTTAGAGAACCATGAAGTCAAGCAACATCCAAGGAACGTACAAACGCTACTAGTGCTCTTTCTATCCACGTAGTCTCCTGCGTGATCGGAGTCGGCGTAGACGATTGTTTCAATGCCCGTGTCTTTCGGATACCATAATCCTAGATGTATCGTTCCCTTAATATATCTAAAGATACGTTTGACGGCTTCAAGGTGGGATATATTTGGGTCCTCTTGAAATCGAGCACAAAGACAAACACTAAACATAATGTCGGGTCTACTAGCCGTTAGGTAAAGTAAACTGCTGATCATACCCCTATATTTAGTGCTATCCATGGATTCGCCAGCCTCATCTTTGGTGAGCTTGATTTCAGTAGACATGGGAGTTTTGATCGGTTTACAATCTTCTAGGCCAAATTTCTTAAGCATTTCTTAGATTGATTAAAGAAGATCCCATCTTCTATTTGTTTAATTTGTAATCCTAAGAAGAAATTCAACTCACCTATCATGCTCATTTCAAACTCGTCATGCATGATCTTAGAGAAATCATTGCATAGTTCTTGACAAGTTGAACCACATATAATGTCATCGACATATATTTGTACGATGATAAGGTGTGAGTTTATTTTCTTGGTGAAGAGTGTGTTATCTACCATCCCCATGGTATATTCATGTTTAATTAAAAATGCCTTGAGCCTATCATACCAAGCTTTAGGGGCTTGCTTAAGACCATATAAGGCTTTCTTGAACTTGTAAACATGATTTGGTTTTTCGAAATCAATGAATCCCGGAGGTTGTGCTACGTATACCTCCTCATTGATAAAACCATTCAAGAACGCACTCTTCACATCCATTTAGTATTGGTATCAGTTTCAAAGTATAGTTATATTAGTAAGTGATGCTTAACCGACCAATTAGTCAATTCGCTCTCTAACTAAGAGTGAAAATCCTAAATGGTCAAAGAAAGTAGAACAATATATATTTCCGGAAGTAGTTGATATTCCTGGGTCGTTTATGTCCCAACGAAGTGTGAATGGAAAGTCGGATTCGGTTCGTGATCGGGTGATTGAATAAGCAACGTATTTTGGATTTTGGTGCTAAAATAGAATATGTAACCTAAGAAGCAAATAATAAGCATAAAACTAGAAAACAAAGCACAATTACGTCCTAACGCAAATAAAACTAAAAACGAGCACTAAACGGGAACGCAACGGGCCTAAAAACCTAAATTGTCAAATTTTATCCCTAGAAGTGCAAATTTAATTTATAAAAGTCCTAAATGACTAAAAATAATTTTGGAAAAAAGAATTATACTTTTTTTGATTTTTATTTTATTTATTATGAATTAAAAACACTTTTATTTTAAAAATATTATCAAAATATTAAACTAATTAAGAAAAATCTAAAAAATTTATGAAAAGTACTTTAGGCTATAAGGATTCTAGGAAAAATAAAACTAAAGATCCAGCTTATAAGAATAAGCTGGAAATAAGCTAAAAAGGGCTGAATAGCAAAACTAAAAAAAAAAATGTTAAGTAAATAATGTATGCAATTCTAAACGCAAAAGACCCAAGGGCGCGGATGGTATGGAGTGTGTGTAATATGGTTGAGGCTGGGTCGAGGTCTCGGGTTCGAGCCTGTCTCACCCTTGGCTTCCCCCAGCTTCCCATATTTTTATTTTGCAAAATTTCTTTTTGAAACTTTTTAATAAGCTAAAAATAAGCAACTTTTGTAAAAGCAATCTTTTTATGTATTACCAAATAAGCCAGAAAAAGCTAAACAAACAAACAGATTAAACTTAAAAACTACAAGTCTAAATGACTAAACTGATTGTGCACACAAGCTTCTATAAGCTTGTGCTAAACCCTAATAAGCTTCTAATACCTTAAATAACACCTAATATGCAGTTCTAAACTCTAATAAGCAATTCTAAACAAGTAAAAAGCTCTAAATCTAAAATAAGCAATAAGCCTAAACTGTTGTAAAAACAATCTGATAGGGCACTTTCAAGCTATAAAATATGCTACCAAATCAATAAGCTAATCCTCAAAACCTGAAAACAGCTAAAACTTATAGACCAAAGAACTCACAAAATCAATTTCAAACATTTTGAACTTGATTTGAGCTTAATTATAAGTTGATCAAACCTGACACTTAGACTAATATTGAAATAACAAGAACACTAGCAGACCTGAAAGCTACTTTTCAATACCAAAAATAAGGCACTATAAGCTAATGAAATAAGCTTAAATATTAAAAACAGCAAAGAACACCAACTAAAGAACTCATAAAACAATTTTTAGACAATTTGAACTAAAAATGAGCTTAAAAATAAGCTGATAAGACAGGACAGTTGAGACTTTATTTTTGGAATTTTTGAAACTTTTATGATGAGCTGCTATTTTCCAACTTAAAAATAAGCTACTAAAAGATAATGCTAAACCTTAAAACCTTAAAACAGATTAAGACTAACTACTAATTAACACATAGAAACAAATTTTAAAAACTATGAACTAAGAATAAGCTAAAAAATAAGCTATGAAATACCTATGCTGATCCAATCAGCATAGGTTTTGAACTATGCTGATTTGATTTTTTTGAAACTTGAAATTTTGGCTAAAAATGACTCTTAACTTATTACACTTTAACTAGAAGATATAACATGAATTCTCAACTTATAATGACTCAAAAACAACTCCTAAAAACACCTATTGAAGATTTTATCAAAATAAGCTGTTATAAACAGTTTTGAACCTTGAAACCTTGAAAACCAATCTAAAAGCTATGAATCTATGTAGAAAATCTTTTAACAACTTAAAAACTACTTAATATACTAATTCTAAGCTAAACAAAGTTGATTAAAAAACCTATAAGTGGTCTAGCAGCACTAACCTTAGTTAGTGCTACTTATCCCAAACACCCCTTTAAAAACTTAAATTGATTTGTAGAACAGATTTTCACTATAAAACTTATGAAATTTTGACAAAAACTACTTGTTATGACTAAATGACTAAATAAAAGCATATTTGACTGAAAAATAAGCACTCACCAATAAGCTAAGGCTTATTGGTGTTTTGACTGTTTTAAGAAACTTAAACACAAATGACTATAAAACTCATAAAATAAGCACTAAACAGATAGATCTAACACAATTAAACATATAGCACACAAATAACACACGGATAAGTAAATAAAAATAAGAAATAAGCAATAAGCAATTTTAAGCTAAAAATGGAAATGAGAACAATTACCTTGATCCTAGCTCCTCAAACAAGCTCGAGGAGTTACTCTACAAGCTCCAGCTTATCAATTGATAAGCTGGTGAGACCCTATAAGCCCTTCCATTTCTGGCTTATCTTCCAAATAGCTTATTTTGACTTAAAACTAAATGTACCAAACTATATTGCTTTTAATTCAAACCACAATGTTAGTGCAAACAGTCTCGTTGGGGAGATTGTTAGTGTAAGCAGTCTCGTTTGTTTTGATTGATGACAAACATGTAACTTGATACATAACGTAAAATATATAAGTTACTTGTAATCATATCTTGTCTCAACATACATTCAACACCTCTCGAGTCCTCGTATGATACAACACAGGTTCGTACATGTTTGTTATGTGGCATTATGATCAAACCCTTAACAAACCATTTAGAATGTTTAAAATACGGATAGGTCATTAAGTATTTTAAAAGGGTAACCATTCTACTTAGAACCTCATTTCACACTCTGCATATACAAGTACTTTTACTTGTACATCATGTTTCCTAAGATTAATAGGATATGTACACTTTAGGTGTCAAGCTAACATGATACATATTGGTAAATATATATTAGTTAAGCTAGTATATACATAGGACATACATATATACATTTACATTATTTACATTTTAAGAATTAAAATGGAAATATGTTCATGACATCATTGCATAGATCATTAGGATATCTTTATAATATCTTGTAGATTTAAGAAATATCTTGGAAAGATTCTCAAGCAAAAGATTGGATTTGGAAATCTTTTGGAAAGATATGGAAAAATATTTTGGAAAGATTCTTAAGCAAAATATTAGATTTGGAAATCTTTTTACAAGATTTGGAAAGATATAGAAAGATATTTTGTAATGATCTTGAAGAAACATAGTTGAACTTGTTAGATTACGGAAGATATGGTAAGATATGGAAAGATTTGAGAATCTATTAGTTGTCATGTCCCCGCGGATCCAAACAGCATAAAGGATCCGCCAAATCCGTGAGCTGTTCATACAGTTTTCCTATAAATAGTAGCCCATTGTTTACCCATAGTTTCATCCAACTAGAACACACATTCCCTTCATCATTTCACACACTTAGATCAGTAGCAAACCATGTAGATTCATACATTAATCACCCTTTGCATAATGATCATAATGTTACTAACTTTCATTATGTTGTAAGCATACACTTGTTATGATCCTGTGAAGCAAGCTCAAGATCATGAGTCATCATCCATAGTATACTTCCTGATCTACCATGAAGGTTAGAAGATCTTGAAGTCATCCACCAAAGCATTCCAACATATGAAGATTCAAGGGCACTTGACATCCTCAATGATTGAAGACTTCTTATTTAAGAAGTTCATGTAGATTGCATATTCATATATGAAGATCCATCACAACAAGTTTAGGGAGCTTGTGATCTTCATCCATTGAAGGCTTCCCATCAATGGAAGTTCATTTAGATTAGCCGTTCATATCCATGACCCATTTATGTCATGGATCATCATTGTAATCTATTCATACTAGATTAGATGTTTTATGTGTTTGTGCCATAAAACACAAGGTTTCTATGTTGGGCCATAAAACATAGCGGGAGTGGTTGTACCCTTGTAAAGAACTCGGTATCTAGCTTAGTACCGGAAAAAGGATAAGCGACGACGGGAGTGGTTGTACCCATGTAAAAGAACTCGACATCTAGCTTAGTGTCGGTAATTGTATAAGCGACATTAGGTTGGTTCTACCTCGAACTAGAACCTGATATTTAGCTTTGTACCGGAAAAAGTGTAAGCGACGTGTGTAAGGTTTTCTCCGCCAAGAAGGGAGCTTGTTGATCTAGTGAAGTAACTCTCGAGTTGGGTACTCGGGGAGTGGAGTAGGGCGGAGAGGAGCTCCGTGACCGAACCACTATAAATCATCGTGTTCGGTTTGCACTTTCTTTTACTTATCTCTTTACTTTTATATTTGCATTATGTGTTTGATTGTGGTGTGACTTGTTGATAATACTTGTGTGACAACATGTTTTAACTTATGCAAGTTAGAAACATCTTTCATATTAGAACAAGCTTAAATGGACATTTGATACAACAAGTTTTAAGATTTTAAAACGATAACGTATTCACCCCCCCCCCTCTACATTTTCACACACAAACTACATCAACTCAAAACAAGCTATTGAAAAGCTTGTTTGAGTATAGATGACAAAAATAAGAGCTTATTAAACAGCTTATTAATAAAAAACAAACAACATATGCATTAAAGTAAATTGGACAATAATTGAAATTAAACTGAATTTTATTAAACTTTTAAATGATTACAATACTTTGGAAAAAGGAAATGACAATATTTAAAAGACAATTAAAAATTACAATAAGCAGTCAAATAAGCTAAAAATTAAGACGAGTAAAAGATAGATCCCTTCTGTATGTGAATGAGGCCTCTATTTATAGGGAGCTGAGGATGTTTCAAGGGTTTGGGGGACGTTTCATCCTTTCAATCCTGAGCGTCCAATCCTTGCTTCAATCATAAGCAATAATCAATACCCTTGGATCATGTGCCATGTGTCTCGTCCAATAAATTCATTGGAGATTGCCAGCTTGGATACCTTAGACGTCATATTCTCTGGCGTGTCAGTGGATTCTAGAAGGATTTTAAGTGGGGTTAATTGAGTGTGGAGGTGCAGGGTAAAAACGGGGAAGGAGGTGAATAGTAACTAACAGGTTTACGTGCCCTTTTTCCTTTGATATTGGTTGACAGGGTTTTTAAAGGGGTTTGACTTGGGTAAGGGTTGGGCTTGGTCGGGTTATGGTGATGGTTTTGGGATTTTGTTATTGGATTGGGTTTGGATTGGTTAGTGTATAAGGGATTTAACGGATGTTAGTTAGGGACTAACTTTGCAAGGGTATAAGGACTATTGATGAAAATTGTTTAGGGACTAGTGGTGAAAATGATTTTAGGTAGGGTTAAATGGGTTTAGGATTTATCATCTAAGGTTTAAGGTGATCCAAAATGTAGAAAATATCCCCGACTCCGGCTTTTCACACTCTTTCCAGTCTCGTGCTCGTTTTTGTCCATTTTGTCTTTCTTTTTGTCCTTTTCTCTTATCCATTACCTACACATACACAAACACAAAAACAAGCATATATATGGCATTTACGATACATTTTTGGTCTTTTGAGTCTATTTTTTTTATAAAGAAAAGGTATGTGAAAATACACATACCAAAATCCCCCAGACTAAGGTATTGTCGTGCCCTCACGCAATGTCATCACATGATTCTTTTGAAACCAAAAATTTCAATCCTCTTTTTACTAAAAACTTTGAAAAGTAGCAAAGTGTTCCTCAAAAGAGATTAAGAAATCAATAGCTCTAAAAATGCCCCGTTTGACCATTTTATCAAGTATAATATCTTTTTGTATTTTTTCTTTCTATGACGGGCTGTTGACTTTCATTATTTAATAAATAACTTTTAGGATCACTGAGTAAGAAGCACTTTTCATGAAAAAGCGTTCACATGGATAAAGTTCATCGTCCTTGATTTTTAACAAGTCCCCAAACCAAGCTTAAAAACGAAATCGTTGTTAAATACTCCATCCGTCTCAATTTAATTGTTAGGAGAGAGAAAACACAAAGTTAAATAAAAGTGGAGACACTTTAATTTTCAACCACTAAAATGGAATATTCCTTCATTAGATTCTCTTGTTTTTACTAAATAAGGAAAGTGGACAATTAATTTGAGACATCCATAAAAGGAAATATGGACAATTAAATTGAGACTGAGGGAGTACAAGTTAGATGCTAACACTACCCATAGATGCTAATTGCGTACGTGTAGCTACTCCTTGCTCCCTTATTCCTAGTTCCTCTAAGGATTTTATTTTGAAAAATGAATTTTTCTTATTTCGATAGATTTTTAGTCCGATAAAAGCACCCAGTTTAGACGCTAACTAGTTTAAAATCCTTCTCTCGAGAACCGCTGTCATAAAAATGAGGTCCACATCAAGGTCCTAATTTAACACGATTTAGGGGATATCCTTTTTATTTCGACCGAAACAACTCATCTACGAGTCCAGAGATAGAAGCTTTATTTAGATATCATCGGAGTTGAAATTTGGCATTATTAACATTATTAAGCACATTAATTTTCCTCTGCCTTTTTGAAGTCTGAGTCAACGGGAGCAAACCGTCAGGAAACAGAAAACTTTTATGGCTTTGGATTATTTGATTTATTTACTTCCACCTTTTGAACAACCATGTCAACGGGAACGAACCATCAGGGCATAGTAGTCTATTATAGCTTCGGTTTATTATTACACATATATTAGGTGCCAAATCCCGAGTCCTACGGTCTTTCAACATCCGAAACAATAGCAGCGAACTATCAGGAATCAGTTGTATTATTTCCCCGTAACGCTAGTAGTACCTTGATGTGTACCCAACTCTAATAAGCAAGAATTCTCTAAAGAAGGAGTAAAAACTAACTATCGCCAAAACTGTGCACCTTTAATTATTTTGAAAATTTTTCATTTTTGCGTTTATTTAGCTGATGGGAGCAAAAAGCCACAAATAACCTCTATGAGTTCTAAAGAGATCCAACTACTCCACGCTTAGCATCTAACTTATA
Source organism: Artemisia tridentata subsp. tridentata (assembly GCA_021014915.2). Taxonomy (NCBI): domain Eukaryota; kingdom Viridiplantae; phylum Streptophyta; class Magnoliopsida; order Asterales; family Asteraceae; genus Artemisia; species Artemisia tridentata. The sequence goes on along the minus strand of CP139507.1, from coordinate 302,508,853 downwards.
TTTAACTCTATCATTTTTCGTTTTCCGGAAATTTAAAATCTTAATATTAGGATCCGCGAATGCTTAGTCTAATAAAATCAAGCCTTGCATATTCAAAGTCAATTATGGAAACTTGCAAATTCTTGGGTTTGTTAAGCTAGAATTCTCGTATTAAAGTTTCTTGTATAAAAGACTAGCAAAACTTTTCAATTATAAAGGTTAAGGGGACAAGCTAGAGCTCAACACGCTCGATCAAGTCAAAACTTTTTTCCTACTCTCACCAACGGAAAGTCAACAATGTGTTAAAACACTTATTATACTTTTGCAAAAATTTTAAAATTTTGTCATTTTTTTGGAATTTTGGAGGAAAAACGGGGTTGCGAGAGTATAAGGCAAAATGCAAGGTAAAATCAAATCGAAAGATTACCCCCAGACTAAAATGAAACATTATCCTCAATGTTTTGAAATAAGGGTTCTCTTATGCAAATCTAAAGCCGTTTATTAATTATGCTAATAGATAAACGTTAATCGATAAAATTGTGGATATCGGATTTCCCAATAAGCAACGAAGGATGAAACTCGAGTGGATGAAAGACAAAACCACGAGCACGAGAGTCTACATAATTCGGGCAAATCCTGGACATAAAACAACAAGAAATGGAAGAGGTGAGCCTCCTCACGTTACACTTATTAGAAAATAGAAAGAAGATAGAAAATACGGGTTGCCTCCCGAGAAGCGCTTGTTTATTATCGATTCGTTTAGCTTGACTCGCCCCGAATTGAGTGGTCCATGGGGAAAAAACAGGTGGAAGAGAAAATCTCCATCGAACTTCCATGCAAGATGTTTGGATAAGCATTGAAGCACATGAAAGTTCCAATCCGATGAGACGCCACCGGCTCTAAGGAATAGAAAATATAAGCGGAGATGCCGGGGTAAAAAATGGTATCCTCACTCCCGAAGGAGAGAGGAAGAAGAGAATTCACATGATAGGTAAGAAAAGGAAGAAATATTTTGATAACAAATGTGAGATAAAGATAATGGTGATCCTCAAAGGTAAACCTCACATTTTCCTTAATCTGTAAACCATCAATATTAGGTTCATCATTTAAGCTTTTTGGGTCATGATCTAAAAACACCTCAGGAGGGAGATTTGGGATAGTGCCATTAATAAGCAACCTCTCAAGATAGATTACGTCTACCTCCGAGTTATAATAATCGTCCTCAAGATCAAAGTAAAAATGATCATACTCCGGTGGAGATATAATGTGAGCGAGTCCATCGGCGAACTCCTAATGATAAAGATCACTCCTGTCGGCAGGAGGAGGCTGTTCAAAGAGAAACGATTCATAATCAAGAAGAGAAAGATGAGAATCAGAAGTGGTACTGCCACTATTCTTCTCTTCAGTATGATCGATATCAAAAAAGAATGCTTCATAATCCGGAAGAGAATAATCAGAATGAGAAGTGGTACTGCCACTATTCTTCTCTCTTGATATCAAAGAAATTTTTTTCATAATCCGGTAAAAATCATCAGAATGAGAAATAAGGGTGTTGGTTTCCTCCTTTTTTAAGTCTTTTGCAATAATGACGGGAAATTTGTCGGTTTCTTCTAAAAATGCGTATTCGAGATGAGGAGGTAAATCCTTGAGCTCGAGCTCTGGAGGATTAGACGTCTTAATTTCCTTAATTTCTTCAATATTAATTTTCTTCGGAGGGAGTGAAGGTGACGGGTCATCGTTTAACATTTTCTCGAGTAAAATAGTATCTCCCTCCGGATCAAAGCAGGTATCATCAATTTTCGGTGAAATTGAATCATTCTTAAGACAAGCCTTGATCTCTTCCAAAATTGAAGTCACTTCTCTCAAAAGGAGTGAGGGAAGGGGAAGAGTCGGCAATGATAGGTTCGAAAGATGGAGTAGGATTGCCACTCGGAGAATTATCCGAATATCCAAGAACTTTTTGAGCATACTCCTCAATATCAATGACATCGATCTGGTTAACCGATATAGCATTGTAATTAGGGAACTATCTCGAAGTTTGATCGAGATTAAAAGTTATGGCTTTATCATTAACGCGAAGGGTTAATTCTTCACCATAAACATCAATTAAAGCACGTCCCGTCCTCAAAAAGGATCTCCCGAGAATGAGGGGAATCCGAGGATCGGCATCAAAATCAACGACTACAAATTCGACTGAAAAATTGAACTTTCCTACTTTTACGAAGACATCTTCAGCGACACCGATCGGACGAGTAATTTAACGGTCCGCAAGCTTGAGAGTCATACGAGTAGGAGTAAGTTCGGGAAAGGAAAGCTTCTTCCTTACGGAAAGTGACATGAGGTTAATTCTAGCGCCAAGATCGGCCAAGGCTAAGCATTCAACCATTCCCGGAAAATCACACGAAATGAGAAATTTGCCGGGGTCTCCAAGCTTTTCGGGAAGCTTTTTGAGGAGCACCGCCGAACAATTCTCATTTAACGGCGTATTAGCTAATTCAAACAATTTTTCTTTATTACTCAATAAGCTTTTAAAAGTTGAAGCAAATTTAGGCATATGAAGTAAAGCATCCGCGAAGCTTATATCGAAATGAAGCTTTTGGAAAAGTTGAAGAAATTTTAACATTTGGTTATTATTCTTTTCACGGAGCTTTTGATCATTAAGTCCAGACTGGTAAGGCATTAACGGTTTAGGATTAGACTTTGGAGTACTAATGGGAACAACTTCGGGCTCAGAAACTTGGACAACCGGAGGTTGGACGTTTTCAGTACTTCCCTTTTAGTAGGAGGCACCGTGTCCTTTGTCACCTTGGTTTCACGTTCCACTACATTAGGAGGAGAAGAAGAAGTAGGAGGAATCGGAGGTCCATTATAAGCAACACCACTTCGGGTGGTAGTAGCATTCAAATCACCTCTCGGGTTAGCAACGGTATTGCTTGGAAGAGATCCCGAACCCGAAGGTTGATTCATTTGCATAAAACTACTCATCGTGTTCTTAAGCTCATCCGCTTGTCTAGTCAACGTCATATCGATTTCTTTCCTAAGCTCGACCTTCATATTGTTGATTTGATTTTGCATAGCTCGCATGCTAACATCATTCGTCTTCATGTAGTTCAAAAAATCATTAGAAGGTCCAACTTGAGGAGGAGCTTGATGAGGTGGAGCTTGGTAATTTTGGTTTCCTTGATTGAAATTTGTTCCTTGGTTTTGGTTATAACCTTGATTAGCATTATAACCTTGGTTATTTTGATTGGAACGGTTTTGATTGTTTTGAACGGAAGGAAAACCTAGTGGTCCCATTTGGTTACAAGCATGGTAATTAATTTCTCCTTGAGGACGAAATCCTTGATTTTGATTGCCATCGGTGGCTTGACAATCATAATAAGGATGTGGACCATCACAAATAACGCAATTTTCGGTAACGAATTTAACGGGCTCCGTTTTTTTTTTTGAATCATAATTTCTCTCATCATACATCTTGTAGCATCCGTAAGTTTGGCCATCTCCGATGGATGTGCCGGTGTAGACGAAGAAGTAGAAGTACTCACTTTGGACACAACCGGTTTGTTTCGTGAAGTGGGAACTTTTGATTTGTTCTCGATAATAATCAAAATATCTCTCGGAGTACGGTTCAAGATATTGCCACTGGCGGCTGCATTAAGCGAATCTTGATCGGTTTGAGTCAAAGCATTATAAAATGTATCGATTTGGTGTAACTCTGAAAAACCGTGATGTGGGCATTTACGAAGGAGATCTTTGAAACGTTCCCATGCCTCACCAAAATTTTCATCAAAATGTTGTTGAAAATTCGTAATATCATTCTTAAGATTTGTCGTCTTAGAAGGAGGAATGAAATGATTCACAAAGTTAAAGACGAGATCTTCCCAAGTAGTAATCGAACGAGGAGGTTCTTTTTCGAGCCAAATCCGAGCTGCCCCCTCGAGAGAAAATGGGAATAACATCAACTTAATCGCGCTATGAGGAACATCCGGATATTTCACAGTCGAAGTCAACTTATTAAACCATCGGATGTGTGCGTGAGGATCATCCCTCTCGAAACCACGAAATTAGTTTAAAGTAATGAGTTGAATTAAACCGGTTTTTAACTCAAAATTTTTGGAAAGAATCGGTGGTAAAACAATAACATCTCCGTAACCCTCGGTGGGTGCTTGGAGCAATTCTGACATAGTACGCGTATCCGCCATTTCGATTATGGGAGCTTCAACAAGAGTACGTATCTCGGGTACGTTTACTCGTTTGCTACGTCGACGATAACGTTGAGTCGGTATTGTGGGAGAGTTATCGATTAGATTCGATTGAGAACGAGTGTGCATGCACTAAAAACACAAAATTTAAAAGAAAAATCAATTTTGAAAAAGAAAATATTTTTGGGTTTTTATATATAGAAAAATTGAAAAACAAATATTTTTGGTAATCGATTCGTTAACCGGTGCTCGGTAGCTCTCTAGAATACGCACAAAGTGGCGGAGAAACAAAGGTCAGCAATTAATACCAATTAAAAACCCGTTTCTTTCGGCTTTAATGTCAATCCTCCTTAAACCCTCTTATAGTTTGTAATCTAAAGGTGAGCAGACGTAAAAATTGACTTCACGATTTCTTTTGTTGGTTTTTTAATTTTTTTTGGTATTTTGAATACTTTAGGAAAAGTATTCGTTAATTTTTTAATTTTTTTGGTTTTTATAATACGAAAATATTCACGAGATAAAATGATGACTTCACGGGGAAGGATCTTCAAATCACTAATCTTCAAACGGGAATTTGAAATTCGTTTACACACTTCCCCTGCAGCGGCACCAAAAACTTGGTATCAGTTTCAAAGTATAGTTATATTAGTAAGTGATACATAACGGACCAATTAGTCAATTCGCTCTCTAACCAAGGGTGAAAATCCTAAATGGTCAAAGAAAGTCAAACTATATATATTTCCAGAAGTAGTTGATATTCTCGGGTCGTTTATGTCCCAACGAAGTGTGAATGGAAAATCGGATTCGGTTCATGATCGGGTGATTGAATAAGCAAGGTATTTTGGATTTTGGTACTAAAATAGAATATGTAAACTAAGAAGCAAATAATAAGCATACAAAAAAAGAAAACAAAGCACAATTACGTCCTAACGCAAATAAAACTAAAAACGAGCACTAAACGGGAACGCAATGGGCCTAAAAACCTAAATTGTCAAATATTAACCCTAGAAGTGCAAATTTAATTTCTAAAAGTCCTAAATGACTAAAAATAGTTTTGGAAAAAAGAAGTATATTTTTTTAATTTTTATTTTATTTATTATAAATTAAAAACACTTTTATTCTAAAAATATTATTAAAAATACTAAACTAATTAAGAAAAATCTAAAAAATTTATGAAAAGTACTTTAGGCTATAAGGATTCTAGGAAAAATAAAACTAAAGATCCAGCTTATAGGAATAAGCTGGAAATAAGCTAAAAAGGGCTGAATAGCAAAACTAAAAAAAAAGGTTAAGTAAATAATGTATGCAATTCTAAACACAAAAAACCCAAGGGCGTGGATGGTATTGAGTGTGTGTAATATTGTTGAGGCTAGGTCGAGGTCTCGGGTTCGAGCCTGTCTCACCCTTGGCTTCCCCAGCTTCCCATATTTTTATTTTGCAAAATTTCTTTTTGAAACTTTTTAATAAGCTAAAAATAAGCAACTTTTGTAAAAGCAATATTTTTATGTATTACCAAATAAGCTAGAAAAAGCTAAACAAATAAACAGATTAAACTTAAAAACTACAAGGCTAAATGGCTAAACTGATTGTGCACACAAGCTTCTATAAGCTTGTGCTAAACCCTAATAAGCTTCTAATACCTTAAATAACACCTAATAAGTAGTTCTAAACTCTAATAAGCAATTCTAAACAAGTAAAAAGCTCTAAATCTAAAATACGCAATAAGCCTAAATTGTTGTAAAAACAGTCTGATAGGGCACTTTCAAGCTATAAAATAGGCTACCAAATCAATAAGCTAATCTTTAAAACATGAAAATACCTGAAACTTATAGACCAAAGAACTCAAAAATTCAATTTCAGACATATTGAACTTGATTTGTGCTTAATTATAAGCTGATCAAACCTGACACTTAGACCAATATTTTTGACTTTTTATTGAAATAACAAGAACACTAGCAGACCTGAAAGCTACTTTTCAATACCAAAAATAAGCCACTATAAGCTAATGAAATAAGCTTAAAATTAAAAAAAAAAACAAAGAACACTAACTAAAGAACTCATAAAACAATTTTCAGACAATTTGAACTGAAAATGAGCTTAAAAATAAGCTGATAAGACAGGACAGTTGAGACTTTATTTTTGGAATTTTTGAAACTTTTAGGATGAACTGCTATTTTCTAACTTCAAAATAAGCTACTAAAAGCTAATACTAAACCTTAAAACCTTAAAACAGATTAAGACTAACTACTAATTAACACTTAGAAACAAATTTTAGAAACTTTGAACTAAAAATAAGCTGAAAAATAAGCTATGAAATACCTATGCTGATCCAATCAGCATAGCTTTTGAACTATGCTGATTTGATTTTTTTGAAACTTGAAATTTTGGTTAAAAGTGACTCTTAACTTATTACACTTTAACTAGAAGATATAACCTGAATTCTCAACTTATAATGACTAAAAAACAACTCCTAAAAAGACCTATTGAAGATCTTATCAAAATAAGCTGTTATAAACAGTTTTGAACCTTGAAACTTTGAAAACCAATCTAAAAGCTATGAATCTATGTAGAAATGCTTTTAAGAACTTAAAAACTACTTAATAGACTAATTTTAAGCTAAACAAACTTGATTAAAAACCTATAAGTGGTCTAGCAGCACTAACCTTAGTTAGTGCTGCTTATCCGAAACACCCCTTTAAAAACTTAAATTGATTTTTAAAACAGATTTTCACTATAAAACTTATGCAATTTGGACAAAAACTACTTGTTATGACTAAATGACTACATACAAGTAGATTTGACTGAAAAATAAGCACTCACCAATAAGCTAAGGCTTAATGGTGTTTTGACTGTTTTAAGAAACTTAAACACAAATGACTATAAAACTCATAAAATAAGCACTAAACAGATAGATCTAACACAATTAAGCATATAACACACAAATAATACACAAATAAGTAAATAAAAAGCAGAAATAAGCAATAAGCAATTTTAAGCTAAAAATGGAAATGAGAACAGTTACCTTGATCCTAGCTCAACAAGGATCAAACAAGCTCGAGGAGCTACTCTACAAGCTCCAGCTTATCATTTGATAAGCTGGTGAGACCCTATAAGTCCTTCCATTTCCGGCTTATCTTCCAAATAGCTTATTTTGACTTAAAACTTAATTTACCAAACTAAACTGCTTTTAATTCAAACCACAAACTACATCAACTCAAAACAAGCTATTGAGAAGCTTGTTTGAGTATAGATGACATAAATAAGAGCTTATTAAACAACTTATTAATAAAAAAACAAACAACATATGCATTAAAGTAAATTGGACAATAATTGAAATTAAACTGAATTTTATTAAACTTTTAAATGATTACAATACTTTGGAAAAAGGAAATGACAATATTTAAAAGACAATTAAAAATTACAATAAGCAGTAAAATAAGCTAAAAAATAAGACGAGTAAAAGATAGATCCCTTCTGTGTGTGAATGAGGTCTCTATTTATACAGAGCTAAGGATGCTTCTAGGGTTTGGGGGACGTTTCATCCTTTCAATCCTAAGCGTCCAATCCTTGCTTCAATCATAAGCACTAATCAATACCCTTGGATCATGTGCCATGTGTCTCGTCTAATCAATTCATTGGAGATTGCCAGCTTGGATACCTTTGACGTCATATTCTCTGACGTGTCAGTGGATTCTAGAAGGATTTTAAGTGGGGTTAATTGAGTATGGAGGTGCAGGGTAAAAACGGGGTAGGATGTAAATAGTAACTAACAGGTTTACGCGCCCTTTTTACTTTGATATTGGTTGATCGGGTTTTTAAAAGGGTTTGACTTGGGTAAGGGTTGGGCTTGGTCGGGTTATGGTGATGGTTTTTCGCTTTTGTTATTGGATTGGGTTTGGACTGGTTAGTGTATAAGGGATTTAACGGATGTTAGTTAGTGACTAACTTTGCAAGGGTATAAGGACTATTGATGAAAATTGTTTAGGGACTAGTGGTGAAAATGATTTTAGGTTTAGGGTTAAATGGGTTTAGGATTTATCATCTAAGGTTTAAGGTGATCCAAAATGTAGAGAATATCCCCGGCTCCGGCTTTTCACGCTCTTTCCAGTCTCGTGCTCGTTTTTGTCCGTTTTGTCTTTCTTTTTGTCCTTTTTCTCGTATCTGTTACCTGCACATACATAAACACAAAAACAAGCATATATATTGCATTTATGATACGTTTTTGGTCTTTTGAGTCCATTTTTTATAAAGAAAAGGTATGTGAAAATACACATACAAGGTATAATTTAAAATCTAAAGCGCACGCATAATCAAGTAATATTCGAATAGATTCTAATCTAGCTACCAGAGCATAAGTTTCATCATAATTTATTCCCTTTTTTTGGTTATATCATTGCGCTACTAATCTCGCCTTATTTCTAGATACTATACCATTTTCATCAAGCTTATTTCTAAACACCCACTTAGTTCCAATGATAGTGCCATTCTTAGGTAGAGGTACTAACTCTCAAACATCATTTGCAATGAATTGGTTCAATTCTTCTTGCATTGCCACTATCCAACTTTCATCCTTTATGTCTTTGCTAACATTCTTAGGTTCTATAGTTGAGATGAAACAAAATATGTTTCTTTTGTTTTGAGCTTGAGACCTAAGGGTTTGTTCGTTTAATCTACCTATCACATGATCTAAGGGATGATTCTTGGATTCTTTAACATTTATTATGACTTCTTCTTCTAAAGGTTCATTCTCATCATCTTAATCAAGTTCGATTTGGTTTTCTAGGTTTAAATCGGTTTTCTTCTTAATAGTTTTTTCTTCATCTTAATCATCATCCACCAAGGGTGATGTTTTAGGTGGGGGAGGAGATTCATCAAACGTAACGTTCAATGATTCTTCAACTTTCATAGTATCCTTAATTAGGACTACGTAAGCCTTACTATTTTGGAAAAATCCTAGAAATATGCCTCCGTAAGACTTCTGTAGGACCATAAATATCAACTCTATCACGTATATTAAGCTCGTATTAGGTGACAACAAGAGAGATGTATGTGAACTTAGAGAGAGAAAGTAGAGAGAAGGAAGAGGGAAATCTTATTAATAAAACATACACACTACACCTTGAAGTACACCCTCAAATGAACACATTTGAGGGTATTTATAGTTCAATATAAGATGCCATAATGGGCTTGCTTATGGCTTGGATGGGCTTGGATTGAATTGGACTTTACATAAAAGACTAACATATAAATACTAACCTATTAGATTAGTCCAACCCATGAGCCCATTGACTATTCAATTACTTATTCTATGATATGTTACAAAGTTCCTAATCTAGAATGACCAACACTTTCTATTAGGGCTAACAATCTCCCCCTAAGGGGTGGTTATTCAAAAGATGCTCCACGTGATTAGGTCTTCTGGCATCTTGGTCTTGAACTTTGTATGTAGTCATATAATAGTCTTGATTCTTTGTTCCTTCATGCTTTGTGATCTTTGATTAATGACTTTTAATCGTTCTTGCCTTTGATTAATATCTTTAATGGTTTGTAGTGTCGTCTTCTCCAACATACTCATATTTCTTAAAAATACTTTGAACTTCATACTTATGTCTTCCTCACTTGATACTTGGACTTGTTCTTGACTTTCTTGATTAGCTCTTGACTTTGACGTAACTCTTTGTCTTAAACTTGATCTTTTTGTCTTGAACGTTCTTTTCTTGAGCTTGTGGAGGATGAACTTCATAAGTATGAGTATGTGGAGGTGAAGAGGATGATGTTTGAAATGATGGTAGTAAACATCCTTTCCTCCAAGGGACTATTGATTCGAAAGAATCAACACGTATAAGTTTTCTCCAAAGGTTTACAAAGGAAATATGTAAACCCGAGTCGTTATCCCCAACGAAGGATTGAATGGAATTATGTGATCTCGATTCGTGATTGTGTGTGATCAATAGTGAAAATGGAGAGATTGGATTTTAAGACTAAAATTAATAAACATAAACTCAAAACAACTTAACAAGCATATATAAATCTACTACTAAACCAACAATAACAATAACAATAACAATAAACATCAACATGATTATCTAAACTAAAGGTAATAACCATCTAAACAAGCATCAATAAAACTACTCTAAATTACGCATTAAAACAAACATAATGATGAAACTAATAATAAAACTAATCATGCCATATAATTAAAGAGATAAATGAAAAAGGATTAGAAGTCACCAAATATGAAGATCGCGGATATAATGATCCCATAACATATTATAATCAATACCCAAATCTATAAGCTCATATACCCATCTTCTTCTTGATAGCTCCATAATCACCTTCATAATCAACTAATGCTCCAACTCAATTTATTTGTAATATTTTCTGGTTTTTAAAATATATTACCTTTTTATAAAAGACATAAAGAGAATACTACAATTATAAAATTGACGAGAAGGAAACTTTTAAGGTATAAAAGTTTATAACTAATAGTGAAACCCCAACAGATTACAATGAAATGATTGTTTAAAACTAGTTTTGTGGCACAACCGTAAAAAAATTCTAAAGCTTTAATAACATGAATAAAACATAAGTACCATTCTTGAACTAGCTGTCATAACAATTCAAAACAAAAGACCAATTTTTTATATGATAAAAACTAGAATATTATACTAATACTAAATTAACTAAATAAAAATGAACAAAGATGCGATTGACTTGTGTAGCAGAATCAAAACTAAAAAGAACTACATTTTTAAAATAAAATAAATCCAAAGCTAGACTAAAAGAGAGAGTGGTAAGAAATAAAAAAAAAAAAGTTTTTTTTATTTTTTTTCTCACGTTGGCTCCGTCTTTCTTCTTCTCAGTGACGACTACCTATCTCCCTCAAAATGACTGATGCCCTCTTGCTTTTTCATATATATATAATATATATATATATATATATATATATATATATATATATATATATATATACCCTCTTGCTTATATATATATATATATATAAACCGAATTTTTATAAAAAAAAATGCAAGAACTTATATCTAAAATGATGTAAAGATTAAATATTAGAAGGATAAAAAGTAATTAACTAAAACATAAAAATAAATACTTCAAATTAATAAGATATGAAAGAAACTAGATAAAGATTAATACCTTAAATTATCAAGATTTAACACAAGCTCTAACTATTTTAATTAAAATTAAAACTAATCTAAAAAAAAACTTAACAAAGAAAAAAAAGAAAATAAGAAGTGAAGAAGATGATGATATGCGGCTCTTTCTACTGCTTTTTCCTCTTTGATATACGTCAGCCCTCTTTTTCTTGAGATGGGATGGATTTTTGGGCCATGTGGGCTTAGAGATATTGATATACTCCCAACTTCAAATATGTATTCTTTTCATTCAGTGGCTTTTATTAATGATATTCCCATTCATTTTGCCTTGTGACATCAAATTGATATCTGATGTTTTTTTTTTCTCTTTCGTCTTAATGTGCCAACAAAGGAGATATCCACTTCATTTTATTAAATGCGCTGGTCTTCAGTTAGTATTTCATTTTTTCAATTTTTGCCTCGATGCTCCAAATTAAAATAACGATGGACTCGTAATTTTATGTTCTTTCCAATCTCGTGCTCGTTTTGTTGTTTTCTCTTGATTTTTGTTCATTTTTCTAGATATCCGTACCTGCACAATCACAAACACAAAAACACAATATATTTGGCATATTTGGTTAGTTTTTGGTCTTTTTGGTCCATTTTCTAAGGTAAAAGATATGTGTAATTTAACACACATCAACTATCATCAGTACCTGCATAAATATGTTAGCTGAAATCACCAATCGATTACGGTGGAATTTTCTTAGTGAATAGACCACTACGATTGTTTTACTGATGAATGTCTTGATTCCATTCACCTTGGTCGGGCACATCAGCCGTCCGAATCCGGTTAGGGACAGTTATCAATACTATGGATAAAATCCAAGTAAAGACCCACGTCTTAAGGAATCGATTCGTGAAAGGAATCTCCTTGGTGGGATTTCCAACACTTACAGGCTCAGACTTTGAGGGAATTAACAGCATAGTGTGAAAACTCTCTCTAATCCTTACAAAGGTTGTTCCTGAATTGGATACCCTCAAGAAGGCTTACAACAGATATACCGAAGTATACCCACAATTCAGGTGAGCCGCTGAAGTATACCGAGGTATCACTCCACGAATGTAGACCATTTGGAGTATAAAGTAACCATCATGATATGTATGGCAAGATCTGAAGATCTCATAAAAGATTCTTATACAACTTGTGTCTTTTTTGGCGAACACAAGTGTATGCATAGGAAGGTGTATCCTAAGAGATCTTTTGATGAATCTCATGGCTCTAGACTCGATTACGTGCGTTTTGGTTTTAGTCGTCGGAGGCATGGAGCAGAGGGCCTCCTTTTCAATATCAACACATCTCGGAGTGAAAGGTCGATAGATTATGCAAGGTTCTCCGTGAAAAATGAAACAAATATCTTTTAAGAGATACCTGAGTGGTTAGGAGGGGTTTTGCAGCGCGTCACTGGGTCCATGACGTCTTGTCTTCAATGCCGGTATCATCTTTGTGATAACCGATAGCAGATGTATTGACCCGGTTTCTGTTCCTAAGTTTATTGGATGGCTATTTCTTTTCACCCTTTTCACAAACTTTTCTTTTTAATTCTTCAACCCCTTCTTTCTCCTTTTATCACATTTCTCCTTTTTTTTCAATCATACCTAAGGACTTCTAATTCTAATCTATTGGAATTGTCCTTGGGTAGATCCCTCCGGCTCTGGCAGATCATTGGACAGAAATCTAACCTTAATCACCTTATTACTCCATGATTATCCTAGGTTGGTTCATTGATCACTTGCCATAAAACCTTTTGTAAAAATCTCTCAAAGTGTTTATGATTATAAAACACATTTTTGTTAATAAATTAGAGTTTTGCATTTTCTGAAATACTCCCCCTTCACATGTACTTATGCGTTTTTAAGATAAGTTTGCACATGTTGGGTAGAGTTCGCAATTTTGAATTGATCGATTTTTCAATGAACATGACTGATTCGAGACACGCTTACATCACTAGTTAGACTAGCTTGAAATTATTACCCGTCCTAGTCAAGTTCAAAGAGAATCTCTTGAGACGGTACACTCTACTTAGACAAGTCCTATTCGAGACACGCTTACATCACTGGTTAGACCAGCTTGAAATTATTTCCCGTCCAGGACAAGTCTTTTCGATTACTGACATTTAAGCTTCGTTAATTCGTTGGTTATATCTGAGTCGAGCTCTTTTGAGATTCTACAACGATCTTTAAACATTTTTTATCTCATTTTAATCACGTCTTCTCCCCCTCAAAAATAGCATATTCGTGATATTTTTGATATCAACTGATTAATAGAAAAACTTTTGGAGAGATAGACGGATTTGTTTTTGCATGAAATAGGAACATTTTTTGTTTTTATATTCCCCCTTAGTGAAAGCATATTTCAAACAGAAAGTTTAAAATCTTGATTAAGGGTTTGGAGGGAGTTATCTTTTTGAAATGCAAATTATGTACTAAAATGTACACAAGTCTTTTTGTGAAAATGAGTTTTTGTGTGAAATCTTTTCATTTGTTTATACTCGAACTTTTTTGAAAATGATTTCGTCTTTTAAAGTACGATTCCTGATCTGAAATAATCAGAAGTCGTCATTTATGCCCGGGTTTCGTACTGACGTATACGAAAGCCATCATGTTTTTAGGATAAGTGCTTGAAAAATATTTAAAACCTTTGTCTTGAATAAGCACTTTCCTTTCTTTGAAGCGCGGGTCCTGAACTGATGTGTCCAGAAGCCATGGTGAAGAAATTTTAGAGAAACGACATGTTTTAGAAAACATTTTAGAGAACTCTCGCTCAAGCATCTGTACATGTTCGTATCATTGTTGAATGACATTTCTAGATACGTACAAAATATCGATTATACGAGAGACATGTCGTGAGAAGAATATTTTTGGAGTTTTTTCTTTTATATTGTTTTTGTATTTTGAAATTTTCTATTTTTGTATTTTGATTTTGTTTGTTTTTCAAATTTTGTATTTTGATCTTGTTTTTATAAAAGAAATGGAAAATCAAAAATAGAAGATTGAAAAAATGATTTTGAAGAATTTACGGAATTTGAACCCTCTGATGAACTGGGTTCAGAGATAGTTGAATCACCAGCAACCAAAGACGAAGAGGTTTCACAAATAACCGTGTTAGAAGTACATGAATCATCACTCTGAGGGTGTTGACTGTCAACGGTTGTAATGGTTTCTACATCTTGTTGATGATTATCATATTATTTGTCTTGGTGCAAGTTGTTGGGAATACGTTTAATTAATATCAAGTGTCGATCATTGTTATATGTAATAGGTTGGTATTCATAATAGGCTTATATGTTAGTTATAGTCTATGACCCTTGTAGCAAGTCCATGGGCCTTGGCTTATGTTTAAACGTATGGATGGAAGGACTAGGAGTGTTGCCCTAGCCTTCCACTCCTATAAATACTCTTGTATACTTTCATTTTATTTTGTTGGTTATTTCACATAGTTACTAAACCTTTGTCAATTTATGTGTGTGATATAATCGGCCATTCTATCTCTCTCGATCTCATATCTCTCTCTTTAATATACTTGTGTTCTACTATTATGGTGACCTAATAAGTGGTATCAATCGCCTAAAGATCATTGAGTAGTGTGTTTAAGAGTTGTTCGTAGTTTCTTCTTCGTGTACGAGTTGGTTTTATGGTTACTTTGTGACAAAATATCATTTCTAGCATTCATTCTTCACGCTTGTAAAGTGTTAAGAACTCTATAGTGTTTAGAAGTTAGATTTGTAATGGAAAGTTTGGATCTTTGTGCTTTAGAACAAATTAGGATCGTAGTTTTATTAAGATAATTTATCAAAATTGGTCAAATTTCGTTTAAAACGTTAAAGCTTGAAACTTTCTTATCATTTAAGTGTTTTTAAACGTTTTTATCCAAAGAGAATCAGTTTAAACATCGTTTTTGATAGAAAGAAAGTGTTTTTGATAAAACTGTCCTTCATCGGAATTGCGTTTAAGGGTTTATCAGAATTGGATTTAAGGGTTTATCTGAATTGGATTAGTTTATCGGAATTGGATTTAAGGGTTTATCGGAATTGCCACACAAGGTTCTATCGGAATTGAACTTCAGGATTCATCGGAATTGATACTCAGTAGATTCCTTGCTTGTACAAGCTTGTGAAAATACTTCGACTTTGTGGAAATCTCCTATCTTGTATAAGATTAGTGAGATAACATCGGAATTGCATATTCTATCGAAATTGCTAAATTGCCATCACAATTGCAATCTTTATCGAAATTGTCAAGTTCCATCGGAATTCAGATAATCCATCGCAATTACCAAGTTCCATCGAAATTGCCAAGTTTTATCACAATTCAGATAAAGTCATTTCAATTCAGTTTACTCGTCGCAATTGGTAAACTGTGAACAGTGTTTGTCGCAATTCAGTTAACTCGTCGCAATTGGTAAACTGTGAACAGTGTTTGTCGAAATTGGACGTGAACAGTAATCATCTTAATTCAAACTTAACCGAAACCAACCTTCATAACTCACAACACACCTCTCAATTATCTACAAGATCCAAAACAACACAAGTTAACTAATCAACACAAGTTAACTAATCACAATCATGTCTCAACCACCTTATTTCAACTACTTTCAACAGTAGTATCCTCAGCAACCGCAGTATCCTCAACAACAACTATTCATGCAACAACATCAATTCTTTCCACAACAACAATCCCCTCAACAACAACCATACCTATAACAACCAATGTAATCCTTCCCACTTCCTGTAAAACAACCACATTGGTTTGATCAAATGTGTGAGGCCATCAGTAGCCAACAATCTAGACATGAAGCTGGATCACTTGACACAGCACCAATGCTCACTCCTGGTAATTATGTTCAATGGGCAAGTCGATTCTTAAGGTTCATAGAACTCAAGAAACCACATGGCAAATATATGAAAAAGGTTATAATTGAAGGTCCATTCCAAATGCTAACTACAACGGTTCCTGGAGATCCAACTTCTACTCCTCCAAGACCTGAAACTGTGATCCCTGTTCCTGAAACTCAACTTACTGTAGAGAAAATACTTCATCGTGAAGCAAATGAACTTGCAATGTCATACATTCTTCAGGGAATACCTAATCCGATTTTCCGAAGCATTGATGCTCAGAAAACTGCTAAGGACATGTGGGAACACATTCATCTATTAATGGAAGGCACTGAACTAAACCAAGAAGACATGGAATCCAAACTTTACCTCGAATATACAATGTTCATGATTGAATCAGGGGAGTCAATAGAGTCTTATTACCATCGGTTCACAAATATCATCAATGACTTGGACAGACACAACATTGTTTTACCAAGGATTTCAATCAACACTAAGTTTCTCAGCTGTCTTGGTCCAGATTGGCAAAAATATGTCACATTTGTTCATCATGCTAAAAATCTACACAATGCATCTTATGGGTTGTTGTATGATTATCTGAAGCACCATCAATCTAAAGTTGACAAAGATCGAGCTCTTCATGTTACTTATTCACCTTCTACAACTCCAAATTCATTGGCACTGATAGCTCAATCTCACTTTGCTCCACCTCCATAGTCAAATCATGCTTATGTCCAACAACAACATCACTTTAACTACCCTCAACAAACCCCATCGACCCAACTCGTTCCATATGAGTCAACACAGCAAACAACTGACAATCAAATTGTCCCCTATGACAACACTGACACCATGTTCTACACAAATACAAACAATGATGAAGACGATGCATTCAACTCTTTGAATGAAGGATTTGCACTCATTGCTCGTGCTTTCAGCAAATTCTCTAACAAATCCAACAATCGTCTTCGCACTTCATCTAACACAAGGAAACAAGCTGTTGTACAAGATGGACGGGTTGAAATTCAGAATCGTACTTATGGAAGAATTGGATCAGGAGGTTATATGGGAAATTCAGGAAATGGACAACGGTTTAATGCAGCTAGTGGAAATAGGAACAATGCAGGCGCTCCTCAGAAAAGGGTTGAACTTGTTGAAACTAGGAATACAGGGACTAGGAATACTATGGTTAAGTTCTATAACTGCAATGGGAAAGGTCATCTGGCTAATGCATGTCCCAAACCTGGAGACAGAGGCAGTGAGTTTCATAAGCAGGCACTACTTCTAGCTCTAAAGGATGAATCAGGGGGCACTCTCACTGACAAAGAAAACAGCTTCATGGCAAATGCATATTCAGATGATGACATGGAGGATTTGGAAGCAAATGCAGTTGTGATGTGGTAAACATGCAAGAACTTCACATGAGTGCCACAGGTCGAATGTATGATACTGATGGTCTGTCTCAGGTACCTGATCCAACAACATGTCTAATACATGAAATTGCATCACCATCTGCATCTGCATCACACGAGGAGCAAGTTGTTCAAAATGACTCATTATTATCTCCTCAAGAAGATGAACAAATGAACAAATGAACACAGTTGTTACATTTGATGATGATCAAATTTACCCAGTTGTTACATTTGATGATCCAATTGATGACGATAACAATGATCAAATTGAACAAAATGAACCTTATCTCGGTCCAGATCCAGAACTCATGACCTTACTCTTGACCACCCAATCCCAATTGGACTCACAAAAATCTCAGATTGAAAAATGCAATGAAATCAACAGAACATTAAAAGCAAAAGTTGCATCATTAACTGCAGACCTTGAGTGCTGTAAAATACAACTCACAAATTTTGAAACAAAAGATAAACGAGAACAAGGTTTTGAAGCTGCATTTCAAAAAACCTATGTCAAAGAACAAGATTTACAACATCAAATACGAGAATTAGTTGCTTTCAAACATTACTTGGTTTCTCAAATGGAACAAGAAAAATTAGAATTTAAACAACAGGTTGAACACCTCAATTATGAACTTTCAAAAACAAAAACAGAGTTGTCAACTTGTCAAGCTAGTTTTTCTGAACATAAACAAGTGTCTAGGAAACGAATCGATTCTTATCTTGATGAAATCGTAGATTTGGAATGTAAATTAAAAGAGTTTCAAAAAGTTGTTTATAAAACTGGTGAGTCTGTAACAACAATTCAAAAGTTTACTTTAAAGCAAAATTCCCAAGGTTATGGTTTTGCTATTGATGATGACAAACCACGTTTTCTACACAAAGCACTCAAGGAAAATCCAAAGTTGTATAGTGCAGACCACCTCTTTGATGATTCTATTATGCGTGTTGTTGTATATAACTGTGAGGAAGAACAGGAACAGGACGAAGATAGTCGATCAAAAATGAGCAATGTTAAGTTCAATAAACCATTTGATTATTCAAAAGTGTCTCATATTTCTGACACCTCCATTCCTCAAAAAGACATGGTTTGTAATGCAAATTCATAAATCTTCTTATGATGTTGGTCCTGTTAAACCAGTGGCACAAATAAATGGTCCTTTACCAACTTCTGAAGTAATTGCACCATTACCTAAACGATGTCTTGTACTTAGATACTTTGATACGTTTATGGAAGACATCAACCTTTTAGAACAAGCAATTGAACGTAACTCTGAGATAAAAATTTCCACTTTTCTATCTGCTTACGAAAAAGAAAAAAGAGAAATTTTTCAAAAACAATTTTACCATACGTTAAACATTTACGTCTTTGTGCTACACACTAGGAACAAGAACTCCAAACAGAAGTAACATCCATGATGAACACTTTCAATGCAACTGAAAATTCGATCTCAAAACAAAAACGTCGAAACAAAGTTTTACAAAATGAAGTTGATCGACTCTTGGAAGATGTTCTAAGTTTTGATATTATCTCTGTGGTTATGAATTCGATTTATGAATCTTGCAATTCTATGCTTGTTGATAATCACACTGCTGACACTAAAACGTTGAGACACGAAATTGAAACTTTAAAAAGAAAAAATGAGAGAATCATTAAACACTGTGATGATGTGCAAAGTAAACTTTCAACAGAAATTTTTCAACTTAATCATAAGCTACAATGGTATCAAACTCAGAGTCTTGATTTTGAATTAAAATTGCAAAGTCAAAATGAAACGATGTCCTTTCATGACAGTCACACATCCAAAGTTGAGAATCTTGAAGATGAAAATGCGGTTTTAAAAAGTTAAATTTTCAAATATGAAAAGGAAATCGATGAAGTTTGTCAAAATCGTAATGACACCGTTCGCTTAAATAGAGAACTCGATTCAAAAATTCAACAAAAAGAATCACATCATCATTGAACTTAAAGAGAAAATTCAGTTACTAGAAAAAGGAAAGTTTGTTAACACAAATGTGATTGCATCGGGAATGTACAAAATGGACACAACACCTAGGAAAACATCCCCTCAGACTACTAATTTGAATCCTTCCACTTCTACATGAATAGTCCCCACTACTAGCATTAGCAGATCAAAGCGTAAGAGCAACAAACAGAAGAATAGGATCTGGCAACGTAGAAGCGGAAAACTAGAAGCATCAGAAGTAGAAGATCAATTTAGGAATTTGAATAAAACGCATGTTGTGTTTGATTTAGATTCGAACTTAAAAAATTGTAATTCTAATATCGATGTAACGAATGCTCAGACTTTGAATGTTTTGAATGTTAATGCATCTTGTATGTTCTGTCGTAAAAGTATGTTATCTGGTGATCATACGAAATGTATTGCAAAATCTCTTTTTACTCGTAACAAGAAACGTACATCTGGCATTCCCTCTAGGCCCACTATTGCTTCTAAGTCTGTGCTAGGAAAACCGCCAAGTGTAGTTTCTAAAAATGCCTTAGACACACCCATAGTTGCGCATACAACTCCTAAGATAATCCCATCACCTAGCAAATTCACTAAGAAGAAAGCTAAAACTAGTTGGACATGGCAACGTTGGTTACAAAGGAAACCTAGTTTTACATGGCTACCTAAAGTTATTAATAACTGTGTTACTAACCCAACGGAACCCACAAATTCTCTGGGTTCTACCGTTACCATCACTCCATCTTTGTCGTCTTCGTGTGATGCAGGTGGTACAAATTGTTCTATGGATTGTGGATAGCAGCTGTACCCGACATATGACAGGCAATCTCAAACTGTTAGTAAACTTTGTTGCAAAGTTCATCGGCACTGTCATATTCGGGAATGATCATTTTGCTGCTATCATGGGCTATGGAGATTACGTCAATGGCAACATTGAAATTAGTCTTGTCTATTATGTCAAAGGCCTTGGTCACAACCTTTTCTCCGTCAGTCAATTTTGTGATGGGGATTTGGAAGTAGCATTTCGGGAGAAAACTGGTTTCATTCGTGACTTACAAGGAAATGATCTAATTTCGGGCACTTGTGGAACTAGTCTTTACACCATCTCAATGTCTGATATGATTGCTTCTTCTCCTATATGTCTGCTCTCCAAAGCACATTTGACAAAATCATGGTTATGGCGTAAATGACTATCTCATCTGAATTTCAAAACCATGACTAAACTCGCACGTCACAAACTAGTCGATGGTCTTCCACGGTTTCGATATACAAAAGATCACTTATGTCCAGCTTGTGAACAAGGAAAAAGTACTCGTGCACATTTCCTTTAAAAAATAGAATGCAATACAGATCACGTTCTTCAACTACTTCATATGGATTTTTGCGGCCCTATGCGTGTTCAAACGATAAACGGTAAACGCTACATTCTAGTAATTGTTGATGACTACTCCAGATGGACTTGGGTCTATTTTCTCCGAAGCAAAGATCAAGCTCCTTCAATTATCATCACCTTTCTCACAAAAATTCAAGTTCAGCTTCGTAATAAGGTCAAAAAAGTTAGAACAGACAATGGAACTGAATTCAAAAATCAAACTCTTCAATCTTATTTTGAGAAAGTGGGAATTGAACATCAAAAATCTATTGCAAGAAGTCCAGAACAGAATGGGGTTTTCGAACAACGCAACAGGACGTTAGTGGAAGCTGCAAGAATGATGTTAATCAATGCTCAATTACCAGATTACTTATGGGCAGAAGTTGTATCAACTGCATGTCATACCCAAAACCGTTGTATGATCACCAAACGGCATCACAAAACTCCTTATGAGATTGTTCACAACCGCAAACCGAATATTCAATACTTTCATGTATTTGGTTCTCTTTGTTATCCAAATAATGATCATGATGATTTTGGAAAGCTCAAAGCAAAGGCTGACATTGGTATCTTCATTGGATATTGTGAGAACTCCAAAGGTTTTCGAATCTAGAATCGTTGTACTAGAGAAATTCAGGAGACTATTCATGCTAATTTTGATGAGCTTACAGAAATGGCTTCTGAGCAAAACAACTTAGGACCCGCAACCAAACGTCTAAATTTTCCAGATCAATCAGCTACACCTCTTTCACTTAACCATAAAGAATTGTAAACCTTTTTTGCTCCACTGTTTGATGATTCTTTTTCATGTCGTGCACCAGATGTATCACCAACTTTCGCTGCATAACCTGATAATAATCCAATACCTGATACACCTGCTACTACAACAACAACCGTTGCTTCAGATGCACCTCAAATTGAATCTCCATCGACAGCAGAACAAACCGCTTCCAACACTGACAATGCAGCTGAAGATCTTCAACAACAATCAGTACCCGAACCTGCAGATTATGACCCAAATGTGTTCTTTAATCCATTTGCACCGACTTCAACCATTCCTGATATTGAAGAGTCATCAAGACGCAATTTGGACCCGTCTAATCTGCATATGTTCTATCAACATCACCCTTCAACACATCATTGGACTAAAGAACACCCCTTAGTAAACATCATTGGAAATCCCTCAGCTCTAGTTATGACAAGACGAAAACTTCTTACCGATGCTGAAAACTGCATCTACGCACTCACAGTTTGTCAAGATGAACTCGAAAACATCAAAGACGCACTAACATACGACAACTGGATTGAGTCAATGCAAGAAGAACTCGACCAATTCAAAAGACTAGAAGTATGAGAGTTAGTTGAAAGACCAGATGGTGTCTATGTCATCGGACTAAAGTGGATTTGGAAAAACAAGCTAGATGCTGAAGGCACAGTGATTTGTAACAAATCGCGTCTGGTAGCTAAAGGATTCACTCAGTAAGAAGGATGTAAAACCCTAAAATTCGGATATCAAATTTACGTCTAATTTCAAATTTTACCATAAACTTTATAATGATTTAATTAGACCCTAAACTATATATTATGTATTACAATTAAATTAATTAGTAACTAACGTAAGTTTCTACTTAATTAAATATTTGAACACACAAAAATAAAACCTTCCTAATCACTACAAGATAACACACGTTTTCTTTAGTATGGCACCATATGACTTTCACATTCAAATGAGATAATAATCCCATAATTTTATCTCTTATATCAATCACATAACCGAACCAATCAAACACAATTAAGAGGCAATTAAAACCTTCCATATTTTCTATACATGCTCCTCCCTAATTTTAGTTATAACGCAACGAAACAACTAAAACAAACACAAAGTTCCTGCTTGTTTTCTCTCCAAGATCAAGAGGTCGAACGTTGATTGCTATTGGTGTTCATTCAAGGCATTAAGGGTTGCTACTATTGGTTCGTGGGTTAGGGTTTGTGATTCGTGAGGTTTCTTATTCTTGTTTCAGTCTTATTCTCGTTAACATCAGAAGGTATCACCAAACACTCTTGTTTTCTGTTCCAATTCGACACACATAGGCATGCTAATCTGAATATCTAAAACACTAAAGACCTAAACGTCTATATGCTAATCTGAATCTGATATGTTTTGCTATTCGATTAATATGTAAAAGATCACATGAAATCATGAATTTACATGCCTAAACGTATGTATTCGATCTAGTATTTCGGTTTCTATTCGACCTGATCTAATTCGACCCCTATTATATTCGACTTAATCTAATCTAATGCAACCCTAATCTGGTCTTTAATGCATGCTTATGAATCTGGTTATAAATCCTAGGATATTTAGTATGAGGCATATGGAATTTATGAGTCGAATCAGGGCTTACTGTGTGTCATTTTATGTGTGCTGATGGTGTCGTAAATTCGTGTGAGGTTATGCACAATTGTGTGTCGATCTAGGGGCTGCTAAACATGTGTGTCATGGACTAAATAACCTATGAAACATGTAATATAATCAGATCTAAAGAAGGATTAGACATAGGGCGTTGTGGTCTCATTAAAACAATTAGATGTCTCGTTAATTATTGCGTCTTATGTGTGCTTGTATGTGTGATCCTATGTATGTTGTATAAGGTGTAAACCAGGTTATAATCTGAATTAGATATGCTAAGATGTCGTGGTATTGGTTTGGTTAAACTTAAGTCGTTTGCTGTCTCGTTTTCTATGCTACCCAGATTTGAGTCAAATTGAACGGGGTCTAAACTAATGATGCTAACGTATTTTTGTGTGACTCTTGAGTCTAAAACTTAGTTTAGGATGTGTGCTCTCTGGATATTAAGTTTTATAGCCATTGGAGGTGGGGTAGAAGGTCCTTTGATTTTTACAAGATTAAGTGTCAAAACTATGTTTTGGATGTCTAGATTCCAGTCGCTGTTTTTGATTTTTAGTTATCAAACCATAAGGAATTAAGAGATCTCATTTGACAAGGAGGATTTTTAAGATGTATAAGACTTACTGGAATTTTTGTGGATTTTTCTGAAAGGTTAAAATAGGTTAATTAAATACAAACTTTCAGGGTATACCTGCAGTGCACTTTTTGGACAGGTCTGGAAAAATGATTTTTGTTTGGATACTTGCCCTTTGAAATAAAATCTAGAAAAATTATAGTAATTACCTAACATGTATAAGTATCTATGATAATTATTTGAGCACATCAGTAAGTATATAAGTATGGTTTTAAATTCATAAACAAAGGGGCTTAAATGTGATAAAATCTGAAATATGTTATGAGTTACGGTTTTGGTGTAACCTGATCCCATTAAATATGTTTTGACGCTAAATTCATTTGAAAACCAATCCAAGATACTTTTAAACCTATGTTATGAATACTTAATATTCCACATGTGAAACCCTAAAACACATTAATGAATGAGCTCATAAGTACTTAAAATCCGTTATGATATTAAATAAGTGTATAAGTAATATATGATTATAATTCGTGTAGATTCGGTGAAGAAAGAGTGATACACCTTTCCTTGTGTTCTTTTCCATTTTCTTACAATTTCATAAGGTACATATATTCTACCCTTTATCAGTAAGGGTTTTCTCATGACTCGTTTCGTTATGATATGGTTTGATTCGTTCGTGACTTCAATATTCGCATTTGAATCCTTTGATATTTTGTAATCCATTAGATATTATGACTTGTATGAAAAACCTTTTTGAATATATATCTTAATGATGATTTTGAGAAATTCTATTTTTAAAATGATTTCTATGAATACGAGGTAACACCACTTTTTATATAAAGGTTTAGTGACTCTCATAAAAACGGCTTTTAAAAGAATACTTTCATGAAAACAACATTTAAATGATTTTCATAATTACATAATTTGGTTGTACTCTATCCTTAAGGATTTCTCATGACTCATTGTTTCCTGATATTTGTTATGCTTTGATCCGTATTTGTTTAGTTATTTGTTTGATTATTCGTTTCATGCTATATTCTATTCATATAGCTATTATCTGAGTTGGATAATTTATAATTATCCCTTATCATTAGATTGCATGTACTATGCTTATTATGTTGACCATATTTGTAGCCAGTCATGGGGAGTCCATGGCCTTGCAATTGATGCACCAATGGTATTGACGCTATCTGTGGAGGTGGGTTTTTGTCCACAGCGTTCCCATTTGATTATATAGCGCACCTGGCCCGTGTTTATTATATGTATGTTTAGTCTAGAACTGGCATATGTATCTCTGTTTTGAAGGGAGCGTATGGAAGCATCCTAGCTACTTTGTTCAGTTATGATATATATTTGTGAATGGACTTGAGTGTGTGCAATACACCCCCTTTCACTATTTGGTACATTGAGCTAGCTACTCCATGTATAATTTGCTATATGTTTTGTTGGGCATTTCCTTTGATATTGATATCCACTTTATGTTCATTATTATGTTTTGATCCCTTTCATATGTTCCATATTCTGTTTGACATCTTATTTAGCAGGTTCACTTGGATTCATTCGCTTATTCATTTCGTATACGCTTATTACCTTTCATTTGTTTATATATGTTCACTGAGCGTTAGCTCAGCCGCATGTTCTTTTCTCTGTGGCAGGTTATAAGCGGGATGCTGGGCATGAGTGTTGAGAGTAGAAGATAGAGGACCTACCCTTGATTAGATTCCATTATTGGAGTTATGATTGTAGACATTATGCTTTGGATATGTACTGTATTTAGATTATTGTTTGGATTATATTTCGTAAGTCCTTGTAATTCTTGACTTAGTATATAATAAGAAGTCTTCCGCTTGCATTTATATGTTCTGATTGATACCATAATGTTGCACTTAGACCCTTCTCGGGTTGGGGTGTTACAGGAATTGATTTTGAATAGTCCTTTTGTCACAACTCGTAATTTCATGTCCTTTTACAAGCTTCAAATTTCACTATTCATCTCAGAAATTACTATTCATGGGTTACTATTCATCATTTCACTATTCATCGTTTTTTAAGTTAGTTTGAGACTTTGAAAAGTTTTCAAAAATTTTACTATTCACATGACACTATTCATTCCCGGAGGGAAATCACTATTCATGGGCATCATTCATCATGTTGTAAACCTGGTTTACGGGTACTCAAATGCGCGTAACCAGTTAGGTTTAGCCACGTATTCATGCATCATCAGTAAAAACACATCATACAGACTAGAGTAGTCTGCATATCATCAGTAACATCATTATCATATCAGTTCATGCACGGGTTGTGTGATTTTCATTAACGTATGCTTAATTTTTTAATTAACGTTACCACTCAGTCATTTCTACTAACATTATACCCAATACTCCCGACTATGATCCTAACACATTTTCAAACTAATTATAATGATATAGAAATTATATTATTACTTTACCCGGTGTTTTTAAACCAATTGCTACATTTTCCGTTAGGAGCTTATAACTCCGTCGGTTTGTGAAATTTCAATCCGATAATTACTCTAACACTCGATTCATGCAAGGAATATGGTTTTATAATTTTTACAACTTCGTCGTATTTTATTTCACCTCGTTATGTTTTATTTCTAGTTAACTCGGTACCCGATAACACCTAATGTATACCTTAAACTAGCTAATTCTAATTAAATGGGAGACACATGCATTAACTAACATCAAATCCATCCATTTTAACCCACATGTGCCGCCCCCCTAAAACACCCCTAATTCTTCCTTCACTTGATTACTAGTACCATCTCATTAATGCAAAGTAGCTTAAGTTTCTTGATTTATTTAGCCAAACACATACACTTCACAATTTCACTAGCAAATAAGCACCAAACTCTCTCTTTTTCTCTCATGTGGATCGGCCAAACCCAAGAACACCAAGATCATCCATAAATTTTTGAAGTTCAAGTATAAATCAAGCTCCATTTACACTACTAGTTAAGGTTTTGTGATTAAATCTCAAAGTTTCTTACACATTTCTCATCAAAACTCATCAAATATCCAAGTAAGTTTCAAGAACACATTTTGATCATCTTATACTTTCATTTGATTCATATGATTATGTATTTTCAAGTTATACTAGTTAATCATGCAACATATTTATGTTTTAGATACCACTTTGCACATAAACTATCTTTAACACTAGATCTATAAGTTTCACTAGTGATCTCATGAAATCCACCAAGGTTGGTGATGTTTAGGACCCCATGACACCCTAAGAAGGTGTATGGTAGGATTTGCGAACTTGTGGAGTTGATTTGAAGTGGTATGATCAAGTTTAGAACCAAGGAAATGAGTTTTTAACAATCTAAATAACCTACTGTCCAAAATCGTGTAAACTGGAAAACTCAGAAAATGTTGAACTATTTTGGCCTTCATATTCAGAAAGTTCTTTCAAAAACGAAACCGTGGCCGCTTGAATCACTAAAAACCGACTTACGATGAGAAAGTTATGATTTTTCAAAGTTAGACGCCGAAAACTAAAATTCTGAAAATTTAGTTGCTGATCGCCGAGATTCAAAGGACAAAACGAGGCGTTAGACGTGATCTAGATGACCCGGCCTACTGAGATTATGTTAGTTCATGTTTATACGAATCCGTGGATATAAAGAACATAGAAAACGAGCTTATAACGACCGAGATATACAAGTTTAAAGCCCGACGTATCATGTTTATTTTGACAGCCCACTAATAGAAAATGTTCTAAGTAAAAAAACTAGTGTTTTTGCGAGACATAACATTGATAGCCGATTTTCTAATTGATCGAGGCGCGTATGATCAAAAGTTAAATGAAATGACATTAAGACATGGTTACAAGGTTTTCAAAAACGTCGAGTTTGATCACTAACACTTAACGTACAATATTTCACGACTAGTTTCACGAAGCCATTTTGGGCATATTTTCACAAGTTAAGAAAAATATTAAATTGCGACGAAAACATTATATTTGCCGATAGAACACCAAATGAGGATCGTGGAGTACCGTTTCAACATAATTACACGAAAAGTAGTTTATAACTTAGCGAGACGTCAAAAGTGTATTTTTTGTCGGTAAACGTTAATTTCAAAACTAACAAGTGGTATCGTTAACATACGTATTTGCATGTGTTGCATTGTATCATTGCTTACATTGGATCACATCATTCATAATAGTTCGCGGTTAGAGACCAAGCTTTATTTCATCACATCCATCATTGTCATTGTTGCTATATCATATCAGGTGAGTTTTCATAGCCCCGCTTTCAATTGTTTACATAATTTTCTAAATTCTCGGGGGAGAATACATTCCACCATTTTTATATGCGGACCAAAGTATCCAAACTCATTACATTGCTTAAGTTACATCATTGCCCAGATTTAAAGTCCCCTTTATTATCATGAACCGTTAATTGTGAGCAAGCGAGAGTGAGTGAATAGATCTATTGAGGGTGACTCCTCCGTTCGGGTTGGTAGCACCAACGGGTCAAACGAACACATTTCATTTCTGTCATATTAGAGTGATTGGCAAACACTCAGTTGGGGCATTTCATTCAGTCTAGCTTCGGGGTCATGAGCTTAGAGTTAATGTATCATTTTTATGTGGCATGGTTTTGTCATACACTTTATACTTGTGGTTTCCGTAGAAGCATTTCATTTACATAAACCTATGAACTCACCAACATTATTGTTGACCATTTTTAGCAATGTATTTTCAGGTAATTAAGGTATCGCATGTTGGCTTGCATAAGGACATGCATGGAGTCGCGGAGTCGACGCGTCTCACTTTACATTTTTACACACTTATCTATCGTTTGATTTGTATGACCTTGATTTTCCGCAAACATGTTTCACCTTTTGGGACCTAAACTTTGTAACTCTGAATGTTTTAAATAATCAAATGATGTATTTTCTAAACGACACTTTAGGTCGTTCAATATAACTGTAACTGTAGTGCTATGACCAGTCCCGCCCCCGGATGTTCCATTCCGCTGCAAGTCACGAAATTTGGGGGTGTGACACCTTTGCTCCAGTTTCTAGGCATGAGGTTGTCCGTATCTTTTTGGCATATGCTGCTCACAAGAATATGGTTGTTTATCAAATGGATGTGAAAACGGCATTTCTAAATGGTCAATTACGTGAGGAAGTTTATGTTAGTCAACCAGAGGGATTCGTTGATCTAGACCATCCCAATCATGTGTACAGACTCAAGAAGGCCCTTTACGGACTTAAACAAGCCCCAAGGGCATGGTACGATAAACTAACTACTTTCTTGCTTGCCAATCATTTTACTAAAGGTTCAGTGGATCCAAATTTGTTTATTCAAAAACACGGGGAGGACATTTTAATTGTTTAAATCTATGTCGATGACATTATTTTTGCGTCAACAAACAAAAAATATTCAAATGCTTTTCCAAAATTAATGAAACA
Source organism: Artemisia tridentata subsp. tridentata (assembly GCA_021014915.2). Lineage (NCBI taxonomy): Eukaryota > Viridiplantae > Streptophyta > Magnoliopsida > Asterales > Asteraceae > Artemisia > Artemisia tridentata. Next base: position 302,479,504 of record CP139507.1, on the reverse strand, counting down.
AAATTTTGAAATGTCCATGATGGGTGAACTTACGTTTTTATCAGGACTCCAAGTTCATCAATCACCCCATGAAATTTTTTTAAGTCAGTCCAAGTATGCTCTTGAGATTTTAAAGAAACATGGCATGACAAGTTGTGATACGTATAACACACCTATGTTTGCATCATCCCCAAAGCTGGATGCTGATTTACATGGTACACCTGTTGACCCTACAAAATACCGTAGTATGATTGGGTCCCTCATGTATCTAACAGCCAGTAGACCAGATATAGTTTTTGTTGTATACCTATGCTCCCGTTATCAGTCACGACCAACTGAAAGACACCTCTCTGAGGTTAAAAGAATCCTTCGATACATAAAGGGAACCATCCATTTGGGGATCTGGTATTCGAAGGATTCTGGTTTTGAACTAATAGCTTTTTCAGATGCTGATCATGCAGGAAATTTAGACACACACAAAAGTACATATGGGGGAGTGCAGTTTCCAGGAGACAAACTTGTATCTTGGCAGTCAAAGAAGCAGGATTGCACTTCATTGTCATCTATAGAATTGGAATATGTAGCCATGTCAGCATGTTGTGCTCAAGTCATTTGGATGCGATCACAGCTGATGGACTACGGTTACATATTCAATCAAATTCCCATATACTGCGACTCCAAGAGTGCCATTGCCATCTCATGCAACACGGTTCAACATTCAAAGTCAAAACATATTGCACTTCGATATCATTTCATCAAAGAGCATGTTGAAAATGGTACAATTGAATTATACTTTGTAGGTACTGAATACCAATTAGCGGACCTATTCGCCAAAGCCTTGCCCTATGCAAGATTTGTGCAATTAGCTCACCAAATTGGAATGCGGTGTTTGACTCCAGATGATTTGAACAACTTTCTTAAACACAACTAAGAAAGTCAAACACCAAAACCTTATTTGTAAATATCTTATTCAAAAACACAAAAAGATTTTTCATTTTTCATTTCTTTATTTAAAAAAAATGCAAGTACAACATATCCTTCAACATCTTGTTCCTTCAAACATATTTACCAATTTTCCCGAACAAGTGTTGAGGGGGAGTATGAAATTCAAATTTTAATATTTTCCTTTAAATTTGTACCTGCATATTTTCTAAAAAGATGTTGTTTTAAACATGTGTTAGTTTTGTGTATAATGATATTAATATTTGTATGTCCGGTTTCGAACCCGAGACTCGGGATTGCACACAATACGTGAGAGTTCCATTGGTTTGAATAATTAAATATATATTTTATATTTATATTTATTTATTCATTTCACTAATAACACTTAACGACGGTTAGTACTTAACGGTGTTAAAGATAACGACCGTTAAAGGACTAAAAGTGAAAAGAAAGATCTAGAAACCCACAAGGGGTTGTTTGGGCTGCCGATTGACCCATTGTATGGGTGGGTCGGTTTTGTGATGGCTTAGGGAACAAGTTTTGTGTTTTAGGTTTTGCCTATAAATACAAATTCACTTGTTTTGATTTTCACCTAATCAAGTATCCCTAACTCTTGCCAAACTTCTCTTCTTTTCTCCTTCTTGCTATACCTTGATCGACCCATTTTTTTAAGTTCACTAGAACTTGGCGATTCAAGTGTTGCAACAAAGTGTTTGGTTTGTTAGTGATCTTGAACCTAGCTTTCCCATTGGAACGCTACTATCGCGTGTGTACAAGAACGAGTGACAAGCTCAATTTTAGCTTGTGATTCTTGGTGGTTTTACCTTGTTTGGTTCGACATATACATAAACCAAATTAGGGTTCTTGTTGTTCTTGATTGATTACGCGATTAAGGTACGTATTTATTTAAGTTAATTAATTACATGTTCATTAGATCTTTCCGCTGCGTGCTTTGTGATGTTTTATGTGTTTATGATTTTAATAGTTCACATATTCCAACAGTGGCATCATGAGCCTCGTTTAGAACTTGTAATTAATTACTAAAACCTAAAAATTGGATCTTGTTATAGATACATGCATTTAATTTTCTAGGGTTTTTATTATGAAACCCTAATTTTATATATGTGGATCGATCCACTATTAATGAGTTAGGGTTTATGTTAGTTTTAATTAAAACTTGTTAGAAACCCTAGATTATGCATGGAAAAATTTTTAGGGATTAATTTGTGAATACTATGTGATGTCACCAATTAATTAAATACGTACTAAATATTAACATATTAATATGGATTGCATGATTATGTGTTAATATGGTATCCATGACAAAATCTTGCATGTTTTGTCATGGTTTGATGTATGGGACGAATTGTATGTATTATTTGCTACATGATTTAAATAAATCTAAAATTGGGGAAGACCTCAATATATTAATTAAAAGGTTATGTGCAATGTGGTATCTAACTAACTAAAACTTACGCGGCCAAATTTATTTGGTGCTGTGGTCCATTGGGCACAATGAGCTCGAAAACCAATGGGAGTTTTGTTAGTTACATACATTTAAATTTCACATAGAATTAATAATAGGATTTATTGAAAAAGGTTTGCATGTGGCTATATGATATCGTGGATGATCATATATTTGTTATTATGTGTTTATTTATTTTTGTGAATTACTTGATCTTTTGTGTTTTATATTATGATGGATTGTAAACAACAAAAGAGGGTAATTTTTCATAATAAAAATAAATAAGACTAATAACTATGAAACCTTTGTAGTAATTTTCATTATTGCCAAGTCTTATGTGCCGACAGTGGTTCGCTTCGCACGGTAATTTGCTCCCAGGCGAGACTAGCAATAATAGATTTACTACATTAATTGTTTTAGCAAGAAAATTATATTCTTTTAGTTGATTGATTGCGACTGTATTAAGTGGTCGAAGCGGCGGACCTAAAATTGACAAACTAAAAAGTGGGTTCTAGTTGGTTCGCATTAAATTGTGACCTTAGAGGGGCACGGTTTTAACCAGCTTCGGCGGCTGTCGTCCCTACGCCCGCCTGTGCGTCAATTTTAGACTTACCAAGTACACCACAACTAATACGAAGCATCTTAAGGCAATGTTGTAATTTATTCAACGCCTCAATTAAAAGATTTGATAATTTGAGCTACGAATTAGTAAATGGTTTTGTTTTTGAAAACATATATGCTACAAAGATGAATGCATGACATCTTTGTACATATTTTTTGATTTAACACATCAAAATTTTATTACCCTATAAATTTAAGTTATATGTCACCCAACTACAAAAAGAAACACCTAAGGTTTCATCCTACATCACTAGCAGCCAAAGCTGAATGTTGATGTTCAAAGGGTGGTCATCTAAGGGTAAAATTGAGTACTTTATTGCTAGCAGCCAAAGCTGAATGCAATAAACCGACGTCAATTTACAGTTTCTTAAGTTGGTTAACTTAATTGGGCACTTTCATTACTAGCAGCCAAAGCTGATGTAATGAAACGGCGCCAAGGCATAAAGAATTGGGGATGAAACATGCTTACATTTTGCAACTGTTGTTGGCAATATAAATGTAAGTCCCAAGATTTCTAGGAATTGCAATTTGACATTGGCAATTGGGTGATCCCGTACCTTTTTTGAGCACTTTTATTACTAGCAGCCAAAGCTGATGTAATGAAACGGCGTCAATTAGGATCCTAGTTTTCTTAGAAAATTAAATGGTTTTTAAACCAATGGGTGCTTAATTTTCTTGAAATGTTTAATTATCGAAAGTACTAACTTTTGAACTTTTTCTGTAGAAATGGCCCAAACCGGAAACTCGTCAAACATGACTTCCTGTTTCAAGATGATGCTTGAAAAGGAAAAACTGACTGGGACTAAGAATTTTAACGCTTGGTATCGCAATCTAAGGCTTGTTCTTAGGATTGCCAAACGTTATGAATGTCTTACTGAGGTTCTTCAAGAAGCTCCTCCTGCAAACTCTTCTAATGAAATACTTAGAAAGTACACTGAAACCTATGACAGGCACAATGATGCGGCCTGTCTCATGCTATCGGGGATGGATGATCAACTGGTCAAACAGTTTGAGAATTATAGCCCGAAAAAACATGATTGATGAACTGACACGTATGTTTCAGAAATCACCAATGGCTGAATTGTATGATATACTTGACAACTTGGGCAAGTGTAAGCAGGATGCCACAACACCCGTAAGTGATCATGCACTTAAAGTGAAAGGTTATCTAGACCAACTAGATGAACTTAATTGTGGGTTTGTGGAAGACGTTAAAGTTGGCCTCATCAACAAATCCCTCAATGAGGAATTATATGGTGATTTTGTGCGCAACTTTAACATGCATTGCAAGGGGAAGACATTTTCTGAATTACATGCAATGCTTATTGAGCATGAGAAGTCCCTCACTAAGAAAGCTCCTACACCTGCTGTTATGGCAATAAGAGGTGGTAGAGTAGCTAAGCCCGGTAAACCGAAACATGTGAACAAGAAAGGAAAAGGCAAAGCTGACAAGGGCAAGCAGATTGTGACCTATCAGCAAAAGCCGAAGAAGCAGAATCCTCCTCCCAAGAAGGATTATCCCAAGAAGGATGCGGCTGCTTGTCACCACTGTAACACTCCTGGACACTGGAAGCGTGACTGTCCATTGTTGCTTGAAGAGTGTCGCAAAAATAAGAATGCCAAGGCTGGGCAGGGCGCCAGCACTTCAGGTATTTTTATGGTTGAATTATTTTCTTTTCCTCGTAAGCAAAATGCCTGGATATATGATACAGGATGTGGTACTCACATTTGTAATACATCGCAGGGGCTTAGAGGAGCAAAGAAGCTGAACTATGGGGAATGCTACTTGTACGTGGGAAATGGAATACGTGCAGCAGTAGAAGCCATAGGGACTTTTGAGCTAGTTTTACCATCTGGTTTAATTTTGGTTTTAGACAATTGTCATTACGCACCTTCTATTGTTAGAGGTGTCGTTTCAGTTTCTTTGTTATTGGATTTGGGTTTTTAAGCATACTTTTAATGATAATGGAATTTCTGTTTCTCTAAATTCTGTTTTTTACTTTAATGCTATTTCATTAAATGGTGTGTTTGAAATTGATATGGATAACCATGTATCCAATAAAAATAATTCTATGTATAGCATCGGGAATAAGAGAGTCAAGTCTAACTTGGACTCGTCTTATTTATGGCACTGCCGTCTTGCCCACATAGGTAAGAATCGCATGGAAAAGCTGCAACACGATGGGTTTTTGAAAAATATCAATGATGATTCAGTTGATAAATGCGAATCTTGCATATCTGGAAAGATGACAAAGAAACCTTTCCATAGCAATATGGAGAAGGCTTCAGATCTACTTGGATTGATACACACGGATGTGTGTGGTCCACTTAGACATGTGTCTAAACGTGGTGCTGTCTACTTCTTGACCTTCACGGATGACTATAGTCGTTATGGTTATGTTTATTTACTTAAACATAAACATGAAGTCTTTGAGACATTCAAGGTCTTTAAAAATGAAGTAGAATTACAACTCGGAAAGAAGATTAAGGCACTTCGATCCGATCGTGGTGGTGAGTACTTAAGCCAAGAGTTTAAGGATTATCTGGGTGAGTGTGGCATTGTGCAACAACTCACTTCTCCTTATACGCCACAACAAAATGGTGTATCTGAAAGGAGAAATCGTACTTTGTTAGATATGGTACGATCCATGTTTAATCTTACAACTCTTCCCTTATCCTTTTGGGATTATGCTCTTGAAACGGCTGTTCACGTGTTGAATAGGATTCCAACTAAGAAGGTTGATAAGACTCCATATGAAGTATGGACTGGAAAAGCTCCCAACTTTTCTTACTTAAAGGTCTGGGGTTGTGAGGCGTTTGTTAAACGTGACTCACCTGATAAACTCCAACAAAGATCTGTTAAGTGTATCTTCGTAGGATACCCTAAGGAAACGAAGGGTTACTACTTTTACTTCCCACCTGAAAATAAGGTCATCGTGGCTAGGTACGGTGATTTCCTTGAAGATAATCTAATATCTCAAGAAATCAGTGGGAGAACATATGATCTTGAAAATGATCATGAAGATACTTCACCTTCTGAAAGCACTAACACACTTCCTGTGGAACCAGAAAGTTTTGGTCCTCCACCTGAAGTTGAAGTGGTACCCGTCCGTAGATCTTCAAGATCTGCAAAGGCTCCTGAGCGTTTATGTTTGAACATAGATGATGAGGAAACTATACTATTGGATCAAACTGATGAGCCAACTAGCTATAGAGCTGCCATTATTAGTCCTGAAAAGGAAAAATGGCAGACTGCCATGGATGGGGAAATGCAATCCATGAAAGATAATCAAGTCTGGACTGAAGTAGACCTTCCACCCAATGCTAAGGTAGTTGGGTGTAAGTGGCTATTTAAGAAAAAGACTGACATGGATGGCAATGTACACACCTATAAGGCTCGTTTGGTGGCTAAAGGCTTTACCCAAACATACGGTGTTGACTATGAGGAGACCTTTTCTCCTGTGGCCGACATTAGAGCTATTAGGATTCTTATAGCCATAGCTGCCTACTATGACTATGAGATTTGGCAAATGGATGTCAAAACCGCCTTTCTAAATGGTCGCCTAGATGAAGATATCTATATGGCGCAACCTGAGGGGTTTGTGAATCCAGAATTTCCTGAGCGTGTATGCAAACTTCAAAGATCCATTTATGGATTGAAGCAAGCATCCAGGCAATGGAATAAGAAATTTGATGAGGAAATCAAGAAGTTTGGATTTACTCAAAATTTCGATGAGCCATGTGTATACCACAAAGTTAGTGGGAGTAATACTGTTTTCCTTATTCTTTATGTCGATGACATATTAATCATGGGAAGCGACATACCAAGCCTTAATGAAGTTAAGGAATATCTTGGTAGTTGTTTTTCCATGAAGGATTTAGGGGAAGCAGCATATATCCTTGGAATCAAGATCTATAGAGACAGATCTAAACGGTTAATCGGTTTAAGTCAAAGTGCTTACATGGATAAAATATTGAAGAGATTCAATATGCAGAATTCCAAGAAAGGATATCTGCCCATGCAAGTGAAACATGAATTGAGCAGTGAAATGTGTGCTTCTACACCTGAAGAGGAAGCATACATGAAGAAAGTTCCATATGCTTCTGCAGTTGGTTCTATCATGTATGCTGTTAGATGCACAAGGCCAGATGTGGCATTTGCTCAAAACATGACCAGTCGATATCAGCAGAATCCAGGGATAAAACACTGGAAAGCTGTAAAGGACATTCTTAAGTATCTACGGAATACTAAAGATATGTTTCTTGTTTTCGGGGGAAATCCAGACGCAGAACTGAATGTTACAGGTTTCTGCGATGCGTCCTTTCAGACTGATAAAGATGATACGAAGTCTCAGACGGGTTACGTTTTTGTCATAAATGGAGGAGCTGTGGACTGGAAGAGTAAGAAGCAGAGCATAACGGCCATGTCTGCTACAGAAGCTGAGTACATTGCTGCATCGGAAGCGGCACAAGAAGCTGTTTGGATAAGGAAATTCATTAAGGATCTTGGAGTGATGCCTTCAATAGAATTACCTATAAATGTATATTGCGATAACTCTGCTGCAATTACATTCGCCAATGAACCTGGAGTTATGAAAGGCGCCAGACACTTTAAAAGGAAACTTCACTATGTTCGAGAACAAGTCGATGATGGTGAAATAAAAGTACTCAAAGTTCACACAGATAACAATCTGGCTGATCCTTTCACGAAGGCATTACCTAAGGAGACGTTTAATCGTCATGCTCAGGGTATTGGTCTTCGTTTAGCAGATAGTTTCATGTAAATCTGTTGGATTAGTATTTCGATAGGGACGTGTAAACAATTATTGTTTTAATGAAATAAAGTGCGGATAACGTTTATTATCATTATTAATATTTGTGTCCTATATTTGCATGTTTAAATCCGTGAATAATTTATTTATTCTAAATAGTCCGTTGTCAATTAATAATATGGGAATATTATTGAACTAAGACAAATGTGAGGATTGGTAGAAAGTACTGTAAGGTTAAGACATCAATATCACATGATATTCAATATTGGATAAATTGAATATAGGACTTATCCCAACTACATGATTATACTTTATGGATCATAGTCATTAAGTATATCATGAATATTTATCCTCTGACTTGAGATGACAGATAATTGCCGAGGATGTAGCTCATTTTCTGTAAGATAGTCTAACGCTATCCGTAAAAGGTAGTTATAAGGGCTATTTTCAGAAATGATGCGAAGTTCAAGGGTTATGCTCGCAGTCAATAAGGGATTTGTTCCTTCAACTTTGTGTTGAAGTTTAATACTGCTTGGCCACTCGTGTGATTAACAAGATGTTTGCGTGCGCACGCCCAAAGTCTATCTGGAAGACGTTCAGATGTTTTGGTAATCTTGTTCAATTATGTATAAACGAGAAACTACTGTTAATTATGGAATGACAAGATCCATATCCAAATTAACGCGGTATTAGTAACAAAAGGATAAGTATGATGATTATATCATCAAGTGGTTTTTTCCAGGAGAACCACAACTCGGATCGAGCTGGGGGCATTGGGATCTGTTAAAGCTAGACTAGCCCATGTCATTACAATATTAATCATTATCCAAGTGGGAGCTGTTAGTTTTGTGTATAATGATATTAATATTTGTATGTCCGGTTTCGAACCCGAGACTCGGGATTGCACACAATACGTGAGAGTTCCATTGGTTTGAATAATTAAATATATATTTTATATTTATATTTATTTATTCATTTCACTAATAACACTTAACGACGGTTAGTACTTAACGGTGTTAAAGATAACGACCGTTAAAGGACTAAAAGTGAAAAGAAGGATCTAGAAACCCACAAGGGGTTGTTTGGGCTGCCGATTGACCCATTGTATGGGTGGGTCGGTTTTGTGATGGCTTAGGGAACAAGTTTTGTGTTTTAGGTTTTGCCTATAAATACAAATTCACTTGTTTTGATTTTCACCTAATCAAGTATCCCTAACTCTTGCCAAACTTCTCTTCTTTTCTCCTTCTTGCTATACCTTGATCGACCCATTTTTTTAAGTTCACTAGAACTTGGCGATTCAAGTGTTGCAACAAAGTGTTTGGTTTGTTAGTGATCTTGAACCTAGCTTTCCCATTGGAACGCTACTATCGCGTGTGTACAAGAACGAGTGACAAGCTCAATTTTAGCTTGTGATTCTTGGTGGTTTTACCTTGTTTGGTTCGACATATACATAAACCAAATTAGGGTTCTTGTTGTTCTTGATTGATTACGCGATTAAGGTACGTATTTATTTAAGTTAATTAATTACATGTTCATTAGATCTTTCCGCTGCGTGCTTTGTGATGTTTTATGTGTTTATGATTTTAATAGTTCACATATTCCAACATAAACATGTGTTGGTAATATTATTCCCGTGATACCCTCCTTGCTCTTAAAATGTTTTCTAATATTCATAAGTCAATGGGGTGTATTAAAATTGTTCTTGCCAAATAAATAACTACGTGTCTTATTTTTGTGGGAGTCAAAGGACTAACATTGCAAAATCATGTCAAGTCTTGTTAATCTTCTGTGAGTAAGGGACTTAGATTGCAAAGTTATGTCGTTAATGGATTTAAAGTGACAAAAGTTGAAAATTTGAATTTTAGCACAAAAACAAAAATTAGATGCATTTACTGCATCTGAATTGCACTTATTGAATTTCACCAAACTCATTAAATATTTCAACCACCAAGATTAACTACCCACATCAAATCTTTAAATCCACCTTTGTTTTCAATAATCTGTAAGTGGAATCACGTTTATCATACAAATATAAGAAATGGTTTTTGATTTCACAAAGATCCAACGGCTAAATTTTTCTAAATCGAATGAAATAGGTTTAGGGTTTAAGTCGATTTGGGTAGAACTGATTTTGAGAGTTTGAGTTTGATTTCTGTGGTGGGATATGTTCTTAAACAAATTTTTAATATGATTCTATAACCCAATCGTACGCAGAAACACGAATTGATGAATTTTCAATTTAGGGTTCATACGCTTGATTTGGGAAAAATGTTTGGATATGTTTGAGTTTAATTTGTGTGGTGGGATATAGTCGGAACATTGTTCTAAACATGTTACTAACCTCGAATTGCTCTCAGTAACATAATTTATCAAATTTCAATGAGTAGGGTTTATGAAGAACTTGACCAGGTTCAATCTTATTGATTCATGGCTAAAAATTGTTAAAATTCAGACCATTGAGCTTAGAATCATCATAGGAACCTAAGGGAATCATTCACATAAACATCTAATCAATTAACTTGAATTTCGACATGATTGAAATGAGGGTTCATCGAAATTGTAAATTGTTGTTCTCAAATTAGATAAAGTGTTTATAGATGTGTTTAAATGAGCTTAAAGATCATATTGTAACTTGTGATTTGATCTAATTTGGACAGGAAATCGATTTCGATAAAGATTCAAAAAATGTACGTCTACAGTGTTCATCGGAATTTCTTGTATAAGAAATTGTCGAAATTGCAAAATCCATCAGAATTGGATAACCTTGTCGGAATTGCTTCAAATTTTCTGAAATTCAATATTTTGTTGCAATTGGACAAAGTTATCGCAATTCAAAATTTTCATCGCAATTGGACAAAGTTTGTCGAAATTCAATTTTTCATCGTAATTGAACATTGGTTGTCGCAATTGGACAAAATGTGTCTCAATTCAGAAACGTTGTCGCAATTGGACAAAATGTGTTGCAATTCAGAAACAATGCCGCAATTGGACTTAATCATATCAAATTCTAACAAATTCACAAGTTGTCGCAATTGATCATTAAGTTATCTAAATTCAACTTAAACCATAACTTGTCACAATAAAGAGTGTTTATGGCAATTGAAAATTGATTAAGTCACAAAATTAATAATTTCTGGACATAAAATCAATGATACAATAAAGTGATCACATGAAATGTCACAACTTTAATGTATTGCTAACTTTCATGTTTTTTCTCCATATTTGTGTCTTTGATTGATGTTTCAGAATTCACTAATGGCTGCTCAACAACCACTTCCCATGCTCACAAAAGAAAACACCTTTCCACAAGACTATGACGTGGAAATTGGCAAGACCAAAGCACGTGTTGAATTTCACAAAATTAAGTGTGCTGAACCATCATGTCAAATAGCAATTGAGATTCTCAAACTACACAAGTGTAGAAGCATGTTGGATAAGTCTTCATCCATTCCTGATTTCTACATTCACCAGATGTGGTACACAATCAAGTTGGATATGGTAGAAGACTCATTCACCTGCACACTAGACAGAAAAGAAGTCACTGTTGATGTAACTTGTCTTTGTAAAACCTTACTTCGGCCGGAAGCTCCTGCACCAACCAAGAAGTTTCATCCTACTCCTTCAGAAGAAGTTGTTTTTAACTTCCTCTTAGAAATTGGTTAGGATGTACAACCAAACAAGCCACTGAAATCATTCTCCAAGGTCGAAGCCAAGTTCATTCCCCAACCGTGGAGAACCATTTACTACATCTTGGCTAGATCAATCTTCGGAAGAGACAACGGTCATGAAAATCCTCGTCTCTCTCACTTGCAAATCTTCTAGGGAATAGTGAATCAGAATCAAATCGATTACGCTCAACTTATCTGGGATGACATAGTCTTTCTCAGAGTCATTACTTAAAACCATTCACCAAAATCCCTTTTGTCAGATACACCAAGTTACTCATCTACCATCTTCTTGATAACAATGAAGACATTCCTCGACATCTGGAAGACCCAGAGAAGCATTTATTTGCTATGGACAAAATAGTTAATCAAATCTACATCCCGAAAGGAAGCACTCGCAAACAAGGGATGAGACTTCCTGACTCTCTTCTGTAAGACAAGATCAAGAAAACACAAGCATACATTAAGTATGATAAAGATTTCAAGGAAGGGTATATCGGATTTAGCAAGTATGATGATGAACCTACTCCAGCAAAGACTCAAACAAAAGGAGGTTGCAAGACAGGTAGCACATCCAGCACCTCAAAGAAAATAAAACCAAGTCCTCCTAAATACACCAAGAGGAGAGCAAGATCATCAAGACTCTCCACCAAAGTCGAAAGCAAAAACGTCTAAGCAAGGAAAGAAGTCAACGAGCAAAAAGACAACGGTTGTCTCATGGCTTGACGAAGACACGACTGAAGGGAATGAGTGGTTTGATAAACTTGTCAGTGCTCAACCATATGTCAACGATGACTCCATGATTGAAGGACGCACACTTGTGTTCACACAAAAACTCAAACGTGATCAACGAATCAAGAAGCTTACAAAAGGAGAACTTCTTCGCATAAAGAATGATGCATTCAACTTGCTGAAAGATCAATCCTCAAGTGCAGCTGAGCTCGAATATCACTTGGAAAACATTGCACGTGCAATGTCGAATGATATCAGCTGGATAAATCTGGACACGTATGTGATTGATAATACTTCTTAACACAAACACCCATATGTTACGGATTGGACAAAGCCTCTGCCAGTAATTGGAACTTCTGATCAACCTGCTATTCCATACAACTTCTTCTTCAACAACGATCTGCTTCTTGTACATGGCAACAAGTGTCGTATGCAACGTCAATAACCTTGATTCTTGCTGCAAGTTATCCACAACCGGCCACCGAAGAAACAGCAACAAGACTCATCATTACAAACAGAGTGATGTACGATCAAGATGCGCATCTGGGAGTATACCACTGGAATGAGAAAAGGAGAACCTGGTACAAAAGCAAACTTACGAAAAAGTCTCCAACTTCGGTGATGAGCGATCTCAGAATAATTGGTGTGGTTAGCATTGAAGCAGAAAAAAGGTATGATTATACCTTTCTAGATAAAATCAGGGTTAGAAGACAAGATCAGAAGATTTACTCATTCTCAGAAGCAGACTTCCCTGATTTGAAACTTAACGATCTTGAAGATATGTATCTCATCAAAGTTCAAGGGAAGATGCATCATTTCTCAATTGATCTTACGTACGTATTCAGCACTTCATTGCTATACTACATCAGAAGAAAGATCATTCAGGAACGCGTTGAATACTTGCAACTTGGGGTCGAGAGCTATCAAAGGAAGCTAAACTTAACCGCACCACTTCTATACCTGCTAGAGATCAACAAAGAACCTCAGTATACCCTGAAAAAGCACCCAACCTTTGGTTTTGTCTACAAAAGTGATCACAGCATCAACTGTTTCATGGGATACAAAGAAGTTCACAAGTTCTGTGACCACTGATGCGCGTGATGTGTCGTTGCAGTTTAGCAGTATTAATGCCTACTCAAGTTTTAAATTTATATTTAGCTGACCTAATTATCAATAACACACACACTTAACGAGCAGTGTACCCGGTCAGTATGAATATAATTGTAAGCAGAGTGTCGATCACTAAGAGTGGAACGTATTATCTAGTTATTCTAATCAGTATTTTAATATCCTAAGTTAGTTATACAACCTAATCTAACGCAAGGGGGTTCAGCCTGAGAGACTGGCACAGTTTGGTTATAATTAAATGGAAAACTAAACTAATGAGTACGAATCAGCGATTAGCACACACGTACACAGATAGATACTCGAGACAATAAAAAGACCTGTCCTGATAATTAAATAGCTTGTCACTTGTTTTATTGCTAGTTTTATATGAAGTGTATATAATTAAACCTTTCTCGTTGGCTCTAATCTTATCGGCGAGTAAACCCTTAATGATTACTTATGTCTATCCTACTTTTCTAGAGACGCTAGAATAAATAGGCGAGGAAGGGGCATGGCGACCCAAGCAAGACTCAGCTAGACACAGAGGTTATCAATGCACTAATAAAAGTCACCAAAGAGATCAACATATAAACTTTAATTAATGGGAAAGCAATATTAAGGGGAGTGCATGATCTTCCGTAGTCACATGACACAAGCCCATCAATCCTGATGAATTAAAGCGTACTAAAACAATAAAACAAAACTACTTAGTGAATTGAATACATGCAGGACCTTCTTACAGCTCTTGTATCTTTGTTTGAGGTGTGTCTTGTGCTGCTTGGTCGTCTGAATTCGGCTCTAGGGTTATATATAAGGTCTTCGCTCCTTCAAATTCGTCTGACCTTGGGGTATTTATAGTTTCTGCCTGAGGGATCGATGCGGCGCATTGAATTGATAGATGCGGCGCATTGACTTAACTTCGCGTGGGGTCCAAGATTAATATATTCAGGAATATTCGTACACCGTCTTCAGATGCGGCGTATCTTGATCTTTGTATGCGACGCATGTACTTTAGCTGTCTTGGATTGTAACTGGTGAAATCTTGATAGTGATACGCCGTATGTTAGAAGTATATTGCGGCGTATCTGGAGTAGAACGAGCTTGATCTTCTTCTTTGACCAAAGTTTCATATGCGGCGCATGACAGAATTGCATGCGGCGCATTCTTCAAAGTCAGGCAATGGTCTTCGAATTCATCTAAGTATGATATTGCGTCGTATCTATTGAGTGAGATACGGCGCATCTTCTGGATTTCAGTAGACTTTTGACATCTCGCTTGTTTTGTTCCATAATTAGTCCAAAATCGCCAAGTTTCACATAATGCTTGTTTTTACCTGAGAATTACTAAAGTAAACATTAATGTATCGATTCCCATATATAATATAATAAAACAAGTCAAATAAATAGGATAAATGATGATAATAAAATGTACTTATTTGAGTTCATTAACCACACACTCAAGAAGGTTCAAGACGGACTAGTCATTCGGTTAAGAGATTGGGAGTTGTATAAGACAAGTAGGTGGACAGCTTCTCAAATGCGAGAAGTTCGTCAATTCATTTAGAAGATTGAGAAGAGGCTGGTTCTTAGAGATCAGATGCGGAGGTTGGAAAGTTATGTTGGAGGCAGACCCTCATTTCCTATCAGAAACTTCCAAAGACCTGATCCAATATTCACGATCTTCAGAAATGTCGATTGATGTAAGATTTTGGTATTCTTATGATTATATTTGCTTGGGAAACATTTTAGCTTGTGCACATATAACAGTGCACAACCCAATCTTTATAAAGAAAGGATCCTGAGGTACGCTTCAGTGCCTCAATCCTAATATAAGGAGCGAAAGCTTATTACTTTTGAGTAGAATTAATCAAAATTTTGATAAGTTTTTCAAAATTCTGCTTAAAAGAACAAGTATTCCCTTTCGTGGTTAAAACCTCAAAAAGTGATTTCACTTGTTGAGGGGGAGTACCTGAAATCATCTTTGTTTAAAACGTAAAGTTCTTGTTGGATTCTTCCCACAAACCTCAAAAAGCATATTTTAATCAAAATGTTTTCCAAACACAACAGCACTATGCTATTTTCGAGGGGGAGAAAGAAAATATGTGATTAAAATATGTGTGTGAAGTATGGAATCTCGCATGAGCTCGACTCAGATTTTACCTAAGAATTGACGAAACTTAACTTAGCCAATAAGCTTAGCTTATTGGCTATAATGACCTCAAAAACACTAATAAGCACAAATAGATATATTACTATGAAATAAGCCAACCAATTATCAAATTAACTTCAAATAAGCATATATAGGACAAATGAAACACAAATAAGCATAGAATAAGCAGAAATGAGATAATAAGCAATTTGATAAGAAAAATGTAGGATCGTGCCTCCTTGATAGATCTTTGAGCCTTTGTGGATCGGTAGAATGCCTATGTAATCACAAGCACGCTACAAGAGAATCTCTGAATATAAACTAATGAAGAAGAAGAAGTAACTAATAAACTTTGATCCTCTATGGATCTTTTATTAACTAATAATGTTTTCAATCGATTCCAAAACTCATAGCCGCATGTTTCTTTTATACTACAAGAAACCCTAATGCAGCATTACTAAGAAAACATGTAAAAGAGATATACACTATCTCTTCCTAAATTAACTCTAACAAACTTTCTAAACATACGGTATTTCTAAACATACGGTATTACCCGCAGCAATGACAACTAACAGCAGAAACAAAATGTACTACCAGTAGGAACCACTACCAGCAGGAACTACATACCTGCCAGCTAGAACCACTACCACTAACAGCAGGAATGAAATAAACTATTATTCTAATAATTCCTAACAGTCCTCCCCTAAACTTGAATTTGACTTGGTTAATTTCAAGTTTCCAGATAGATCTTTGACGTCCAGGGATAGAGGATTGAATCAGCAGCATCAGAAAGTAACCAGCAGCAACATCATCTTTAAGCACAAACTTCCAGCAGCAAGCTCTATGTATCAGCAGCAACAGGAAAACACATCATCTTAATCTGGTCACCATCTGAAAGGCAATGTACTTGATCGTCACAGCAACCATGACTTATTGTACATCAAATCTTTTAAGTTTCATACTATTCTCATCACTTTCAGGTGTGTTAACTCCTGTGAGAGGTGAATCATTGAAAATTAATGGATTTGATGTCTCTTTACCAATAGCCATCACTACTGGAGTAGCCAATGTTTAGGTGTGTAAGACCATGGTACATTGATAACCATATGATTTTTAGTAAATCATCAACTATAAACGGATTTGATTTTTCTTTACCTGTAGCCGTTTGCTCAGGACTAGCCAATTCTTAGGTTGCATAACCTTGGTGAATTGAGTACCAAATATGGTTTTCCACTGCCTTTACCATAAGTCATATTCATGTGGGCTAGCCAATTCTTTGGAACCCCAAAGGGTAAGATCCATGGCGAATTGAGAACCATTTCAACTCTCAGTAACGAAACACGGGTGAGTTGAAAACCCTATAGTTTTGAGCGAACTATTAAAGCTTTCAACGGATTTGATTATCACACCAGAGCCGTACCCTCATGGTGAGTCAACTCTTTCTTGTCTGTTAGACATGGTGAGTTGATTACCATTTGTTGTGTGGTTAAAAACCAACACTGTACCTGCGTACAAAGTTAGTATACAATCTAAACTATATTTTTTTTTAACTACTAAAACTTAGAAACAAAATAAAATAAACATAAAGAAAAGAAAGAAAGAAAATGAAAAAGATGAAAAATGTACAACAATAAGCCTCCCCTTAGGCTTATACCTCCCCTCAATCTCAGCACTTAAGGATTGAGCATTCCAATATGAACCACCAAATAGTTGAATCTTGGCATATCAAAAGCTTTTGTTAACAAATCAGCCACATTTTCATCAGTGTGAATTTTAAGCACTTGGATAAGATGCTTCTCATTAGCATCTCTGATAAAATGGTGCCTAATTTCTATGTGCTTAGTTCTTTGGTGAAACACTGGGTTCTTAACAATGTAAATGGTGCTTTGGTTGTCAATAAAAATTTTGGTGTTCATAAAATTAAACCCATAGTCTAATAACCGATTTTGAATCCAAAGTACCTAACCACAGCAACTAGCAGCAGCAACATATTCTGCCTCAGTAGAAGATGTAGCCACAATAGTCTGCTTCTTGCATTGCCAAGATATCAACCTCCTTCCCAGAAACTGACATCCCCCAGTAGTAGATTTTCTATCAAAGTTAGCACCAGCATAATCACTGTCACTGTAAGCTTCCAACACAAAAGGAGAATCTCTTAGGTACCAAAGACCCAACTTAGGTTTTCCTTTTAGATATTTGAATATTTTCTTGACTGCATTCAAGTGTGAAGTTAATGGTGTAACTTGATGTCTAGAACAAGCACTGACTGCAAACATGATATCCGGCCTAGAAGCTGTCAAATACATTAGTGAACCTATCATGGATCTGTATAAGTGAACATTAACAGCAGCATCAGGCTCATTATTGGACTTAGGCTTTGGAGCTTCATATGGTGTAGTTGCAGTCCTCACACTTTCCAAATCAAACTTCTTAAGTATGTCTTGCACATACTTGTCCTGGCTGATAAAGATGCCATCAGGCTTTTGCTTGACCTGTAAACCCAAGAAAAAGGTAAGCTCTCCCATAGCACTCATCTCAAATTCTCCCTTCATTAGCACCTCAAACTCCCTACACCAAGCTTCCTTTGTGGAACCAAAAATGATGTAATCCACATAAACCTGAACAAGGATGATATCTTTTGAATTATTCTTTATGAAGAGAGTCTTGTCAATTGCTCCTCTTCTGTAACCATGCTTCAGCAGAAAAGTAGACAACCTAGCATACCATGCCCTGGATGCTTGATGAAGTCCATAGAGTGTTTTCACCACCTTGTAAACCAAATCAGGATTCTGTGGGTCCACAAAACCCTTAGGTTGAGTCACATACACTTCCTCTTCAATTTCACCATAGAGAAATGCACTTTTCACATCCATCTAATAGACAATGAATCCCATGTATGAGGCAAAAGCTAAAAATAATCTAATAGCTTCAACTCTTGCCACAGGAGCAAACACCTCATCATAGTCAATACCTTCTTCCTGCCTATGACCTTGAGCTACCAATCTAGCTTTATATCTAACCACAATACCCCGAGCATCCCTTTTGTTTTTGAGAATCCATTTTGTCCCAATAGCATACTTTCCTTCAGGCAAAGGTACTAACTTTCAGACTTTTTGATTGTAGAACTGTTGCATTTCCTCTTGCATAGCTTCAACCCAATCAGAATCTTCAAGGGCTTGTGCTACACTGCTTGGTTCAATTTGAGACAGAAAACAAGCATAGAGACAATGTAGATAGTCTGTGTGATTATTCCTTAGCTGATCTTGAATATAACTAAAAAATGCAGATTCTCCAAAACCAGGTTGTTTCAACTTGCTTCTTGTCTGAACAGTTGAATTGGGATCTCCAAGAATCAAAGACTGAGGATGAATAGTGTTTATCCTCTTGGTAGCAGTGGGATTGACATCAAAGGTTGAGGCTTGATTAGTAATAGAGGGATTGAATTCATCATCATATGAGGAGTAAGTGAAGATGCCTGTTCTTGATTGATGATAAGGATCTTCCAGCTTAGATCCTGAAGAGAGCGAATTCCCAAGGTCAGATGGACTTGGGTATCTTGTGGGAGGTTCAATGAAACCCAATGTGTCAGTCGAAGGAGTGGACAAAGGACCAGCAGGAATGGTGACACCAGCAGGAACAGAAGAGCTATCAGCAGAATTGGTAGTAGCATTAGGAACCGGAACACCACCAGCAGAATCCAGATTCATGTGGGCTTCATCATAAGCTTTTCTTAAGATCTCCTCTGTTTCTTGTGTGAATTTGAAACCAAACTTTTCAGTAGCTTCCTTGGCATTATGTTCTTGTCTTTGAAGCCTAGCAAGATCTTCTGCAAAACTTGAATCTCCTTCAGCCATTTCAGAAGAATCTTTGAGCTCAGAACCTGAAAAGTGGTTAAAGGGAAAAGAAGGAACAACAATGGGTTGTTCATCACACTCTGAATCTGAATCATCATCTGAGGTACCTGCATTGTTAGTTTCATAATCATGTGTACCTACAGATTGATTAGCTTTGAATCTAGAATAACCTAAAGTATCAGTCAGATAATCAAGGTCAAAATACCACTCATGACCTGCACCCTGTAAATTAGGTTTATCCTCAAGATATCTTAAATTGAGTGTCTCTTCTATCCTCTTAGCAGATAAATTATATACCCTATAGGCCTTACTATGAGCAGAATATCCAACAATAAACCCCTCATCTGCCTTCCCTTCAAATTTACCTAGGTGATCACTTGTATTCAATATAGTTACATGACATCCAAAAGGTTTAAGATAACTAATGTTAGGAACCTTCCCAGACAAAAGCTCATAAGGTGTTTTGTTATGAGGACTAGTGATCGAAACCCTATTCAGAACATAACAAGCAGTGCAAACTGCTTCAGTCCAAAACATGGTTGGCAATTTAGAGTCAGCCAGCATTGATCTAGCTGCTTCTATAAGGGTTCTATTTTTCCTTTCAGCAACCCTATTTTGTTGTAGGGTTCTGGCATTACTATAGTCCCTTTTAATCCCCTTATGCCCACAGAGTTCAATTAGGTTAGAATTTTTAAATTTTGTCCCATTGTCACACCTTATACTCTTAACCTTTTTATTTAGCTGGTTTTCAATTAAGGCAATAAAGTCCCTAATCACATGATAGGTTTCATCTTTAGTACCTAAGAAGAAAGTCCAAGAAAACCTGCTAAAGTCATCTGTAATCACCAGGCAGTAGTACTTATGGTCTATACTTTTGATGGAAGTAGGACCAAAAAGATCCATATGAAGTAACTGAAGAGGCTCAGTGATGGTGCTCACAGCTGTGATGGCCTTGTATGAAGCTTTGTGTTGCTTTCCTTTGTTGCAAGCAACACAATTGTGTTCATTAGTGAAGGTCTTGAGAGGGAGCCCTTGTACCAATCCATTCTTTGCCAGCTTGTTGATGGTCTTAAAGTTCACATGTGCCATCCTCCTATGCCATTTGTTGGATTCATCCACAGATGCTTTTGCCACCAAGCAAGCCAAATCACCCTCAGGCTGGACATCATTCAGATTGAAACTGTAAAGGTTGTGTGTTCTTGGGACTTTGAGTACAACCTGACTATCATCAGGCAACTTGAAGTCTTTGGACAACACAAGACAGTCAGTCTCAGTGAAGAGAACACTGTTCTTCTTATCACATATTTGTGAGACAGAGAACAAGTTGAAGTTCTGGAGTTCCTTCACATAGAAAACATTCTCAAAATCCAGCTTGGATGTCTTAATGGTTCCCTTCCCTATTATCATGCCAAATCCTCCTCCAAATGTCACAGTCCCTCCATTAATGGGTATAAAGTCATGCAGTCTCTCTAGGTTACCAGTCATACTTCTGGAACATCCACTGTCAACAATACCTACATCTTTACTTCGATGAGGATTATCCTACAACAAAAGAATACATACAACAACATTAGTTACATGGGAGACCCAAGCCATCACTGACTTGGGCCTGCCTAGTGGATCAATAATAATTAAACCATGGAGATTGATGAGATCCACCATTGTTCTTGGACCCCATTCTCATATAGTGGTCATTGTTTCTCCAAGAACAACCTGCTGAGGACTTAACAGCAGTTTCCCATCTTGCCCCCCCCCCAATGTGCATGGTGTCAAAATAAACAGGCCTAAGATCATTCTGAAAATAAGTGCTTGTAGGTCTGTAGAAAGGTCTAGCATCATTCCTCCTCCAACCAGCAGAATTGGTATTACCAGCTGGAACTGGCTTACCAGCAGGAACAGACTTACCTGCAGGAACTGGCTTACCAGCAGCAACAGGCTTACCAGCAGAAACTGGCTTACCATCAGCAACAGGCTTACCTGCAGGAACTGGTCTACCAGCCAGAAAAGAAGCTCTACAAGAGTTCATTCTTGCTGCTTGTGGAACATATAGGGGTATATCCTTAACATTGTTCCACATAGGCCTTGTTTGACCAGCATACATACCCATCTTTTTCTCATAAAAATCACAGTCTTTGATAAGATGAGCATAACTACCACACACAAAACAAGATTTCTTCCTAGAAAACTTATTCTTAGCATAACTTTTCTTATTGCAACCAGAATTATCACAACCACAAGATGAAACAAAATTATTCTTAACAGAATTAAAACCAGAAACATCATTGTTTGAAACAGAACCAAAACTAGAAACATCATTGTTTTTAACATAATCAAAAGAAATATCTTCAAATGCAGCTGTCTTTGAATGAGATTCATCATCAGCTACTTCTGAGGAGAAATCTTCTGACTTGGTTGAGGTAGACTTGTCACTTGAATCACATGTGGCATAGTCATTGGTCTTGATTTCTGAAGATTTGTCACTATTAGAACAAGAGACAAAATCATTAGAGTCACAATCAAGATCAGGAAAATCATTTGCCTTCTTGCCATAAGTCATTTGTGAATCATCAAAGTCACTATGGGGAGAGGTAGGCTTAAATGTTCCAGTTATTGGTGGAGGAACAGCATTCATTCCTCCTTCTTTTACAAACTTTACAGGTTTTTGATAATTTATAGGTTCAGGGTCAAAAGTACTTAGCTCATTAGGGTCATAAACTTGATATGGCCCTATGTAATCTCCATACCCTAAACCTATTTTACACCTGATAGACTGAGTACTATTGTTTAATTTAGCTAGGTTTTTAGATTGATGTTGCCAAGTATTACACCTGGCCACTTCTTTATCTAATTTGGTTTGTAAGTCCTGTTTTTCTAAAGACACCCTAGCATTTTCAGACTCAGAATATTTAAGCAAGTTAGTGGTGTTCTCTAAGTCCCTCTCCAAAACCCTTATCTTTTCCTCATATGCTAACTGTTGAGTTTGATACCAAGCCTTTTGTTTCTCTAATGTTTTCAGTGAGTTTTTATAGGCTTGAACTTGTATATAATAATCTTTATACTGACTATCTATATCATCAAATTCCTTTTTCAGTTCAGCATATTTAATTTCACAACCAAAGGGACAATTTTGTACCTGAGATGGGTAGCCCATCAAACCAAATTCCCCAGCCACTTGTGCCTCAGCACCATATCCATCAATCATCCTATAGACCTTTGCAGCTCCTCTTACTGCATCAGCTACCTCATGTTGTTCCCAATCCAGCATGGAATCCACAGACACGAGGCTTTGGGTTCTTCTGACTCTAATTCTTGAATATTGAAAGCAGAATACCTTGTTTTGTCATCCACCTTCTTATCTGTGCATTCTCTAGCAAAGTGACCTGGTTGTGAGCATTTGTAGCATCTCACCTTCCTCTTGTCAAACCTTGCTCCTTCCTGTCCATCGAATTTGATCCTCCTCCCTGCCTTCTTCTCAAATCTGTTAACCTTCAATGAGAGCATAGCCATCTGCCACTTGATGTTCATCTCTTCCAGATCCAGTTGATCAATCTGGTCAAAGTCTTAATACGCAATTTGCTATTGTGGAGCACTTTCAGCAACAAATGAATGAAGAACTTCCTCAAGCACATTGTCAGACCTTGACTGTGATCTAGGTGTTGCAGTGGAATAGGAAACTGATGAAGAAGAGGGGGTTGGGCTATCACCATATGAGACCTTGTAACTACTGGTAGCACTAACAAATGCAGTATAAGTTGGAGTGTGAGATGAGTAGGTTGAAACCCCTTTGATGTCAATTTCAAGGGTCTTGAGCTTGTTGTAAAGATCATCGAAACTCATGAAATCGAGCCCACCTCTGGCCTTAAGGGTGATGGAAACCTGAGACCAGGATGGAGGCAGAGCCCTCAAAAACTTGGTGTTGCAGTCTTCATTATCTGGCCTGGCCTGCAACTGGTTGAGTTGACTCAGGATCTTGTGAAACCTGTCATAACCTTTGTGAATCCCTTCAGCCTCAGAGATCTTGAACTCGTGGAACTCCTGCTTGAGCATGGACTTCCTCATCTTCTTGGACTCATCATTCCCTCCAAATCTAGCTTTTACAGCAAGCCAGATCTCCCTAGCATCATCCAGGTGATGAAAGTCACCCATATGATCTTCTGGGAGAGCCTGAAGCAAAAGAGTTCTTGCTTTCGTCTCCCTTTGCACAGCAACCTGCTCCTCTGCTGATACAGGTGGAAGTATGATGATGTTCCCCTTCTGATCTCTCCCAGTTTTCTTCTTGCTGTTCCCATTCAGGATCACATTCCATAGGTTATGATCACTGTTTAAGATCCAGTACTCCATCTTCATAGCCCAAATCTCGTACTCATCTTTCTTGAGGTATGGGAATTTAGCATTACTGTTAGACACAGTGGTTGTGACAATTTGTTGTTGGACTTGTGAAGTTTCAGGTTTTTCATTATTGATGACAGACTCATCAGTATCGATGTCAGCCATTGTGAAAGGATTTAAGAGATTGTTTAGAAAACTTTTTCTTCTTTGACAGTGATCCTTACCAGGCTCTGATACCACTTGTAGGATTGTGCCTCCTTGATAGATCTTTGAGCCTTTGTGGATCGGTAGAATGCCTATGTAATCACAAGCACGCTACAAGACAATCTCTGAATATAAACTAATAAAGAAGAAGAAGTAACTAATAAACTTTGATCCTCTATGGATCTTTTATTAACTAATAATGTTTTCAATCGATTCAGAAACTCATAGCCGCATGTTTCTTTTATGCTACAAGAAACCCTAATGCAGCATTACTAAGAAAACGTGTAAAAGAGATATACACTATCTCTTCCTAAATTAACTCTAACAAACTTTCTAAACATACGGTATTTCTAAACATACGGTATTACCCGCAGCAATGACAACTAACAGCAGAAACAAAATGTACTACCAGCAGGAACCACTACCAGCAGGAACTACATACCTGCCAGCAGGAACCATGTAACAACCGTGATTTTAGCAGGTTCGTTTGACTAATAGTCTCAGTCTATTTAACTTTTGTGTGATGTGTACTATGAGCTTATGTGTGGTATATGTGCGGTTTATGGGTAATAAGTATGTGAGTTAGCACTAAATCCCTTGGTGTGAGATTTTTATGTTGAGTAGTGTGAGTTTTGGGAGAAGTTCATTTTGATCGCCTTAGTGGTGTAGAAATGACATGTGTAGTTTTGGTGTTTTGGTGGTTTTGCGTAACAAGTCTTCGTTCAAATATTTGAGCGTTAGTAAGTTACGTGGGGATTATTTTTATGGGTTATATTAATGTTAAGTGTGAAATTTCTATTTTTGGAAACTTTATTTTGAAAATGATATTTTTTCGGATTGTCATAAAAACGTAAGTTTAACGCGTAGGATGTTAATTTAAGTATAGGGTTTTTATAAAATATAAAGAGTACAAGGTTTTTAGTTTAATAATTAAATTTAATATATATATATATATATATATATATATATATATATATATATATATATATAAATTATATATAAATATATATAATTCGGCCGAATAGGGATAAAGAAGAAAAAAAAGGAAACCAAATTGTATTTTAATTGCAAAACTTGGAGGAAAAGATATCTAAATTTTCTATAGAGGCCTATAAATACAAAACCAAAACCCTCATTCCCCTCTTTGTGAAAAATTCGGCCAAACCTAAAGGGAAGAGAGGAAGAATATTTTTTTAGGGTTTTCATCTTTCAATAATCAAGGTAAATTTATAACACTTATGTTTAATTAATTTTTATAATTCATGTAATACAAATAGTGATGGATCTAGGGTTTATGGGTTTCTGTAAATTAATGATATTAATCATGTTGGGATCATTAATTAATAATATTATGGTGATTGGTGAAAAGATTAGGGTTTAAAACATGATAATTAATGAGTTAGGGTTTTGACAGATTTGAAAGTCTGTAAAGATACGATGAGATCTAATAGATGAAGATGAGTTAGATCATGAATTTTATGTCTAAATTATAGTTCAGGAAAATAGCTTTCCAGAAAGTCCGACCACGATCAATTTTGAGGTCGGGAAGTCAGTCAAACGATTTTTGTAAGTTAAGGTGTCAAAACTGTTAAACCGGGACAGAATTAGGGTAAAAGTATTGAGGTCAACGGTGGCTTTCAAAGTGTAATTAGGGTTAGGCCTTTTGTGGGAATTGATTTCTATATTATATTAGACTTCCACGCGAAAATTAGGCGATAATAAGTTGTGCGAGTATGTCTAAGAGGTCAAAACTTTTTGATGTCCGAACAGATCCGAATCTGGATAGATGACATGTTTGATTTTTCATTGAGTACTTTTGTGTGATTTTAGTGCATGGCCCTCTGGGACAAGCTTGTATGCTTTTGAAGGATCATGGTTAATTTTTGGTGTGTGTTGTGAAGCTTTATTCGCTGAGATTTTATGTGGGTGAAAGTACCCTACAAATCTGCGTTTTCTGAAAGTTTTAATAAAGGAATTTAGTGAGTGTAAAGTATTGGGTGATGATTAGTATGGAGTCTAGGTAATCCATAGTGGGTTATATGAACCTTAGATATCCATCATATATATGTGTTACATGGACTATAGCTTTTGGCTTGGTCGCGTGTAACGTGATTGTTATTTTTGTGATATAGATTTGTGATTTGGTATTTGGAAGTTGCAAAGATTGAGGTGAGTTCATAGTCCCATATTTTTACTTTATTTTAAACTTGGGATGGAGATGATGCTTGTTAAAATTGTTTTTGAGTTACTGTGATTATGTGTTGTTAAAATGCATGGACTTGTAATGGTTATTATATGTATACTGCATGTTATTGTGGTGTTTAATTGTGGTGATTATTTGAGTGGGAAAGTCCTAGTGGCTCTACTCATTATAATTATCTTGGATCGGTGGGCATGTTCCGTCCCAATGGTGGTGGTATTTGGATCGGTGGGCATGTTCTGTCCCAATGGTGGTGGTATTTGGATCGGTGGGCACGTTCCGTCCCAATGGTGGTGGTATTTGGATCGGTGGGCACATTCCATCCCAATGGTGGTGGTATTTGGATCGGTGGGCACGTTCCGTCCCAGTTTATTGGATCGGTGGGCATGTTCCGTCCCGTAAGCTATGATTGCATGTTGGTGTATAATAACTATATTGTTGCTGTCCTGCTATGCTATGTTTTATAATCACAGTAAACTGATGATCAAGGTGTTTTGTGTGTCTTAAACCTATGAATCTCACCAACATTATGTTGACGTTTTTAAGCATCATTTTCAGGTGAGCATTCTAAGGCTAAGATAGAAGGGCGCGATTAGAAGAGACCTAGTTTGCATTGAGGATGGCTATCTTTAAGTTTTAATTTGATTAAGATGAACTTGTTTGTGATACTCGAATGATTTTTTGTTATTACTTTATGTTTTAATGAAGATACCTTGGAGTTTGTTTTTGGTTGTTTTATTTTGGGGTATTGTTACGACACTTTGTGTCTGTACTTTGCTCTATTTATTTGCATATAGTAAATCTCTATATAGACGCCATGTGTTGTGATGATATCCATGATGTTGCACTCGCGTTTCCGCCATCGGCGAGGTGTGACAAACCACTACCACTAACAGCAGGAATGAAATAAACTATTATTCTAATAATTCCTAACACAAAAATAGGAAAAATTGAACTCACATTGTCCTTTGCTCAAACAAGGACATATTAATGCTCCCAGAGCTGATCTACAGGCTCCAGCTTGTGAAAAACAAGCTGGTAAGGTCCAATAAGCCCTTCCCAATCCGGCTTATCATCCAAGTGCTTATTCCTCTTTAAGTCAAGGTAATTTGAATCACAATATAATACAATTCAAGTGATGATTATAGAAGCTCAAAACAATATGGAACAGCTTATTTGAGCTCTAAACATTAATTAAGTAAAGTGCTTATTAATAGCTTATTATAGCTTATTTTAACCTTTTAAGAGCATTTGAACACAAAAGTAAAGGAGAACAAGCAATAATGTAAACTGACTTTTATTAATAATGAAAAACTTACTCCCTCCGTCTCAAAATTATTGCCCGTATTTCCTTTTTAGGATGTCTCAAAATAATTGTCCACTTTCCTTATTAAGTAAAAACTAGAGAATCTAGTGGAGGACTATTCCATTTTAGTGGTTGAAAATTAAAATGCCCCCACTTTTATTAAACTTTGTGATTTCTCTCTCATGACAATAATTTTGAGACAGAGGGAGTAATACAATACTGAATTAAAAGACAAGAAATAAGCAGTAAAAAGCTACAATGACTGAAAATTAAGACAAAAACTAAAACTTCTAATGCTTGGTGAAGAGCCTTATATTTATAGGAGTCCAGGGAGCCTTCTAGGGTTCCTATCAACAAATCCTAGCCTATGAATCCAAGATGTCGACATCTTTCCTCAATCTCAGCCTTTAATTTGACTGCCACATAGCTTCCACCAATATAATGCTTGGGATTTGCCATGGTGGACAAATAATGAGCTCATTATAGCCTAGTTAGCCTTCTAGAAGGGGTTAAAGTATTTAAGTGAGGTGGGTAAGTACAAGAGGGGCTGGGTAAAAGGTTGGGAAGAAGATGAACAATGATTTTTTTTCCTTTACCCGCCTTTTTCTTTTAGTTTGACCTGGTTATTTGTTTGGTTGACCTGGGTTGGATATGGGAAAAGGAAGGGTTATTTTAGATCCGGATATTAAAAGGGATAAGTGGGTTGGGTTGGTTTTAGTGGTGGGCTTGGGCTGGATTTTAAGGTTTATAAGGATTTAACAATAGTTATCTTAGGGACTAACCACGCAAATTGATAAGTACTAATGGTGAAAATATTTTTGGGATAATTTATGAAAATGATTTTTCATCAAGGCTTTGATTTTAGAATTTTGGGTTTTTGGCTGATAAAAACTGTAGAATCACATCCCCGGCCTCGGCTTTTCTCACTCTTTTTATTCTCGTGCTCGTTTCCGTCTGTTTTGTCTTTGTTTTTGCCATTTTCTAATATTCTTTATCTGCACATACATAAACACAAAAACAAGCATATATTTGGCATTTATAGTCAGTTTTTGGTCTATTAAGTCCGTTTTTTATAAAGAAAAGGTATGTGATTTAACACATACCAGGAACACTAAATACTTCTATACTGGTTGTTCAACATTAAGGACACCAGTTGTAAATAACAAGAGTCCTACCCAGATCTTAGCAATCTGCCAAGAACATTCATGAGGGAACTCACAATTGTGATTCTCGATGATTGAATGGAAATTCCTGCCAGGGTTAACATCAAACAGCCCTGACAACAGGTTACTTTGGTAATCCCTTTTGGGTTACGCTTAGTGTTCCCAGCGGTTTCAAACGGTCTACAGTCGTGGAGTGATACTTCGGTATACTTCAGCGGCTCACCTAAATCGTTGATACACTTCGGTGTATCTATGTAAGCCCTTTTGGGGGAATCCTATTCAGGAACGGCCTTGGCAAGGATTAGAGAAAGTTTTCACACTATGTTGTTACCGATCTCGAAGTCCGAACCTGTAAGTGTCCGATGCTTTATTGCTAACTATTTTCATGCAGGTACTTATGGAGACCGGAAGTTCCACTACCACCATTATCATCAACTACATTCCATCTCCACATGCTCATACCTACATAAGAAAGTCATTCAAAGTTCAAAGACAATTCTCATCAAAAATCGAAGCAAACGTTCAAAAGTCAAAGATCAAAGCTAAAGAATGAGAATCACTTGAAGTATAAAGATCAAAATCAAAAGAAGTATGAGCATGGTGGAGAAGACTTAACGACACCAGAGACTAAGACGTTGATGAAAGGCAGACCACAACATTATCATATCACACATAACAAGAAAAAAGAACAAAGATACGAAAGACGTCAAAGCCAAAGAAGCAAAGAAGACGTCAAGCAACCTTTGATGACCAACCCTTAGGGGGAGATTGTTGGGAATACGTTTAATTAATATCAAGTTTCGGTCATTGTTATATGTAATAGGTTGATATTCATAATAGGCTTGTATGTTAGTTATAGTCTATGGCCCTTGTACCAAGCCCATGGGCCTTGGCTTATGTTTAAACATATGGATGGAAGGACTAGGAGTGTTTCCCTAGCCTTCCACTCCAATAAATACTCTTGTATACTTTCATTTTATTTTGTTGGTTATTTCACATAGTTACTAAACCTTTGTCAATTTATGTGTGTGATATAATCGGCCATTCTATCTCTCTCAATCTCATCTCTCTCTCTTTAATATACTTGTGTTCTACTATTATGGTGACCGAACACAAGTATCAAAAATCTTCCCTGTGGGAATCCATCTAAGACCAACTGTTTTAAAAACTATTCCCGTGGGAATCCATGTAAGGTAAGATCTAGAAGTAGTTTTCTTATCAGATGCAGCGGAAGTCTCATTGTTTGGAAAACTACATCTTGTAGATATCCACCTATTAGGTTTCTTATCCTTTTGCTTCTTATCAACGAGTTTGTTTCTATTTGGTGTCTTAGTGGATTGTGCTTTAGCACTTGAATTTCCTTTTTTGAGAAATTGTGCAACACATGCATCGTGATTAGCTGAAAAAACATATTTTTGACATGTAGGACAGACAAATTCAACATTCTTGTTTTAAACAGCAACCTTAACTTTTTCACTACAGCCATTTGGAAATTGCTTTTTGTTCGAAGATAAATTTGAATTCTTAGTGTTGCATTCTACGTGCATAGCCTTTTCTTTTGCGCAACTACTCTTTGATGCAAGCCAATCCCTAGTTTTTTGTTGATTGTTCCTAGGTAATGTTTTACTACTACTAGTAGAGCCTTGGAATCTTGTAGAATTCATCACCCTAGGTTTTGCACCTAAAATTCCGTCTTTTTGAATTTGTGCCTTGTTACTAACTTCTTCTAGATAGTGATTATGGACCATGTCGTTAGAACCAACAGATTTGTTAACAGTTTTTGTGGTCACATTCGGTGTACTATTCCTAGAATGGCCAGGTGTAAGCACATTAGTGTTTCTTTCAACAACTTTTACATTTTCAACAATCTTTTCAATTTTTTTTTGCTTAGGCAAGGGTTGTAGAATGACTGGTTTTGTCAAATCAATGTTCACATCGACTTTTGGAACAGATTGAGAAATCGACATTTTTGGTTTAACAACCGGTTTTAAAGTATTTGGTTTGTCCGAAGTCGATGGCTTTTCAAACTGTAACAACCGAGAAATTTCAAGTCATTATTTTTACTAATTTTATTTGCTTATTATGCTATTTTAAGTAAATTGGCTTTTGCCGGGAAAGTTTCCCGCGTACGTCGTGACACGTACACTTAAATTCATAATTTGACTCAGACTATGCCCAGTCTACTCATTTGTGCTAGCCGGATCGATAGTCTTTATACTAGCCGGATTGATAGCCAAATGCACCTTATTTGTGTTAACCGGATCGATAACTAGATTGATAACCAAATACACACTATTTGAGAACTACCCGTTAATATGATTTATTTCCCCCCACATATTTATTTTCATATGGAATAATTTAATTTTCCATTTCTACGCGAAGTGTGCACATTTTACGTTTACGCGTTTTCAGCTCGCGGTTTGAGCTTTAAAGACATTATAACACTCCGGAAGGCTCGGGAAATTTATGAAACATCAAATTAGGTCATTTTAAGTTAAATTTAACATTTTATGAAAATAGTATCTTCATGACATTTATTTCCATAAACTAGGCATAAAACGTTACCGGTTTAGCCCCGTTGGCCTTCAAACTCACTTCGTGACTTATAATACTTGTGTAAAACATGTATATAATGTATTTTTATAAAATATAATAAAATATAACACTCCCTTTTAGCCCCAAAAAACCCCCCCCCCTTTTTTACACCAACACTCCACCTTTATCTCTTTTCTATACCAAGGAATCTCATCATTATTCTCATACATGCAAATCTAGCTAAACCATCCAACTTTGTTCTTCTCCTTCTCCACCCCTTTTCTGCAGAAAATCTACAGCCCAACACCACCATTGTTCAAGTTTTTCAAGTCTCAAATCTTGCATCATTCGTTTGGAATTAGTCTTGGTAAGTTTTCCTAACATTTTCAACCTTATTTCCCTCTTTTTCAATGATTTTTCTATCATTTTCTTAGAGTTTTTAAAGGACTAGAAAAACAACTCTTGCATGTGTTATTTTAGATGGTTTGATTCAAGATCTTATAGCAAAATAGGGTGTTTGATAATTTGTTAGGTTGGATTGGTAAGTGTTATGCAAGAGTTCAATGGATTTTTATGAGTTTTGGACTAGTTATTGATGATTTTCTTAGATAGATTGTTTATGAAACTGAAGTTAAACCTCAAAATAATCTTTCAACTTCTAAAAATATTGAGTTTTTGGGTGAATAAAAGAGTAGGAAAGATTGATTTTAGACATGCATGGGTATTAGACACAATAATCATTCATAAAGTAGCCATTTTGATTCGTCAATAGTCTATCTCAGATTTGATGCAAAAAGATCAGTTCACCATTTTGATTTCAGAAGGTTTTAAGAAAAAAAAAATATTGAGAGTTAGCCCCAGGTCTTAGAATCATTTCCCCGAAAACCTTACATCTTAATTCATCCTGGAGATTTTTAGAGAAAATCCACACTAAAACTGGTCCAGGATTGCATGTCAGATTTGATAGGCTATTTACTCTAAAATGTTGCAAAGAACCCTTGGTTGGTAAAAACATGAAAGTTTAAGCTAAGACATGTAGAAAACTTTTACCACAGGCCATGTGTTCATTAGACCAGTAGATAAAAAGATATGCTCATTTTGCTAAACATAATTTGATGCTGGAAGTAACTTCATAGAGACACAGGGGTAAAATGGTAATTTCACCTATGTTCTGGAATTCTCAGTTAAGTGAGGCCTTGATTTTCTTATAGTACAGAGTCATACCTTTGTAAGCATATAATGTTCATAATTTTAGCCTTCATCGTTTAGAAATGGCGACCCGATTAGTGCGTTAATTTTATAAAATTTCCATCAGCATTGCATTTTAAACCGTATAAGCTTTTACAAACGTCTTTTCGACCCATGACTTGCTATATAACTTTCAACTAAATTACCTTATGGTATTATAAGTGCAAGTACTGAGTTAGATCATAAATATAAGTATTATACCTTAATCCCCGAGCCTAAGTCGTGTTGTATTTTATTTAGGTCACTTGTGATCTTTGCGGTTTTTCTCGATGTCCACACTTCTCCGATTTTCGTTGCTACTTCATCGTTGGTGAGTTCATAGCCCCAAGTTTTACTTCAATTGTTTTACAAACTCCGTGGGGGAGATACATGCTATAAATATTTATGATCACAATGCTTTGAAAATTGTATGCTATCATGTTATTATTATTGCCTCAGTTTCCCATAGCTGAAAGTCCCTTTATCGTGAACCGTTAGTCACTTGCGAGTGAGCGCGAATACAGTGGATAGATCTATTGGAATTAACACTCTCCATGCAGGTACGTGCCTATAAGGCAGTCGTGTATATTGTATTCGTACCAAATGATAGGTGTGGCTATTACCTATGTATGAAGGGCAAATTTATGCTTTTAGAAACAGAGACGTAGCGTCAGGGTCACGAGCTTAGGGAAATAATAACTTTATCAGACTCTGTATTTGTTGCTTAGTCGTTTTTATAAATGATTTATTGTGATCGACTGCTTATTATTAAAACTCTATGGATTCACTCAACCTTTGTGTTGACGTTTTTGCATGTTTTATCTCAAGTTTGAAGGCATGAAGGTCTTGGATGGAGTCGCACGGATATATTTTGAAGACTCGGCATATTTTCATATTTGAAGAGTCTATATTTTAAAGATTTATGTTATGTTTAAAACATTTTCAATCTTTTGAAAACATTGTGTTTTATGAAAAGTGTTGGGACCTTTGCAAACTCTGAGGTTTTAATGTATCCAATGTGAAACACTTTTAAAACGTTTCTTTTAAAGGGTCGTTTTCCATGACTTGTACTTTGTGCTAGGAAGTAATACCCCAGTGAACTATCTTCCGCTGCGATATTTTGGGGGTGTTACAGATTGGCAGCAGAGCTACAGTTATAGAGAACTGGGTCATTTTTGAAACCTAGACTATAACTATTTTTCACTAAAAAGTCTCTCATTGCCATATCCGATATCCTTGCGCATATACCACCAGACTGCCTATGCTGTTATACATATGTCATCACTATTGGTATTATATAAAGTATGCTTATATACACTATTATTTATTTAAAGGTTAATTATATAAATGTTTGATTGATTTTGACCTCTTACGCTTATTTCGTAGCTTGAGCTCAAACCTTGTTTTCCCCGATTACATACCTATACTTACATTTTAATGGTCTATTTTATTTTCGCAAACATCGTGAGTAATACCGTGGTTCGCTAAAACTTTTTCATAACATCGTTTTACGCAAAACCCGTTACAGTCTATCGATTTCCCTCGGTTGTCTTACTATCCGCCTTCGAAGACGAGTTGGAACATTGGTCCCATGCTTTTAGAACACCTACATTGCCTCGTAAACCATCGCCTAATGATACGCTGGTTGATTAGAGCATGACTTTAACGTGCCGCCTTGGAACACCTTACTTTCGGAACACGACTTTTAATGTCTCATTCTTTTTCACTCCTTTTGTTTTGAAGAATCACGCCACTAGGAATATAACACCGAAGCTTGACAACAATGTTTACCTTAACTTAATACCATCTTTCGATTCCGAGGACAAAATTTGGAAACTTTTCGGCCACCATTCTGACACCCACTTCACCAACTTACATACTAATGTCTGATAGTGAGACAAAGCCATTCGAGAACAAGGCTATAGAGTGTGAACTCAAACCAGAAGAATACTCACTCAAAGAAGAACCCCTCGGAAGACGAGGAGGAGAACCATTACTGCACCTACTCCTCCCACTCGACCGGAGTCTATCACTAGAGAGCCCATCCACCACAGCATCCCATCGTTGGTGACATATATGCCACATCATGAGAGATATTACACATCAGCAGGAACGAGCTGTGATGGCCAACCTACAGTCTCGTTGGAGCAGAGTAAAGCTCAAGGAGCCAAGTGTGGATCTTACTTAATCAACATTCGTGATATTTATTGACTTTACCATTTATTATTTGTTCTCATTTAACCTCAAACAACTTTCGTGATACTCAATGCCTTTCTCATTTTATGTTGTTATTTAACATGCATGTTTTCAACGTAATGCTTTTCTCATTTATTGTTGATCCCCATTCATTCTCAATTAGCAATCACAATGCTTATTGTCTTTGTTACTTATTGCGTTTCTCATTAATTGTTTACCCTCAGCTAGCATTCGTGCTGCTTGTTGTATTTCTTATTTATTGTTCGTTCTCATTTCTTCTTCTCATTTAGCATTTGAGATGTACATTGTCTTTCTAATTTATTGATTTCCTCAGTTATTCTCATATAACATTTGTGATATTATGGATTTCATCATTTACTGTTTGTTCTCTTCCATGACATTTATCATCTTTCACCTTTATTATTTGCCTTCACAATTATTGCCTATCTCATTTTTTCTCATTTAAAGTATCGTTACGCTTATTGCTTTCTAAATTCTTGTCTATTTCACTTCATCTCTTTTAACAATCGTGTGTCTATTATCCTTCTCAGTTTTCGATTTTCCTTATTTATTCTCATCTGACACTCGTAAAGAATATTGTCTGTCTCGTTTATTATTGAACCTCATTTAGAATTATGTCTTCAGTATTGGTCTCTTTTGACTATTGGTTCGATTCGCTGGTTGTCTCGATTAATTGATTATTTGTGTTAATATTCTATATCTCTTCGCTTTACTATTATTGTGATTTATGGTTCTTCTGTTTGCATTAATTTGAGTCATTGATCTCTCTTTTACACACCCTTTCATTCTTCTTCGTTCGTATGAATATCAAATTTTCTTTCGAGCACTCTATGCTCATACTAGTACGAATGATATGGACATCTAAATCTATTCTTTATTGTTTTGATTCATTGATCCTTTCATTTGCATCGATTGATAACAGTTTGCTTCTTTGTTCATACAGATATATAATCTATCCCCTTTAAGCAGTCTTTGCTCCTAAAACATTACACTCGACAGAATTCTATTACTATTTTTGTGATTCATCAAGATCTTTCATTTGTATTATTAATTACTCCTTGTAACTATCATTCTCCCAGGGTATTGACATCTACTTCTTTCGACTGATAGTACGCTCCCGTAGTAATCTCATTCGCATTAATCGTTAGTACGCATTAGGGCGTAGGAACAGCACTCCAGGAAAACAGGCTGCAAGCAGTACAAGATAGTCAGGAGAGTTACGTGAAAGTTCGCCACGAAAGAACGTACTATGTTTCGAAAAACGATGAAAACTGATCTGGATGTACGTTGAACCCTACAAGAATTTGGCAAAAGCTGGACCGGTAGCTTATTGACTTGAACTTCTGCAAGAGCTTAGTAGTGTGCCCAATACATTTCACGATTCGAACTCGAAGAAGTGTCATTTGGATGAAACCCTCGTCATTCCACTAGAGGAGATTCAGCTTGACGACAAGTTTAACTTTGACAAAGAACCAGTTGAGATCATGAAGAAGGAAGTCAAGCGACTCACACAGAGTGCATTCCCATTGTCAAGGTTCGTTGGAATACTCGACATGGATCCGAGTACACATGAGAGTGAAAAGAGCAGATTGCGACAAGAGTACCCTCATTTTTTTTCGACACACCGTCAGCCGATAAGATAAACTGAATCACGAGGACGTGATTCCTTTTTGACGGATGGATAATGTAACAACCGAGAAATTTCAAGTCATTATTTTTACTAATTTTATTTGCTTATTATGCTATTTTAAGTAAATTGGCTTTTTCCGGGAAAATTGCCCGCGTACGTCGTGACACGTACACTTAAATTCATAATTTGACACAGACTATGCCCAGTCTACCCATTTGTGCTAGCCGGATCAATAGTCTTTTTACTAGCCGGATTGATAGCCAAATGCACCTTATTTGTGTTAGCTGGATCGATAACCGGATTGATAACCAAATACACACTATTTGAGAACTACCCGTTAATATGATTTATTTTCCCCCACGTACTTATTTTCATATGGAATAATTTAATTTTCCATTTCTACGCGAAGAGTGCACATTTTACGTTTTACGCGTTTTCAGCACGCGGTTTGAGCTTTAAAGACATTATAACACTCCGGAAGGCTCGGGAAATTTATGAAACATCAAATTAGGTCATTTTAAGTTAAATTTAATATTTTATGAAAATAGTATCTTCATGACATTTATTTCCATAAACTAGGCATAAAACGTTACCGGTTTAGCCCCGTTGGCCTTCAAACTCACTCCGTGACTTATGATACTTGTGTAAAACATGTATATAATGTATTTTTATAAAATAATAAAAGATAACACTCCCTTTTAGCCCCAAAAACTGCCCCCCCCCCCTTTATTTACACCAACACTCAACCTTTATCTCTTTTCTATACCAAGGAATCTCATCATTATTCTTATACATGCAAATCTAGCTAAACCATCCAACTTTGTTCTTCTCCTTCTCCACCCCTTTTCTGCAGAAAATCTACAACCCAACACCACCATTTTTTAAGTTTTTCAAGTCTCAAATCTTGCATCATTCATTTGGAATTAGTCTTGGTAAGTTTTCCTAACATTTTCAACCTTATTTCCCTCTTTTTCTATCATTTTCTTAGAGTTTTTAAAGGACTAGAAAAACAACTCTTGCATGTGTTATTTTAGATAGTTTGATTCCAGATCTTATAGCAAAATAGGGTGTTTGATAATTTGTTAGGTTGGATTGGTAAGTGTTATGCAAGAGTTCAATGGATTTTTATGAGTTTTAGACTAGTTATTGATGATTTTCTTAGATAGATTGTTTATGAAACTGAAATTAAACCTCAAAATAATCTTTCATCTTCTGGAAATATTGATTTTTTTGGTGAATAAAAGAGTAGGAATGATTGATTTTAGACATGCATGGATATTAGACACAATAATCATTCATAAAGTAGCCATTTTGATTGGTCAATAGTCTTTCTCAGATTTGATGCAACAAGATCAGTCCACCATTTTGTCCTCAGAAGGTTTTAAGCAAAACTAAAAATATTGGGAGTTAGCCCCAGGTCTTAGGATCATTTCCCCGAAAACCTTACATCTTAATTCATCTTGGAGATTTTTAGAGAAAATCCACACTAAAACTGGTCCAGGATTGCATGTCAGATTTGATAGGCTATTTACTCTAAAATGTTGCAAAGAACCCTAGGTTGGTAAAAACATGAAAGTTGGAGCTAAGACCTGTAGAAACTTTCCCCACAGGCATGTGTCCATTAGACCTGTAGATAAAAAGATATGCTCATTTTGCTAAACATAATTTCATGCTGGAAGTAACTTCATAGAGATACAGTGGTAAATTGGTAATTTCACCTATGTTCTGGAATTCTTAGTTAAGTGAGGCCTTGATTTTCATATATTACAGAGTCATACCTTTGTAAGCATATAAAGTTCATAATTTTAGCCTTCATGGTTTAGAAATTGCGACCCGATTAGTGCGGTAATTTTATAAAATTTCCATCAGCTTTGCATTTTAAACCGTATAAGCTTTTACAAACGTCTTTTCGACCCATGACTTGCTATATAACTTTCAACTAAATTACCTTATGGTATTATAAGTGCAAGTACTGAGTTAGATCATAAATATAAGTATTATACCTTAATCCCCGAGCCTAAGTCGTGTTGTATTTTATTTAGGTCACTTGTGATCTTTGCGGTTTTTCTCGATGTACACACTTCTCCAATTTCCATTGCTACTTCATCGTTGGTGAGTTCATAGCCCCAAGTTTTACTTCAATTGTTTAACAAACTCCGTGGGGGAGATACATGCTATAAATATTTATGATCACAATGCTTTGAAAATTGTATGCTATCATGTTATTATTATTGCCTATGTTTCCCATAGCCGAAAGTCCCTTTATCGTGAACCGTTAGTCACTTGCGAGTGAGCGTGAATACAGTGGATAGATCTATTGGAATTAACACTCCCCATGCAGGTACGTGCCTATAAGGCAGTCGTGTGTATTGTATTCGTACCAAATGATAGGTGTGGCTATTACCTATATATGAAGGGCAAATTTATGCTTTTAGCAACAGAGACGTAGCATCGGGGTCACGAGCTTAGGGCAATAATAACTTTATCAGACTCTGCATTTGTTGCTTAGTCATTTTTATAAATGATTTATTGTGATCGACTGCTTATTACTAAAACTCTATGGATTCACTCAACCTTTGTGTTGACGTTTTAGCATGTTTTATCTCAGGTTTGAAGGCATGAAGGTCTTAGATGGAGTCGCACGGATATATTTTGAAGACTCGGCATATTTTCACATTTGAAGAGTCTATATTTAAAAGATTTATGTCATGTTTAAAACATTTGCAATCTTTTGAAAACATTGTGTTTTATGAAAACTGTTGGGACCTTTGCAAACTCTGAGGTTTTAATGTATCAAATGTGAAACACTTTTAAAACGTTTCTTTTAACGGGTCGTTTTCCATGACTTGTATTTTGTGCTTGAAAGTAATACCTCAGTGAACTATCTTCTGCTGCAATATTTTGGGGGTGTTACACAAACTTAGTATACACGCCCTTCCCTTTTTGACTTTCTAGCTGAGCTCTCAAAAGATCATTTTGTGCTTTCATGTCCTTGTAGGCACGCTCATACGACAGTTTGTAATACTTGCATTCCTCGGTTTTTCGATCAAGTTGTTTAAAATATGACAAGTTTTCTTTTTCAAGATTTATGAGAGCATTTTCATATTGTGAAACAATCGCAGAGGTCTCATCCCACAGTCTTTCATCGTCTTCAACAGAATATGTTCGTAAAATGATGGACATAATACCGGTAGACATAAAGACTTCGAAGAGAGAATCATTTATATTTTCCAAAATTTTGATGTTTTCAAGATTTTCATTAGCTTCCTTTACCAAGGATTTGTGGTCCTTGACAAATTCGGATGTTTCTTTTAAAAATGCTTGATCAAAAAGAATTACTCTAGCATTAATGGCGTTAATTTGAGGAGCAAATTAACTTTCAAGAATCTTTTTCAGCTGTAAATGGACCGTTGAATTCCAATTGTTCTCAGTCAGTCTCATTTTAGATTCTAAAGTCGTTTGAAGTTGCCCAAGTCTGGTTTTAATATCAACAAGAAATCCTCTGGCAGTACTTGTGTTAAAAGTGTTGTTTGAGGACATCTGTTCCATTTTTGAAAGAGATTTGGAAACAACTAATGGTTTACAAACTAGTTTTGAGATGCCTCAGGTTTTGGAAAACTCAGATGTTTGTTTTTATGGAACAAAAGTAATTCCAGAAAGTTTGTTCAGTTTGTTGTAATCAATTGATTTCTGGTCTGGATTCTTTTGTTTCATTTTGGTTTGACTCTCTTCAGCAAGTTCTATCGTTTCCACATAACCACGAACAATAGGAGGATCATGTTTGGTATATACAACATTTCCATTGTTCAAAACATTCTGTTCTTTCTGAGCTTTCTTTAGATTGCAAGGAGTTTTGTTACCTAGAGCCATTTTTTGTTTTGTATGGTAAATCAGATCAATTTGATTAATAATCATATGAATTGTTTGACTTGAATGACCTGTTTTAACCAGTAAGTTTTCGAGTTTTTCGATCATATGTTCTGACTTTATGATTTCATCCAAAAGTTTATCTTCTTTCTTTGCAAAGTCCTTTTTCAACTCATCCGGTTCTTTTTCAAGATTGGTATAAGCTGTTTTTTGTTTTGAAAGTTGGTTTGTTAAATCAAAAATTTCTTGTTTTAAAGAGTTGATGGTTTTTGTTGAACTAATTTAAAGATCATCAAATTTGGTTTGCAATTGTCTATCTTTAACAAGTAACTTCTTATAACCAATTTCAAATTCTGACTCGCGTTTTGTATCAATTTGAAAACTTTTTTCATTTTCCTTGTATCTCTCAAGCTTCGCGGTCAATTTTTCATTCGCGGCCTTAACATCGCGATTGACCTTTTTCACTTTATCAATTTCAATGCTACAATTATTCAATAATGATTCAAATAGAGCACGTGTTTCCTCATCATTCTCAGCATGCTGTGAAACTGAGCCTCCACTATGATTCATATCTGGAGTTGTTGGATGAATATTGCTACTACTCTGCGTATCCAGGTATGTATCATAAGTGGGTGCTGGAGTCTCAGAATGCTGTTGCTCATGAGGAGACATATCAAATATATCATAATTGTGGCATGTATTGAAGATTGGTACCTCAGAAAGTGCACTGGTGTCATAAACAGGAGGTGTGTCAGAATTCATGTCGTACTTATCCTCCTGAAGATTTTCCATAAAGATGCAGTTTGCATTGATATCCTCTCGATCTTCCATTTCATCCATGAGAGCCATAAAATTATTTTCCTCGGCATTCAACTGAAACCCTGCATCTTCCTTTTGTGCCAACAGCAACGCTTTCTGTAGATACGTTGTATCCTTCTTTCTCGGCTTAGTAGGATAGTTCCTTGCAATATGACCTACACCTTGACAGTTGAAGCACTTCATCTGATTACCCTGATTCCCATTTCCATAATTCCCAACAACTGGAGCTGCCACATTCCCAATCTGATTACCCACTATCTGTTGCCCAACATTCTGACCCCTCTGATTTCTAACAAACTGGCCCCTCTAATTCCCTGCATACTGACCTTACTAATTCCCTACATACTGTCCTGCATTCTGAATATTCGGATTGCCCATGTGAAATCCAGTAGCATATCCCTGCTGATTCCCAATAACTCCAACCATTTGTCCTCCTTGACCCATATTGAAACTCGGTTGAGCAATCTGCTTATTGCGAGTGTTCGATGAAATCCTTTGGTTGTTGTTTGTTGGTGTAGAATAAAGTCCTTGGAATTCCTTTGTCATATAAGCAAATGCTTGTGTCAAAGCAGCAGTAGATTCATTATTGTTAGTGAACTCTGGTTCTTGGAATTGTGGATATTGTTGTTGTGGAATAACATGTTATTTTTGTTGTGGGTAGAATTGTTGTTGTGGGATGACGGTAGTTTGATGTGGAATGTATTGTGGTTGCATATAGTTGTGAGTGGAAGATGATAAGGGTTGATGTGGTGTGTTCACTGGTAAAGGTGTTGGTGTGTTAGCAATGAATGCGAGAGGATCATGCTTTTTAGCTAGTAATTCGGCCCTGACTTCATTTGCCTCAGCTTGGTTTTGCTTTAAGAAGTCGTACAGC
Source organism: Artemisia tridentata subsp. tridentata (assembly GCA_021014915.2). Taxonomy (NCBI): domain Eukaryota; kingdom Viridiplantae; phylum Streptophyta; class Magnoliopsida; order Asterales; family Asteraceae; genus Artemisia; species Artemisia tridentata. Next base: position 302,437,848 of record CP139507.1, on the reverse strand, counting down.
TGATCATAGTTAACTCCATGCAAGTTCTTTGTCTGATAAACAATGGTGACGTATCTTCCCCATTCTGGTTGTAACTCGTTTAGAAACTTGGTGTTGTTAGCTATGTTCTTTTGTGTGAGGTTGTGTCTAGATAAGTCATTCATGATCTTACAGAACCTGTGATAGTACGATTCTATTGATTCACCAGCAATGGAAGTGAACTTGTGTAGTTCCTTGAGCAATTGTGTTTCCATTTCCTGCTTCCCAATGTTTGTCCTATACATTAACCTCTTGACTTTTTCCCAGACTACATGAGCACTGCCTTCGCTATCCATAGTTGCATAAGTCATTTCAGGTAGACCAAGAACGACGAGATGAAACGCCTGATCATCAGCCGCAATTTGTAGTTTGTCTTCCTCAATGTACTCAGCCTCAGTCTGATCTCTGTAGAATGGTTATACTTGGGGGGGTTCCATTAGGATCTCCAGGGTCTAGGACTTGTCGTGGTTTAAAGGGTCCTTCCAAAACGGAATTGACAAGAAGTTTTCCGTTTGGTTTGCTCTTAAGATAGAGCTTCATACGACTAGCCCACTGTGAGTATCCACCCTTTGACAACATAGGAGGTCGGTTTTCCGCACCAGCTGCATGAATATCTTGCTGTGTTGCCATTGATGTATGATAAAGTTGATCTTGGATCGGTTCAACGATATAGGAGTTGAGTTTGTTGTAAGTTAATGCAAGTTGTTGTAGTGAAAATTTTGTCTGATAACTTAAAAACGTCAATAATTTCTTTTCAGAGTGGATTTGGGCCTCGAAGGTTGGGTTGAATGAACTGTAGTTGATTCAGCGTGTCGATCTTCTCGTTCTCAAGGTCGTTTTGATAGGTTATAGGCTGAAAACGGAGTTACGGTTCAAAAGTTATGGCCGTTTGAAGTTTCGTCATAAAAAGTCAAATTTCAGCCAAGTTCGATAACACTATTCCAAGTTCGATGAGTTTGACTTTCTAATTCGATGAGATTGACTTAGCAAGTTCGATGAGAATTGCATGTTCGATGAAATTTGCTAGTTCGATGAAAACTCCAAGTTCGATGAAAGCTGCAAGTTCGATGAAAATGTAAGTTCGATGAAAATTGCAAGTTCGATGAAAATGCAAGTTCGATAAGATCTATCTAACTTATACAAGCTAGAAGATTTTCCCTTAGTCAAAGTATTTCACAAGCTTATATAAGCAAGGAAAGTACTGAGTAAACCTTGAACCGTGAAGAAAGTATCCCGTTGATGAAGTTCGATGAACCATTGGATGCAAGTTCGATGAACCCTTAAACAAAAGTTCGATAAATCCTTAAACAAAAGTTTGATAAACCCTAAAATAAAAGTTCGATAAACCCTTAAACTTCAAGTTCAATGAACCCTTAAACCTAAGTTTGATGGATTACCAAAATCTTCGAAAACCCATTTTTTCACCAAATTTACTTTCCAACTCGTTTCTTCTATACGAACTACCTGAAAAACACTTAAATTTCAATAAAGTTGAGACCTTTAACGTTTATAACTAATTTTGAAGAAGTTCAATAACAAGCTGAAACTTTGTAATACGTTAAAAACAACCTTTTGACGTTTTGGATTCGATCTTTTTGCCAAAACTCACTAATATGCACTAGATCTATACGAAAGACAACAACTTTAAACTAGAAAACGTAAAATATTGAAACTTTATGAGAAAAAGCTCTCGTTTTTATAAGAAAAACGTAACCTTTTCGAAGCTTCAACACAAAAAATGAAACACAAACACTCCTATATCATAGTTAGGCGATTGATACCAATTGTAGGACCATAAATATCAACTCTATCATGTATATTAAGCTTGTATTAGGTGACAACAAGAGAGATGTATGTGAACTTAGAGAGAGAAAGTAGAGAAAAGGAAGAGAGAAATCTTATTAATAAAACACACACACTACACCTTAAAGAACACCCTCAAATGAACACATTTGAGGGTATTTATAGTTCAATATAAGATGCCATAATGGGCTTGCTTATGGCTTGGATGGGCTTGGATTGGATTGGACTTTACATAAAAGACTAACATATAAATACTAACCTATTAGATTAGTCCAACCCATGAGCCCATTGACTATTCAATTACTTATTCTATGACACGTTACAAAGTTGACTATTCAATTACTTATTCTATGACACGTTACAAAGTTCCTAATCTAGAATGCCCAACACTTTCTATTAGGGCTAACAACTTCGGGTCGAACTTGGTAAGATAATCTTTAGTGTTTAGAATGAAGCATTTTCTTCCAAATACTTTGAAGTATTCTAATGTGGGATTTTTACCTCTATATAATTCATATGGTGTTTTTCCTAGGAATGGTCTAATTAAAATTCTATTCAAAATATATGTTGAAGTGTCTACGGCATTGCACCAAAACTTTTGGGGTATAGATTGCTCATTTAGTAAAGTACGACTCATTTCTTGTAAAGTATGGTTTTTCCTTTCTACTACACCATTTGATTGAGGAGTTCTTGGAGCCGAGAAATAGTGACTTATCCCATGTGCATCACAATAAGCTCCAAATTGCGTCTTATTATCAAATTCCCAACCATGATCCGTTCTTATAGAAATAATTGAGCAACCTTGTTGGTTTTGAATTTTCTTACTCAAGATTTCAAATTGTTCAAAAGCTTCATTTTTTGTTTTCAAAAATCTTGTCCAAGTATATCTTGAGTAGTCATCCACTACCAAAGTATAGGAGTTTCATCTGTAACTTCAGATAGCGGATGGACCAAACAAGTCCATGTGTAAAATTTCTAGACACCTGTTAGTTGAAACCATATTTTTAGCCTTATGGCTAGCATGAGTTTGTTTGCCGATTTTACAAGCATCACAAAAATATCGATCATATCTAAGTTTGGGAAGGTTTCTAACTAATTCCTTAGAGGCAAGTGATTAAATTAAACGCATGTTTGCGTGTCCTAGTCTCCTATGCCATGAAGTTGAGCTATCATCTATAGAGGCTAGGCAAATTTGATCATTCGGGTTATTTCCTAATTTCATCACATATAACTCGTGCTTTCTAATGCCTTTACCTATGGTTTTACCATCCTTAGTGATTTCACTCTCATGCTCCGAGAATATAACTTTGCACTTAGTATCACATATTTGTCCGGAAAACCCCTTGCCTCTCAACCGAGAGGTCAGGGGTTCGATCCTCACTCCCTACAAAAGGCCGGAGGTCCTTTTCTACCTTTGGTAGAACCGGAAGCAGCCTCTCTACCTTAGGTAGGGGTAAGGCTGTCTACGTCTCAACCTTCCCCATACACCATACGGTATTAGGACCCATAACCTGTGGAAGACGGTATTGGGAGTTACTTTTTTTTTCTAAGCAAATTAAAGGCTAAGTTATCAACATGTACCACATTATTTATAGTGAGTGAGTCGATAGAAATCGTACCTTTGCCAATGATTTTTCCTTTAAGGTTGCTAGCAAAAGTGTTGTTGCCTCCGTCGTATGCTTTGTATGTCGAGAAGAGACTTTTGTTTCCCGTCATATGTTTGGAGCAACCACTATCTTTTACCTATTCATTTGGCTCCAAATTAACCTTTAAGCATACCTAGTTAAATGACACAAAAACTCAAACGTTTGGTCCCCATTGTCTCATGGGTCCGTGTGTGTTAGTGTTAAACATTCTAACCATTTTAGGTGTTTTTTGCATGTAAGCAAATGGTGAGCAAACTCCCCAAGGCATGAAATGTTGTTGTTGACTAGTGTTCCACGACATAGGATAGAAGTGTTGTTGTGTTGGAAAATTTTATCTTCTCCTAGGTTGAGGTGTTTTTTATCTGGGTTGAGAATTGGTAATTCTTTTAGGTGGAGGTGTTGTTGATCTAGAATCATTCTTAACATAATCTAAACCATGCCTAAGTGAATGTTTTAATGGTTGTGTTGATTTGTTTTCGTTAGTTGGTGCTTTCTTACTAACTATAACAAAATTGGTTCTAGATGAAGTGTTTAGTTTTGGAATTTCCTTTTCTCCACTAGCCTTAGACTCTATTTAATCATAACTAATCTCATATTTTGGTTTAAGTGAGTCATGACGCAAATTAAATAGTTCTGTCGTACTTTTGCACTTCGGCGGATCCGCGGATCCGTATAATATGGATCCGTCCATTGAAATTGTGGATCCGTAGGGTGCCAAAAGTCCAGAACTTGATTTTACAAATTTTACACACTTGGTTCCACTTGTTGACGCTTCATTTATGTTAAACCCTAATCCTACTTTGTCATTAGGATTCTTACCTTCGGTTATTATATTCTTTAACGTATGTGTACTCTTTTCGAATTGTACAAACTTAGATGTGCCCTTTTCGAGCTTAGCTTGTGTTTCCTTTAGTTTTATTTTCTCTAATTGTAAAACTTGACATGACTCACATTCTATGGCTTTATTTCTTTCTAGTGTCTTTATTTTCTCTTTTAATTCAATTATCTCATTTTCTAATGACTTTTATACCTTTGTTTTTAAGTATGATTTTTAGACTAGTTTCACACATTTTATTATATTCATTTTTCATAGTATCATCGTCCATAGAGGATGCTTCATCACTATAGTAAGATAGATCGGAACATACCTCGCTAGATGCTTGAGCCATGAGAGTCGTTTCCTCCTTGGTCTAGTCATCGTCCTCTTCACCACTATCACTCCAAGAACGTCCGACGAATACCTTTTGGTCCTTGCATCTTGGTGGTTTTTGACAATTACCAATGAGATGATTCGGGTCTCCGCATCTATAGCATTTCCGATCATTCTTGCCTTTCTTGTCATCCCGGCTCTTCCGGATTGACTTCTTTTTGTCTCGAGGTTGTCTAACAAATCTACCTCCCCTCTTGAAAAACTTTTTTAAGTCTTTCACGGCCATTGCATATTCCTCATCATCACTATCCGATGATGAAGTTTCTTCATCACTAGACTCCTTCCTTGCCTTTAAGGCAATGGATTTCACCTTGTCTCTTTTACATCTAATTACTTCTAAATCTTTCTCTATGATCAACTCATACACTTTCAAGTTTCCAATGAGTTCATCAAGTGAAAGTGATGACGAGTCTTTAGATTCATCAATGGCGGTGACTTTCAATCTCCCCTTTGGATGAAGTGCCCTAAGAAACTTTCGGACATAGTTCTTGCTAGAAAAACTTTCATCAAGAGCTTTCAAACTAGTTATAATAGAATTAAACCTAGCAAATCCACTATCGATAGATTCATCATCGGCAATTGAGAATTTCTCATATTGTTGCACGAGTAAGTCGATCTTTTTATCTTTGACTTGGATATTACCTTGATGGGTGATTAGTAAAGATTGCCAAATTTCTTTTGTTGTTTTACACATAAAAATTCTTTCATATTCTTTCTTAGGTAAAGTGTTGTAAAGAAACATTTTGGCTTCGTTATTTTTGGCAAGCTTCTTTTTAAGTTCATCCGATTGTTTTTCAAAAGGAATAATTTCGTCTTTTTGTGTAGTTGCGTTTCTTTCGGTAGGTTGAAAATCACCCTCGGTAATGACATGCCAAATATCAAGATCTTTTGATTTCACATAGGTCTCGAATCAATTTTTCCAATATATAAAACCATCGCTTTCAAAAAGTGGTGGTCGTTGTATAGATTGACCTTCTTTGTAGTTTTCAAAATCCATAGATCAATTCAAGTTTTAAAAATACATTTTAAAAATCTTGGTTAACGTAGCTCTGATGTCAATTGTGGAAAACTAGAAGGGGGGGGGGGTGGCTGAATAGTTTTTACCATTTTTATGCCTTTTTAAGAAATCTTAGATTCGATTGCTTGATGTGAAATCAACACGACACACAATATATATAAACAACAAATAATAAGTAAATGCGGAATGTAAAAGAAAGATCAAACCAATAGACACGATGATTTATAGTGGTTCAGCATGAAGCTCTCTTCCTCGCCCTACTCCACTCCCCGAGTACCCAACTCGAGAGTTCACAAGCACTATATCAACAAGCTCTTTTGTGGCGGAGAAAACCTTACAACGTCGCTTCACTTCTTTACTAATAATAAGCTAGATATCGAGTCTTTCCCAAGGCAAGACCAACCTTATCACTCACAGTATTTTAAGGCCTAAAATACTAACCAAACTCTCTAGGATGTTGTATAATGATCACTACCCAAGTTGGTAGATGATGGTGAAGTATAATGACACAAGTGATATACAAAGTTACACAACTAAGTATATGATGACACACTACTAACAACAACACTTGGAAGCTTGGAAAACTTCTTGTGTTCTTCACTTGAATTTAAAGTAGAAATCTTTGGATCACTTTGAATGTGTTATAGGTCAAGTGGAATGATCAAAGAGTGTTAATATGATGTTAGAAGGTGAAAGAATCAGTAGTAGTGAGCTTAGAATGGCTGGGAATCATAAGTTGGAAATGTTAGAAAAAGTGTTTATTTATAGTCCAACTCACTACCTCAAAATCGTCCTTCACCGGATTCGCGGATCCGTAAAATACGGATCCGCCCGTGTAAAATACGGATCCGCGGTGCGTATTTTGAGCAGGCTTTTATCTATTGATTTTTAGGTTGCATTGTACCAAAAACTATTTAAAAACTAAATCTTCTAGAATTACTGGGCATGAAGTAGTTTAATTAATTTAGTTTTTATTTAATTAAATGAATAATTAAATTGTCTAGTTAATTTAATTTAATGTATTATGTGTAACCATTTAATTAAGATGTGTTTAAGATATGTTTTGAAAATATTTATTTACTTGGCCTCTTTTATCATTCGACGTGCGTTATAATCAAATTATTCATACCTGAAGTGATATACATCGGAATGTAAACTTACAACTAATAACTTGGTTACGTAAACATTTACGTCATATAAATTTATAATTGCCATTATCAAAACCTTGAGAGACCGTAAAATATAAATAATGTTTTTACGCGATGTTGATCCCAATTGAGCACTTGATCGAATCCCTTAGCTTGTAAAGGTTTAGCTATGCTATATAAATCTAACATAACTAGGTATAGAGACTGTCTTGTGGTTTATCAAACACAATGCGGAATCTTGTATTTGATCTTAAGAAGAACTTAACAATGAATAATGAATATCAAACTAAACACTTCAATATTATTAATAATACGAATACTCTCTGAGTATTAGGCTTTACAACCTTGAAGTTCTATCGCAAAACTATATTCATCTATGCCCTAGATCCTCCTTTTATAGACTAAGGAGTCCTAGTCGGCTTACAATAACTTTTTACACAAGATAAATCTTTATAGAATCTTTTCTATATTTATCTAAACATACTATACATAATAACCGACTCTAATACTCTAGCAACACTAATAACATATTAGCAATATTAACTAAGTGTTCTAGCAGTATTAATCTTGTAGCAACATTAATCTTCCATAAGCAGCATTAACTTCTTAAGCAGCAGCATTAATAACTTGGTGTATTTCCTTTGTAGTACCTGAGCAGTCTTAACCATATAAGCAGTAGTAACTTCAGGAAACCTTTAAAACCCAACAATCCTCCCCTAAACTTGATATTTTCTTCCAAAATTATCAAGTTTCAATCTAAGCTTGAATCTTCACTAGGAGGATATTTCCAAACACTTACTTCCTCATTTTCTTGTAATCAGCCCCATAATGTTGTTTCTCCATTTTCTTGAGAAGCTGATACACCATTTCACTCCAACGATCAGTTTGAAGTTTAACAGTCCCATTAAGCATCATTTTAAGTGTAGTTTCTGCCAGAGGATATTCTTTTTCTACTAGCATGTAGATTTGAAGTCCTTTCATCATTACTGTGTGAACTCCACATGATTGAAAAAGTCTCCAGAGGATAACTTTACTTTTGTATTGCTCAAGCCATACTCTATCTTCAGGATAGACTTCAAACATAATCTTCAAATCTCCCCAAAGAACTGTATCCAAAATATTTTTTAGCCTTGTATCTCCATATTTTTTCTTGATTAATGCCCATAAGGTTTCTAAATCTTCTCTATCAAAATTTCTAAGCATTTGAGGAAATGTTACAAACCTTTGAGATGTTCCATCAGCTCTGATTATCTTCCACCAAGGAGTTTCACCTCTATAACCATTCTGCCAATCAATAATAGGAAATTTGGTCTGCAAAGGAACAACATCAACAAATCTATCATCACTGTCTACAATTCTAACCATTTGTTTTAGATTAGGTACTTCTTTCTCATCACTTTCTTGAACCTGCTCTGCCTGCTCTTGTGTTTGCTCTGGTTGCTCATCTAGTTTCTGCTTCTTGCTGCTTTCAGATTCTAATTTTTCTCCAGACCTCTAAGAAAACCTCACCAACTCTTCTTCATTCATGGCAATGAAAGTATTTACCCTTTTGAACACCTTGTCAAACTCATCTTTAATCTTTTCATAACTGAGATTCTTTAGTTGATAAGCCTTCCAATTATCCATGTTCATCAGGTACTTACTCATTATTCTCCTTCGTTCAGCTTTAGTTGGTGGTTTGTTCCTCTTTGCTTCAGTTCTTTTCTGTGCAAAGAACTTCTTCTTTTGAGCTAAGAATTCCATAAAGAGCTTTGACTTTTCTTCCATTGATAGCTCTTCCTGCTCATCATTCCACATCTTCTGGGCTAACATGTGATCTGCTTCACATTTGGCTTGTATGTCATCCCAGGAATTAATAAGTTCAAGACTTGCATGTTCTTCTTCTTGAGCTTGCCTTCTTCTTGCCTCTTCTTCTTCAGCATCAAGATCAGTTTGCACTTGTCTTGCAACTTCTTCATCTGTCTTAAGTTGTTGTTGTTGACTGAGTGATAGAAATTTCTTCTTAGGTTCTTCAATCAACAAACCTTTGCCTTTGTCTGATGGTGAAATAGTTGTTAATGGTGTTGTTGATACTGATACTGGCTCTTTGATTACAACTCCTTTTGCCTTTGGTCTTGTACTCTTTAACTTTGTTAATACTTGTGCTATAGTAATATCTTCATTACCTTGAGTAGCATCAATACTAACTTCAGTCTCAGCAGCACTAACCTTGTCACTAGCCTCATCAGCACTAACCTTTTCACTAGCCACATTATCTTCACCACTTGCAATATTAACTTCACCACTAGCAGTCTTAAGTGTAGCAGCATCAAGTAACACTTTAGCTACTTCAACATCATCCATAACACCATGATCAGCAGTAGTAGCAACCTTATCCATAACTGCTGCATTACCCTGTTGATCTGCAACAACAAACTCATTCACATCATCATTTACAAACTCAGTCTCATCATCTACCCCAGTTTCAACATCTATCCCTGTTTCCTCCCCTGAAGCTTTGCTTGTATTCCTCCCCTGTTTGGAAACATCCTTCTCCAAACTCTGTGCTTCATCAGAATATTCAACCCTGGAAGTAGTTCCAACCTTGTACAACCTTTTGGTTTTGTGTGTTCTTGACCTCTGTAGACTTTCAAGATACCTAACCCTCCTCTTCAACCTTGTGATCTCAGTACCTTGAGAAAGTTTAAGCTGATTAAGATCCTTCTTGAGATCAAGAACATCCCTTGACAATTTTGCACAAGTAGCCGTCAATTCATTAATAAGTTTCATACTACCCTCAGCACTTCGGAGTGTGTTACCTCTCCCGAATGGTGCATCATTGGGTGAGTTAGGCATAGCCTCAGACCTATTCTGAGCATCTACAACCCCCCATATTATCCGGTTAGCTGGGACCTTCACCTGAATCAGTTCCAGAGGAACTAGATGCATTAGAAGTTTCCTTAGATTGGGTCTTACTTATGTTATCACTATCCTGCTCTGCTTCTAAGCTAGTAGCAGTAGTGATAGCCCTTTCTAATCTGTGACCCCTCTCCTCATGCACAGCCTCATCTGCAGCCATACTAGCACTAACCTGAGGTAGTTGAGTGCCATTTTTAGTGATCCTAGGGGTATGGGTCTTTTGTGTTGTTGATGGGGATGTCAAAAGAGTGGGTGTGTGATAAACATCAGCTGGGATTGCTGAGCTTTCACCCTCAGTTAGACCTAGTTGCAACATTGTTTGAAACAATGGTGTAACTCTGCCTTTAAAATCCTTTCCCTCTCTCTTCATATTAGCAAAAATCTTTTTAGTATGAAAGAGAGCAGTATAAACCTTTTTATGAACCTTTTTGTTTACAAATTGTTTGTCCATAAGAAGTTGTAAAAACCTTGGATATAAGTAATATTTATTTGATGAACTATCCAAGCCCTTAACCACACTATCAAAAATTAATTTTGAAAAATTAAATCTTTGATCTCTTTGATTTTGAGCCAATCAGATAATAGCAGAAGCCATATTACTACTAAACTCATTCCAACCAGTAGTCTTTAGACTAAGACACTGTAAGATAGTGTGAATTAAGAATTTCCATTGTGGAGAGAAAGCCCCTTTTGAAAATTTTAAAGAAGTACTTTGGCTTTCATACCCCATCAATGCAAGGTTTTCAAAAATTGTAGAATTTGGAAGATTATTAATACCTTCAGCATCTTCAAGATGAAGAACATCTCGAATAGAAGCTTCAGTAACAATAATCTCCTGCCCATCCACAAGGGCATGCATCTGTACTTCCTCATCAATAGTTTTGACCTTTGCAGTAGCCCAAAACTGTTTGATGTTGGAAACATATATAGTAGGATTCATTGTTAATGCGTACCTAATATGAGCAGCATTAAGAAAATCAATGATTTCAGTAAAACCTTCACTTTCTTGGGGCTTTTGCAAAAATGCAATCATGTTATGTTGATCAGCGAATGACAGAGTCGACATTGTGAATTTTGAAAAATTTTGGTAGGATTTGGCTGGGATTTACAATTAATGGAGAAAAAGAGTTAGGGTTTATGTTTAGAAAGAGTTTTGATCGGATAAAGATACTTTTGGGAATGAGTGAAGGATATAAACCCTTAATCCCTCACATTTATAAAACAGTACCATGTTCTTTCAAACATAGCAGCAGAAACCTAGCAGCACTAATTTAGGTATAGCCGCATTAACTTATGCCTAGCAGCATAAAGTTAGTTTCCACTCTAAACAGCTTTTTAATCAGCACTCCATCACTTTTCTCAGCTTATCCTGCAAAAGATTAGTCCCAAAAACAAAAACCACAAACATAACACAATATACAATAATCACATCATCAATTATATTTAGCAATACTAAGTATAACTGGCAACATTAACACAACAATACTAAGTAAACTAGCAATACTAAATATGACTTAGCAACATTATCATAGCACTACTAAGTAAACTAGCAATACTGAATATGACTTAGCAACAGAAACAACTTATTGACCTAATAACAGTACTAATCCTTAGAAAACTTTACAAAGACACAAAGAGATAATAATTTTTCAAAGATTTATCATTCCAATACTAACAACCAAAAATTGAAATCTACCCACATCAAAAGCTTTTGTGAGCAAATCTGCAAAATTATTATCAGTATGAATTTTAACAATTTGAATTAACTTCTTTTCATAACAATCTCTTATAAAATGATGTCTTATCTCAATATGTTTTGTTTTTTAGTGATAAACAGGATTTTTAATAATGCACATAGTACTGCTATTATCAATGTATATTTTAGTATGCATAAAATTTTACCCATAATCCAACAATTGATTCTAAATCCAGAGCACTTGTCCACAGCAACTTGAAGCAGCAACATACTCAGCTTCAGTTGTGGAATTTGCAACCACTATTTGTTTCTTGCACTGCCATGAAATCAACCTGCTCCCCAAAAAATGACAACCTCTTGTTGCTGACTTTCTATCCAAGCTAGCTCCAGCATAGTCACTATCAGAGTATGCAATCAAGTCAAAAGGTAAATCTTTTGGATACCAAAGGTCTAATTTGGGTTGACCTTTCAAATATCTAAAAATCCTTTTGTAACACCCCAACCCGACAAGGGTAAAGGTATCACATCACGGTGACATATCAGAGCATACATAATACACAGCGGAAGCCATAAACCAAAATCAATAAGGAAGTCAAGCCAACACGGCTTAAACCGAATTACATGAGTTTCAAAGATAAAGATAAACCAACAAAATAAACAAAGAAACAGAATCCCGAAACAAATGTCATAAAATGAGGGTGGTCATCTAAGGTAAAAGCTCCAACCAAAAGCTCTAACTCTCAATCCCAAAGCAGAAGTCCCCAGCTCCTAGCTTAGATACCTGCCGCACACGAAAAGAAAAGACGTGCGGCTGAGCTTAAAAAGCTCAGTGAACAGATACATATAATAAGCAGAAATAATGAAGAACGAATCATGGCAAGGTTAAATGATAACGAAACAGATACAATATATGGTGCAATGGAAAGTATCATAAGGTACAGTCAAATAAAAGGGAAATAGAATAATATAGGATAGTAATCCACCACGAGCCCAGAAACATATCAGAACATATCACATGCAGTAACCATAGAGGAGCGACCTCTCAGAAATGTGAAGGGCATGTATAGCACACAGTACCAATCACCAGACAAAACATATCATATCATATCATATCAGTCAAATCCACTAAACAGAAACAGATCTAGGATGCATCCATACGCCCCTACCCAATCACATGCAGACCAAATCAAAGGGACGGTGTAACCAAATCACTAGGGCTACACACTAGTCATGCCAGTGGTGCATCACAGACACGGCCATGTTACCTTCATGGCTAGGGTCACAAATTTTGGCTCGGGTATCAAACTAAGAGTCACAAATCATATCATATCAGAAGGTCATATCCAAAGGTTCAAAACAGATAGATCAAAACAGAAGGCTCATAACAAAAGGTTCAAATCAAATCTTTTCAGAAGTATCAAGATTCAAATCAGATTTTAACAGATCAGGAGATGCAAACCAGAAATCATATCATGTCAGAGAAATAAGACACCCTTACTGAAAAAGGGCAGAGTATCTGTACCTTATTCAAATGCAAGCACAAAGAACAAAAGCAGAAAGTACTGAGATAGATCAGGACCTCTCCCTCTTTACACCTAGAGAAAGTAGAAGACAAATTACTAAGGGGTTCAAGTTCAGATTATCATTTTTAGTTCATCTTTCCATTTTAAGAATTTTCCAGATTTAGTAACTTTCTATTTTTAGCAGGTTTCCAGAATTAGAAGGTTTCCACTTTTAGAAATATTTAGTACATAGCTTAATTAGATCAATGCTTGCTGAAAATAAAGTATCTTTATCATATTTACACCTTTGGTCCTCAGGTTTTCACAATTTACATTTTACACCCCTGAACTTCCAAAATTACATTTTAAACCTTCAAACATGCATAATTACACATTAAACCCTTGGTTTATCAAATTTACACAATGAGCACTTATTTTATTGAATTATACGACCAGACCTTCAATTATTCAATATTTACACATTAAGTCCCTCCATTTATTAAAGTTACATATTTAGTCCTTAAAGTTTACATTTAAATCATTAATTAATAATAATTACATATTAGTCCAATAAATATCCAAATTTTCACATTAGCCCCTGAATATCATTCATAACACAAATCGACCTCAACTTTTCAGAAATTACATGTTTAGTCCTTGTATTTATTTAATTTCCAAATCGAATTAACAATTACAAATTAATTCCTTATCTCACATATTTTACATTTAGACCCTCCATTTAACATTTTTTTCAGGTCACACATGATTTATAGAACATGACAAAAATATCCCATGAATTTTATTATTGACAAAACACCCCCTTTTATATTTAATTTCAATTCGTTAAGTACAATAATATATCAAAACAAACCCTAATCGACCCAAATAATTATACCATCATTACCACATCATTATTGTTCATTTAAGATCAGATATTATGAGTTTTAAACCCTAGATGGCTCGTTAGGTATTTTTGGTCCTTATTTTCCTTTTAGCCGATTATACATAATTCCACCAAAAATAGTTTTAAGCTTCAATAAATCAAAGGAGCATTTTTATAGTGTTGTTTGATGATCATAGAGACCACGAAAATTATTGGTCTGGTCAGGAAAAATTCGAATGCATGGTATTTAGATTTAATTCGATTTAAGGTTATAAAACACAATAATTTCTATATGGATTATATATGATGCATGGGTCGTTTTTATTATTTTTCCCACGTTAGATATGATTAATAGAGGCTGAGAAAAATACCAGGAAATTTTTAGAACGAGTGGAAGAGTGTTGCACAATTTATGGATTCTCGGCTAGAATTTTCGACAAGAAGAAATCTCCACGACTTCAAACGGGACCAAACCACCTTGTGCATATTTTTCACAGATCATACATATTGTAAGAACTCTAGGAAAATTAAGAAACTAATTTTAACATGATCGAATTAATTATTTGGGATTTAAATACCTTTCGAATGAAATAAGGAAGAAAATTCGATAACTTTTGATCTAGGCTTTTAAAAATCGACTTGCTATTTTTCTAAGCTCCTTAGTGATGCAATGAACTCCAGAAAATTTGTGTTTGGCTTTGGAAGAGATCGAATGAATTATGGGAGGGTTTTTGTGAATGTCGGCTATGTGAATAATAGAGTAAATCAAAGAAAATAATAGGGATAGTTATAATAGGTAAATTGCCGAGCCTTTAGGATGATAATGGGCAGAAATTTCGGTCAAATTAGCTGGGATTATTGTTTACCAAATTTAGGATTTAATTTATAATTATCTTATACATTAAAATGTAATTTAAATACCTTAATTATGTATTGTTTTTAAATAAATCGACCATTATAATAATTTGTGTAAATAATACACTTTTGGACTTGTAAAAATATTAGGGACATGTTTCATAATTATTTCACTTGATTTGTAGCTCGTTTCCAGAGGTTCGGGATGAATTCGGGACTTTATAATACTTTTATTCATTTATAGATGTTACGGGGGTAATTTGGTAATTTTGCCACTTGTATAAATGTTAAATGAAGTTCTTCAAATTATTTGGGATCATAACTTGTGCATTGCTAGAAGTTTGAAATCGATTCGGTACTTTATAAGCTTTTAATTAAATTTTTAAACTTACAGGGGTAATTTGGTCATTTTACACGTTTTCAGATTTTAGGGTTTTACAACTTCTTCCCCCTAAAAAAAAATTTCGTCCTCGAAATTTGCGAAGAACCGGAAACGAAACAGAACAGAAAACAAAACAGAGGCATACCAGATCAGAATACGAAACGTGGATAACTAAAATAGCTCCGATTATGATTTCATAGACGCAGAGATAAGGATACGATTAGCTAATGATGTTGGTTTCAGATTAAGCTTCTTGGCAACGGATCAGATATGACGAAATGATGCAAAGACAAAACGATCACAAATGAAAAGAAAGCCGATAATGGTACCTGATGAGTCCTCCGCATGATCATGAGTGTAAGCATAAACTCGTCCCAAAGTGGGTGCTGGCTTAGCCGGTTCCGTCGGTACAGTATAGTTCTTCCTGGGACAGTCCTTCACCCGATGATGAGTAGAGCCGCATGAGAAACAACCGCCGGTAATCCTAAAGCAAGTACCTGGATGCGCCTTCCCGCAAGTAGCACATAGGGGTGGAGGAGGCAAGGCCTCAGTAGTCCTCCTCTGCTCGTGACGATCACCATCCCGTCTAGAAACTGACTTCGACTCCCGACCTCGCTGATCACGACCACGGTCCGCCCGATCTCGTTCCTCATAACTCTTATACTCCCGACTCTGGCCCTGACGGCCCTGCTCCCTGGAGTTTACCCGATTACCGTCCCTATCCCGCTTATTAGAATCCCTGTCTGCGTGTAACAACTCGATGTTACGCGCGGCGTCCTGAACTCCAGCCACATCTTCGAATGGAGTGTTAACAATCCGGTCTAACACCCACCCCTTTAAAGCCCATTTGAAATGACGAGCCTGCCGCATAGCATCACCAGTGACCTCTGGCCCAACGAAACTGGCCAGACGCAGAAACCGTTGCATAAACTCTCCTGACGACTCCTGATCACCCTGACGAATCGACCCGTACTCCCTTTCATACCTTAGCTGCTCCGACATAGGAATATACTGCTTATAAAACACCTCGATGAACTCCGCCCACGAACAAGTCTCAGCAAAATCATCCCCTTTCGCCTGAATAAGAGCAGTCCACCAATTTTGAGCATCACCTTCAAATTTGAATGTGGCCAACCGAGTTTTAAACTCGTCAGCACATCCCAGAACACGAAACAACTTTTCGACGTGTGTGATCCAGTCCTCCGCTTCATGGGGAGTAGCAGCGGACCTGAAAGAGAGAGGCTTAAGCTTGTTAAACCTCTCGATCCACACATGAATGCCAACAGGAGGAGCAGCGGGAGGAGCAGTGGGTGGAGTCTCGGGTGGAGCATCACCACCACCACCACCACCACCAGAAGAACCTGCACCGTCCCTGATGTTATTGGTGACCTGAGTCACCACTTGCGGAATAGCAGCAGCCACAGCGGCGGCTATCATCTGTTCAAAATTGGGGCCATCCTCCCCATTAGAGTACTGAGTAAAGCGGGTATTCACCATCTGAACGATCACGAAAATGATTAGCAAAATATAGGAAGAATAAGCACGAAAGGAAAGACGAAACCGAAACCTATGTCTACCCAAATCCTCACCAGTCAAGACTCAAATCTTAAGGGTCAAATCCTAAGGTCCACATGATCCACAGGTCATGGCTTATGTACTACAGGTCGCAACCTGGCTCTGATACCATAATTGTAACACCCCAACCCGACAAGGGTAAAGGTATCACATCACGGTGACATATCAGAGCATACATAATACACAGCGGAAGCCATAAACCAAAATCAATAAGGAAGTCAAGCCAACACGGCTTAAACCGAATTACATGAGTTTCAAAGATAAAGATAAACCAACAAAATAAACAAAGAAACAGAATCCCGAAACAAATGTCATAAAATGAGGGTGGTCATCTAAGGTAAAAGCTCCAACCAAAAGCTCTAACTCTCAATCCCAAAGCAGAAGTCCCCAGCTCCTAGCTTAGATACCTGCCGCACACGAAAAGAAAAGACGTGCGGCTGAGCTTAAAAAGCTCAGTGAACAGATACATATAATAAGCAGAAATAATGAAGAACGAATCATGGCAAGGTTAAATGATAACGAAACAGATACAATATATGGTGCAATGGAAAGTATCATAAGGTACAGTCAAATAAAAGGGAAATAGAATAATATAGGATAGTAATCCACCACGAGCCCAGAAACATATCAGAACATATCACATGCAGTAACCATAGAGGAGCGACCTCTCAGAAATGTGAAGGGCATGTATAGCACACAGTACCAATCACCAGACAAAACATATCATATCATATCATATCAGTCAAATCCACTAAACAGAAACAGATCTAGGATGCATCCATACGCCCCTACCCAATCACATGCAGACCAAATCAAAGGGACGGTGTAACCAAATCACTAGGGCTACACACTAGTCATGCCAGTGGTGCATCACAGACACGGCCATGTTACCTTCATGGCTAGGGTCACAAATTTTGGCTCGGGTATCAAACTAAGAGTCACAAATCATATCATATCAGAAGGTCATATCCAAAGGTTCAAAACAGATAGATCAAAACAGAAGGCTCATAACAAAAGGTTCAAATCAAATCTTTTCAGAAGTATCAAGATTCAAATCAGATTTTAACAGATCAGGAGATGCAAACCAGAAATCATATCATGTCAGAGAAATAAGACACCCTTACTGAAAAAGGGCAGAGTATCTGTACCTTATTCAAATGCAAGCACAAAGAACAAAAGCAGAAAGTACTGAGATAGATCAGGACCTCTCCCTCTTTACACCTAGAGAAAGTAGAAGACAAATTACTAAGGGGTTCAAGTTCAGATTATCATTTTTAGTTCATCTTTCCATTTTAAGAATTTTCCAGATTTAGTAACTTTCTATTTTTAGCAGGTTTCCAGAATTAGAAGGTTTCCACTTTTAGAAATATTTAGTACATAGCTTAATTAGATCAATGCTTGCTGAAAATAAAGTATCTTTATCATATTTACACCTTTGGTCCTCAGGTTTTCACAATTTACATTTTACACCCCTGAACTTCCAAAATTACATTTTAAACCTTCAAACATGCATAATTACACATTAAACCCTTGGTTTATCAAATTTACACAATGAGCACTTATTTTATTGAATTATACGACCAGACCTTCAATTATTCAATATTTACACATTAAGTCCCTCCATTTATTAAAGTTACATATTTAGTCCTTAAAGTTTACATTTAAATCATTAATTAATAATAATTACATATTAGTCCAATAAATATCCAAATTTTCACATTAGCCCCTGAATATCATTCATAACACAAATCGACCTCAACTTTTCAGAAATTACATGTTTAGTCCTTGTATTTATTTAATTTCCAAATCGAATTAACAATTACAAATTAATTCCTTATCTCACATATTTTACATTTAGACCCTCCATTTAACATTTTTTTCAGGTCACACATGATTTATAGAACATGACAAAAATATCCCATGAATTTTATTATTGACAAAACACCCCCTTTTATATTTAATTTCAATTCGTTAAGTACAATAATATATCAAAACAAACCCTAATCGACCCAAATAATTATACCATCATTACCACATCATTATTGTTCATTTAAGATCAGATATTATGAGTTTTAAACCCTAGATGGCTCGTTAGGTATTTTTGGTCCTTATTTTCCTTTTAGCCGATTATACATAATTCCACCAAAAATAGTTTTAAGCTTCAATAAATCAAAGGAGCATTTTTATAGTGTTGTTTGATGATCATAGAGACCACGAAAATTATTGGTCTGGTCAGGAAAAATTCGAATGCATGGTATTTAGATTTAATTCGATTTAAGGTTATAAAACACAATAATTTCTATATGGATTATATATGATGCATGGGTCGTTTTTATTATTTTTCCCATGTTAGATATGATTAATAGAGGCTGAGAAAAATACCAGGAAATTTTTAGAACGAGTGGAAGAGTGTTGCACAATTTATGGATTCTCGGCTAGAATTTTCGACAAGAAGAAATCTCCACGACTTCAAACGGGACCAAACCACCTTGTGCATATTTTTCACAGATCATACATATTGTAAGAACTCTAGGAAAATTAAGAAACTAATTTTAACATGATCGAATTAATTATTTGGGATTTAAATACCTTTCGAATGAAATAAGGAAGAAAAT
The DNA here is from genome assembly GCA_021014915.2 of Artemisia tridentata subsp. tridentata. Classification (NCBI taxonomy): domain Eukaryota; kingdom Viridiplantae; phylum Streptophyta; class Magnoliopsida; order Asterales; family Asteraceae; genus Artemisia; species Artemisia tridentata. Next base: position 302,418,599 of record CP139507.1, on the reverse strand, counting down.
TCGATAACTTTTGATCTAGGCTTTTAAAAATCGACTTGCTATTTTTCTAAGCTCCTTAGTGATGCAATGAACTCCAGAAAATTTGTGTTTGGCTTTGGAAGAGATCGAATGAATTATGGGAGGGTTTTTGTGAATGTCGGCTATGTGAATAATAGAGTAAATCAAAGAAAATAATAGGGATAGTTATAATAGGTAAATTGCCGAGCCTTTAGGATGATAATGGGCAGAAATTTCGGTCAAATTAGCTGGGATTATTGTTTACCAAATTTAGGATTTAATTTATAATTATCTTATACATTAAAATGTAATTTAAATACCTTAATTATGTATTGTTTTTAAATAAATCGACCATTATAATAATTTGTGTAAATAATACACTTTTGGACTTGTAAAAATATTAGGGACATGTTTCATAATTATTTCACTTGATTTGTAGCTCGTTTCCAGAGGTTCGGGATGAATTCGGGACTTTATAATACTTTTATTCATTTATAGATGTTACGGGGGTAATTTGGTAATTTTGCCACTTGTATAAATGTTAAATGAAGTTCTTCAAATTATTTGGGATCATAACTTGTGCATTGCTAGAAGTTTGAAATCGATTCGGTACTTTATAAGCTTTTAATTAAATTTTTAAACTTACAGGGGTAATTTGGTCATTTTACACGTTTTCAGATTTTAGGGTTTTACACCTTTTCACAACGTTAAGATGTGAAACTTTTGGTGTGACTTGATATCTTGCACAGGCACAGACTACAAACATTATGTCAGGTCTTGAAGCTGTAAGATACATCAATGATCCAATCATTGATCTATACAAATGAACATCAACTTCTTCACCATCTTCATCTTTGAGCAAGGGCTTGGATGTTTCCATAGTTGTCTTTGCAGGCTTCACATTAATAAAACCAAACTTCTTCAAAATTTCAGCCACATGTTTATCTTGACTGATAAATATGCCATCTTCTTTTTGTCTAATTTGAAGTCCTAAAAAGAATGTAAGTTCACCCATGGAACTCATCTGAAATCTTTCATGCTTAAGCTTCTCAAATTCAACACATAAAGCCTTGTGTGTTGATCCAAAGATGATATCATCAACATAAACTTGAACCAACAAGATATCATCTTTGTACCGTTTAATAAACAAAGTTTTATCAATCTTCCCTCTACAAAAACCATTGTCCAACAGGTAAGCTGAAAATGTGTCATACCAAGCTCTGGGAACTTGATGTAAGCCATATAGTGCCTTTTCCACCTTGTAAACCTTGTCAGGAAAATTAGGATCTTCAAAACCAGGTGGTTTTGAGACATAGACTTCTTCTTCAATAGTTCCATACAGAAAAGCACTTTTAACATCCATTTGATACACTACAAAGTCTTTGTATGAAGCATAGGCCAAGAATAATCTGATAGCCTCAATTCTTGCAACAGGAGCAAATACTTCATCATAATCAATACCTTCTTCTTGTGTATATCCTTGAGCTACTAACCTTGCCTTGTTTCTAATCACAATGCCTCTTTCATCCTTTTTGCATCTAAAAACCCACTTAGTACCAATTGCCCTCTTCCCATTAGGCAAATCTACCAGTGTCCAAACTTCTTGAAGCTTGAATTGTAGAAGTTCTTCTTGCATAGCTTCCACCCAGCTTGGATCTTATAATGCTTTGTAAGCATTCTTGGGTTCTATTTGTGATAGAAAACATGCAAACAAACAATTTATTTGATGAAGGGATCTTTCAAAGAAACCTTGTTCCTTCAAATCTTTAACCATTTTCCTTGTTTGAACAGCAGACTTTGGCTCTCCAATGATCTGTTCCTTAGGATGATTCTTGTGAACTCTTGTAGTTGGAATAGGACTGACAGGTAATTCTTCATTCAAATTGGTTGAGTCAGCCTCTGCACCAAGTACATCTTCATCAGTATCAGGATAAATGGCTTCCAATTCAGGCATGTCTGGATCATCTGGGTAGACATCAGCATCAAAATATATGCCTTGCTTATCAGCAACATTAACACTTGGCTCAGCAGTATTAACTGTGTTAGAACTGCCAGTGTTAATTTCTTCTGATACATCATCCTTTGCTTGATCATCAGACTTCTTTTCTCCATGCAACTCTTGATCATCTGATACATCATCCTTAGGAGCTTCATCAAAGTCATCTGCTTGTGAACTCTTTGTCTCTTGGGATGAGAAGGGTGGATCAGCAGTCCAAATAGGCAGCAAAATATAATCTTTGTCATGTTCTGGCTCCTTTCCTGCATCATTGCTTGCTTTTGTACCTACACACTTGTTAGACTTTATTCCTGCAACAATTGGCTCATAATTCATAGTCTTGGTTAGAGAATCAATATCAAACAGCCAGCTAGGTCCACTCCCTGCAACATTAGGTGTACTCTCACTAAACCTAACATGCAAGTTCTCTTCCACTTTCCTGGTCCTACTATTGAATACTCTAAAAGCTTTGCTATTTGATGAGTATCCAACAAATAATCCTTCATCAGCCTTTCCATCAAACTTGCCTAAGTGATCTATGGTATTTAAAATAGTAATAGGACACCCAAATGGTCTTAAGAAATCAAGCAATGGTTTTCTACCATGTAAAAGTTCATAAGGGGTCTTGTTATGAGGCTTAACTACTTTACTTCTATTTTTCACATAACAAGCAGTATTAACTGCTTCAGCCCAAAAAGTAGTAGGTAATTTAGAATCAGCTAACATTGTTCTAGTAGCCTCAATAAGTGTCCTATTCCTCCTCTCAGCCACTCCATTTTGTTGAGGAGTTCTAGCTACACTATACTGTCTCTCAATACCTTTCATCTCACAAAACTGGTTCATTTCCCTATTCTTGAACTCAGTTTCATTGTCACATCTTATCACTTTAACCTTATGATTAACTAGGTTTTCTACCTTGGTTATGAAAGCCTTAAGAATGCTACTAGTATCATCCTTAGTTGCTAAAAAGAACACCCAAGTAAACCTACTATAATCATCTGTGACAACTAGGCAATACATCTTTTTCATTAAACTCTTTACAAATGTTGGTCCAAATAAATCCATGTGCAACATATGTAATGGATGACTAATAGAGTTCACTACTTTGGCCTTACAAGAAGCTCTATGTTATTTTCTCTTCTGACAAGCAACACAGATTTCAGAATTTTCAAAAACCTTTGAAGGTAAACCTCTTACAAGGTTTCCCTTAACCAATTTATTCATTGTTTTGAAATTTAAATGACCAAGTCTTCTATGCCAAAGTTTAGATTCATCTGATGTGGCCTTTGCCAAGAGACAAGTCAATCCTCTTTTGGGAACCATATTCTTTAAATCAACACTGTATATGTTGTCTGTTCTAGGAACTTTAAGTAGAACATGACTTTCATCAATCAACTTAAAGTCAGGAGATAAGACAATACATTTAGTATCAGTAAAAAGAAAACTATTCTTTTTGTCACACATTTGTGAGACACTAAAGAGATTAAACTTAAGCTCTTTGACAAAGTACACATTGTCAAAATCTAATTTACCATCTTTTATTGTTCCTTTACCAGTGATTTTCCCTCATTTGGGATTACTCCCAAAAGCAACATATCCTCCATCAATAGCTTCAAAATCTTCAAGATAGGACATGTTTCCAGTCATGTGGCTTGAGCATCCACTGTCAAATACTCCTTTATCTTCCAATTCCACCTGTAGATTGCCCTGCACATAAAGTAAGAAAATCAGTTCATTTTGGGGACCCAAGCCAATACTGACTTGGATCTGCCTTGTGCATCTATATAATCATATCTCTTTAAAACTATAGATGCACTGCTGTTTCTGGAAACATGATCTAAAACTTTAACTTTTGATTTCCAGACCCAACAAGCTGAGGACTTCACAGCATAAAAATGATTTCCTAAAACAGTATCAGTTATTACTTTTGGCTCCGCAGTAGAAACTATTGTTTTTGCCTTAGCAGCACTAATAGTTGTTGGCTTTTGAATGGGCTGTTTTACAGTGGAATATGATCTGTTTGAAAACTTTGACAATTTATTTGCACCATTCACTGTCCTTTTGGTGTTAGTAGTACTAACTGACCTAGCAGTTTTAGTTACACTGCTTGTTTAGAAACATTTTGATTAGCAGTTGTAACTGATACTACACCAGATCTCATTTGTACTGCTCTTTGAACCATGTTTCTTTTAGCATGTGGGTGAGTATTCTTAGAAAAACTTTTATGATTCACCCTCCTAGCACAGTTCCACACTGGTTTTTTATAGTAAAAACAATTATCTTGTAAATGTTCAAAACTACCACAATGATGACAAGCCTTATTGATCATCTCAAAGTCACTTCCTAACCTTTGAGATATCATTCCATTCCAACTTCTCTGGTTACCTCTAGGCCTTTTTATGATCTTCCTAGGTTGCTCAATGTACTTAACAAATTTCTGAGACTCTTTGATATCAATACTAGATTTGACAAATTTAATCTGCTCAACACTAGGTTTGACTGTTACACTCTCAACCTTAGGTTCATCCTTTTGCTGTTCCTCATCATCATCAGACACCCAATCCTCAATAATAGGTGCATCAGAAAACTTTCTTTCAGTCTTAGGTTTTTCCTTATTAGCTTCACTACTTTCTCCTAACGACTTAACATTTGACTCACTTAAACAAGACAATTCTGGAATAGTAGGTACATACTTTCCTGTTATTGAAAGAGGAACTTCATTATAACCTATGCCACTACCTCTCCTCATTAACTGACACTCAATTGTCTTATTAACACTTTCAGATGCAAACTCAAGTTTATTAACCTTAACCTGATGGTTTTCTAATTCCTTATAAGCTGCATCTTTTTCTTTTTCAGCCTTTTCTAATCTTTTAGATAGTACATTGACTTCATTTTCTTTTACAAAAAGCTTACTTTCAAGAACATTCACTTTTTCTACATATTCTACCTCATTTTCTTTGAAAAAGTCAAGTCTTTCCTCAACAGATTTTAGACCTACCTTATAGCCTAAATTTTCTAATTTTAACATTTTTACCTTTTCCATTAGCTTTTCATTCCTAGCCTTAAGTTCTTCAATAGTATCTAAACAAGACTTAAATGAACAACTAGAACTGTTAGATACCTCATAATCAGAACTTGATGCAGAAGAGTAGGACATAAGAGCAAAGTTAGGTCCTTCAGCTGCTTGATCACTCCAGTCATATGCTCCAAGACCATCACATTGAGATACCAAAGTTGTAGAGGTTGTTATTTCCACAGCTTTCCTAGTGCTTTCTCCAGTCTTGAAATCTTGACTTCTTGGAGCTCTGCAGTCTCTTGCAAAGTGACCCTTCCTATGACAGTTGTAGCATTCAATCTTGGATTTATCAAAACCCAAGTTATCCTTCCCAATAATCTTGAGATTTCTTCCAGTCTTGTTCAAAAATCTTCTTGCCCTCACAGTCAACATTGCCATCTGCCACTTCAAGTCCATCTCTTCAAGATCATCTGGATGGATCTGCTCTAAATCTTCATGCATCATTTGAGAACTAGTATATGCACCAGCCAGGAAAGCATAGATAACAGCATCACTCAAGTTATCAAGGGTTGTAGACCCTGCAGCATTAACTTATGTACCAGCAGTACTAACTCCATGAGCAATATTAACTACATCATTAGGACTGCTAGAACTGTTGTATGAGGAGGACACAAAAGCTAAGTTTTGTGTGCTTGTTAATGAGCTAGATGACCCTTTAACTTCATGCTCATAAACTTTAAGGTTGTTGTACAGATCATCTAAACTCATAGTATCAAGATCATCCTTGTTTCTCCATACCACAGTGTGTGTGTTCCACTCTGGTGATAAGCTTCTTAAAAACTTTTGATTGACATCTTCTTGAGAGATTGAGACTTCTACAAGTGCCAATTGACTGATGAGTTTCTGAAGCCTGTCAAAGGTTTGATCAAGATTTTCAGAACTTGAAGCAGCAAAATTTTCATATTGTTGCTTCAAGAGGTTCTTCCTTGTCTTCTTGGTTGCAGCATTCCCTCCAAATCTTGTCTCAATTGCTTTTAGCAACTGTTTAGCATCCTTGATGTGATTGAAGGTTAGCTGATGATCATTAGGAATTCCCATCAAAAGAGTACTTCTGGCCTTTACTTCAAGCCTTCTTTGTGCCTTGTCTTCAGTAGTCTTGATAGGCATAATAGTGATAACACCTTCAGCAGAAGTTTCAGTCTTAGGTAGTTGATTACCATTCTCTATGACCTCCCACATAGAGTAATCAACCATCTGGATGTACAGCTCTATTCTCATTCTCCATAGCTCATATTCTCCAGGCTTGAGCATGGGGACCTTTGATGCAGTAATCATATGAGTAGATTCTGAGTCCATGTCTTCCTTCTTCAGTGAGATGAGTTGCAACAGGTTCTTCTTGATTCACAGTCTCTAGATCACAAGCTCTGATACCACTTGTTGATCCCAGTTGAGCACTTGATCGAATCCCTTAGCTTGTAAAGGTTTAGCTATGCTAGATAAATCTAACACAACTAGGTATAGAGATTGTCTTGTGGTTTATCAAACATAATGCGGAATCTTGTATTTGATCTTAAGAAGAACTTAATAATGAACAATGAATATCAAACTAAACACTTCAATATTATTAATAATACGAATACTCTCTGAGTATTAGGGTTTACAACCTTGAAGTTCTATAGCAAAACTATATTCATCTATGCCCTAGATCCTCCTTTTATAGACTAAGGAGTCCTAGTCGGCTTACAATAACTTTTTACACAAGATAAATCTTTATAGAATCTTTTCTATATTTATCTAAACATACTATACATAATAACCGACTCTAATACTCTAGCAACACTAATAACGTATTAGCAATACTAACTAAGTGTTCTAGCAGTATTAATCTTGTAGCAACATTAATCTTCCATAAGCAGCATTAACTTCTTAACCAGTAGCATTAATAACTTAGTGTATTTCCTTTATAGTACCTGAGTAGTCTTAACCATATAAGCAGTAGTAACTTCAGGAAACCTTTAAAACCCAACACGCGATATTGTATTAACAGGCTATAGTCTTCAACACTTGGAAAATGAAATCATGACAAGAGCTCACATGCCGTATGCAATAAGAGTGGCATACGACATATGCATCTTCAACTTGGACCTAAATCTTGACAAGACGACATTCGTCGTATGCCTAAGGAATGGCATACGCTGTATGCAACTGGCTAAAAAATGCACTCCATAATACTTTGACAGTTTAGCTCAATTTTTGGTGTTTTCTGCGAGAATTCTCCTTTTGCTCCAGATAATTACTAAAACACAAATTTAGAGTAATTAAGTATGATATTCAATCAAAACAAGGCAAAAAGGAGTAATTATCATAAGAATTTGATAGCTGAAACATTTATAAATTAGGAGCTATCAGTTTTCCTATTTTATCCTCAAGTAATTATTTAAAGCTTTGAAATTTCTGTTTGAACAGTCAACCTAGGCAGGAGTGTTCATCGGTTCGGTTTTCTATTTTGTGGGTTGTATGGTTCGGTTCATCGGTTTGAATTTTTCAAAGTCAAAACCAAAACCGAACCAAACCAAACCAATTATAGAACGGATAAAATCAAACCATACACCAAACTAGAAATTTGGTTTGGTTTCGGTTAAAACCAAGAAAACCGAATTCAAGTAAACTTCAAAAGATAATCTATAAGTCACAAATAAAAACCTGAAAGCTCAAATAAAATTAACAAATCAAAATGTCTCACAAAGTGCTCAAGGAAATCAACAAAACGAAAGTTTAAGAAACCAAAAAGTTTCATAACTTAACGAAATAAATGAAAGCGGTAAAATGTTCTTCGACAAAAGTCTTCAGAAGTCTTATTAGCTTGAATATTCCATCTTCAAGCATCTAAACCCAGTTGCAAATTCACTCATCTTCTCCAGTGTGTACATTTGATGTTGTTTCTTCTCTGAAAAAGCAATGAAAAATAAATATGTGTTAAATGTGTATATAAGATACATGCATAAATAAAAAGGCCATGCCTTTAAAGAATGAAAACAGTAAGTTACCATCTTGAAAGTTTTCAAGGTCATCATTGTGTTCTTCGAGATTCACTGCAACATCACTTGAACGGACCAAAATCTGTATATATATAATTTTAAAAAAAATGTGGATAGAGATATTCGGTTTTTTCAGTTTGGTTTGGTTATATATTTGTCAAACCTAAAATCAAACCAAACACCAATTAAATACTTCGGTTCGCCTTCAAACCAAACCATACACCAATTAAAACTTTCGGTCCGGTTTTATTCGGTTTCGGTCCGATTTATTTTTCGGTTTGTTCGGTGTCAAACCAAACACTGAACACCCCTAAACCTAGGTATATATACAAGGGTAAAAGAGACATTTCATTTCGGTGAATACTACATTAATTACGCTATATTACAACTTTGTTTGTCGGGGACAATAAAAATGAGACTGAGTGAGTAATGAACACCAAGCTTTTGTTTGGTTCATCAAGTTTCATATTTATAATGTCTAGATTTGTATAATTATAAAATATATGAGTTCAATAAATATTAATTTTATATTCAAATGTATTACAAATTTTAGATTTTGTTATATAGGATTTGCTAACAACAATCATATGAATATTGTTTAACCATTTTTTGATTAACAATGTTTTCAAAATAAAACTTATCATTTTCTTGAATACATGACTACAAAGCATATAATTAAAGTGAGTGAATTTTAATAAGATAAATGTGTATTAATATCAAGTGAGTTCATATTTACAAATATTTTTAAAAAATATTAAACTTAAACAAAATCGATATATTTGTTGTTGGCATTAACTCTTGATTAGATTTACAAAGCTTGACTTAAGGCTGCCCACAATAGCGATCGACGATCGAGTTATGATCGAATGGGGCGATCGATTTGGCTGCTGTGGGGAGTCGATCGCTGCACTCGATCTTCACTTGTTGGTCAGCCAGCCGATCGAGTTGAAAAGGGAATGTTTGTGCCATTTTTTGTAACGTTAACTTCAAAAAAAAAAAAAAAAAAATCTTTCAAACCACTATAAATACATACACATATTCAACACACTTCACTACACCAAACTCTCTCAATTCTCTTAATCAAAATCTCACACTTCAATCCTTAATTCAACATGTCTAAGAAAACACCACAATCAAAAGGCCGGAAATCCCGATTGCCTCAAAACATCCCGCAATTAACACCGGATCCGAATTTCCGGTTAACCGGTATGTCACCAAACATTAATTTCCGAGCTCCTAGTTTTGATTATCAATCACAACAACCTCAACAACAACAAACTGACAATCCATTTTATGTAAATCGTCCTACGAATCGTCCATTTATTCCTCCTTATCAAAACAACCAACGACGACGACAACAACAACAACCACCTCCACAACAACGACACCACCACCACCAACAACAACAACAATAACCACCATACGGCTCACCCGAATCCGTGTATCGTCCAACGATGGACTCATCAATGTCTTCATATTCAGGTGGTCAAGAATATTCTCCGGTTAACCGTATGAATTTTAATGCTTGTGATTTTGATGAACAATTATATAACCATCCTGAATTTTATATGGGAACTGGTTCGGGTTATCCGACTCAAGAGTATCACGGTTCCGGTCAAGGTTCGGGTTATGGATCGGTTCCAAATGACGATGACAACACTATTTCAGAAGAGATGTCGCCGGTGAAACCAAAAAAAGAGCAACGAAGGGTAAGAAGAAGGCTGTGGAGAAGGAAACAAAGAATGATTCTTTGCTTTGGTCACGCGAAGAAGAGGTCGCGTTGTGCAGAGCTTGGTGTGATGTGTCCGAGAATAGCATTGTGGGAAACAACCAAAATGCCAAAGGATTTTGGCGGAAAGTGATTAATTACTTTGAAAATGAGGTTGGTGCAGAAAGAACTTACAACTCGATAGTTACCAAATGGAAAAATAGGATTCGTCCTAGAGTTGGTCAGTTTTGTGCCATTTACGATAATTCTTTAAGAATTATGGAAGTGGTGAGAATGACCTCACTGTTTACAGACGAGCGTGTGAAGAATACCAATTAATGTATGAACATGCGTTCTTATTGGAGCATTGTTGGGAAATTCTGAAGGACCATGAGGTTTGGAAGGACAATGAGATGCCGGCTTTTTTAAGCCAAGATGTGGGTCGAAAGAAGGCAAGGACTTCCGAAACGGGTTCGGATGTGCCTGATGATGAAGAAGTAGTCGTTCGAAATGAGCGACCAATTGGCCGAGACGTCGCTAAGAAAAATAAGAAGAAGTCCTCGGGGAGTTCTTCCAAGTCTTCTTATATGGCAGATGTAGCCGGGAAATGGCAGTGCATTCAGTCTGTTGCTTTGGTAAAGAAGCAGGAATGGCAGACGGCTACTACGAGTTGAAGAAAAAAGCGTTGGAAATAGAGGCAAATAAAGTTCAAGTCGAAAGAGAAAGACTTGAATTTGACCGGCAAAAAAAAGGGGATAAAGACATCATATTCTATCTAACACTAATCGACCCGTCTTTGCCAGAAAATGTAAGACAAAGGATGCAAGAAATTAAGGACGAAATCAAGGAACGACACAACCTTAATTATTAGTTTTTAATATGTATCGTAATGTTTTAGTTTGGTTTGAATTTTATTGTAATGTTTTTATTTTATTTGAATTATTATGTAACATTTTAATTTTTAATAAAATTTGAGTTTGTGTAAAAAAAAAATGTGAACTTGGTCGCCCTTACTGGGGCACCTAATCGCCTATAGGTCGCTGGAAAGAGAAAGCTAACGTGACAGAAAAAAATGAGGGGACCGGTTACTCTGGGCAGCCTTATGTACTTGTACTTAAAAAGTCACCAGCTGAAAACTTGAACTTGACTATAATCAAATTGATAGCGCGGGAGTAATAAACTTGATTACCCAAAAAGCAAGTGTTTATGGTGTCTGTGATGAGTTACCTCTACAACTTATCCTCAAGAAAGAAACCATAAAAAGCAAACAACCGACAAAGATATCTATATTTGGATTCTTCAACAATTTTAAACCCCAAACATACATACATATTACTAGTCATAGGTAATTGAGGTTAAAAAATGGGAGAAGAGCAAGGAAAGAAAGTACTTGGGGAAGGATGGTTAGCTGCAAGATCCACCGACATTGAACTCACCGGAATTCAGCTCAGTACAACTCATCCTCCTTCTTCCGATACCTCTCCTTGGATGCCAGCTGTCGTCCCCGGAACGTATATATTTTCTCCTTCTCTTTTTTCTATCACTATATTGCAAACACGCATACTCTAATTACTACTACTCTAGCTGATCATCTTCCTAATATTAGTATTATTATCAGAGTACATTCTTTTAATATCCTACATACATAGTCTAATTAATGAATGTGTATTAAAAACGTTATCTAGTTTAAAACAGAATTCTAGCTTAATAAATTACACGTTATTAGCAAACCCAACCCTATCTATATTACTCTAGTTAATTGCTACTCGTAATATTTATGAGTTTGTCTAGCGGATGCCCTCATGGCGATCATTCAGGTGAGTTACTATAAAATGAAACTTTTGAGTTTATTAAATAAATAAGAGATTTTATAAAATGTGCATAGTGAGAGATTATTAAATTCAAAATTATATTTATCTATGATAATTTGCGAGTATATTTAATGAGAATTATATGCATTTTCTGATATAAAGGGAAAGTGCGTGTCTAATTAACATAGCTTAACCTATGCTTGAAGGCACATGTTAGAAAAACCCAATTAAAAATTAGATTGTTATTTTTATGTTATATCAATTTGCATGAAATGCATTTTTTTTTTTTTTTTTTAATTCAAAAGGACAGTTTGAGTTTAATAAATACTGTTTAACTAGTGCATTGAGGGCATTTGTTAGACAAACCAAATATCTTAGTATCAAATTTGGTTTATTTAATTTTATAATGTGATAAGTGATGACTAAACAAACTTTGTTTGGATAGTGGTTTACAAGATCCCGTAATTTGCTGTTATTCAGGAGATCAAGGGAATCTTTTTACTACGTGTCTACCAATTAGTTAAATATTGAGAGTATGTTAAACTAATTGGAGTAATTACAAGAAATGGAATAATATGAGAGATGGATTTAATAATAAAATACCCTTACTATTTTTGGTATTCCAAAATATGTACAATGAATGTTGCTATATTGTTTTGTATAGATATGTCTACATGTGAAATGGCATAGTGCTAATGTAAGTTACACCAGATAGATGATATTTATGGCTCGGTTTAGTTGTATCCATGAACATAAAAAATAATGGAATACTTTGAGTGATTTAAACACTGAATGCTTCATCTAGTTTCTTGTTTCTTGCTTCTTGTGAATTGGATTTATTATATTGTTTCATAGAATCCAACGTCTGGTACATGATAGTTCGCTTAACTTGTTTGAACTTTGAAAAGTACTAGTTATATTCAGTTCTTACAGCTAAGATAAATCTTGCCCTCGCCACTTTCATTATTTTGATCTGTGATACTCAGATCATATTGTACTTAAAGATGAGTGGACACATTGTTTCGTGTCATTTACATTCTAGGAAGGTATATGTGTCAGTTATATCGATAATTTGATTGATGTTTACTAACTATATCATTCTTAAAAGTATCAAATGCAATAAAAAATTGATGTATTTATACGTTTGACATGTAATGGCATTACTGAAAATGAAAAATTAAAATAAATTAAGATATTGCAAATTTACAATTACTGACTAAAATTACAGAGGTGTCAAAGGGACTGGTCACATGGGTTGGATAACAGGTCAAAAAGGGTAAATTATGGTACGGGTTGCAGACGACACATTAATAAGTAAATGGGTTAGAATTGCTACTTCGATTTATAGTTATGAATGCTGATGGTGAATGCAATTTATGTCAAGTGAAATTCAAATTACAAGCCTAAACTTAATGCAATTTCACACCATGTACAACATCAATCAGTATGCTAATGTGTCAGTCAAATTACATGGCCTACATTTCCTAAGCTGTTTTATTGCATTCATAGGCTAAGATCATTTTATTGGCAGAGTTTTGGCAACCCTTGTAAAGAACAAGGTCATTCCAGATCCTTTCTACGGGTTGAAGAATGAAGCAATTCTGGACATTGGTGATTCAGGGCGGGAATACTACACGTTCTGGTTTTTCACTACTTTTGAGTGTAAGCTGGTAGGTCACACATTCTTGTATTCTATTTGTAGAATGGATAAATTTATATCTTCTGCCTTTGGATAGACATACATATCCAGAAGATACGTAGTTGGTTGGTTTCCTAAAAAGAATCTCAAAGATATGTTTTTTATTAAATTGTCTTAGCATGTAATTCGTCTTTAATGTATGAAATTTTTGTCAGTCAAGTGAGCAGCATGCTGATCTGAACTTCCGAGGAATCAATTACTCTGCTGAAGTATACCTAAATGGACACCAAATTGTACTGCCAAAGGGGATGTTTCGCAGGCATTCAAATGATGTGACTGATATTCTTAATCCTGATGGCCAAAATATGCTTGCAGTTCTTGTTCACCCACCTGATCATCCTGGTACCATTCCTCCTCAAGGAGGCCAAGGGGGTGATCACGAGGTATAAAATGGCGCTTTTGACCCAAATCTGATTTGGCTTGACCCATTCAAATCTCCACCTATACTCCCTCTAGTATATACACATTATTGTCATTCTTTTAAGACTAATTGTCTAATGTGTCCATGCCAGATTGGGAAAGATGTTACCACACAATATGTTGAGGGGTGGGATTGGATTGCTCCCATTAGGTAACAAGATCAATTTTCTGAGTAACTACACAAAATTTACCTTTTTCTTTTTTCGTTTCTGCAATTTGGAGAGCGACTTACGAACTTATATAGTTATTTTCTGATTGTCACTTGTTAATATATTGCTCATTCCATCCTAAAAAGATGCAACATCCGACTTCACATAGTACTTACTAAAGAAACTTAGAATAAAAACTTACGCAAAAAGACATAACTGTTTTTCTTGGGACACAAAAAGCAGAGTCAAAGGAAGTAACAAGGGTTCCGAATTTTTGCATTTTAAGAGCAAAGTTATTCATTTTCATATCTATTTCTATGCATTTCCTTCAATCCTACAACAAATTTTTCACTCAAAAGTAGTTCCTCCTGCATCTCCAATTAAATTAAACATTGCTTTTTGCACAAACTTTAAGAGCAGTATGGGCCGTGTATAATAAAGAAGTAATCTTGTAACCTAAAGGACATCACAGGTTGAAATATCATCAGCATATAAGTCTCTATATGTACCAAGCAACAATAATTTACTTGGCAACAAAATGTTTATGATGTATGTATGTATAACAATTGTGCAGGGATAGAAACACCGGTATTTGGGACGAGGTATCCATCACTGTTGCTGGGGTGAGTCCATGGTCAAATGTTTAGAATGTTTTCACATTATCACCAATTTAAGAGTATGAATCTGTTTAATTTTTCTTATTGCTTATAGTTTTGAATTACACCATGGCAGCCTGTAAAAATTGTTGATCCTCATCTGGTTTCATCATTCTTTGATGATTACAAGAGGGTTTATTTGCATACTACTGCAGAGTTGGTAAACAGAAGTGGTAAGGCAGCTGATTGTTCTTTGAAAATTCAAGTATCAACCGAACTTGAGGGAAATACTTTTTTGGTTGAACATCTTCAATCAAAGCAGCTCTCAATTTCTGCCAGATCACATGTTCAATATACATTACCAGAGGTGAAGTTCTTAATGTAAAAATATTTGTAGTTAATTAAGAAAAAATTTGAAGTGATTTGTAGTTAATTACTTGAATAATTTTAATGCCAGCTTTTCTTCTACAAACCGAACTTGTGGTGGCCAAATGGAATGGGCAAGCAATACCTTTATAATGTTGAAATTACGGTTGATGTTGATGGTTATGGAGAGTCTGATGCATGGAACCATCATTTTGGGTTCCGCAAAATTCAGAGCGAAATCGATAGTGCTACTGGTGGAAGGTATATTAGATATGGCAAATTGGGTGAGTCGGGCGGTCTGAGTATTGGAAAGAAACGGGAAATTTTTAGTGCAGATCAAAACAGTTAGGGATGGGTTGACACGCAAGTACTTTATGTTCCTTACAGATAATAGTACTAAATAATTATTACGTTTACTTTTAGTATGAAGAGTATATTACTAAATTAATAATATCTATTTCTAACATTTTGGATCCTAAAAATCTATATACTACAAGATACACTTTGGGCAACATTCAACTCGTTTTGACCCAATAGACATAAAAGATCATCCACGGCCACAGCGGACGCATTTATAAGTGAATGGGTTAAAATTGCCACTTATTTTTGTTTGTTATCATTAACTTTAGCGGCTATAGTGCTAATACAAAGAATTGTGTTTATTTTTTATTCCCATTGCAGGTTGTTTAAAGTGAATGGAGAGCCTATATTTATTCGAGGTGGAAATTGGATATTATCTGATGGCTTGCTGAGGCTATCAAAGAAACGTTACGAAACAGATATCAAGTTTCATGCAGATATGAACTTTAACATGATACGTTGTTGGGGTGGTGGGTTGGCTGAGAGACCTGATTTTTATCACTATTGTGATATCTATGGTTTGCTAGTAATTCTCACTCCCATTTCTCTATAGTACCTTTCTATAGTGGTCTAAATAGATTTTTTAAAATGCATTTGGTATAAATTTGGTGGTAAGCAGATTTTCTTATTATATCTTCTCATGAAGTTCCCAACATCAAAGTTGCTCTGAATGTAGACACCTTAACTTAAAAAATAGAGCAGCTCAGCTAGATCCTGATCCATTTGTTCAGACATATAAATGTAATCAAGATGCCACTTGAATTTATGTCTGTGAAAAATAAATAAACAAAAAGGTGACTTACATGGAAACATGTCATATAGGTAGAAAACTTGAAACTCACTTGAATTTTATGATTTGTTTTATATTTAGAACAATATTGTCATTGAAATGATACAATTTTGGTTATCATATTGACACACTAAACATAAAAAAAGGAAGTTTTTGAACAAAGTGTTTTTTTATCAACCCTACTTGAGCCAAAAAGTACCCAATGTGACTCATTATCTAACCTGCTTTTCCTGCCCATTTTGCCACCTCTTTTTGCATAACTTGAAATAAGGATATTGCTAAAATTTCTTATTTTGTCCTTCGACGTGCAACATATAAGCATATCAGATCTATGTTTTCTTTCCCAATATACATTGAATAAGATATGCTCATATACAATTGTGCATCAATGATGTGATAGTTATTGTAGGTTTGGCAAGAGTTTTGGATCACCGGAGATGTCGATGGGAGAGGTGACCCGGTCTCCAACCCTGATGGTCCACTAGACCATGAGCTTTTCTTGTATTCTGCACGTGACACTGTCAAACTTCTAAGAAATCATCCAAGTCTTGCTCTATGGGTGGGGGGAAATGAACAAATACCACCACCTGATATCAATGAAGCTTTAACAAATGATCTGAGACTTCATCCGTTTTTCCTAAAAGTCAATGATACGAAGAAGTCAAAGGAAGAAACAACCCCGGTTTTAATGGACCCCAGTCAGTATCTAGATGGAACACGGGTTTACATAAAAGGGTCATTGTGGGAAGGGTTTGCAGATTCGGAGGGTGGGTTTACTGATGGACCTTATGAAATTCAGAACCCTGAAGCCTTTTTTAAAGATGATTATTACAAGTATGGGTTCAATCCTGAAGTTGGTAGTGTGGGAATGCCGGTCGCCGCAACTATTAGAGCAACAATGCCTCCAGAAGGATGGGAGATTCCTTTGTTTAATAAATTACCGAGCGGATATATAGAGGAAGTTCCAAACCCTATTTGGACGTATCATAAATATATTCCTTACTCAGAACCGGATTCGGTACATGATCAGATTCTACTCTATGGTAAACCAAAGGATCTTGATGATTTTTGTCTCAAGGTAAACGATGGTCTCTATGTCTCTATGGGTGTTTGGGTTTGTGTTTTGGAACTGATTATCTTCTTATTGCTACTTTAATTCACAATAACTAGTTTTTAGTTTTCATAACAGCTGCAAAAGTATTGATTTTATGAGGACAAACGAATATTACTTATTACCTGTCACTCCTTTAACCAAATTTATGAGACTTTTACATCCGGTGAACAAAATGTTTGTCCTATCATACAATGATGTACTTTTTGGTCATTGTATCGATTAATACCTTGAATAATTAGATTTTTTGAACACTCAAACAACTGATTATGTGATTATTAAAACTCCAAACAGCGAAAGAACATACAAACACTATCTTCTACAGTCCGCAGCTGTTTATCATATCCAATGTTATAACCACTTTGACTGCGTATATCTAAACACCCATTCACTTTTGGTTCTCAGTTTCTGTATGTTTCAAATGCTTCACAGGCTCAATTAGTGAATTATATTCAATATAGAGCGTTATTAGAGGGATGGACATCACGTATGTGGACTAAATACACAGGTGTTTTGATATGGAAAACTCAGAATCCTTGGACAGGTCTCCGAGGCCAATTTTATGATCATCTGCATGATCAAACTGCCGGATTTTATGGTTGTCGTCATGCTGCAGAACCAATACATGTTCAGTTAAACCTGGCAAGTTATTTCATTGAGGTAAATATTCATTTCTTAATGTTCTTTATTCTTATAAATTCAGTGAGTACATATTTGAGGTGACAACAAATTACATGTGTGATATGTGTAATTTAGATGTGCCGAAATTGATGAGCCGGGTGATTTCGGTAATGGGTTTAAATGAGTTCGGGTTGAATCGGGTAGTCATTTTGTTAATGTTCGGAGTTGACCCAAAATACTTTCTCAAACAACATTTACCTCTTTTTTTTTCCTTTTTTTCTTTTTTTTTTTTTTTAAATATTATTGTGACAAATGATTACAAAAATAAATTATTGCAATAACAATCTACTTTACCTGTTTGACCCATTAGGGACAGAACATAACTTAATCGACCCATTCAACTTTAAACGATTAAAATTTTCACCTCTATTTTGTAAGTATGCCTTTTAAGTACTTAATCTAGTGTACGTAGCAGCTTTAACATTACTCAAAAACAAAATTTGAACGGAGAACATTACTACAAATAGCAGCGTGATAAGTTTACACTTCCCCTTTAATTAGGTGGTGAACACTACATCCAGTGAACTTTCGGATGTGGCTATCGAGGTGTCAGTGTGGGATCTTGAAGGAGCATGTCCATACTACAAAGTTTCAGAAAATCTCTCTGTGCCGTCAAAGAAAACAGTACCAATATTCGAGATGAAGTACCCTAAGTCCAAAAATCCTAAAGCTGTCTACTTTCTTCTTCTCAAACTCTATAACATATCAGATTTCCGTATAATATCAAGAAACTTTTACTGGTTACATAAACCTGATGGTGACTATAAACTATTGGAACTGTACAGAAAGAAGAAAATACCCCTTAAGATGACTTCCAACATTTCCATTAGCGGGTCAACATATAAAGTTAGTGTGCAGGTTAAGAACACATCAAAGAAACCGGACAACCACAATTTACTCTACAAGAACAATTTCACGGAAGGTTATGATAATGTTGATTTTGACTTTGACTTGACATCATTGGATATTAGAAAACAGGAAACTGGTTTACTGCAGAAGTTCTACAATCGTTTTTCAAGGGAAGATAATGATGTTAAAGTGTCTGAAATAAATGGTACGGCGGATGGTGTTGCGTTCTTTCTTAATTTTTCGGTTCATGCTTCAAATAAGGATCATAAAAAAGGTGAAGACACTAGAATTCTTCCGGTTCATTATTCTGACAACTATTTTTCGTTGGTTCCTGGTGAGGAAATGGCTGTCACAATTTCTTTTGAGGTACCTAAGGGTGTCACACCACGAGTCTCACTTCATGGCTGGAATTATGATAGTGCGCACACTGTTCATTAATCCAAAGTATTATATTGGTTTAAAGTTGTCTGAGTGTAATTTTATAGCTAAAACAATAACTTATAAGATTATCCCTCCTAATTGTATGTAAAAGGTACCATGTGAAGCTGAGTCTGGGTGGTGTTGAAAATTAGGGGACAGTATCACTATTGTGTTTGTTATATAATAAAGAGGATTAGTTTGCTATTTCTTTTTTGTTCAAAATTTTTTTTTGCTATATTTTTTAATTTATTAAATACAAAACCAACTGTGCTAAGCTCATTAGATTGTTTATGAAGTTCAGTTATAGACTAGCAATGATAGACGGACTTGATCTTGTCGGCATCATCAAGAAACCCTATATGTGCACGATGCGTATTGGGTTGTAATTCCAGTATTTCATTAGGTGTACCTTTTTTAAGAATAGCAATTCTGAAGCTAATGTACCCTTTGGTGAGTAGTAGAGATGGCACAAAAATCCGTGCCCGGTGGGAAACCTGATACCGAACCTAATTTGACCGGAGAATCTCCGAGTTGACTGGGTATCAGGATGGGGGCGGGGAATCCCCGAATTTAAAACCGGGGATGGATTGGGGATGGTATTACCCCTCGGGTTCCCGAACCCGTACTTGACCCCAAACCCAAGTAGTAAAAGATGTGTAACAATTTTTTTTTTTTTATTTTTTTTTTTTTTTTTTTTTTTTTTTTTTTAAATTGTATACTCAATAGATGTAGGACAATTTGTATTTTTCGTATAGGTTTTTGAGTAATTATATAATACGGTTATTTTCTAGGGTTATTCATCGGTTCGATTATTTGGTTACTCGGTTAAATTTTTCTGGCTAAAACCGAAAACCAAATTTGAATTAATCAATATGACAATCATATATTTATTCTTATGATAATTAAATTAACATTATGATCATATTTAAATATTATACATATGTATATAATTATCATCCTAAATTGTCAAATACAATATTTTATTCCACCAAAAATTTATTTTGGTATGAAACTTTACTTTTACATATTTATATATGTTACTACGATAATATATGTCACATATTACAAACTTTATATTTATATTAAAATAGCTTAAAGTTGATATTAGTATAACTTATTTTACTAATTCATGCTCACACATTTTTAAAACGCGTAATTAAAACTTTTTCGGTTACTATGTAATTTTGCATGTATCAAAATTGTCTAATTTAAAATTAGTATGATATAAAATTTTAATATATCAACTTCATTTTAAATTTGTGAAACTAGTTCGTTTTATCGAACACGTAGGGAATAGGTAGGGGTATAACATGTAGTATGATACTCTCTCCGTCCCACATTAAGTGTCCATAATGGAATCTTGGGATGTCCCAAATTAAGTGTCCAGGGAATATTTCAACCAACCAATGAGAAGAGACTTTAGTGGGTAATAATGATATTTGATTGGTGGATAGTGTAGTTGGTGGAATTTTCTAAAACTTTGTGCATTTGGAAAGTGGACACTTAATATGGGACGGAGGGAGTATATAACTTGTAAATCTCAAACCAAAAACTAAGGGGGGTGTTTGTTTAAGCTTATATGTGACTTATAAGCTTATTTGTTTTTCGGCTTATATTTCATAAACCCAAACTTTCGGGTTATCTTTATACTTGTGGGCTTGTATCATAATAAACTTATATAAGCCAGAAGGCTCAAAATAAGCCGAAAATTTGGGCTTATGATATATAAGCCAAAATCAAATGATAAGCTTAAAGAAACACCCCCCTAAAATCATACAAGCTAAGTTAGCTAACAACCCGGATAAAATTAAACAAACGCCCCTTTAATTCGTGTGCCATTTTGATTGTCATTGGTTTTCTTTCATGGATGAATCCAACATGGGTTTTTCGAAAACTAACACCAAATCTCCCTTCATTCCTCAAATCACTCTCACTCACTTCAAACCCACATTTCATCTTCATAAACCCACACCAATTATCCACTTTACTCTCCATTTGTGGCAAGCTATCCTATTTCAAAAATGGGTCTTCAATCCATGCCTCCATTATCAAAAACCCATTTTTCAATAACCCAATTGGTATCTGGAACTCACTCCTGTTCATGTACTCCAAATGTGGCTATTTTTCTTATGCACATAAGGTGTTTGATGAAATGCCTGTGAAGGATGTTGTGTCATGGAACACAGTTTTATCGGGTTTTTTTCGGAATGGTTTGGTTGGAGAGGGGTTTGGGTGGTTTAAGGCAATGTATGGGGATGCAGGTGTTTCTCGGTTTGATCAAGGGAGTATTACGACGGTTTTGTCCGCGTGTGATGGATTGGAGTTTGCTAATGTTATTAAGATGGTTCATGGTTTGGTTGTTTTGCATGGGTATGAAGGGGAGATGACGGTTGTGAATGCTTTGATAACGGCGTATTTTGGTAGTGGGTGTTTTGGTGAAGGAAGGCGCGTTTTTGTGGAGAGCGGTGATAGAAATGTAGTGACTTGGACGGCAATGATCTCGGGTCTTGCTCAGAATCAGTTTTGTGAAGAGTGTTTGGAAGTGTTTGTGGAGATGCGTAAAGGGTTAGTGAGTCCTAATAAGTTAACGTATTTGAGTTTGCTAATGGCGTGTTCTGGGTTAAAGGCGGTTATAGAAGGGTGTCAAATACATGGGCTTGTTTTGAAGTTAGGTATTAACTTGGATTTGCATATAGAAAGTGCACTTATGGATATGTATTGTAAATGTGGTCGCATGAGAGAAGCATGGCAGATATTTGATTCTGCTCAAGCTCTTGACGAGGTTTCCATGACAGTGATTCTCGCTGGTTTTGCACAAAATGAATGTGAGGAAGAAGCAGTTCAAGTATTTGTGAGAATGGTGAAGGAAGGAATCGAGATTGATCCAAACATGTTATCTGCTATTTTAGGAGTGTTCGGTGGTGATACTTCCTTGGCTTTTGGTAAACAAATCCAATCATTAACTGTTAAAAAAGGGTTTGGTTCAAATCCGTTTGTTAGCAACGGGCTAATTAACATGTATTCTAAATGTGGTCAATTAGATGAATCAATCAAAATCTTTGAAAGAATGCCTCATACAAACTCGGTTTCATGGAACTCCATGATTGCAGCTTTTGCGCGTCATGGTTATGCTTCTAAATCTCTTGAATTATATGAAATTATGAGAGAAAAAGGTATAGAACCAACAGATGTTACCTTTCTTTCGTTGCTTCATGCGTGTAGCCATGCAGGTTTAGTAAGTAAAGGCATGGATATTTTTGAATCCATGAAAAAAGACTTTGGAATAAGTCCAAGAAAGGAGCATTATGCTTGTGTAGTTGACATGTTTGGTCGAGCCGGGCATCTGAATGAAGCCAAAAGTTTTATCGAGGGACTACCCGTAAAACCTGATGTGCAACTTTGGCAAGCACTATTAGGTGCTTGTAGCTTTCATGGTAACTCAGATATGGGGAACTATGCAGCCATGAAACTATCTCTCGCAGCACCAGATAGCCCGGTGCCTTATATATTGATGGCGAATATTTATTCTTCAGAAGGAAAATGGAAAGAGAGAGCTGAAACTATAAGAACTATGAAGAAGGTAGGAGTGGCAAAGGATACAGGGGCGAGTTGGATCGAGATGGATAAACAAGTTCATTGCTTTGTTGTTGATGATCGTATGCACCCACAAACAGAGGTAATTTTTGGTGTTTTATTAGTGTTATTTAGGCATTTGACAGATGAAGGATATGTACCTGATAAAAGATTCATTCTACGCTACTGGGATGAGGAAGGAGTATCTAATTTATTGCAAAATCAAGATGAATAATGTAGAATCATCATAAAAGAAATCGATGGTGTAAACAAATTCTTTAAATTGAACAAGAGTAGATTTTTTGAGAAAAATAATATGTTGCGTCTTATAAAGTGAGGTAACTTGGTGATCATCTCTTTTTCTTTATAAGACAAAAGGTATTATTCGATGCTGTTATGGGCACGTGCCTGGGTCAGCTTGTCCCTCAAGTCAGCAATCATGTCAACTGTCATATGCTCAGTCAACCCGGTTTCAATTGGCCTGGGCCTTCACCGGTGCCACGTTCTGGCTATGGGATGACGTAGTCACATGAATATACCCATCAAATATATTTTTAACTCATTATCTTTTATTTTGAACGATAAAAGTGTTCCCTTATAAGCAAAGGCGGAGCTTGGTGACTTTTTGTGGGAGGGTCAAACATGTTATTCTCCATATGTAAAAGGGCCAACTTGTAATACATATTTTTTTTATCATATAAAAATACACTATGAGACAAAGTTGTGGGAGGGCCACAACCCCCTCCAATCTCTTCATAGCTCCGCGAGTGCTTATAAGATTAGTGTTTACGGCGCCTCAATTTCTACGAAAAGGTCTCTGGCTAAAAGGAATAGGAAACTACAAATATTTTAGTTTGTTAAAAACTTCTGTTTTCTTGTTTATTTCATTAAATCATTATGAACTATATCCTGATAAGAATTAGAGGATCATTCACGCCGTGTTAAAGTGGCTACACACTTGTCTTGCTATAAATACTTGATTTCATTCGAGTTAGTTAGATTGTTAAATACGTTTTTCTTCCTCTCTATTGTAATCATTCAACTATCATAATACAGGCAGGCCTATTAACTCAAGATTTGTTCTCCGTTAGAATCTTCTGTTGATTTGGTGATGATCTTTTTCATTTCAGTCTTTGATTTTCAAATTATCTTATCATATCCCTACTCTGATGTAATGCATTTAAATTTATAGTTCTTCATATTATGCTATGGTTCTATGTTTGTTTGCCACACACAATCTTTTAACTTGTACCAGCTTATTTCACCTGGGCCCTCTCCTTTTGGCACCTCTTGGATAAGGGCAGGTCACCTCAGTTCCACCTTTTGCCTTAAACTACTTTAGTTCATTTGATGGTATCAGCTAGTACTAATTGTTGATATCTCCTCATCAAGTTCAAATGTGACCAATGGATATTTAAATCATAGGCATGCAGATAAATGGCATAAACTAAGATAAAATGGTCAAGTGACTAACTTTAGTACTAGTGCCCAGATATTATACAGTAGGAGTAGGTGTATATCGAATGTGTATATGTAGTTATACATACCATCCATTTAGGTTTAGCAATGGCAAGACTAATAGTCAAGTCCTATTCAGAAATATGACTTGTCCGAGACAGATCCAACACCCTTAGCTCCTTCAACATTGTCAATGAAGGAATCTCCTTCAATAAACAGAAGCTAAAAAGGAGAGCACGCAGGTTACATAAAGTTGAAACCGACTCTGTTAATGACTGGATCTCGGTTTTAGAGAGATCAAGTACTTTAAGACAATGCATCTGCATGAAGAATGAATCATGAAGTTTGTCAGAGAGAGGGTTTCGCTGAAGAAGCAAAGTAGTCAGTTTTCAGCAGCCGGGGTTATCGGGTACAAAAATAATACTATTATTCATTTCTGAGACCCACTCATGGTTTTCGATCCATTCCCTGGCCAAAATGTTTAAATTCATTGCAGCTTTATTTATCAACGCCGGCCTCCCTGGCGATCCTGATAGCCATGTCCCTTACCAAGTCATGCATCTTGACATAATCTGACCCAACATCCTCCAACAAGCAAGCATCTTTAAGCTTTTCAAGCACCGTGTACCCTCTGTTGATTTCTTTTTCTCGGTCTCCCACTTCAGTAATCAATTCTTCTGCAATCCAGTACTCTATAAGTTACGCAGCATCGATTTTTTGATCCTCAGGGTACAATTAGAAATACATACAAAAACCGGTTCATGAACCGAACCCAAAAAAAAACCGAAACCGGTTTTTCCAAAAAACCGGTTTTTGGAAAACCGAACCGCCGGTTTAGAAACCGATTTGCATTATTTGTTCTCAACTGGTTTGAGAACCGGTTTAAACCAAACCGGTTTTGGGTGAAACCGGTTTAAACCGAACCGGTTCTTGATTTAAACCGGACATTTTCTCTCCCAAAACCGGTTTCAAACCGAACCGGTTTTACGTAAAACCAGTTTTTAACTATTTGACTAAAACCGAAACCGGTTCGGTATTTTTAAAAAACCGAAATGTGCACCTCTAGGTACAATGCACAATACATAAAACAGGCTTGCAAATGGGCATCGTTTAAGTGAAGATAGCTAAAATTGAGCCTGGCAAAAACATCTTCCATACCAACAATTTCAGCCCTTTAGCTTTCTAATTCTTCAGGTGCATTTTTCCATAGTCTTTTATCATCATTTTTCCTCATTGCTCGTCCCACTGTGATAATTGCAAGTGAGTAAACTGTAGGAACATAGGGACTGTTTTTTGTCACACGAATAGTCCTTAGATTTAACTTAGGGACTGTTTCTGTAATCGCAAGTAAACGGCAGGGACTGTTTTAGCAATTTTTCAGGAGTTGTATTTGCAACGTAAGGAAACTAGGGGGACTATTTTTGCCATTTTACTTACATTTTACTTTTCATTGAAAAGTATTTTACTTTTATAAATAGTTTATATTTAAAATAGATTATTGCACAGGCAGTTTTCGCATGTATATTTCACTAAGGGCACGTTTGGTAGAGAGAAATTCAAAGAAATGAAATAAGTAAAAGAATTGAAATCAGTAGAGAGTTGAGATTGATTCCACTGTTTGGTAACAACATAGACTTGAACCAAGAAATGAACAAAATTTACATTTTATTATTATTATTATTATTATTATTATTATTATTAGTATATTATTAGTATAACATAATTTTATTGTGTTATAGGCTTACCGTACCTTTGTTTTCTGAAGGTAGCCTTTGCCCGAGTTGTAATGTGCATCGTATGGACATATGGGGGGATCATGCGGTCCACTGCTCCAGTGAAGTGGGTGTGAAGTTCAGGCATAATCTGGTGCGTGATATTCTTGTGGATATTTGCTCTAAGGTTGGGATCATGGTGCGTAAGGAGGCTCCTATGGGGTTCCTTTCGGAGGATGGGAAGGAGCTACGGCCTGCAGACTTGTTATTATTTAATTGGCTTCAAGGTAAAGATGCATGCTTGGATGTGACTGGCGTCTCTCCATTTGCTTGTAGTGGGGCGACTTCATGGGCTCCTTACACAATACTGTGGAGAAGAAAAATAGAAAGTATGCATCCAAATGTGAGGACAATGGATACAAGTTCATACCTTTTGCCTTTTCTACGTTCGGGGAATTCGATACAGAGGCTTTGAACACACTTTCACGTATTAAGTCTATTGCCAATAGTCACTCAAATAATGCTAAAAGTGGTGTTTTTATCTTTCATAGAGTTAGCTTTTGTATTCAGAAAGGAGTGGGAGCACAACTTGTGTCTAGACTCCCATCCAACTTTATGTAAAATTTATTATGTTTAATGAAAATTATTATTATTATTAAAAAAAAAATATTATTATTATTATTATTATTATTATTATTATTATTTAATATTATTATTATTATTATTTATTATTATTATTATTATTATTATTATTATTATTATTATTATTATTATTATTAAATTATCCACTCAAAAATTGTTTTCCAATGTAAAGAATTGGTTTCCACTCATAAAGTAAATGAATTCAATTTCTTGAGTTTGTACATAAACTAAACACTCCAAGAATTGCAAATCTCCACTTTTTTATTTCACCGGCTAACAAACAAGGGAAATGAATTCATTTCCATTTCTTTGAGCTCATTTCCCCCAACCAAACATGCCCTAATGGGGCAGGGCACACGAATTGGCTGCGCACCCTGCAACCTGTCTGCAATGCCACTTGTTGTCGCATTATTAGTCAACAAGCCCGTCACAAGGATGCATCGAGTACCCGTGCCACCCGTTGGCTACAATTAAAACCCCATCCGTTTTTACGAGTCTTGAATAACCACATAGGTATGCAGACTTTCCTATCATTTTATCACATACTAGTCTACTGAATTGGCAAATTGAATATGTCTTCCGTTTATATCTACTCCCTTACTGAAACTCTACAATTTACTTGCAGTATACCAGTATTTTTATCAGCACTTTTGTACATCCACTTAATTTTGTCCTTCAACCATCAAAGTTATTGCCTCTAAAATTAGATGATTATTCTGTTCGAGTCCCCAACACAAAAGCAGCAAACAAGGCAAAACCAAACATGATAACGATAACTAGTTATTGGTAGTCTACTGCCAAATAATTGTAAAAATAGTATTACAATTGTGACGAGACAGTTACAGATAATCATCATTCAAATATACTCAACCATCAGGTGTCGTTGACCAAGGGATCGCCAAAAACATAAGGCGATATCTGTTTATAAACACATTCTGAAGGAACTGCAGAATTATACTCGCAAGCTATTCAATTATTTCACTTGGAGATAAATTTCATGAATCTGTTGAGTGAATTGAAAATTCCTACCGCTTGATTAAGCATTGATGGACCCTCCTCTGAATCATCCCCGCCTCCTCCAAATATAATCTGCAAACAACCAAAATTCCGTTTTTTTATTAAAGATTATAAACCACAAAAACGAAGTAGCACTTCATCACTATACTAACATCTATGTCTTCTGAGTCGGGACGGCTTATCATTTCCTTGGCTAGTATGTAACGGTTTGGTCTGTCCTTGTCATCAAAGAACACCTTCCATAATCTGGTGAGATGTTGGGAAAAAGAATGCGTTAGATTAGTCAAATGATGGGAGACTATAAAATAAAATAACAAGTCCACACGAGTATTACCCGGGATAGCATCTAAATACAGCACCCGTAGGCAGAGGTTTCATTGAGTAAACAGTTGTGAAAGATCTGCATTGTGTAGATAGAACAAGATCTAAATACTATTATAGAAACAGGGTATGAACTATCACATAAAAAAAAAGTATGGATATATAATACCATAACAGATTTTTTATATATACCTTTTTTACTTTTAGACATTTAAGATATGCACATGAATACTCTAAACTCCTTTGGATATGTTTATGTGCAATAATGATACTGTTTGGTCAGTAGATAATTACCTTAAGAAGTATTTTCTCAACTTCCTTACGTTGAATCCAATTCCAACTTCCTCGCTAATAAGACGTGGGTTCCACATAATGAGAGGCCGTGGCTGATATGACATGAAGATAACATCATCATTTTTTTTTATAGATGGAGGTATTGAAAGATAAACTAAGGTATAGAAAAGATCTAGGACCGGAGAAAAGAAAGGCTTAGCGAGCACCGACACGGGACATGAACACAGTACATACATAAGGAAAAGGATGATTTACTAGACATATCCCTAGTAATTTATAGTATAAAGTATACTGCCATCTTTATAGTGCAAGATAATCTCAAAGAAGGGCCTAATATACTAAAATTACCTACTTATGATTTTTCAAGAGCTCAAAAAGCTTGAGTTCATCCAGCTCTACATGCCTTCTTAGAAAGGCATATGATGCCTCACAACATACATCTTGTGTAACTATCAGAGTATCAATTGGGTCCCAAAATCATATCTTCCTATTTTCTCCTATATAAAATATGACTCACATTACTATTGGTTGTATGGAGCGCTAAGGCCGAAAGGCAGGCAGTCTTGCTAGCTCTGGGTGAGGTACCGTTGCTCACATATGCAAAGGATTTTTGGAGCACTAAAGAGTAAGGGTGACTAGTGGTTGCTCCGTTCAAGAAGACTGAAACCATCACAAGGTCCAGAATGAACAAATATACATAATTTCTCTCAAATTGCTATGAAATATCAAAGCAAAAAATGGACGACAAAATCAAAAACCAAATTGATAAAAGTTCAAATATGAAGCTTAAGAATTACCGGGTCATCTGAAAGATTAGTCGCTATTCGCTCTACGTATTCCAACATTTGGTAATCTGGAAGTACCATCACAACAATTTCATCTTCTTTCTCCACAGGCTTTCGGTCACTTAAGCTGAATAGAATGCCATAATAAGTCAGCAAGATCGAACATTAAAAATCAGCAAGGTACCAATACCATCTGCTTCACATTAACCAGATGATGATTGTAATGAAAAGTACCTCGCAAAACCAAATGTGGCATCATTCCACTTGTACTTCAGAAGCGCAGCAGCGCCAGCATCAGGAAATATTGCTTTCACTCTCTGGATAAGCATGTGTATTCATAAGGGGTTGTTTGGAAGTGCGAGTGCAAATAATTTATTGCGACTTCAAGAATCAGATGTTTGCATGTGCGAAAGTGATTATATTATAATGAACAATGAGAACCAGATAATCAACCGTAATAAAAGAGTTGTAGGATATATTTCATGGACGAGTTCTGGTGTTTGATGTTATATAAACATTAGGTATCTTTTAATGTTTGACAACTTCTTTATTTATGTAACTAGTAGGTAAGATGAAAGGAAAGAACATTGCTGTGAACAAAAGAGTGAGCATTATGTGAAAGAGTGAAAGGAAAGAACATTGCTGTGAACAAAAGAGTGAGCATTGCTGTGAACAAAAGAGTGAGCTTTATGTGAAAGATGAGTATAAATATCTCAAATTAGGTAAAAAAGGAGCAAATAAGTAATTTTATTGCACCCTTGGATAATCAATTTTTGCGGATAGTACTAATTATCTAATAAACAGAAGCAAGACTGTTTTATCTATACATCAGAAGCTAAACCACATAATAAGTTCTAAAATGTAAATTTTAACATCCAGGAATTAGAATCAGATGGATGGAAGTTACGGTTAGTGTCACTTGTACATTTATCTCAGTAATCATCTTTTTTTCCTGCAACTCCTTAACTATATCTCAAAAACTGATTAGTTTCATCATTAATAATTAGATATCATAAGTTTTTAACAAACTCGAAAAAGTGATTACTACAACACAAATCCAAATAATCGTTTCAAACGAAGATCCAAACACTCCTTAAGTTATTTAAAGAAGTGTGGTACTGTAATGTAGCAGGGAATCTCATGTATCTGTTTCAGTGAAAATCGTTAAGAAAGACCTGCTGTTCTATCTAAAGGTCAAACAACTACGTATGCCATGATTCTTTAAAGATGTTATAGGAGGTATTAAATTAATGACTCAAGGTTCTAGTTGTTCATGTTATTCTTCTCAACTCTTCATTGTCGAGTTTATTGTTACTATCTGCATGTTATAAACCTCGTTGTATTGTTCCACGAAATAAAAATGATCTACGGTAAATGTATGTTTTGATCCACATATTAGACAAAGAGTATTAAGTTAAGCTACCAACCTCACATCCTGTTTCTTCGATGAGGGTATCCACAAAAATTCTTGATAGTTCCCATAGTTCAGCTTGGGCACCTTCATCATCAAGAAACTGCAACTGCGGGATAAGGAGCTCTACCTGCCAAAAACATTCATAATAACCAAACGAGACACCATTGTACATGCAAAATGGTCTAAAAACATTGTACTCAGAAAACATGAGAATTATTCTCCAAGTTCTGCTATAGTATTTCTCTATTGGGTTCTCCGTAACTACACTGAATTTTCGAAAACTAAAGTCAAGCATAAGGTAAAAGATGAACTTAATACAAGTTCAAACAATTATATAACATTTCTGGTTGATAAAGGGAAGAACGGTGAATAGATCCTTCACAAGCTCCAGATGGGAATATATGACGAAAAACAGAAGAAAGTAATGGAGTTTATATGATGTAACGAGGCCATTAAGACACTTTAAATATTTTTTTGCCGTGTTTACTATCATATTTGAAAAAGAAACTCTAATAGTATGAATCAACATATTTCTTTCATAAAAGATATACGCGGCGATACTGGATACATTAAATACTTTGTAGCACATACAATGGCTCTCATCCCTCCCGAGGCTACAAATTCAGCACTTGCTTCACTTGATTGTCGAACTGCACCGTCCAAATCTGAAGGCAAGCAACTGAAAGACATATCTCATATTAAATAGCACACAAGAATCGAATGGTATACATGCCATGCCCGCTTAAAAATCAACATGATCAGAGGAGAATGAAATGTGACTTTCGGTTTTATTAAGCATGGCTAATGCAATTCAAATGGAGACCATCGGATGCCACTATTTGCTTGTGGCATTCTTATAGTTTATAATTCTTAGAACACAAAACAGCAAAGTAAAGAAATCATGTTTCGCAACTTATAAGCTGCAACACCATGACTCATGAGCATTGGTATTAAGATAGAAAACATTTTATAAGATCATATTTTCAGCCTTACATCACTAGTCAAGCATTCCATGTACAAGTCGGTTTATTTGAGTGCTCAAGCAAGTAAGCTACAAGCTGTTCTAACCTATTTTAATCCATCCCATTTTGCATTCCAAAATCAGCTAATTTGAGTTGACCTCAAAATTCCAACTAAGCAACTCTTACCCTTTTTGGCTTATTATTCATTTTTAAATAATCTATTTGCCTTTTTTGATTTTTTCTAATACTCAAACATTACCACAAATGGAAGGAAACAATGAAATATATATATATAGGATTTCAAACAACACCTGTCATCTTCTTCTACTTCTACTTCTACTTCTTCATCAAGTGTTTCTATTTGTTGAATTGTTGAAGGTGATGGAATATTATCATTTAAAGAAGATGGACCATCAAATTTGTCAAACTTAGCATAAGTTCTAAACTCTAATGGAGGTTGTCTGTGGTATGAAATTCCATTATACCCACAAGTTTCAAAAGTGTGGAGAAAGGATGTTGAGGGTAACTTGGGAACTTTAGTGGCAGAAGAAGGAGAACAGGACAGTGGGTTTAAGTGATATGAAGAAGCCATCAAGTGAAACAAAGAAACAAAGATATGGAAGACATTACTACAGAGGAGGGGATAAGTGCGGTGATGTTCCTGTGTGCACACGCTGCCACGTACGAGTTTTTAACCAACTTTTTGTTTTTTAAAGAGTAAATTACATTGTGGTTTGGGTATTTAATTGAGTCCCAATCTTTTGATATGTATGATGAAAATATTGCACACCGTTTGTCCTTATTGCTAACTATCATTATCTTTTCTTTTAGCTCTCAGTTATCAAGTGGCAATGTTAGTCCATTAATCAAACGATCGTTTGCAATGTTAGTCCTTTATACTAACAGTCGTTTCTAATTAAATAAAAATTTGGTTTTATTACGTAACTCGTCCGTTTTCTTACGTTTTTGTCCGTTTTCGTTCATTTTTATACGTTTTCATCCGTTTTTCTTACGTTTTTATACGTTTTCACCCGTTTTTACATGTTTTCGTCCGTTTTTATTCGTTTTCATCCATTTTTACACTTTTTTGTCCGTATTCACACGTTTTCGTCCGTTTTTCTTACGTTTTCGTTTGTTTTTATATGTTTTCACCCGTTTTGGTACGTTTTCTTATGATTTCGTCTGTTTTTATAGGTTTTCGTCCGTTTTTATACGTGTTCATCCGTCTTTACACAGTTTCGTCCGTTTTTACACGTTTTCGTCCATTTTTATACGTTTTCCCCCGTTTTGTTACGTTTTCATCCGTTTTTATACGTTTTCGCCCGTTCTGCTACGTTTTCATACGTTTTCGTCTATTTTTATATGTTTTCTTCCGCTTTTCTATAGTTTTTACAAGTTTTCATTTGTTTTTACACGTTTTCGTCCGTTTTATTCGTTTTTGTTCGTTTTTATACGTTTTCGTTCGTTTTGCACGTTTTCGTCCGTTTTCACACGTTTTCGTTCGTTTTATACGTTTTCGTCCGTTTTCTTACATTTTCATCTATTTTTATACGTTTTCGTCCGTTTTTATAGGTTTTCGCCTGTTTGTTACGTTTTATTATGTTTTCATTCGTTTTTACACGTTTTCGTCCATTTTTATAAACTTTCGTCCGTTTTTTTAAACTAAAACGAACGAAAACGTATAAAAACGAACAAAAATATAATAAAAACGGATGAAAATGTATAAAAATAACAAAAACATATAAAAACATACGAAAATGTAAGAAAAACGGACGAAAACGTATAAAAACAAACTAAAACGTGTGCAAACAGACGAAAACGTACAAAACGGACGACAATGTATAAAAACGGACAAAAACGTGTAAAAACGGACGAAAATGTATAAAAACGGATGAAAACAAATAAAAACGTAAGAAAAACGGGCGAAAACATATGAAAATAGACAAAAACGTAGCAAAACGGGCGAAAACGTATAAAAACGGACGAAAGCGTGTAAAAACGGACGAAAGCGTGTAAAAACGGGTGAAAATGTGTAAAAACGGATAAAAACGTATAAAAACGGACGAAAACCTATAAAAATAGATAAAAACATAAGAAACGTATGAAAACTTACGAAAACTGGCGAAAAAGTATAAAAACAGACGAAAACGTAAGAAAAACGGGCGAAAACGTGTAAAAATGGACGAAAACGTGTTAAAACAGACGAGGACGTATAAAAACGTGTAAAAACGAACGAAAACGTGTAAAAACGTAAGAAAAACGGATGAAGACGTATAAAAACGGATGAAAACGTAGCAAAACGGGCGAAAACGTATAAAAACGGACAAAAACGTAAGAAGACAGACGAGTTACGTAAGAAAACCATATTTTTATTAATTAGAAACGACTGTTAGTGTAAAGGACTGACGTTGCAAATGATCGTTTGGTTAATTGACTAACGTTGCCATTTGACAACTGAGAGCTAACGGAGAAGATAATAACAGTTAGCGAGAAGGACGGACGGTGTGTAATAGTTTCAACATAAGGATCAATCATGCAACAAAAAAAATATATGAACTCAATTAGCTATTTACCCCAAATCATATGGACGAACCATGTAATTTACTCTTAAAAAAACTTTTATTTGCCCTGTATGGCTGTATCTCTTGAACAAATATTAGTCATTATGATGGTTTCTCATTCTATTTTTTATTTTTGCATGAACGACAATTTTTTCTTCTATAAAATGTTATTTACTTTCTAAATTATAAATAAAAATGTTTACAACCTACCGAGGAAAGAGAAACAAAAAATCGAAGAAGAAAAAACAATGAATCCTGAAAACATAATATTTCATTATATACTTCTAAACTTTTAATGAAATTTTAAGCTACCTGATTCAGCGACGGACCCGGCACAAAAACTAAAGTGTGCCTTATTATGTGATGGCGGATTTCTTTTTGCTCGAACAGTCAGTGATTAATGGGTCGGGTCGGATAAAGTCACACCAAGTCCAATTTTAATATTGTTTCACTAATCAAGCAAAACGTTAACTACATTTATAAATACTAGGCGAGTACCCGTGCATAGCAACATAAATTCACAGCGGTAAACATTTATATATATGCGATATTGCATGTGGCAAATGTTTCGTATAACGTTCAAACATAGAACGTGAAAATATCAAAATGTATACACTATTGTAGAATATCAAAATGTATGCGATATCGTGATCTGCATTAATTTTTAATTCACACACTTAAAGTCATTTGTATCAACTAACTAAAACCATACATATGGGAATGAGATATTTAATATGTAAATCATTCTTCTAGTTTTACTAAGTTTTTTTAAAATCGGAAGCCTTGTGTCATCCATGCTTATAAAAAGAGTTTGGAACATACAAAGAGGTGCCTATAATATTCACTGTTAGATAAGAACAATATGCTTTTCCGGATACAATGACCTCAATTATGCCATCAGTTTATAAGTTCAGGAATAACACATTTAAATGTTTATCATCCATATATTGTCCTCAATTATGCCAAGTATGCCATCAATTATCCATAGTCATGTTGAAATGTTTAACCAATTCTGACCTCAATTACGCGGTTCAGGATACAATGACCTCAATTATGCCATAAATTATCCCTAGTCATCTTGAAATGTTTAACCAAGAAGGTTTGAACTCTAATTTCCATTAAGACTTTGAGAACTTTGAGAACCCCTTTACCGGCATCTTCACAAAATTGTATACCCAGCTATCAAATCATCAAAAATGAAAAACATATAAACACTAAAATAACACACATAATTCACTAATAATTTTCATCTAAATCATAATGTCCTCATATTTAGAGACACAATAAGCAATCAAGTAATAACAAATGTCTCTACCAAACCCTCACTATGATTTACAAACATCTATATCCCACAAAACTAGAAACATAATAAGTCTTCAAAATTTAACACACAAACACAAACAAAATCTATAAAATTTAAGTTTTTTCAGATAGAGCAAGCTGCCCCATTTGATCAGCAAGACTATTAACACTCCTCATATTCCACCAAAACTTTCCATATTGATCAAACCCTTTGCGATCGTTATCAGTCATTGAACCACTAGGAGTGTCGGGAAAAAAACTACTCCCTAAACCCGTCACTAACAGCTGCTTGCACGTGTGCCACATTCCCACTTTCTTGTACTTCATGTGTTACAACAGTCTTGGATAGTTCAGAATCCATGTGAGGACTAACTGGTGGCTCGTGATACACCACTGGTTGCTATTTTTGTTGTACAAAAGCTTCCCTATCTTCTGTTAAAATGTCCTCTCAAAACATAAGAGGTGACTCCAACTTTTCTACCAATTTTGTATCTACATCCAAAAGGGAGTCTATGGAAAAAGCATCAGATAATGGGACGTTAAAATAGACTCATAGTTTTACATATCATTTTCATAGAAATGAATCTGCACAAACATGCAAAAGTACTAATCACCTGCTCTTTCGACTTGATCCAATGCATTATCCAAAGATTCCAATTGACACTTTCCTAAGAAACGTTGTTACACAAAGAGCAAACATCAATAAGTAATAGAAACGATTGTGTGCAGAGATCTCGTTACAAGTATAGTCACAGTAGTAACCTAAAAAATAACCCTTTTAAACTTCTTAAGAAGAACAAGAACCAACTCTCGTAACAAACATTTAGTCATAACAAAGAAAAGCATTTCTAACCTCAAGATCATCATCAACATTTTTTTGATTTTTCATTTCCATTTCTTTCTTTCTATGCGAATTGATTTATCAAATGAATTACACATTATGGTTGTTTATATAGGCAATGAAAAAGACCCTTGCCATATATAGTTTCATAAGTTTCATCTTTACATAATGTCCAGCCGTGTATTTCAAATTAATGTCCAGCCGTGTATGTGTATGTCCATTGTGTTGCCAATTAGGAAAAGACCCTTGCCATAGATAAATTAACTCAAGTCAGCTTTGTATTTCCAGCCGTGTACAAAGATGCGTCGCCAATTAGGAAAAGACCCTTGCCATAAGATAGATAAAGATTGAATACTTTCCGAAGTTACTGATTCAATACTTTCTGTAGTTAGGAAAAGACCCTTTGTATTTCAAATGAAGTCAGCTCTTGCATGTTTACTGATTAAGTACTTTCCGTAGTTAGTTTTAAATAGATGAGTAATTTATGAATATTTTCCTTCAACTTGTATCGATATCATGTATCACAACCCGCAAAATTTCAAGTCAATACTATTCACCAAACTCGAATTTACTTTCTTGACGTTCATTTGAAAACAATTTACGTAAGACTTTTTACTTGAACCGACATGAAAGCCTAGAATAAATTCTAAGTGCAATAAGACTTAAGTTAAATTTAGTCCACAACGCTCCAGTATCTTGCTCCTGCTCCATTTCACAATTCTAAACCATAAAACAAATTTCTATTCTTTAGTTACTTATGGTTTTAAATTCAACAAACATTAATTGTTATGTAATATTTAACACCCGACATACCAGATTTTCTCAACGATTATTTTTAAGGTATTTTTATACTTCTAAAATTATTACAAATGTTCCAGAAATATTTTCTGACACCTAAAGTATTTTCTTTATAACTAACGTTTAATTACGTATACTTTTCGTTAATTACCGAAACAACAACCGATACATATTTTTAACACCCGATACCTACAATATATACATTTTTGTATCAAACTACACTAATATCTTCCATTTTTACCTAAGTCCCCCCCCCCCCCCCCCCTCATGCTTTGTCTATAATTAGTAAGACAAAGTTGGCATAATCATGAAACTAGCCACAAAGTAAACTAACTTTTTCTACTTTTGTAATTAAGCCACCCTCTTGTCTCCATGTCCCCCCCTCCCTAGCCCCTAACCGGCCACCCCCCCCCCCCCCCCCCCCTTGACCAATTAATGGATTTTGACTTCACTATTCCACCTTTGAAACTTACTTGGTATTAATAAGAACAACTAAGCTCATTTTTGCACTTCTACTAGCGAAAGTTAACAAAAAAAAAAATATCATCCTACTCTTTACTACATATAAATCGACACACTCAATTGGGAGCAAGAGGAGCAAGAATTGTTGTGGCATAAATCAAGGTTACTAGGGATTATTAACAAGGTTTTAGGGCACAAGCTTGGTGGTTAATCTAGTGATTTACAACTCTTTCTTCACAATCCTCTTTGTAAGTAAACTTACTTACATTTCATGGTTCTTACATTTTTACATGCTTGATCAAGTCTCATTTCTCATTGTCACTTTGTACATGTTGAAAAGAACTACATACATTAATGATCCTTTAGTAAAGATAATGTTTTAACAACATGTTGTTACAAGAAAATTTTACTAGAAAACTAATACTTCATGAAAAATAGTGGTAAGAAACCTTATAAATGAGAATATTAATAAACTTGTATACTTTGATATGCTTGGTAATTTATTTCATGGACTTGGGTTATAGTTGAGCTTAAGTCTAGATCACTATTGTTATGTTAGAAAGTTGATGGAGGATCTAGGATGAAATTTGGACTTGTGGTTAAGTGATTTTAAAGACTAGAAGGTTAGAAAGTAGATTTTGACACTCAAAATAAGCAATCTGTCCAACTTTACCAAATCTGGGAAAAATCAGTAACTCAGGGGTATCTTTGGGTTAGAAATATAGAAAATAGACTTAATAACGAAAACGTGGTCGCTTGAATGAGTTAAAACGGGCTTATAACGAAAAAGATACGCTATTTTGAAGTTAAACGACGAAAAATAACATTTTCTGAAAAATCTGAAAAACATGCATTCTGTCCCGATTTTTGAGGATGAAAACTGAGATGTAACTGATATTTAGGCTAGCCGAGACCTTGAAAAGCCTAGAGTAGACTTAAATACCTTCGCGTGGATAGGTCACACTTAATAAACGGACTTACGACGCAAAAGATATGGCTAAAAGAATGTTTGCGGCACATATAATTTTGGACAGCCTATTATTTTTCTAATAGTGGGCTGTTAGAATTTTTAAAAGTGAATTTTGAGCCATATTGAGTGTATTTTGGTTGAAATGAAGTACACAAAAGTGATAGAACCATGTATGTACATATTAGGTGCGTTAGAAAACTTTGAAATATATATTAGCGCGACAAATAAAACTTGGTTACAAAATAAACGAGTTATATTTTCTAAAAGTGACAATTTCTAACAAAGGATCAAAATGACGCGATTATATTTTGACAACAAATATTACGACGACATGTACAAGTGATAATGTAGAGTGTGACTTGCATACTTGACCTTGATTTCGAAACCTAAGATATATGTATATTTAGGTCACGATTAGAGTTATTGGACCTATATTGCCGTTTACATAATACAAAACGAGATTTGATTTGCTAAGGTGAGTTTCATAGCCCCGAATTTTACATTGTTTATACATGATTTCTAAACCCTCG
This sequence comes from Artemisia tridentata subsp. tridentata, assembly GCA_021014915.2. Taxonomy (NCBI): domain Eukaryota; kingdom Viridiplantae; phylum Streptophyta; class Magnoliopsida; order Asterales; family Asteraceae; genus Artemisia; species Artemisia tridentata. The sequence goes on along the minus strand of CP139507.1, from coordinate 302,379,947 downwards.
GGGTGGGAATACAACGCTTGTTTTTACATACGGACACAAGTACTAAAACTGTTACTTTGCCTAAGTTACCACATAGCCATTAAAGTCCCCTACGTATCATGAACCGTTAATTATGTATAAGCGCGGATGTTATGAATAGATCTATTTGGGTTGACACCCCGTTCGGGTTGGTCGCGCCAACTGGGTAAACGGACGCATATCATTCGGATTATTTCCGAGTGTCTGGCAAACACTTATTTGGGGCATTGTTATTGTGCTTAATTGCATACCAGTTCGTCGAGCTTCGGGGTCATGAGCTTAGGCACTGTATTATTATTTTTGGTTGTGACACTGTATTTGTTGTACTATCTTGCTATTGAAATCTTGTGGTCCGCCTTACTGTTTATTTAAACCTATGACTCTCACCAACATTATTTGTTGACCCTTTTAGCGTGTATTCTCAGGTAACTAGGTGATGTTGATACACCTTTTGTATGGAGGCACTTCGAGTCACATTTTGGATGCACATCATGATGGAGATTTTCTTACATTATTTAGCGTTTGGTTATGTATTTAAATCTTACATTTTGATGGTGAACTCTGATAACTATGTTTTGTAAACCTTAACTTTAAATCAAACACTAGTTTTTAAAACGACTCACTTAGAGGTCGTTCTTTATTGCCTTGTACTTTGTGACCGAGAACATCACGCCCCCGGAATTTCATTCCACTGCAAACACAGATTTTGGGGGTGTGACAGATTGGTACCAGAGCCAAGGTTATAGAGAACTAGGATGCATCATTGACCCTAGACTATAACCACTAGGTCACGACACTTCACAACATCATGATGTGCGTAGGATTGCGAAATATGTTTTTATTCACTTATTTTATATAAGTCATTGATACTTATACGTATTTATATTGACCTGGTTTACAGTGATATGTCTTCACCTACTCATCCTATCATTCTCGATTCTGATTCGGATATGGATGATTCATCATCATCCACCATTCCGGTCACACCAGTTGTTCCTGTTCCCGTACCTTCTGGCAATGAGTCTGCTGAGACCGAGCCATTCGAGGACGCCCAGACTGTGTCTACACCACCTATACCATCACCACCCATTGCACCTGCTCCTCCAGTACCATCACCACCAGTGCGCCGTGTTAGGCGTGCTCCTGTTGTGCGACCAGATCAGATCCCTATTGGTCGTCGCTACCGATTATATGAGGATGGCCCTGTCATGTTACGCACCGCTAGGAAGATTGTTCGCTCTCGACCCAGCCGTGCATCAGCACCCACTGTTACTCCGCCTCATATCCCATCACCACCATCATCTCCACCACCACCACCAGTTACTTACCGTTAGACTACCACAGTTCCCCTACCATCACCATCCAGAGATGTTTCTGACACCCTGCTACCACCTCGAAAGAGGGCATTCACCATGGTTCCTTCTCCTTCAGATCCTTATGTTATGGCTACTACTGAGGCCTCCACTCGACGTGAGGTTCGCAGACGGGTTGACGCCCGCGGATGGTCATTTATTCCGCCTGTTCTCAGTAGGTGGAGGTACGATGAGGGTACTCCTCGTGCTTGGGAGTTAGGAGAGAGCTCAGAGATGGCAGCTGCTCGTATTCTACCGGTTACCCGTGAGCCGATTCACCACACCATACCACTTCTGATTGCCAGGATGGTCCGTCATGAGGACCGTATTGGCCAGATATTTGATCGTCTCGATGAGGTTCCCCTAGAGCGCATTGAGACCTTGGAGACTCAGTTGGAGCATCAGATCATTGGCCACTCCCGGATTGCTACTCTTGAGCGTTTCGTGGAGGATGAGCAGGCACGCCGCCGCGACCAGGATGAGTTGATTGCTAGTCTTCGTGATCAGATCAGAGATCTCCAGCGCCGTCTTGATGATGCCCCTGGGAGTGCTTAGACTAGATTTGTATCATAGTTATCTTTTGTATGTATATCCTAGCCACGGGGTGTGTGGCATTAGTAGTGACGCTTGCGATCTTTTGTTAGTTGTACAGCAATGTAGCAAGTTATGTCAGGATGTATTGTATCGGTCGATGTGAACCGAGACTTTTCTTTTGTATGCTATGATGCGATATCGGTCGATGTGAACCGAGACTTTCCTTTTGTATCTATGTATGTTGTGATGTATCTATCTATGTTGTGATTTCATGGTTGTCGTGATTTATTCTTATTGTGGTTGATTATTATCACGCCATATTCTTATCGTGCTTTATCATTATCGTGATGTATTTTTATCTTGTTGTGGTCGTACCTACTCATGGTGAAGATATATTATGATTATTGTGATTCATTATTCTTGTCATGTCATATTTCTATCATGATCTATTTTTGTCATGATTTATTCCTATATTGTTGTGGTTGATCTTGTTGTGATTTTCACACGTCATGGTTGTATATATATATATATATATATATATATATATATATATATATATATATATATATATATATATATATATATATATATATATATATATATATATATATATATATATATATATATACACATACTTGTGATGACCTTTGTTACTTATGGATCCTAATTATTGTTGTTTCTTGTGATTAGAAAAACAATGCCGCCTAAGAAACAAAGCATGAGTTCAGCTGAGATTGATCGACTCGTTACCCAACGGGTCATAGCCTAGGTGGTTGCTGCTATGGCTGAATATGAGAACAATCGCAACAGTGGTAACGGAGGAGAAGCTAGTGGGACTGCAATCAGAGTTGAGACCGCGGTTCGCGGATGTACTTACAAGGAGTTTTCGGGTTGCAAGCCGCAGACTTTCAGTGGCACGGAAGGAGCTGTCGGTTTAGTACGATGGTTCGAGAAGTTGGAATCGACTTTCCGTATGTGCAACTGTGCGGAAAACTGTAAGGTGAAATATGCTACAGGTACCTTGTTGGACGGTGCCTTATCTTGGTGGAATGCTTATGCCCAATCAGTGGGAATTGATGCTGCTTTTGAATTACCATGGGCTGAGTTTAAGGAAATGGTAACTGCTGAGTATTGCCCGAGAAATGAAGTTCAAAAATTGGAGGTTGAATTTTGGAATTTAACAGTGAAAGGGTACGACATTGCAGCTTATACTCAACGATATCATGAATTGGCTACTCACTGTCCTGAGATGGTTTCGACTACTCAGAAAAAGATTGAAAGGTACATCTGGGGTCTTCCATCTTATATTCAAGGAAATGTTACCTCTTCTAAGCCGAGTACTCTAGATGAGACAATCCAAATGTCTCACAA